>JARQOD010000004.1:303089634-303285360 GCA_033576555.1 Oophaga sylvatica | reverse complement strand
TGGAGTGTTTGAAGGAGGATGGGAAAATGCCAGAGGAGAGTGAGAGATTAAAGATTTTAGTTAGGTGAGTTGTGACAACATGTTACACATGTTAAATTTTGTTTTTTATATTTTTACTTTGTCCCAGAGTGGTACATCACTGTATAGTGTCAGATCGCCAATCTGACTCTGAGCACAGCACGGTGTCAGATCGGCGATCTGACAGGCACTGCAGGAGGCTTTCTCAGCGCCTGCTCTCAGTAGGCACTGAGAAGCCACCTCCCTGCAGGACACGGCTATCTTGGATCCGGGGTCCTGCAGGGAGGAGGCCCTCGGAACAGCTCGATCACATCGCGCTCCTCTGAGGGGCTCCCTGCGCGATGCTTCCCTATACCGCCGGAACACTGCCATCATGTTTGATCGCAGTGTGTCGGGGGTTAAAGTGCCGGAAGCGGTCCGTGACCGCTCCTGGCACTTAGTGCCGGGTGTTATGATTTGGTAGCTGAGGAGGACAGGAGCAAAATACCGCCAAAGCAGCAAGACACCAGAGAGGCTGGAACCTAATGGGTTGCAGATCCCTAAACTAACCGCACAACTAGAATTAGCCGTGGAGCGTACCTACGGTGATCCTAGACGCCTCGGCACAGCCCGAGAGCTAGCTACACCTGAAGACAGAAAGAGGGAAGCTAACTGCCCGGACTAAAGCCCCCAAAGAAATAGGAAGGCCCCAAACATGTAATGGCGGTTAGACAAGAGGAAAACACGCAACTGTTGGGGCCCAAATCTGTCTAGAAAGTAAAGTACAGGAGAGAAATTCTGTCTGCAACCCAGAAAAACCTAATAAAAATACCAGCACTTCTGATTACAAAAAACCTGAGACTACACAATCTCGACCACCTATATCAGATCTCTGGTGTGACACACAGCTACCCAGCAATAAAAAATATCAATGGAACAGAGAACAAGTGCAAATACAAAATGAGAACAGAGGGCAGCGCAAGCCCCAAAAGGGACCAGGCTGAAGTCCAAGGCAAGACTGCAAAAAGCAAGGAAAATCCAACCACAGAAAAAAAAACAGAAAGTCACTTATCTGAATGATAGCAGGAAAGCAAGCTGAAATTCCAACAAAGACCTGGAAGCAACAATTGATTACCGGCGAGGATCATGGGAGATCAGCTCACTTATATCAGGCCAGTCAGCCTCACCTGACACCCATTCCTTAATTGGTTCAATACCCTCAGCAACCACCGCAGGGAACCTCAGCACCGAAGTCGTCTCCAACACATTCACAACAGCCGGGTGTCAGCTGTGATAATCAGCTGACACCCGGCCGCGATCAGCTGCGCTCCCCCCGTGAGCGCAGCTGATCGCGTATGACGTACTATCCCGTCTTTGGGAATTAAGTCCCAGGGCACATGGACGGGACAGTACGTCAGATGGCAGAAAGGGGTTAATGGCGCTGGTGATTTGTTTCTCTGTGGATAACTTTGCCAGCTTGATTTCTTGTTTTACATTTCTTACTTAGATCTTTATACTCCTGAAATGCTATTACCGTATTCTTGGCATTCAGGATTTTGAATGCTCTTTGTTTTATTCTTATTGAACTTTGTACGGTCGTATTTATCCATAATGGTTTCTTTTTATTCTTGGACATTTTATTACCAGAGGTTATAAGTTTTCTACAGGATTCCAGCAGTATTTCCTTAAACATGCCCCATTTTATGGTCGGTATCCCCAGTTACCATGACGTGGTCCCAGTCTACACAATTAAGTTATTCCCTTAATTTGATTAAATCAGCTTTTCTAAAGTTCCAGGTTTTTGCATTTCCCTTTTTGAATGTTTGAAAATTACTTTAGAAAAATATTTAGAGTTGAGAGTCCTCCGTGGTTGATACCTTTTAATGGCGAACTGAAAAGATGGTAACAAATTGCAAGCTTTCGAGACTACTCAGGTCTCTTCATCAGGCAAAGACTAATACAAAATCTGAAGAATCACATATTTGTACACAAAGCAGCACAGAAAAAATGCAATAGGTATGACAAGTGACGTGAAGCAGAATAGTCATTATGGCAGAGGGATGAGCATAAATATTGGAACAGTTCATAGATAAGGAGTGTGAAAGTTTTATTACCCTCTGATTGGGGTCTGGTAATGTTTTGTGATGTTTTCACAGGGTATTTGGAGTAAATTCCTTAATTGATATAGAGCGTCATAAATCCGTGTGACAGGTTCATTCCAGCATTAAGAGTGTCAAAGGTCACCATCAATTTGTATTTGAAAATTCTTCAAAAATGTTTTGCCACAGGTAGATCCATTCTTTTTTCTCTTATTGTGTGGCGATGAGAATTCATCCTTGTTCTCAGTTTTTGCCCGGTCTCCCCCACATACAGACCCCCAGTTGGACATTTAGTACATATAATTAGGTACACCACATTAGATGTGATGCAGCTGAAAGTACCTGGTATCTTGTAGTCCCGATGGGAGTTGGGGATCTTTATCTTGTCCGTGGTCATTATAAATGGACAAGTTTTGCATTTCTTCTGGTTGCAAGGAGAGGTTCCTGCAGCTGTTGGGGAGGACAGGGAACTTCTGACAATGATGCTTCTTAGATTTGGGGGCTGCCTAAAACACAGTAGAGGGGGATCTGGAAATATGGATTGTAATCGGGCATCTTTTTGTAGTAAAGGTTGTAGTTTCCGTGCAGCTCCCCTTAGCACCTCCAGATTTGGGTTGTAGGTGACCACTAGAGGCACCCGGTTATTTTCTTCTTTAGTTTTGTAATGTAGCAGGTGATTCCTTGATATTCTGGTGGCTCTTGTAATTTGGTTTTCAATTGTTCTTGGATGGTAGCCCTGATTTAAAAAGGTCTTTCTAAGGCGACCAAGGTGTTCATCTCTATCCATGGGGTTGGAACATATACGGTTGTATCTGATGGCTTGGCTGTAGACAATAGAGTTTTTTATGTGTTTTGGATGGAAACTGTCCCATTTAAGGTATGTTGGACGGTCGATTGGCTTCTGATACAGGGATGTCTCTATTTCATTGTTCTTTAGCTTAATGATGGTGTCCAAAAAGTTAATTTCAGTGCTGGAGTAGTTGAGTGTTAAGTTGATGGTGGGATGAAATTGGTTGAACTGTTCATGGAACGTCTTTAGCTGTTGCTCAGACACCGTCCAGATGATTAAGATATCATCAATGTAGCGGTAGTAGGCCCGAGGCCTGATGGGACATGAGGACAGAAAGTCGCTTTCAAGCTTGGCCATGAAAAGATTTGCATACTGAGGAGCCATTTTACTTCCCATAGCTGTGCCAGTCTCCTGTAAATAGATCTTGTTGTCAAATTCAAAGTAATTGTGGGTGAGGATGAATTTTGTGAGTTTCACCACAGAATCAGCATCATTCGCGGTGTTTTTCATGAAGTCTTTGCAGGCATTTAATCCATCCTGGTATGGGATATTAGAGTACAAGGATTCCACATCCATGGTGGCCAGGATGGTTCCTTCTGGTAGGGGACCTATTGCTGCTAGTTTATTCAGTAGGTCAGTTGTGTCCTGAATGTAGCTGGGTGTATCCTTTACCAGGGGTTTAAGAATGCCCTCTATTTTCGAATACAATTTTCGAATACAAATTGAGGGTGACCTTTGACACTCTTAATGCTGGAATGAACCTGTCACACGGATTTATGACGCTCTATATCAATTAAGGAATTTACTCCAAATACCCTGTGAAAACATCACAAAACATTACCAGACCCCAATCAGAGGGTAATAAAACTTTCACACTCCTTATCTATGAACTGTTCCAATATTTATGCTCATCCCTCTGCCATAATGACTATTCTGCTTCACGTCACTTGTCATACCTATTGCATTTTTTCTGTGCTGCTTTGTGTACAAATATGTGATTCTTCAGATTTTGTATTAGTCTTTGCCTGATGAAGAGACCTGAGTAGTCTCGAAAGCTTGCAATTTGTTACCATCTTTTCAGTTAGCCATTAAAAGGTATCAACCACTGAGGACTCTCAACTCTAAATATTTTTCTATCTACTGGCTAACACGGTACAAAGATATAAATCTTTACTGTATGAAAATTACTTTGAAATTTACATATTATGGTCACTGCATCCCAAATGCTCCCTGACCTGTAGATCTGAAATTGTATCTGGTTCATTTGACAGAACCAGATTGTCATGTGTGCATTGCCACGAAGATCGTCGCGGTTGCACATTTTGACTTCTCACAGCTGAGCTGCTGTTTCTTTGTGTTTGTCAGCTAGGGAGTTAATTCTGTCTGTGCTCGGTGCTGGGACAGGGTGCAGTTTCTCCCGGCTGCAATTGATTATTTGTTGATTGGTTTCCTTTAAATTCCTGGTTGTCTGCTTGGGGAGTTGCCAGTGAAACCTTCATGCAGACCACAGATAGGAATGAATCTGTATAGACTTTAGTTGTGAGCTCCTTAGTTGTTCTAAGCTCAACTTGGTTAGAGTTTATTTCCCAGACCATTTATGTTCCTTTGGTGTTTGAGTGTGTATGCAAGCGAGTGTTATCCTGTCTGTCTTATATGTCTAATACTGTGTATTTAGCTAAGATCAGCCCATATCCCTTTGGTGGTAGTCAGGATCCTTCTTAGGACTGATTACAGGGTTCAGGGTCTGATAGGAGACAGGGTTAGGTTGGAGACTTGGACCTCTGAACCATTATCAGTACCTCCAAGGTGAGGGATTAGTTAGGACCCCAGTTTAGGGTCAGGTTAGATCCCGGTCCACCTCTTTCCTGTTTCAGCTCATCAAGTCCTCAAGATTAACCCTGAGTTCAGCAGATATCGTGTCAGGTAAATCTATTCTATACTTACATGCTGATGTTGCTATACTAGTTGTTGTATAGAGTGTTGTTCCTGTATTAATAGTTTACTGACATTGTATACATATCATTAGACAGCGTGACATTTTCACTGGCCCTAAAAATTATCTCCAGTTACCATGGATCCAGTAGCCCAGCTGGCTCTGCAGTTGCAGGGATTATCCATGGAGCTGACGGACATTAAGTCCAAAGTTTTGTCTCCCCTGGAGCAAACCAGAGTTGAACCTAAGGTTGCTCTCCCGGACAGGTTCACTGGTGGGCGAGACAAATTTTTCACCTTCCGGGAGGCATGTAAATTGTATTTTCGGCTTCGGCCTCGATCATCAGGGAGTGAGGAGCAGAGAGTGGGAATTGTTATCTCACTTCTGCAAGGGGACCCTCAATCCTGGGCATTTTCCCTTCCTCCGGGATCCCCGGCTCTACTGTCTGTAGATCAATTTTTTACTGCCCTGGGATTGGTATATGATGACCCAGATCGGGTCTCTCTTGCTGAGACAAAATTACGTAAGATACAGCAGGGAGATCGTCCGGCAGAGGAATTTGCTTCTGAGTTTCGTAGATGGGCCACAGATACTCAGTGGAATGACCCAGCTCTTAGGAGCCAGTTTTGTCATGGGCTTTCTGATAAATTAAAAGACGTTTTGGCTCAGTATGAGTCTCCTCCTTCTCTGGAGGCTGCTATGGCCTTAGCTATCCGTACTGATAGACGGCTTCGGGAGAGGGGTGAGGTAACCCCACTCCCTGTTGTTTCTCCACCTACCACTAAAGTCCCTTATGTTGAGGTTCCCCTTGTCTGTTCGGATGAGCCTATGCAGTTGGGAGGGACATCATTTCGTAGGAGGGGATTGGCGGTACGCCGCAGGACTAGAAGATGTTTTTTCTGCGGGAAAGAGGGACATTTTGTTGGAGAATGTCCATCCCGTGCCTTGTTGAGCCAAAAGTCGCCGGAAAACTGTTAATCCCAGGTTGTGTGGTGGACGACAACCTGGGAGTATGTATTTCATCCGCCAGTTCTTCTCAGTTCCTTGTACCAGTGGAGGTGGTAGTTGGTACGAGAGTGGAGAGATTGTCTGTTCTTCTTGATAGTGGTTCCGGGGCTAATCTGGTTGACGCTCAGTTTGCTCAGGCTCAAGGTATGCATCTGAGTGTATTGGTCAAACCGATCCCTATATTCTCCATTGACGCCAGGCCTCTCGGCCAAGGTAGCTTTGTTCATGAGGTTCATAACATTGACCTTCGGGTAGGGGCAATACATAGGGAACAATTATCTTGTTATGTGTTGGAGGGTCTACCTACTCCCATTGTGTTGGGACTTCCTTGGTTGGTTAAACATAACCCTGTGATTAATTGGCAGTCCAGAGAAATAAGCCAATGGGGTGAGTTTTGCAAAAGCAACTGCATGAACACAGTCATCAGTGCGGTCGTGCCTAGTACATTGCCTCCTTTTTTGGAGGATTTTGGGGATGTTTTCTCTGAGGAGGGGTGTCAGGAGTTGCCTCCTCATCGCGTGTATGACTGCTCTATTAATCTCCTTCCTGATGCTAAGTTGCCTAAAGCTAGGTTGTATAATCTTTCTGGTCCTGAGAGGCAGGCTATGAAAGATTATATTTCTGAAAGTCTGGCCAAAGGGCATATTAGACCTTCATCTTCCCCAGTAGCCGCGGGGTTCTTCTTTGTGAAGAAGAAAGATGGAGGCCTACGCCCTTGCTTGGATTTCCGCGAACTTAATCGGATTACTGTTCGAGATCCGTATCCACTCCCTCTTATTCCTGATCTCTTCAATCAAATTGTTGGCGCCAAATGGTTTTCTAAATTGGATCTCAGGGGGGCGTATAATCTGATTAGGATAAAAGAGGGGGATGAGTGGAAAACGGCGTTTAACACGCCGGAGGGACATTATGAGAACCTAGTCATGCCTTTTGGTCTGACTACTGCACCAGCAGTATTCCAACATTTTGTTAATGACATTTTTCGTCACCTTGTGGGGCTGTTTGTGGTTGTATATTTGGACGACATTTTAATTTACTCGCCAGATCTTGTGTCTCATCAGGAGCATGTGAGACAGGTGTTGCAGATCTTGCGAGACAATAAATTATACGCCAAACTGGAGAAGTGTGTATTTGCCGTACAGGAACTTCAGTTTTTGGGTTTTTTGGTGTCAGCCTCCGGTTTCCGTATGGACCCTGAAAAGGTGAGAGCAGTGCTTGAATGGGATCAGCCAGGGGATCTTAAGGCTCTGCAGCGTTTTTTGGGGTTTGCTAACTACTACCGGAAATTTATTTGTAATTTCTCATCTGTCGTCAAACCTCTCACTGACATGACAAGAAAAGGGACGGATTTTTCTAAATGGTCGGACAAAGCTTGCCAAGCCTTTTCCTCTTTGAAGAAATGTTTTGCTTCGGCACCCGTTCTCATCCAACCAGATGCATCTCAGCCGTTCATTGTGGAGGTGGATGCGTCTGACGTAGGGGTGGGTGCTATATTGTCCCAGGGTCCGTCCCCTGGTAAATGGCATCCGTGCGCTTTCTTTTCTAAGAAATTGTCGTCCGCCGAAAGGAATTATGATATCGGCAATAGGGAACTTTTGGCCATTAAGTTAGCTTTTGAAGAATGGCGTCACTTTTTGGAGGGGGCAGTCCACCCGGTTACCGTTATTACTGATCACAAGAACCTGTTGTATTTGGAATCCGCTAAGCGTCTGAATTCCAGACAAGCTCGATGGTCGTTGTTTTTTACCAGGTTTAATTTTGTCGTCACTTATCGCCCGGGGTCTAAGAATGTAAAGGCTGATGCCTTGTCTCGCAGTTTCCCAGGGGCCGGGAAAACGGATGACCCGAGTCCTATCCTTCAGGAGGGGGTGGTAGTGTCGGCTGTATTTTCTGAGCTTGAGGAGGAGGTGTTAGAGGCTCAGGGGGACGCCCCTGCAGGACCTCCAGGGAGACTGTTTGTCCCAAATCTGTTGAGACAAAAGGTTATTGAGGCACATCATAATTCTGCTCTAGCAGGACATCCAGGGAGTAAGGCTACTTTAGATCTCCTTTCTCGCCGGTTTTGGTGGCCTAATGCTAATAAAGATGTTATAACTTTTGTCGCGTCATGTGGGGTGTGTGCTCGCTCTAAAACCCCTCATACCCGTCCGTCTGGGACCCTTTTACCCTTGAAACTTCCGGAGCGTCCATGGACTCATTTATCTATGGACTTCATTACGGACCTTCCTCCGTCGTCAGGGAATACTGTCATACTGGTGGTTGTTGACAGGTTCAGTAAGATGGCACATTTCGTTGCTCTTCCTGCACTCCCTAATGCTAAAACTCTGGCGCAGGTGTTCATTAGGGAGATCGTTAGACTTCATGGGTTGCCTTCTGATGTGGTGTCAGATAGGGGGTCTCAGTTTGTGTCCAAATTTTGGAGGGCATTTTGTTTACGTCGGGGGATGCAATTGTCATTTTCCTCGGCTTTTCATCCGCAGACCAATGGTCAGACAGAGCGTCTGAATCAGAGCTTAGAGACATATCTCCGGTGTTTTGTCTCAGAGAACCAAGAGGACTGGTCTTCTTTCTTGCCTCTGGCAGAGTTCGCTCTTAACAACAGGCGGAGCGAGTCCACTGGTAAGTCCCCGTTTTTTGGGGCATATGGTTTTCATCCCCAGTTTTGTACTTTCAATGGGGGGGGCCCTTCTGGGGTTCCTGAGGAGGAGCGTTTCTCGTCGTCACTTGCTTCTGTGTGGAGAGGTGTATTGAATAATCTGAGTGCGATGGGAACCGTTACAAACGTATGGCTGATAGGAGGAGAGTTTCTGGTCCAGATCTGAATGTGAACGATCTGGTATGGTTGTCTACCAGGAATATAAAACTTAAAGTGCCCTCCTGGAAACTGGGTCCCAGATTCATCGGGCCGTACAGGATCAGTTCCATAATTAATCCTGTGGCATTTCGTCTGGACCTCCCTCCTACGTTTAAAATTCATAATGTGTTCCACAAGTCATTACTTAAAAGGTATGTGGCACCAGTTGTAACGGGTCTGGTAGGTGGAACCACTGACGGAAACGGGTCTGGTTGGTGGAACCACTAAGCTTTATTATACAAGACAATTTACTTGTAAGAGAGCGGGTGCATCCGGGAATAGGACAGGGAATCACGGCAATTAGCCAGGCAGTCTCTGGACAGGCAGGTTGTCACAAAAAGTGACCAAGGAAGTCTCTGGACAGGCAGGTTGTCACGGCAAGTGACCTGGGCAGTCTCTGGACAGGCAGGTTGTCACGGCAAGTGACCTGGGCAGTCTCTGGACAGGCAGGTTTGTCACGGCAAGTGACCAGGGCAGTCTCTGGGCAGGCAGGTTTGTCACGGCAAGTGACCAGGGCAGTCTCTGGACAGGCAGGTTGTCACGGCAAGTGACCAGGGCAGTCTCTGGACAGGCAGGTTGTCACGGCAAGTGACCAGGGCAGTCTCTGGGCAGGCAGGTTTGTCACGGCAAGTGACCAGGGCAGTCTCTGGACAGGCAGGTTTGTCACGGCAAGTGACCAGGGCAGTCTCTGGACAGGCAGGTTGTCACGGCAAGTGACCAGGGCAGTCTCTGGACAGGCAGGTTGTCACGGCAAGTGACCAGGGCAGTCTCTGGGCAGGCAGGTTTGTCACGGCAAGTGACCAGGGCAGTCTCTGGACAGGCAGGTTGTCACGGCAAGTGACCAGGGCAGTCTCTGAGCAGGCAGGTTTGTCACGGCAAGTGACCAGGGTAGTCTCTGGGCAGGCAGGTTGTCACGGCAAGTGACCAAGGCAGTCTCAAGACAAACAGGCATATATGACCTGAGCTGGTGGAGCCTCCTGGTAGGCTGCAGTCGGATGGCAGATGATCGCTCCCAGGTGAGCAGGCAAGAGTCTCTGGAATAGCCGGGGATCTCTGCTGATGATGTCCGAACCTCTAGATAGAGCTGCAGTCGGATGGCAGATGATCGCTCCCTGGTGAGCAGGCAAGAGTCTCTGGAATAGCCGGGGATCTCGCAGATGATGTCCGAACCTCTGGATAGAGCTGCAGTCGGATGGCAGATGATCGCTCCCAGGTGAGCAGGCAACAGCCGGGGATCTCTGCTGAAGATGTCCGAACCTCTGGATAGAGCTGCAGTCAGATGGCCGACAGGCAAACAGACAGGTAACAGGCAGGCAACTGGAAACAGGAGCTGATGGCTGAAGCAGAGTTAGACTGCACAGAAACAACATTGCTCGGGCACCTCCATTAAGGAGGAAGCCCTTAATATAGGGTGGAGTTCACCAGCATTGGCTGGAGACTGATTTGGAAAATGCGCACGGCTCCTTTAAGAGCGGGGGAGGGTGCGGGCGCGCGCCCTAAGGCCAGCAGCAGGGAAGGAGCGCGCGGGACCAGCAGGACGGAAGGAGGACGCCGAGGATGCCAGAGGCGCAGAGAAGGCTGGGAGCACTGAGGACGCTGAGCGCAGGTGAGGAGAGCGACGTCCCTGTCTGGCAGCAGGCAGGGACGCGGGCGCTACAGTACCCCCCCTCTAGGCCCCCCCCTCTTTAGGCCAGAAAAAAATTTAGCTAGGATGAGAGGGGCATGGATGTTCTCCCGAGGTTCCCAGGTTCTCTCCTCAGGACCAAACCCCTTCCAATCCACCAAAAATAAGTCTTTTTTCCTACCCTTTTTGTGGCCAGAATGTTCTCTACCTCAAATTCATCATCAGCAGACACTGGAGCAGGAGGTGTACCTGTAGACTTAAAAAAAGAGTTAAGAACCACAGGTTTGAGGAGAGATACATGAAAAGAATTAGGAATTCGCAAATTGGCCGGGAGTTTCAATTTATAGGACACCGGGTTGATCTGACTGATGATCTCAAAAGGACCGATGAACCGAGGACCTAACTTGTAGGACGGAATTTTGAGTCGAACATATTTGGACGAAAGCCAGACTTTGTCCCCAGGACGGAATTGAGGAGGATCCAGACGTTTTTTGTCAGCATGTCTTTTCATGCGCTCGGATGACTGAATGAGTGCGGACCGAGTACTCTCCCAGATGGAGGAGAATTCTCTAACCAGAGATTCCGCAGCTGGATTGTCCACAGAGATGGAAACAGGGACAGGGATCCGAGGGTGCTGACCGAAGACTACAAAAAACGGAGACTTGGTGGAAGATTCGCTCTCATGATTATTGTAGGAGAATTCGGCCCAAGGCAGGAGCTCCACCCAGTCAGAATGGTGGGCATTAACGAAGTGTCGAAGATAACTGGTCAAATTCTGATTTATTCGTTCAACTTGTCCATTGGACTGTGGGTGGTAAGCGGAGGAAAAATCCAGGGTGACGTCTAGCAACTTACAAGTGGCTCTCCAGAAACGTGAGGTGAACTGAACCCCACGATCCGACACAATGTGACGAGGCAGACCATGAAGACGGAAGATGTGGCGGATAAAGTCTTTAGCCAACTCGGGTGCAGACGGAAGACCTGGCAGAGGAATGAAGTGAGCCATCTTGGAAAAGCGGTCAGTGACCACCCAAATGACTGTACAACCAGCAGAGACGGGAAGATCAGTAATGAAGTCCATGGCAATATGCTGCCAGGGGGCAGCGGGTACAGGAAGCGGAAGAAGACGGCCGGTAGGCAGGTGTCTCGGAACTTTGTTGCGGGCACAGGAAACACAGGCAGAAACAAAGTCTATTACGTCTTTGTGTAGGGTAGGCCACCAATAATGCCAGGTAATGAGTTGGAGGGTCTTTTTTTGACCAGCGTGGCCAGCGAGTTTAGATGAATGACCCCAATGTAGGATTCTCTTCCGATCAGTTTCTGATACGAACGTCTTACCAGGAGGGAGACGATTTAAACTCACGGGAGCCACCTGCATCACTCTGGCGGGATCGATGATATGCTTAGGTTCCTCCTCGAGATCCGACACCAGGAAAGACCGAGACAAGGCATCCGCCTTGATGTTTTTGTCAGCTGGGCGAAAATGCAAAAGAAAATCGAAGCGGGCAAAAAACAAGGACCACCGGGCTTGGCGAGGGTTAAGTCTCTGGGCATGCTGGAGGTATGCCAGATTCTTGTGGTCCGTGTAAATGATTACCAGATGAAGAGCCCCTTCGAGTAGGTAACGCCACTCCTCCAATGCCAACTTGATGGCCAATAACTCTCGGTCTCCTATGGAGTAATTGCGCTCGGAGGAGGAGAAGAGTTTGGAGAAGAAACCGCAGGATACCATCCTCCCGGATGAAGCTTTTTGGGTAAGTACCGCTCCGGCTCCAGCAGAGGAAGCGTCCACCTCCAGGAAGAACTGCTTGTTGCCATCCGGGCGATGCAGCACTGGAGCGGAAGAGAAGGCCTGTTTTAGAGAAAGGAAGGCCTCCTCTGCTTCGGGCGTCCACTGTTTGGGGTTAGCATCCTTGCGGGTGAGCGCGGAGATTGGAGCAGTCCTGGAAGAGAAGTGCGGTATGAAGAGATGGTAATAGTTGGCAAATCCCAGGAACCGCTGAATGGCCTTCAACCCCTCCGGTCGGGGCCACTTCTCGATGGCAGACAATTTCTCCGGATCCATTCGTAGGCCTGTCTGAGAAATGATGTAGCCCAGAAACGGAAGCGATGTCTGCTCAAAGAGGCACTTCTCATATTTGGCGAAGAGGTGATTCTGCCTGAGCCTGAGCAGAACCTGACGAACATCCCTTCGGTGAGACTGAAGATCCGGAGAGAAGACCAAGATGTCGTCAAGGTACACCACAACGCAGGAGTAGAGGAGGTCCCGGAAGATGTCATTGACCAACTCCTGAAAGACTGCTGGAGAATTACAGAGACCAAAGGGCATCACCAAGTACTCGTAGTGGCCGTCCCGGGTGTTGAATGCCGTCTTCCATTCATCTCCTCGACGGATACAAACCAGGTTGTATGCTCCACGAAGATCTAGTTTGGTGAAGACTCTAGCCCCTCTAAGACGATCAAACAATTCTGGAATGAGCGGAAGAGGGTACTTATTCTTCACCGTGATCAAATTTAGGCCTCTGTAGTCAATACAGGGACGGAGAGATCCGTCCTTCTTTTTTACGAAGAAGAAACCTGCTCCCGCTGGGAGGTAGATTTCCGGATGAATCCTTTTGCTAAGTTCTCCTCGATATATTCGGACATCGACCTGGTCTCAGCAGCGGACAACGGGTAAATACGCCCACGGGGAGGCGTGGTACCGGGTAGCAGGTCGATCAGGCAATCATATGGTCTATGCGGGGGTAATGTCTCTGCTTCCTTTTTATTGAAGACATCAGCAAATGACCAATATGGAATCGGGAGTCCTGGTAGATTAGCAGGAGTAGGAGAAGGACAGACGGGATGAACAGGCACCAGACACGTTTTATGACAGTCCTGTCCCCAGCGAAGAATCTCTCCATTCTGCCAGTCAAGCACAGGTGCATGCTTTTGGAGCCAAGGCAGACCTAGTAAGAAAGCATGAGAGAGTCCAGGTAAAACATGAAATGAGATGCTCTCAGAATGCAACATTCCCACCTGCAGGGTTATGGCTTCGGTGATAAGTCAGATGGGACGAGGTAGGAGACCCCCATCCACAGCAGCAACAGATACTGGTTCAACAAGAGGTTTGGTGGGAATGCGATACTTCTCTACTAGAACCTGTGACACGAGATTCCAGCTGCTCCAGAATCAAGTTGGGCCATCTCGAAGTAACGGTTCTTACCGAGAAGAATTGAGACCGAGAGCAGCAGAGAAGAAGAGGATTTATTTTTGTCTAGATTGACCTCTCCGAGCGAACCTAGACACAGGCGTTTCCCGACTTCTCCGGACAGGTTCGGATCCAGTGCTCCTTACTGCCGCAGTAGAAGCAACTTTTCTCGGCACGGCGTGAGTCCTGACGGGCTTTGACCATCTTGGTCTGGTCGACCTGCATAGGCTCAGCAGTGTGCACCTGGGGAGAAACGGAAGGGGTTAAATGAGGAAACTTTTTTTCACGGGTGACCTCTTTGGCTCGTTCCTGGAACCGTAGATCAATTCGATTGGCAAGATTTATTAAATCATCAAGCGAGGTTGGAATGTCCCGACCGGCAAGTTCGTCTTTAATACGGCCGGACAGACCCTCCCAGAAGACCGAAATTAGAGCTTCATTGTCCCAAGCCAGTTCTGAGGCTAGAGTACGGAACCGTATGGCATATTGACCAACGGTGAGACTTCTCTGACGGAGACGCAACAGAGATGATGCAGAGGAGGTCTTCCGTCCAGGTTCGTCGAATACCCTCCGGAAGGCCGAGAGAAAAGCAGGCAGGTCTGACACCAGAGGATCTTCTCTCTCCCAGAGAGGATTAAGCCAGGCCAGAGCCTCTCCGGTGAGATGGGACATGATGAAGGCAATTTTGGCCCGGTCAGAATTAAACTGGTGTGCCAGGAGTTCGAAATGCAGGGTGCACTGGTTAATGAAACCCCGAGCCATAACAGGGTCGCCTCCATACCTAGGAGGAGCTGAAAGTCGGGGACCGGGAATGGAAACCACGGAATTGTGAGTCAGCGGGACTGCCGGATTATGAGTCATGGCTCCAGCGGTGGTTGCTGGTGATGGATTCAGAGTGTCCAAGCGGGAATTGACGTTCCGCAGGTGACCCAGGATAGCCTCCTGTTGAGACCTCTGGCGAGACAGCTCATGACACAGTTCCGGAAGTGAAGGGGTTTGGGTGCCACCGGGTTCCATGGCCCGAGCAAACTGTAACGGGTCTGGTAGGTGGAACCACTGACGGAAACGGGTCTGGTTGGTGGAACCACTAAGCTTTATTATACAAGACAATTTACTTGTAAGAGAGCGGGTGGCATCCGGGAATAGGACAGGGAATCACGGCAATTAGCCAGGCAGTCTCTGGACAGGCAGGTTGTCACAGAAAGTGACCAAGGAAGTCTCTGGACAGGCAGGTTGTCACGGCAAGTGACCTGGGCAGTCTCTGGACAGGCAGGTTGTCACGGCAAGTGACCTGGGCAGTCTCTGGACAGGCAGGTTTGTCACGGCAAGTGACCAGGGCAGTCTCTGGGCAGGCAGGTTTGTCACGGCAAGTGACCAGGGCAGTCTCTGGACAGGCAGGTTGTCACGGCAAGTGACCAGGGCAGTCTCTGGACAGGCAGGTTGTCACGGCAAGTGACCAGGGCAGTCTCTGGGCAGGCAGGTTTGTCACGGCAAGTGACCAGGGCAGTCTCTGGACAGGCAGGTTTGTCACGGCAAGTGACCAGGGCAGTCTCTGGACAGGCAGGTTGTCACGGCAAGTGACCAGGGCAGTCTCTGGACAGGCAGGTTGTCACGGCAAGTGACCAGGGCAGTCTCTGGGCAGGCAGGTTTGTCACGGCAAGTGACCAGGGCAGTCTCTGGACAGGCAGGTTGTCACGGCAAGTGACCAGGGCAGTCTCTGAGCAGGCAGGTTTGTCACGGCAAGTGACCAGGGTAGTCTCTGGGCAGGCAGGTTGTCACGGCAAGTGACCAAGGCAGTCTCAAGACAAACAGGCATATACGACCTGAGCTGGTGGAGCCTCCTGGTAGGCTGCAGTCGGATGGCAGATGATCGCTCCCAGGTGAGCAGGCAAGAGTCTCTGGAATAGCCGGGGATCTCTGCTGATGATGTCCGAACCTCTAGATAGAGCTGCAGTCGGATGGCAGATGATCGCTCCCAGGTGAGCAGGCAACAGCCGGGGATCTCTGCTGAAGATGTCCGAACCTCTGGATAGAGCTGCAGTCAGATGGCCGACAGGCAAACAGACAGGTAACAGGCAGGCAACTGGAAACAGGAGCTGATGGCTGAAGCAGAGTTAGACTGCACAGAAACAACATTGCTCGGGCACCTCCATTAAGGAGGAAGCCCTTAATATAGGGTGGAGTCCACCAGCATTGGCTGGAGACTGATTTGGAAAATGCGCGCGGCTCCTTTAAGAGCGGGGGGGTGCGGGCGCGCGCCCTAAGGCCAGCAGCAGGGAAGGAGTGCGCGGGACCAGCAGGACGGAAGGAGGACGCCGAGGATGCCAGAGGCGCAGAGAAGGCTGGGAGCACTGAGGACGCTGAGCGCAGGTGAGGAGAGCGACGTCCCTGTCTGGCAGCAGGCAGGGACGCGGGCGCTACACCAGTCATACCGTCACTTCTACCTCCTCCTCCTGTGTTGGTCAATGGTAACTTGGAATTTCAAGTATCAAAGATCATTGACTCACGTCTGAATCGCCGGTCCCTTCAGTACTTGGTGCATTGGAAGGGGTATGGTCCAGAGGAGAGGACGTGGGTCCCTGCGTCTGATGTTAACGCAGATCGTTTGGTTCGGACCTTCCACAGAACTCACCCGGCAGGCCTGGCCCTGAGGGTCCGGAGGCCCCTCGTAGAAGGGGGGGTACTGTCATGTGTGCATTGCCACGAAGATCGTCGCGGTTGCACATTTTGACTTCTCACAGCTGAGCTGCTGTTTCTTTGTGTTTGTCAGCTAGGGAGTTAATTCTGTCTGTGCTCGGTGCTGGGACTGGGTGCAGTTTCTCCCGGCTGCAATTGATTATTTGTTGATTGGTTTCCTTTAAATTCCTGGTTGTCTGCTTGGGGAGTTGCCAGTGAAACCTTCATGCAGACCACAGATAGGAATGAATCTGTATAGACTTTAGTTGTGAGCTCCTTAGTTGTTCTAAGCTCAACTTGGTTAGAGGTTATTTCCCAGACCATTTATGTTCCTTTGGTGTTTGAGTGTGTATGCAAGCGAGTGTTATCCTGTCTGTCTTATATGTCTAATCTGTGTATTTAGCTAAGATCAGCCCATATCCCTTTGGTGGTAGTCAGGATCCTTCTTAGGACTGATTACAGGGTTCAGGGTCTGATAGGAGACAGGGTTAGGTTGGAGACTTGGACCTCTGAACCATTATCAGTACCTCCAAGGTGAGGGATTAGTTAGGACCCCAGTTTAGGGTCAGGTTAGATCCCGGTCCACCTCTTTCCTGTTTCAGCTCATCAAGTCCTCAAGATTAACCCTGAGTTCAGCAGATATTGTGTCAGGTAAATCTATTCTATACTTACATGCTGATGTTGCTATACTAGTTGTTGTATAGAGTGTTGTTCCTGTATTAATAGTTTACTGACATTGTATACATATCATTAGACAGCGTGACATTGATGCAGCAGATTACCTCCCTGGTCGGTTCATCTACGAGCTGAGAGAAGTAAATGTCCTGAATTGTGGTACAAAGATATACATCTTTACTGTATCTGAATTGTGGATAACATCTTACAGCTTTTAGCACAACCAGAAAATTCTATGTCCCATTGAATGTCTGGATAGTTAAAATCCCCCATAATAAGGACCCTATTATTATTTGCTACCTTTTTAATTTGCTGCAGCATTTCCTCCCTCTACCTGTTCAATTATATTAGGAGGCTTGTAGCAAACTCTAATTAGCAGCTTTCCATTATTGCCATCCTCATGTACATTTACCGATACTGACTCTACATTGTCACAGGTTCCCCCAATGTCGTCATTGAGCACTGGTCTTAAGTTAGATTTAATAAAAATACACACCCCCTCCATCTTCAAGGTATGCATACAACTCACAAGATGCACACTGGGTAGCATTGTCCATGGATTGTAGGTAATCAACAGTCAACAGTAAGGGTCATAAGGTCCAAGGAGCATTTATTCAGGATCTGTTCATAAACTTTACAGAACTCGTTTTTTTCCTTAAAAAAGATAGGTCTCAGTGGAACCCATAGTCCTTAAGGGGATCCTTTGGACTGTCAAGTACTCTGTTAATGTAGCACAATGCAACTCCAAATTAATCAAATGGCGCAACTCATTTTCCAGAGCTCTACTCCTGAACTCGTTTGATTGAATCCTGAGGAAATCACTGGGTAATGAAACTTTAGAAAGTTAGATGTATCTTCAGGCTTGTAGGAAAAAGTAATGGTGGACATCATAGGTCAGGGTGCACATGTAAGGGTAAACAAATGTAGCACCTTTGGTTCAGTATTAGGGATGATTAAATAGCTTGGATAACTCCTTATCCGAATAGCTATAGCGCTTACCGAATAGCTGCCTCAGGTACCCGGAAACCTGGAGCGCTCCCGATAATCAGTTGTTCGTGCCGCAGCTGCATGTGTCGCGGCTGTGTGACAGTCACAACACATGCATGGAGAGCCTGTGTGTTGTGACTGTCACACAGCCACGACACATGTAGCTGTGGCGCCGAACAGCTGATCATCGGAGCGCTCCAGGTAACCAGGTTCCCGATGTAGCTATTCGATAAGCGCTATAGCTATTCGGATAAGGAGTTATCCCAAGCTATTCGCTCATGCCTATTCAGTACTCTATGCTACATCTTGCACCCTCTAGTGGCTAACACTGTTAATGCTCTCTTGGTTTTGATCTTTACCTGACTACAATCCTGACCGGTTTTATTACACCCTTGTCTTTCCACTGGGACTAACAGCCCTTTTTTGGTTGATTCCATATAAGCTGTACTGACTGTTACTATATTTGCTCCAATACATTACAATACAGTATATTCTGATATTATCAGCAATGACCATGATTAAAATTTTCGAAGATTATATGGATAATGTAACATATATTATCTTTAATGCTTGTTCGTTTTTCTTTTGTATATCTGTTTACACATTATTTTTTCTATATTTCACTTGTTTTATACACAGTATATCTGAAGGTCTAAACTGAGAGCGAAATGTCATGTATGTTAGCTGTGGATTGCAAATAAATCGACTTTGTTGTACATCAACTGAGTGCCAAGTTCGTCACAGATATTATACTACAGATTGGGCTTCTACTTGTACACCTGCTGTCAGGAGTGCCGTTCGCTACTACTAGTTTTTGTTGTAGACATTTCTGCAAGTAAAACGCTGCATAAAATAAACATGCATTTTTTTCTCATTCATTAGCATGGGTGAAAAAAGCTGCAAAAAATTGCCATGCTGCAGATCTAACACAGACCCTATAAGGAACATCCATATTGCATCCAATTTTTACAGTTAACTTAAAGGGGTTGTCCACTACTAGGACAACCCCTTCTTAAACTAAATGTTATACCCGATAAAATAATTTAGCCTATAGTCACCTCCTGTGCCGGTCCAGCAGTGTCTGCACTCACTCTTCCCGGGGCTGTGGTGGAGTGTTGTGACACGTGACGCCCAATCAGCGCTGATGTCACTGTCTCTGCTTTCAAACTGAACATGAAGATGAAGCCAGGGCTGCAGCTGATCCCGAACTTTCCTCTTCATGTTCAGTTTGTCCGAAGGAGAGACGGGACATCAGCGCATTGGGCGGTTGGAGTGCACTATCAGCGCTGATGCTAGCGCCTGGACGAGCTGGAACTGATGACAGGTTGGTCACACGAGCAACATAGTTTGACAAGTGTGACCAACATTTTACAACCGACTTGTGATCAATATAAAGAGATCTATAAAAGATGAACGTGAAAGATATATTATAATAAATGGGTGATTTTCACGTTGTCCTGCAGGCCTTAACCCGCAGCTGTTCTTCTCTTTTCTTAATACAAGAAAACTCTGGATAAAGAGTGCTTTGACAACAAATCACACAAGATGAGTACCAAGCTCTCCAGATCATGAAACCAAAGAACACGAAGATACACAAAGAACTATCTTCAGTTGGATTGAGTTTTCCAAGGATGTTTCAAGTTTGATCCGTGACAGAACCAAAAAGGACATGTCGTTTTTGTTTTTTCTGGACACACAGGCCCTGATTCATCAAACTTTTTACAACAGAATACTGGGAGGAGCACTTGCCAGTCAAATTCAGCAAACGTGCTAGCATTTATAGCACGGCGCCCTGGGGTGAACACCACTAGTAAGATGTGACTAATCCGGTAAGTGGTGTACGCCTCTTAATGACTTTGGTGCATTGTTACTACAGGGAGCCCTTCATTAAGGCTGGTGTGCGCAGGAAACACTGATTTGGGGGGCAGTTTTCTCTTCTAAAGTATTTTTTCTATTAGACATTGCCTCGTCTGGAGCAGATCCCATCAGGATATGCTGTAAAGCAATGACATACGCTTTTTTCCTCCTCAGTTGTCTTTCAAGAAAAAAAAGAATGTTGAAAAAAAACTCCATATAAACAACCAAGTGGATTCCCCAGAGAATAGGAAGTTAAGGCTGTGGTTCCACGGTCCGGAACCACAGCGCTTTGGACGGAGCGGAAATTCCGCTCCGTCTAAGCCCCGCCCCCTTTCTGACGCGCGCTCTTTCCGGAGGTGTTCAGGACACCTCCGGAACACCTCCGGAAAGAATGCAGGGCTACATAGCCCTGTGTGAAATTCTGTTGCGGCGACGCACCGTCGCCGCAACACGTTAGGACATGCTGCGGTCTGAAAAGACGCGCCGCATGTCCGTTTACGCAGGTCTCCCGCCTGCGTGTTGTTACGCATAGTGGAGATGGGATTTCTTGAAATCCCCTCCACTATGCTGTAACATCTGGACGCTGCGTGTTTGGCGCTGCGCCAGTGCACAGCGCCAAACACGCAGCGTTTCCTGACCGTGGAAACTCACCCTAATAGAAATAGGAAGTAGTTGATAGGAAGAGTTATCCAAGTGGTTTTTAATGTTTTGATTTTTTTTTAAAGGAGAATTTTGGACAGGATTTGCTCCACAGCAAAAACTTCTGTGTGAACTTAGCCTTAGACTCTTTGCATCATTATATGATGGACAAAAACATGGTTTTTTAAAGCATAAGACACTTCAAGAATTGCTCCTTTTTATCTGAACATTTGTAAAGCTGACGTTTTTGGATTTCTTTTACATTTTCTTGTTGTTTCGTGAGCACTTCTTTTTTTATGTGTTTTTCCTCTGGCATTTTTTTTAGCATTTGGTCGTTGTCTCTTTACTGTTTCTGGCAGGTTTTTAAAACCTATTAGAGGCAATGAAGAAGACACTAGCAGGTTTAGAAGGAAAAACAGACAAAGCGCATTCTCACTATGAAAACGCCTGAGGGACAGACGTCGCGTTTAACCACTTCGTATGCTGAACGCCTCAGAACATATGAACACGTCAGTCTTCCATATAATAATAGAACCATTATTCTGAGCGTTACTAGCGCTTTATCCTGCAGAAAATGACACGCTGAGAACACAGCGCTAGATGTATAAATGTTTCTGTCATGTTTATTCGCTATGACCCCTGTGGGGCGCTATCCATGTACAGCACTGAGGGGCCTTACAAAGGGTCACTGGCGGCGGCTGAGGTAAGAGAGACGCTGCACTCCTCACACATTACAGCCGCCTCTCTATTCTGTGACAACAGGAAACTATATTGGCGGCAAAACAGTTCGTTCGAGTTAACCGCTCTGGCCAAAGAGCCCGCCCCCTGGTGACGTGTGAGGCGTGAAGTACGACGTGACTGGCTGGAGTGGGCGAGCTGCGTGCAGAGGCTGGTGGGGCTGTGACGTCACGACAGGGCGATGTGATTGGCGGCGGCACAAGATGGCTGCTACGCGTGGAGGTGAGTGGCGTTGCGTAGCGTAGATTCGCTTTCTGTGATGACATAGACGCGCGGGATACAAACTGGAAAACATGAGCAGCTGCCGGGGCGTCGCTGTCCGGCCATAGGCGCTGCTGTGCTGTGTGACCGGCCCATATGTAGAGCTCTGCTGCCCGGTGCTACACTACATACGAGCGGGGCAGTTACGGCAGTGTCCGCGCTGCAGGGCGGCGCTGCGGAGTCGGCAGGGCACGTTTCTTCCTGAAGTGACTGAGCATGAGGGAAGGAGGGCAGCAGCTGACAGGCGCTTGTCACGGACCCGAGGGCTCAGCATCGCCCGCCTGTCAGTGTCACCCACCGAGAAGCTCGTGGCTGCTGTCGCAATGAGCAGTGCTGCCTCTGGGATCCATCAACAGCAGCAGTCACCTTTTCTATGAACTTTAACCCGTTCCTGCTGCCTATTTTCATTTTTCCCTTTAATCTTTTTTTGTCCTTCCCTTTCTCGAGTACTAGTTTGTTTTCTTCCACAAAGCTGTAGCTGTTTTGTTTTTGTTTTCCTTAATGCCTGCTCACATTGGCATTGCCTCCCCCCCCCCCAACAAAATTTTACAAAACCATTTTTTTAGGGACCACATCACATTTGAAGTGACATTAAGAGGTCTGTATGACAGTACCCCAAAGTGACACCATTCTTAAAACTGCACCCCTCAAGTTGCTCAAAATGACCTTCAAGAAGTTTATTAACTCTTCAGGTGCTGCACAGGAATTTTTAGAATGTGGAAGAAAAAAATTAACATTCAACTTTTTATTTTCACAAATTTTACTTTAGACCCCAATTTTATCTTCATAAGAGTAAGGCTATGTGCACACGTTCAGGATTTTTCGTGTTTTTGTGGCGGTTTTCCGCTGAAAAAGCACATGCATTAAGCATCCTATTAATAGAATGCATTCTGCTATTTTTGTGCACATGCTGCCACATTATGGAAAAAAACGCAGCATGTTCATTCTTTTTCCGGAATTGCAGCGATTCCGCCACCATAGGAATGCATTGAACCGCTTACTTTCTGCATGTGGCTATGCACAAAGTGAGCGGTTCATGTGCGGATGGTACCCAGGGTCTGGAGGAAAGGAGACTCTCCTCCAGGCCCTAGGTACCATATCCTTAGTAAAACAATAATTAAAATAAAAAATCGTGATATTCACACCTTCCGGCGGCCCACACAGCCTTCCTGCTCTTCAGCGACGCTCCCGGCAACTCCCCAGGGATGCATTGCGACAATGACCTATGATGACGTAGCGGTCTCGCTTGATGCTACGTCATCTGGGTCATTGTCGCAATGCATCACTGGGAACGGGAGTTGCCGGGAGCATCGCGAGGACCAGGAAGGCTGCGGGGGCCGCCGGAAGATGAGAATATCACAATTTTTTTTTTTATTATTATGTTTAACAGTAGATCTTTTTACTATTGATGCGGCATCAATAGTAAAAAGTTGCTCACACTTGTTACACTAGTGTAACCAACCTGTCAATCAGTTTTCCAAGCGATGCTGCAAATCTCTTGCAAAACGCTAGTTTTTAGCGGGAATATGCATACCAATAAAATGCGTATTTCCCGCGGCAGGGAGGTGCGGGATTGCCGCGGCAATTCTGGTACGTGTGCACATAGCCTAAGGCCGGGATCACACATGCGACAAAAACGTCCGTCGCTCGCATGTGAAATCCCAGCTCTGGCGCCGGCACTCAGGAGTGGAGTGAGCGGCTGCATAGAAATACATGCAGCCGCGCACTCCACTCCCGAGTGCCGGCGCCAGAGCTGGGATTTCACATGCGAGCGACGGACGTTTTCGTCGCATGTGTGATCCCAGCCTAACAGAAGTAACTGGACCCCAAATTTGTTGTACTCCCGAGTACACCGATAGCCTATATGTGAGGGAAAACTACTGTTTGGGCGCACAGCAGGGCTCGGAAGGGAAGGAGCGCCATTTGACTTTTTAATGCAAAATTTGCTGGAATTAGCCAATGTCATATTGCATTTGTAGGGCCCCTAATGTAACGAAACCGTTGAAACTCCCCACAAGTGACCTCAAGAAATTTATTTAGATATATGGTGAGCACCGTGATCCCCAGATGCCTCTCAAAAAAACTGAGTTGTGAAAATAAAATCAAATTTTTTCCATATTTTTTTATTTTCACAAGGGTAACAGGAAAAAATGTACCTCAAAATGTGTTGTGCAATTTCTCCTGAGTACGCTGATAACCCATATGTGGTCTAAAACTAATTTTGAGGCACAGTGCAAAGCTCAGAAGGGAAGAAGCGCCATATTTGAGTTGAGATTTTGGTGGACTGGTTTGAGTGTGGCATGTCACATTGGTAGAGCCCCTAAGGTGCCAGAAAAGCAGATACCCCCCCCACCCCTGCATAAGTGACCCTATTTTACAAACTACACCTCAATAAATTAATCTAGGGGTGCAGTGATCATATTGACACCACAGGTGGGTCACTAAATTTTATGCCAATGAGCTGTGAAGAAAAAAATAATTACATGTTTACCACCAAAATTTTGTTTTAGCCCCAAATTTTACATTTTCACACTGGGAAATCAGTAAAAATGGCACCAAAATTTGTCCTACAATTTCTGCTGAATGTGGAAATACTCCATATGTGGCTGTACAGTACTACTTTGCCATACTTAGAGACTCGGGAGGGATGAGTGCTATTTGCCTTCTGGAGCACAGATTTTACTAGAATAGTTTGCCGACTCCATATACAGAGTCCATAAGTGCTAGAAAAGCAGAATCCCCCTCAAGTGACCCCGTTCTGGACGTTATACCCCTTTGTGAATTTATCTGCTGGTGAAGTGATGATTTTTACTCCATGGGTGTTTTCCACAAACAAGCAGCAATGAATGTTGTTGAGTGAAAATTACAAACTGCCGTTATAGTTACCAGTACACTGTAGTGACCAATACGTTGTCCCCAGCTTATGCTTCTGGAGACATCCATTCATAAATTAGGCAGGCTCTCATGGCTACAGAAATGCCAAACGTGGACACTAAGTGTATGTACACACGTTGTGGATTCGTGTGCGGATTTTTCCGCAGGTAAAATTACCTGCGGATTTACTGCGGTTTTACACCTGTGGATTTCTATAATGGAGCAGGTGTAAAGCCGCTGTGGATTCCACACAAAGAAGTGACATGCTGCGAATTTAAATCCGCAGGAAATCTGCGCGGAAAAATCCGCAGCATGTACATCACATTTAGCAGGCGCTTTACACTAAGCACTTACATCGAGGTTTCAGAAGTGCACAAAACTGGCAGACTGCACTTTTATGCACTCCTAAAAAGACTGACACTGCTGGATCATAGGCTAGCCTGCATCCACAGTGACTCCATCTGCCACATTATAGGGAATCTTCCACCTGAATCACTTATTTCAGAGATTTCCACGGACACCCCCGGTACAAGTGCAGAGCGCAGTGTAACTGAGCCAAGACTTATTGCTATCTTTGGGAGTCAGAATAAACAAATCAACAGCAGGTGAAGAATTGGTTTCATTTATTTTTTTTTTACACCGTTCCTCTTGCGGTATAAATGATTAGACTACTTTATTCTTTGGGTCAGTGTGGTTACAGCGATACCAGATTTATATCGGGTTTTCATGTTTGGCTGCGGTCACACACTAAATGCTTTTTTTTTGCAAAAAACTAGTTTTTAATTGCCATATTTTGAGTTATAACTTTTCAATATTTCGTCTGACAGTCATGTGAGGGCTTGTTCTTTGCGTAACGAGTTGACATTTTTATTGTTACTGTTTTCGGACCCATGTTTTTTTTTATCGCTTTCTATTCATGTTTTTGGTTGGCAGAATGAATAAAAAACAGCAATTCAGGATTTTTTTTTGTTCCACGTGTCATAAAATTAAGGCAGCTTTATTCTTCGGGTCAGTGCAATTACAGCAATACCACATTTATTTATTTTTTAATGTCTTAGTGCTTTTGTACAATAAAACTGTTTTATTTAAATATTTTTACATAACTGTATTTTTCTGCTAATAGAGCTGTATCGCGGCTTGTTTTTTGCAGGACAAGTTGACGTTTTTTAGCAATACAATTCTTATTTACATTCATCTTTTTGATAGTGTTTTATTCTACGTTTGGTGGTATGATAAAGCATCGGTTTTTAAAAAAAATTTCTTTAATGGTGTCCGCTTAAGGGGTTAACCAATGGGACAGTTTTCTAGACGTGGCAATACCAAATGTGTGCTTAATTTTATGAAAACAGAAAAGTACACACATTTGGTTTTGCCGCGTCTGGAACGACCCGACCTATAAAACTGTCCCACTAGTTAACCCGTTTAGTGAACGCCGCAACTAAAAATAACAAAATAATTAATACAAATATATTGTACCCATAAATACATAGTTTTATGGGAAAACAATTCATATGTATAATATATTTATTTTTAATTTTGTAGTAATTTTTTTTTAAAATCTTTTCAATTTTTTTTCCACTTACTTTTTTACTGTGTCCTGCTATGAAAATTTCACTTTTTGCAGTCTGATCGTTTGTAAAGTTCAAGTTGTGCTTTACAAATTGTCAGCACTGCACTTACAGACAACCTTTCTACACGATACGTTGAGCATGATCTAGCTGGCTTGCTAGCTCTGGTAATCCGGATGTCATCAGGACTACATTGAGTCACCATGGGGATGACGTCGTGGGGGCGCCAGTCGGAGAGTGCCAGGTTTCAGCTGTCAAAATCATCTGACATCCGGTGGCAATCGCGCGCACAGATGTTTTTTGTTCTCCTTCACGATGAGCATTTTTGGCCACATAATTCAGTTGCTCAACCCATTCACATTACACAATTATCGTGAATGATGTGTCGTTAGCTGTAAAAGCTGAAAGATTACCTGCTGATGTTAATGGACATTAAGGCCATGTTCACATGTTGCAGAAATGTTTTTGCAAATTGTTGCGGGCTTGTGGTACAGAATCCAGACCTCAACTCCGTAATGTTTGAACTAGGCCTAATGCTATGGTGTTTTTGCAGCAGTTTTGTTTTCTATAGCAACAACTTGCTGTTTTGCCAGTTTTGTTCAAAATGCAGGTTTTGGTGGGTATTTTGACGACTGAATACACGTGACTTGCATGACAGAGTACGTAAAACCGGGTTGCTTCATAATTTTGCACTCATTGCTTTCTCAGGGTGAAAGAATTGATATTATGCATATTTCAACATCTCAGTTTTTGCTGGTACTCTACAGCATAGCTTCTTGCATGAAAAATGCAGCAAAACATGCTGTTTGTGAACATAGCCTTAGAGGCAATATAAGGTCGATTTAATTTTTTTTTTTATGGAAACTACTTAAGGAAACCCTCCTTTGGGGATTTTTTGGAGGAGGTTATTGCTTCTTGAAGCGATTTTTAGTAAGAGAGGGAAGTTGTCCAGCCGTGGCCTCCATTTTACCAAACAGTAAAGGGCCAGCACTCTCCATTCACTTTGGCTGCACGGTCCTCTGTCGCACTGCATCTCCGAATCCGTATTCATTCCAGGCCGGAGCTTCCTTCTGCGCATGCTCTAAGCCTACTCGTGGCCTGATGCCCCAAGCTAGAGTGTTCATCGGACAGGGAGAAGTAGTCAGTTGGAGATGTGATGTGACTAAAAGGATTTTTATTTTTTTTAACTCCTTCGTCCCAAAGCCTGTTTTCACCTTCCTGACCAGGCCAATTTTTACAATTCTGACCACTGTCAATTTGAGGTCATAACTCTGGAACGCTTTAATGGATCCCGGTGTTTCTGAGATTGTTTTCTCGAGACATATTGTACTTTGATAGTGGTAAAATTTCTTTGCTATGACTTGCATTTGTGAAAAAAAAAAAAAATGGAAATTTGGAGAAAATTTTGAAAATTTCACAATTTTCAAACTTTTAATTTTTATGCCCATAAATCCAAGAGTCATATAGCACAAAATAGTTAATAAATAACATTTCCCACATGTCTACTTTACACAAGCCCAATTTTGGAAACATAATTTATTTTTTTTGTTAGGAAGTTATAAGGCTATGGTTCCACGGTCCGGAACCATAGCGCTTTTGACGGAGCGGAAATTCCGCTCCGTCTAAGCCCCGCCCCCTTTCTGACGCGCGATCTTTCCGGAGGTGTTCAGGACACCTCCGGAACACCTCCGGAAAGAGCGCAGGGCTACATAGCCCTGTGTTAATTATGTTGCGGCGACGCACCGTCGCCGCAATACGCGAGGACATGCTGCGGTCTGAAAAGACGCGCCGCATGTCCGTTTACGCAGGTTTGCCACCTGCGTATTGTTACGCATAGTGGAGACGGGATTTCTTGAAATCCCCTCCACTATGCTGTAACATCTGGATGCTGCGTGTTTGGCGCTGCGCCAGCGCACAGCGCCAAACACGCAGCGTTTCCTGACCGTGGAAACTCACCCTTAGGGTTAAGTTGACCAGCGATTTCTCATTTTAACAACAAAATATGCAAAACCATTTTTTTTAGGGACCACCTCACATTTGAAGTGACTTTGAGGGGCCTATGACAGAAAATACACAAATGACACCATTCTAAAAACTGTAGTTTATTAACCCTTCAGGTGCTTCACAGGAATTTTTGGAGTGTGGAAGAAAAAAATAAACATTTACTTTTCTTTCACAAAAATGTTCCTGTAGACCTAATTTTTTTTTTTTTTTTTTTTTTTTACTTTCGCAAGGGTAACAGGAGAAAATGGACCATACATTTGGTTGTGCAATTTCTCCTGAGCATGCCAATACCCCGTATGTGGTGGAAATCTACTGTTTGGGCACACGGCAGGGCTCGGAAGGGAAGGAGCGGCGTTTAACTTTTTGAATGTAAAATTTGCTGGCATAATTAGCTAATGCCATGTCACGTTTGGAGAGCCCCTGATGTGCCTAAACAGTGGAACCCCCTCCCCCCCAAGTGACACCATTTTGGAAACTAGACCCCTTATGTAACTTATCTAGAAGTGTATTGAGCACCTTGAACCCATAGGTGCTTCATAGAAGTTTATAACGTAGAGCTGTGGAAATAAAAAAAAAAAAAACACATTTTTCCCACAAAAATCTTTTTTAGCTCCATATTTTGCATTTTCATAAGGGTAACAGGAGACATTGCTTCATACAATTTTTCCTGAGTACGCAGATACCCCATATGTGGGGGAATACTACTGTTTGGGTACATGGCAGGGCTTGGAAGGGAAGGAGCGCCATTTGATTTTTTAAATGCAAAATTTGATGTAATAATTAGCGGACGCCATGTCTCGTTTGAAAAGCCCCTGAACAGAGGAAACCCCCCCACAAGTGACACCATTTTGGAAACTAGACCCCTTTGAGACCTTACCTAGATGTGTATTGAGCACCTTGAACCCCCAGGTGCTTCACAGAAGTTTATAACGTTAAGGCTACTTTCACACTTCAGGCTTTTTGTGTCAGGCATAATCTGTCCTATGCCTGACAGGACGGATCCGGCGCTGATTTTAAAAAACTGATGAGAGAGAGAGACCCCTTTTATCATTTTTCTGACGGATTTGTCAAAAGACTGGTCCGGCTCCATACACTTGCATTGTTTCCGGCTGCCTGAAGCCCCAATTCAGGCACTATCAGGCAGCTCCGGAAAAAAAAAATGTTGCAGCCAGCGTCTTGTCCGGCCGCCGGAATATACATTTCCGACGGATCCGGCCAAAAACGGATGCAACGCAGTGACATAAGGCGCGATCCGGCGCTAATGTAACTCAGTGGTAAAAAAACGCATCCGGTACCGGATGCGTTTTTTTGAAAACACGCCTGATACAAAAAGCCTGAAGTGTGAAAGTAGCCTAAGCCGTGAAAATAAAAAGATCAAATTTTTCCCACTAAAATCTTTTTTAGCTACAAAGTTTGTATTTTCACAAGAGCAAAAGGAGAAAATGGACCCCAAAGTTGGTTGTGCAATTTCTCCTGAGTTCACAGATACCCCATATGTGGTCGAAAACTAAGTTTGAGGCACAGTGCAAAGCTCATAAAGGATGTAGCGCCATATTGCAGATTTTGCTGCACTCGTTTGAGGGTGCCATGTTACATTGGCAGAGCCCCTGAGGTGCCAGAACAGCAGAATCCCCCATAAGGCCGGCGTCACACTGGCGACAGAATCGGACGACTGCAATACGATGAAATATCGCATTGCAGTCTGCCCTATGTTAATCTATGGAGCAGCTCCCAGTATCAGATTTTTTGTGGTCCGTTTTAAACGTCCGTGTGCAATCGCAGCATGCTGCGATTGTCACCGATTGTGGGTCGACTATCGCCAATGCAAGTCTATGGGAGCGATCAAAAATCGGATTACAAACGGACCGCACGTGTGACTTGCGATGAAATCGCATCGGTGTCCTTTAGAAAAGCCGGCAATTCATCCCCGGCTATACTGTAAAATCACACTGACAGCTTTAATAAAGAATATATATATATATATATATATATGTATATATGTATGTATGTATGTATATATGTATATATATATATGTAATTGTGACATTGTGGTGTGTGTGTGTGTATATATATATATATATATATATATATATATTATATATATATAATATTTATAGTTCCTAGACTTCTACATACTGTAATAGGCGCTAATTCAATTGCCGGCTTTTGTGAAATCACAGAAGCCGACATGAAATGATACATTGTTTAGACACAGTTAACCATGTAATTTCCTGTATTTTGATATATGGTTTGAACTTACAATTACATAAGTATATGTGTGCAAAATTTCAGACATGTAGGGGTTAATTAAAGGTGTAAATTCGTTGAAAAAAAATGCGTGGGCTCACGCTGTATTTTCTCCACCAGACAGACAAAGCAAGCGAGTGGGGGCAGATAATAATAGCCTAGGGAGGGTACATTTTTTTTGTGCCCCCCCCCCCTGGCTACTAACATCTGCCCCCAGACACCCCATAAAGGGCAAATCTCTAATTAGATTTGCCCTTTCTGGCACTTTGCCCGTCTATTCCCATTGCCCTGTAGCTGTGGCGAATGGGTTAATAAGGGGTTAAAATGACCTTGCAATTGAAAGGTGACTGTAAGCCAGGTTAATAATTGAGAGCTGTCAATTAGACAACTATCAATTATTAATCCTATTGAAGTAAATAAAAAAAACACACACACTTTAAGAATAAATAATTTTAATGAAATAAAAACACATTTTTTTGACCATCTTTTATTTTTACTCTTAATCCGTGCGACGCCCTTGATCTCCTAAAATAAATATAAAATTATAAAACAACATTATTCTTACCTATCTGGCGATCTGTCACGTCCCACGATGTAATCCTTCACAAAGGGTTAACTAGCAATCAGCTAGGCAGCGCAACTAATGCTGCGTGCTCAGCTGATAGCTCCTGAATGAATGAGCTTATCTCCTGCCGACAGAGGATGTGATTAATGAATGAAGCTTAATTGATTGTATCCTACTTTCACCTTAGGTCAGGTCACTGAAGTGAAAGTGGCAATAAATCAATTAAGCTCCATTCATTAATCTCTTCCTCTCCTTTCGCTGGGAGAGGAAGTTATTCATTCAGGAGGTTATAGCTCAGAGAAAGCATTAGCTCTCTGCTTACTGTAACCTGTTAACCCTTTCTGATGGATTACACCGTGGGACCTGACTGTACATCGGATTGGTAAGAATAATTTTGCTTTTTTATTTTCTTTTTATTACAGGAAATGGTTTTAGCAGGAAAATAAAATATGGTCAAAAACTGTGTGATTATTTCATTAAACTTATTTTTATTAAACTGTGTGTGTTTGATTTTTCTTTCATACAATAGGATTAATAATTGATAGTTGTCTAATTGACAGCTCTCAATTATTAACCTGGCTTAAAGTGACCTTTCAATTGCAAGGTCATTTTAACCCCTTATTAACCCATTCGCCACCGCTACAGGGCAATGGGAATAGACGGGCAAAGTGCCAGAAAGGGCAAATCTAATTAGAGATTTGCCCTTTCTGGGGTGTCTGGGGGCAGATGTTAGTAGCCAGGGGGGGGCACAAAAAAATGTACCCTCCCTAGGCTATTATTATCTGCCCCCACTCGCTTGCTTTGTCTGTCTGGTGGAGAAAATACAGCGTGAGCCCACGCATTTTTTTTTCAACGAATTTACACCTTTAATTAACCCCTACATGTCTGAAATTTTGCACACATATACTTATGTAATTGTAAGTTCAAACCATATATCAAAATACATGAAATGACATGGTTAACTGTGTCTAAACAATGTATCATTTCATGTCGGCTTCTGTGATTTCACAAAAGCCGGCAATTGAATTAGCGGCTATTACAGTATGTAGAAGTGAAGTGTAAGAACTATAAATATATGTATGTATGTATATATATATTATATATATATATATATATATATATATATAATATATATGTGTGTTCTATGTGTATGTATCTATTCTTTCTTTTGTGATTTAAATACTATTCTTTTGGATCCATTATATGTCAGTTTTGCAAGCCTGCGAGAAATTCTCGCAAGTCGGATGAAAATCGGATGTTACAAGGTACACACACATGCGACTAAATCGCATCTTTGAAGGAAAATCGGATGCCAGGCGGATGTGTGATGTTTTCATTTTGGTACGATAATCGACCGACTAAAACGGTCCGATTTTTTGTAGTTGTGTCTGACGCCGGCCTAAGGGTATGTTCCCACGGTCAGTAAACGCTGCAGGTTTGGTGCTGCGTACATCTGCAGCGTCCAGATGTTACAGCATAGTGGATGGGATTTCAAGAAATCCAATCTCCACTATGCTTTCAGAGACACAGGCATCAGACCTGCGTTACCGGACATGCGGTGCGTCTTTCTAGACCGCAGCATGTCTATTTACGTTACGGGGACACTCCGTCCCCGCAGCGTAAATTTCCCATAGACTATCATTAGATGCGGTAAAACCGCATCTAATGATTAGTCACATGCGTAATAACTGCGGGAACGCATCTTACTACGCATGTGTACTAATTTACATATGTGAATCTTGTATCACATCCGGAAGTACGTGACAGGCTGATGTCACACTTGCGAGTGTGATGTCAGAAACTCGCACAAGTCTCATGCATCAATGCCTCGCACTCGGACCAGCATGTGCGGCTGCATAGAAATACAAGCAGCCGCACACTCCGGTCTCGAGTGCCAGGTGTTAATGTGAGAGACTTGTGTGAGTTTCTCACATCACACTCGCAATTGTGACACAGCCACACAGGAAGTTCCTGAAAGCAGAGAGGAATATGTAATGTTCTTTCCTTTTTACTAAATAAATAATTTAAAAAAAAATGTATGCAGCGTCGAACCTGCAGCGTTTACCGACTCTGTGCATATACCCTATCTGCAAATAGGAAATCACTTTTTCCAGGACGTCCCTCCTGACAGCACCGCCAGGAGGTTGTCCTTCATATCCTTGATAGGGACAGGAACACAGAAGAGGTTAAATAGCCCCTCCCCACCTCCACCCTTCAGTGTTTTCCTGTCCCTATCAGGGACAGACGCAGGAGAGAAGCACAGAGGTGCAGAAGATTTACCTCGGTAGAGCTGACTGCTCCCGGGGGAGAGAGAACTCCGTCCTCTCCTAAGAGGCTCCGGGGTCTGGAGGGGGCTCGTCGTTGGCCTCAGACCGCTGATACCGGGAGAGGTCCCTCAGCGGTCCGGTCGAGCTGCTTGCTCCCGGTGTCGGCAGCATGCCCAGGCAAAGGGCTCTTGCTCTGCAGCTGCTGCAGCGGTGTCCCAGTAGCGGGGGCCGCTGGATCCGGGTCTGACCGCACGGTCGCTCTCCCAGGCGTCCCCTGTCACTTCCGGCGCGCCGCGTCATCAGGAGGTGCGCCGATGACCGCTTCCGTGGGGCGGAGCCAGAGAGGAAGCTCTGAGCTCCGTGGCAGAGGGGACGCCGACGGAGGGGAGCAGATTCCTGATCTGAGCAGATTCCCAGGTGCGCTCCGGATGGTGTGCACACAGTTGAGGGGAAGGCACAGATCGTAGGATGGACAACGCCCCGATTACCAGCAGCTGAGCTCAGAAGGAGGACGAAGCAGATGTCTTGAAGCCGGGTAAGGCAGACTTCTTAAGACGGACGCCTGACAGCACACACTGACATAGTGAACATGGAGAGTGCTAGTCGCCCGGACGTCCAATCCTTAGAGCTAACCATGGACCATGTAAGTGGGTAATTAGGGGGTCTGCTCAGCTGGGCTAGTTCAGATAGCTACAGGACTCTCATTTCACATTGCTTTTAGGACAAGGAGACTCCCAAGCAAACCACGTCAGCAGTCAGGAAAAAATATAACAAATGCCCGTTATGCTCGGCCAAAATTCCCACAACAAACACAAAGAAGTTGTGCGAGACATGCGTGGCTAAAATGCTTAAACAGGAGCAGACCTCTCTATTAGCTAATATACGCTCCATGATTAGAGAAGAGGTTCAAGCGAGCGTATCATCACTGACGCCACCCCAGCCTCCCTCACCCAAAAGACCTAGATGGGACATGGACCCTAGCTCGGAAGAGGGGGAAATGTCGCACTACTCGGACTCCGGGTCAAGTGAACCAGAAGTCTCCTTAATTTCCCACGGAAGAGAGGAAAAGATATTTATTTTCCTCAGAAAATACGGATACCCTATTGCAGGCAGTTAGGGATACCATGAAAGTAGAGGAATCCTCAGAGCCGCTAACCGTCCAGGACGAGATGTTTGGGGGCCTGAGGGCTAAAAGAAGCAAGGTGTTCCCGGTAAATAAACATATCACAGCCATTATATTGGAAGAATGGGAGGATGTTGCAAAAAAGCTTGTAGTTCCCAAAGAATTTAAGTTTCGCCTCCCGTTTAACCCAGACGATACTAAAGTCTGGGAAAACCATACAGAATATCGATATACCTGTAGCTAAGGTATCAAAGAAAACCGCCATTCCATTTGAAGACTCCTCAGGCCTTAAGGACCCAATGGATAGGAGAGCAGAAGACCTCCTTAAAAAGGCATGGGAGGCATCTGCATCAGTCATGAAGACCAACATAGCGGCAACTTCGGTGGCCAGATCAATGACTCGCTGGGTGGAAGAGTTGGAAGACCAAATCACCAACAAAACCCCCAGAGAAGAGATCTTGAAAACTTTACCATTATTTAAAATTGCAACAGAATTTATGGCAGATGCTTCGGCCGAGTCAGTCCGCTTCACAGCCAGAAGTAACGCATTATCCAATGCAGCACGACATGCGCTGTGGTTACGATCATGGGCAGGTGACACACAGTCAAAAAATAAACTCTGCTCAATACCGTTTTCAGGGCTGCAGGTATTCGGTCCGGTGTTAGATGAATTGTTGGACAAAGCATCCGATAAAAAGAAAGGCTTCCCAGAGCAAAAACAAAAAAGAATGCCAGCCTTTCATAAGACCCGATCTCATCCGAGACAGGACTACAGGGCAGTGGCGTTCCGTGAATAGAGCAGACTAAGCAGCTGCTATGGGGCCCAGACAGGTGAGGGAGCCCACGACGGCCGCTGTCGTTTGGCAGCTGTTCTGTGCTGACACAGTACTATCTCCTTTAATTAAATATAAGCGACGGCCGGACACTGTAAACCCCCTTGAAGGTCCCCTTTCCTTGTTGTCTCCTGGTCAGCAGTTGGCTTAAAGGTACTGCCACACTAAACAACATCGCTAACGGGATCGCTAAAAAACGTCACTATTTAGCGATCCCGTTAGCGATGTTGTTGTGTGCGGCATCTACCAGCGACGTGGCCCCTGCTGAGATCCTGCTGTGATCTCGCTCGTCCTCATCGTTCCGGACCCTATTTTTATCGTCGGCGCCCCGCTGGTAAGTATATATCGCTGAGTGTAGCACCTTTTGTTAGCGATTTAGCGGTATTTTTGTACCGCTAAAGTTAAGGAGATCGCTAACCGCGATAGCGTCCTTAACGACATCGCTAAATTAGGCTGCTACTAGCGATATAGAAACAATCCCGCTAGCGATCGCATTAGTATGCGTCGTTATCGTGATCGCTAGCGGGATTGTTTAGTGTGGCAGTACCTTAAGTCTCTGGCTGCATTTGCATAAGAAAGCCAGCCTGCAGCCAGAGACACGTGCATCACAGGAAGCAGAAAACATTCATAAGTTTCACTCAGGGAGAGATACACTACACAAGAAGGTGAGCCCTGCTGGCTGGGGTATGGGGTGGATTTTTTTGTTGAATGTGTCCCCTCACTGTGCTGGCACTTTATATTTACAATGGCTAGCCTCTGGCTGCACTTTGCACCTTAGGGAGTGAGGGGGTCCTGATTGCCGGCACTGTGGAGGGTGGAGGAGGGGGGCTCTGCATGCACTGTGGAGGAGGAGGATTGCCCTGCATGCACTGCAGCCACCCTTCTGTACTCCTCACAATGCTTCTCCATTAGAGCTGGTTTCATGTGATTTAACCCCGGTACCACCACCAGGCAGGATGATGCTTCCTAGCTGTAGGTAAGACCTCCAGTCTATGTCCCACCACCAACTTCACTGTCAAGGTGTGCAACAATGCATGTTCATGCAATACTAAAAATGTGCAATGCCCTGGAAATCATGGTGCAGCCAATAAATGTTACTAATTTATTCTGCTCCTTCACCCCAGAGGCATGCACCTGGGAGACAGCAATTACATGGGGCGTGCTGAGCTCATGAGGTGCCTGAGAGTGGAAGTTCTGCAGATGTTATGGAAGATATTGTGTGCGGCATTTCTGTGTCCCCTTACCTGTGATAAAATGTGTCTTGTAGTTTGTACACATGTTGGAACTTTGCATAGCTTACATATTCCAATCATTTCATATACAAAGATATGACATCCGTCTACCTGTCTTATATGATGCCATGAATGATGGGCATTGCTTGTACCTGCTGTCAGATTAGGCACCACACTTCTTACATCGGAGCACACTATGCAGCATGTTCCCTGTCAGGCTAGGTTCACATTTATACGCCTGCAGACTTAATGCGTTGGACGTATACATTAAAACGTATGCCATGCATCAACCTACGAATTTAAACAAGTACATTTGATACATATCGTACTTCCATCTTTGTCTCTATATGTTTTTTTACTTAAAAAGAATCATTTTTTTTCCATCCAGTTTTACTGGTGTCAACAGTCCCATCCCACTCCATTTTGGCATCAGTTCTGTGAGGAGGTGTCCAGAGGAATAAACTTTTTTTCACCCCACATTAAAAACGCGTACCTTTGGTCAATTATGTTTTTTTCCCACAATACAACGTGATCAGGGCAAAACATAGTCAGAAGAAAATTTTTTTTACACTACGTGTTGCCCATTATGGTTTGTGTATGCCTCCATATACGTCTGAATACCATTTTTTTTTGCAATTCAGACATATTTGTCCAGCAGACTGCACTGTATAAATGTGAGCCAAGCCTAAAGAAGTCCTTTTTGTCCAAGGAGGATAAAGCACATCATAAACACAAGTCCATACTGTGTGTTGCTGCTTTGCAGTGTGTATTTTTGCCATGCTGATTTTACAGGTGAAAGGTATTTTACTTTGAGCCTTTTTTTGCTTGTAATGGTGAATGCTTCAGGATTATCAATGACCAAAGGGGCGGCAAATTTTTCAGCCGCCCCGGGCCCCACAAACAGTTGCTACGCCACTGCACACAGAAGATGATGAGCCTGGCTGGGGGTCGATTTTTTTTTTTTTTTTTTTTTTAAATGTGTCCCCTCACTGTGCTGGCACTTTACATTTACAATGGCTCTGACTGCACTTTGCACCTTAGGGAGGGGGGCCCGGCTGCACGCACTGTGGAGGGTGTAGGGGGCCCTGCATGCACTGCAGGTGTGTGTGTGGAGATAAGAGCACCTGTTTTTTTTTTTTTTTGGGGGGGGCCCCATTCAGACTTTTGCTATGGGGCCCCATGATTTCTATGTACGCCCCTGCTACAGGGGCAAGGGTAAGACCGGAAGGTGGAGCTACCCCAAAGGCGGCAGAGGTAGAGGTTCCTTTCGAGACCAGGGAACCGGGTCAGGCAAACAATGACGCCAGGCAAATCGGGGGGAGACTCCAATACTTAATAGATCGATGGAAACAAATCACAAAAAATCAATGGATCCTGAGCACAGTTGCGCACGGATACAGGGTGGAATTCACCCAGCCTCCCCCCCGAAGATTTTGCCTAACTCAAAGCCAGTCCCCGGCGGTCCACCAAAGGCTGGTCGCGGACATACAGAAGCTCAGAGTTAAGAGCCATAATACCGGTGCCCCAATCTCAACAGTTTCAGGGCCATTACTCCAGCCTGTTCTCTATAAAGAAACCTGGAGGAGAATACAGGACAATCATAAATCTGAAACCTCTAAACAGATGGGTAGCCTACAAACTTTTCAAAATGGAAACACTTCAGTCTGCCATACCACTAATAAAGGAAAACTCAGTGATGTGCACACTAGATCTCAAAAGCGCATATTACCATGTGCCCATTAGAGTTGAGCGATACTTTCCGATATCCTAAAGTATCGGAATCGGAATGGTATCGCCGATATCACTAAAAAATCGGCGATACCCGATACCGATACCGGAAGTCCCATGTAAGTCTATGGGAACAAAATATCGCAACTAAAAAAACCCCATTCTTTCCTTGTAAACACTAAATATACACACATAGAATACATATATATATATATACATGTCATTGTGACATATATATATATACATATATGTATAGTTTATACACTTCTACATAGTAAAATATCCTTTGATTCAATTGCCGGGTAAAGCCGGCTTCAGTGAAAAGACAGAAGCACCCGACATGAAATGACACTTGGTGTACATAGGGTTAACCATGTCTTTTCATGTCGTTTGCTATCTGATTTGCACAAACAATTAAATCAGACTGTGTGCAAAATTTCACACCTGTAGGGGTTAATTAAAGGTGTAAATTCGTTGTAAAAAAAACGGACTTTTTTGCTACGAATTTACACCTTTAATTAACCCCTACAGGTGTGAAATTTTGCACACATAGTCTGATTTAATTGTTTGTGCAAATTAGATAGCAAAGGACATGAAAAGACATGGTTAACCCTATGTACACCAAGTGTCATTTCATGTCGGGTTCTGCATTTTCACAAAAGCCGGCAATTGAATTAGCGGCTATTATACTATGTAGAAGTGTATGAACTACAAATATAAATAAATATATATATATATATGTGTCACAAATTCAATGACATGTATATATATATATATATATATATATATGAGGTGTAAAATTGCTGAAAAAAAATGCGTGGGCTCCCGCCCTATTTTCGCAACCAGACAGACAAAGCCAGTGAGTGGGGGCAGATAATAATAGCCCAGAGAGGGACCATTATTTTTGGCCCCCCCCGGCTACTTAACATCTGCCCCCAGACACCCCAGAAAGGGCAAATCTCTAATTAGATTTGCCCTTTCTGGCACTTTGCCCGTCTATTCCCATTGCCCTGTAGCGGTGGCGAATGGGTTAATAAGGGGTTAAAATGACCTTGCAATTGAAAGGTCACTTTAAGCCAGGTTAATAATTGAGAGCTGTCAATTAGACAACTATCAATTATTAATCCTATTGTATGAAAGAAAAATCAAACACACACACTTTAATAAAAAAGAAGTTTAATGAAATAATCACACAGTTTTTGACCATATTTTATTTACCTGCTAAAACCATTTCCTGTAATAAAAATAAAATAAAAAAGCAAAATTATTCTTACCTATCCCATGCACAGTCAGGTCCCACGGTGAAATCCTTCAGAAAGGGTTAATGTTTACTGCAGGGACCGCAGCTAATGCTGCAGCCTCACAGTAAACCCCAAATGAATGAGTTCCTCTCCTGCCTGACAGGAGAGTAAAGGCTGGGTGTCACATAACGATACACCAGCGATCCCGACAACGATATGCACTTGTCAGGATCGCTGGTGTATCGCTACATGATCGCTGCTGAGCTGCCAAACAGGCAGCTCAGGCAGCGATCTGGGACAGCGACACTGCGGGTAACATCGCTTAAGGGCCCGTCTCACATAGCGATATCGCTACCGAGATCGCTGCTGAGTCACTAGTTTTGTGACGCAGCAGCGAGCTCACCAGCGATATCGCTGTGTGTGACATTCAGCGACGATCAGCCCCCCTGCCGGGTATCGCTGATCGTCGCAGAAATGTCAGGACCTTTTTTTGATCGCTGGTTTCCCTCTGACAGGCACGCATCGCTGCGTGTGACAGGCGGGAGACCAGCGATCCGCTGGTAACCAAGGTACACAGCGGGCTTCCAGGCACCGCGCAGCGCTTGGAAACCCGCTGTGTACCTTGGATACCAGCTCCCTGCATCAGGGCGCTGGTATCCAAGGTACACAGCGGGTTTCTAGGCACAGCCCCGCGCCTGGAAACCCGCTGTGTACCTTGGTTACCAGCGGATCGCTGGTCTCCCGCCTGTCACACGCAGCGATGTGTGCCTGTCAGCGGGAAACCAGCGATCAAAAAAAGGTCCTGACATTTCAGCGACGATCAGCGATACCCGGCAGGGGGGCTGATCGTCGCTGAATGTCACACACAGCGATATCGCTGGTGAGCTCGCTGCTGCGTCACAAAACTAGTGACTCAGCAGCGATCTCGGTAGCGATATCGCTATGTGAGACGGGCCCTTAAGTGGAAAGCTTAATTGATTGCTTTCCACTTTCACTTCAGGTCAGCCAGGGACACAATCAGTGACGTCAGAGGGAACTGATTAACAAAAATAGGGGTTCCCTTCGAAAAAAAAATGGCGTGGGGTCCCCCCTATTTTTGTTAACCAGCCAGATGAAGCAGACCGCTGAGGCCTGGATTTTCAGGCTGTTAAGGAGCCAAGATCCATGGACCTTGCCAGCCTGATAATACCAGGCCACAGCAGTCTGCATATCTTGGCTGATTAACAAAAATAGGGGATCCCCTCGAAAAAAATTGGCGTGGGGTCCCCCCTATTTTTGTTAACCAGCCAGATGAAGCAGACCGCTGAGGCCTGGATTTTCAGGCTGTTAAGGAGCCAAGATCCATGGACCTTGCCAGCCTGATAATACCAGGCCACAGCAGTCTGCATATCTTGGCTGATTAACAAAAATAGGGGATCCCCTCGAAAAAAAATTGGCGTGGGGTCCCCCCTATTTTTGTTAACCAGCCAGATGAAGCAGACCGCTGAGGCCTGGATTTTCAGGCTGTTAAGGAGCCAAGATCCATGGACCTTGCCAGCCTGATAATACTAGGCCACAGCAGTCTGCATATCTTGGCTGATTAACAAAAATAGGGGATCCCCTCGAAAAAAATTGGCGTGGGGTCCCCCCTATTTTTGTTAACCAGCCAGATGAAGCAGACCGCTGAGGCCTGGATTTTCAGGCTGTTAAGGAGCCAAGATCCATGGACCTTGCCAGCCTGATAATACCAGGCCACAGCAGTCTGCATATCTTGGCTGATTAACAAAAATAGGGATCCCCTCGAAAAAAATTGGCGTGGGGTCCCCCCTATTTTTGTTAACCAGCCAGATGAAGCAGACCGCTGAGGCCTGGATTTTCAGGCTGTTAAGGAGCCAAGATCCATGGACCTTGCCAGCCTGATAATACCAGGCCACAGCAGTCTGCATATCTTGGCTGATTAACAAAAATAGGGGATCCCCTCGAAAAAAATTGGCGTGGGGTCCCCATTTTTGTTAACCAGCCAGCTGAAGCAGACCGCTGAGGCCTGGATTTTCAGGCTGTTAAGGAGCCAAGATCCATGGACCTTGCCAGCCTGATAATACCAGGCCACAGCAGTCTGCATATCTTGGCTGATTAACAAAAATAGGGGATCCCCTCGAAAAAAATTGGCGTGGGGTCCCCCCTATTTTTGTTAACCAGCCAGATGAAGCAGACCGCTGAGGCCTGGATTTTCAGGCTGTTAAGGAGCCAAGATCCATGGACCTTGCCAGCCTGATAATACCAGGCCACAGCAGTCTGCTTAGCTTGGCTGGTTAACAAAATAGGGGATCCCCTCGAAAAAAAACGGCGTGGGGTCCCCCCTATTTTTGTTAACCAGCCAAGTAAAATGCAGACTGCTGCGGCCTGGTATTAAAAGACTGTCAAGGCCCATGGATTTTGGCCCTCAACAGCCTGATAATACCAGGCTACAGCAGCCCCACATTTGGCGCATCAAAAGATGTGCCAATTGTGGCACTTTACCCGGCTCTTCCCACTTGCCCTGTAGCGGTGGCAAGCGGGGTAATAAGGGGTTAATGTCACCGTTGATTGCACGGTGACAATAAGCCCGGTTAATAATGGAGAGGTGTCAATAAGACACCGATCCATTATTAATCCCAAAGTTATTAAATGTATAAAAAAAAGACACAGCAAGAAAAAAGTATTTTAATGAAATAAAAGAGACAACACAGTTTTCATTAATTTTATTATACTCTCATTCCTGCGACGCCATCGATCTCCTGTAAAAAAAGAAAAAAAACAAACCAACAGTATACCACCTGTCCGACGCAGTCCAGAACGACAGTCCCACGACGATCCAGCTGTGCTACATCGCAATGACAGGCAGAGCCTGTCATCGCAACGCAGCACAGCTGATTACCTGCTTCCCCGGCGGTGACGTCATCGGACTGACTGCTTTACGGCCGGGATTACCCAGCAGTCACTGCAGTTATCGCGAGAAACTGCATGTGACCGCCGGGGAAAGAAGATGGCGGCCATGAAGCAGTCCGGGATGTGACCGCCGGAGATCTTCTGCCAGGTAAGTGCCGCTGACTCCTGACAGACCCGACCGACGGACACTGACAGTGACAGTGACAATCCCGATTCCGGTATCCGATAAGACGAAAATATCGGAACTCGGAATCGGAATTCCGATACAGCCAATATCGGCCGATACCCGATATTTGCAGTATCGGAATGCTCAACACTAGTGCCCATCCATACCTCACATCAAAAATACTTGAGGTTCGCAATAAGAGACAGAGGAAGCATACGTCACTTCCAATTCTGTTGCCTACCATTCGGCCTCTCTTCAGCACTTCGTATATTTACCAAGCTCATAGCAGAGGCAATGGCCTTTCTAAGAACAAAAAAACGTCCTCATAATTCCATACCTGGACGACCTGTTAGTGGCAGAGTCACATCAGCAGATGGAGGAATACCTCAGAGAAACCAGATAGCTCCTAGAAAATCTAGGATGGGTGACAAATCTAAAAAAATCGAGTCTAGAACCAGAAAGAAGAAAGGTATTTCTGGGAGTTATATTGGACTCAGGCCAAGAACACTCTTTTCTTCCTCCCCACAAACAGACAACAGTCCAACAGGAAGCCATTATGCTACAGGAACGAAAATACACCACTATCAGGAAGGCCATGAGAGTACTAGACCTAATGACTTCATGCATAGCAAGCGTCCAGTGGAGTCAATTTCACTCGAGGACGTTGCAGAGAGAAATCCTCCGGATATGGGACGGAAAGGATACATCATTGGACAATAGAATAACGTTGTCAGCAGAAGTAGGGCGATCCCTAGCATGGTGGACTGACGTATCAAATTTAAAACACGGAAAACCGTGGAGAGTATCCCCCTGCATAAACATCACCACAGATGCAAGTCTCAGCGGCTGGGGAGCCCATGTGGAGGGACGTTATCTCCAAGGAACATGGCCCGGTGCGATGCGCAACAGCTCATCAAATTGCAGAGAGCTCAAAGCAGTCTGGGAGACGATCAGGAGATGCCAGAGGCAGCTGTACAACAGACACGTCAGAGTATTCTCCGACAATTCAACTACGGTATCTTTTCTACGGCACCAGGGAGGTCCGAGACACCGTCACTTACAGAGAATTTCAGAAGAAATATTCGCCTGGGCGGAAATAAATTTAAGATCTCTGACGGCAGTACACCTAAAAGGCGAAAACAATCAGATAGCAGACTTTCTCAGCAGACAAAAGATACAACCAGCGGAATGGGTTCTAAATCAGGAGGTGTTTACACAACTGACCAGAATATGGGGATTTCCAGAGATAGACTTATTCGCCTCAAAAAACAAATACAAAAACAGAGCGCTTCTTCTCGCTAGATCCAAAAGATAACCCAACAGCGATAGATGCCCTAGCGCAGGACTGGGATATGGAGCTGGCGTATGCCTTCCCACCACTACCCTTGATACCAAGAATACTACGAAAGATTCAGGAGAGTCATACGGCAGTTATTCTGATAGTGCCATACTGGCCCAAAAGTAGCTGGTTTCCGGTACTAAAGCAGATGGCATTAGAAGACCCAATTCATCTTCCATTACAGCGGGACCTCTTGACGCAGGGCCCTCTCGTCCATCAGAACCTAGAGTTCTTAGCGCTTTCAGCTTGGATCCTGAAAAAGAGATCCTGAAATTTAAGGGCTTATCTGAATCAGTCATAGCTACTCTACAGAAAAGCAGAAAGCTTGTTACCTCATCTATATACCTCAAGGTCTGGAAAAAATTTTGCTCACACTGTACGCAACCAGTATCCCTTACAAAGGACCCAGATATTCCGAAAATCCTGGATTTTCTACAGGCAGGATTCGATAAGGGTCTAAAACCTAGTACGTTGAAGGTACAAATCTCAGCACTAGGGTCCTTTTTCGATTACCCGTTAGCGGACCACTCTTGGGTGTCAAGATTTATTAGAGCTACGCAACGCATGAGACCCACAATACGTAGTTCCATTCCGCCATGGGACCTCAGTCTAGTACTAAATGAGCTAAGGAAGACCCCTTACGAACCACTAGACCAGGCAGACCTCAGATCAATAACGCTTAAAACAGTTTTTCTGGTGGCAATAACCTCAGCCAGACGTTTAGGAGAGATCCAGGCTCTCTCCATAGGAGACCCATACCTAAGAATCCAGGAAGACTGTATAATTTTGAAACTGGACCCGACCTTTCTTCCAAAGGTGGTAACAGACTTTCACAGAAACCAGGAAATAATACTTCCCACCTTCTGCCAGAACCATAGAAATGAAAAGGAACGCTCGCTCCATTCTTTGGACGTCAAACGGACAGTCCTACAGTATCTGAAACTGACAGAAGATTGGAGAATAGACTCAAATCTTTTTATACAGATGGCGGGCAAAAATAAAGGGAAGAAAGCATCAAAAGCCACCTTGGCTAGATGGCTAAAATCAACCATTACTGCGACATACACCTCGGCAGGAAAGACTCCGCCGGAGGGTCTTAGGGCCCACTCGCTGAGAGCAATCTCGGCGTCTTGGGCAAAGAGAGCAGGAGCTTCTATGGACCAGATTTGTAGAGCCGCAACTTGGTCCAACATAAATACTTTTAGTAAACACTATAAACTGGACGTTCTGTCAAATCAACAGACGGCCTATGGGAGAAAAGTTCTCCAAGCAGTAGTCCCACCCTAAAGAGGAGTTATTTGGTACTTCTCCTGGCGGTGCTGTCAGGAGGGACTTCCTGGAAAGTAGGAATTAATCCTACCGGTAATGTTTCCAGGAGTCCATCATGACAGCACCCCTTATATACCCTCCCTTGCATTGTTTAACTATGATGTGTCATTAACATTGTAGTAGAGAATTCAATAAAATTGTGTTGCATCCATCCTGGTGTGGTACTTGGAAAATCACTGAAGGGTGGAGGTGGGGAGGGCTATTTAACCTCTTCTGTGTTCCTGTCCCTATCAAGGATATGAAGGACAACCTCCTGGCGGTGCTGTCATGATGGACTCCTGGAAACAACATTACCGGTAGGATTAATTCCTACTTTTTTTCCTTCCAAAAAGCCAACTTTCAATAAAGGTACTGTCACACTAAGCGAGATCGCTACTGCGTCACCGATTTTATGACGCAGTAGCGATCTCGTTAGCGACTTATCTGTGTGTGACATGTAGTGGGGATGTGGCCCCTGCTGTGATGTCGCTGATCGCTTATGAACGTTCTGAGCCGTTTTTTGGTTGTTGGTGTCCCGCTGGTGAGCCTGAATCGCTGAATGTGACACCCTTTATGAACGACTTTACCAGCGTCGCAGGCGGGACTAGGTTTTCCCAACGACCGCAGAGGTCGTTATACAGATCGCTGATGAGATGTTTGGAAGCTAACTAGCGACCACATAGCGATCGCACTAGCGATCTCGCCAGGTCGTGTCGTTGTCGAGATCGCTAGTGCGATCGCTAAGCGTGACAGTGCCTTAGGCTATGTGCACACGTTGCGGAATTGCCATGGAAATTTCCGCGGCAATTCCGCACCTCCCTGCCGCGGGAAATCCGCATATTATAGGTATGCGTATTCCCGCTAAACACTAGCGTTTTGCAAGCGGAATTAGCTTGCAGAATGCTAGCGTTTTACAAGCGATCTGACAGGGTGGTCACACGAGTCAAATAAGTGTTTGACTCGTGTGACCAACTTTTTACTATTGATGCCGCCTATGTCGCATCAATAGTAAAAAGATCTAATGTTAAAATAATAAAAAAAATAATAAATAATGATATTCTCACATTCCGGCGTCCCCGCAGCCTTCCCGCCTCTCAGCGACGCTCCCGGCAAGTTCCGTTCCCAGGAGTCCTTTGCGGCAATCATCCCGATGACGTAGCATCTCGCGAGACCGCTACGTCATCTGGGTGATCTCGCAAAGCACTTCTGGGAACGCGATTGGCGGGAGCGTCGCTGAGAGGCGGGAAAGCTGCGGGGGACGCCGGAAGGTGAGAATATCATTATTTTTTATTTTAATTATTGTTTTTACATGGATATGGTACCCAGGGCTTGGAGGAGAATCTCCTCTCCTCCAGACCCTGGGTACCATCCGCACATGAACCGCTTACTTTCCGCATGGTGGGCACAGCCACATGCAGAAAGTAAGCGGTTCAATGCATTCCTATGGCGGCGGAATCGCCGCGGTTCCGCAAAAAAGAATAAGCATGCTGCGGATTCTCCCGCGATGCGATTCCGCCGCGGAAAAACCCGCAGCATCTGCACAGCATTGCTGAATCTCATAGGCCTTAATGAGTTGTATTGTGTAAGCGGTTTTGCCGCGGTTTTGCGGCGTTTCCGCCGCGAAAAACCACGGCAAAACCGCAACGTGTGCACATAGCCTTAAGCTTTATTTCAAGTGACAAACAAAACGCATGCAATGAAAATACGCATCAAAAGATGCAGATGACCTGCCAGTGACCTCAGATGCAGATTTCACCTGCGTCAAATACCGAGACAATCCTGACTGTGGAAACATAAGTGACCTCATTTTACCAATTAAACCTCTCAATGAATTCATCTAGGGGCGCAGTGATTACGGTATATTGACACCACAGATGTGTCACAGACTTTTATACCATTGGGCAGTGAAGAAAAAATAATTTGCATTTTTACCACCATGATTGTGTGTTAGCCCCAAGTTTTACATTTTCACACTGGGAAATGGGTAAAAATGGCACCAGAATTTGTCCCACAATTTCTGCATTTCTGAATGTACACTACGTTCCAAATTATTATGCAAATTATATTTTTCTCTGATTTTCCTAAGTGGTCGGTGCAAATGACAGTCAGTCTAATAAAAGTCATCACCCGTTAGAGTATACATCGAATTTTATTGAAGAAACCTCCCAATGATAACAGTATAATCTCCAAAATGGAAAAAAACTCAAAATGCACTGTTCCAAATTATTAGGCACAGTAGAATTTCTGAACATTTGATCTGTTTTAAAGAACAGAAAATGCTCATTTGTGGAATTTGCAGCATTAGGAGGTCACATTCACTGAACAAAAAAGCTATTTAACTCCAAAACATCCTAACAGGCCAAGTTACATGTTAACATAGGAACCCTTCTTTGATATCACCTTCACAATTCTTGCATCCATTGAACTTGGGAGTTTTTGGAGAGTTTCTTCTTGTATTTCTTTGCATGAAGCCTCCCAGAGCTGCTGTTTTGAAGTCAACTGCCTCCCACCCTCATAGATATTTTGCTTGATGATACTCCAAAGGTTCTCTATAGGGTTGAGGTGAGGGGAAGATGGTGGCCACACCATGAGTTTATCTCCTTTTATGCCCATAGCAGCCAATGACTCAGAGGTATTCTTTGCAGCATGAGATGGTGCATTGTCATGCATGAAGATGATTTTGCTCCTGAAGGCACAGTTCTGCTTTTTATACCATGGAAGAAAGTTGTCAGTCAGAAACTCTACATACTTTGCAGAGGTCATTTTCACACCTTCAGGAACCTTAAAGGGCCCTACCAGCTGTTTCCCTATGATTCCGGCCCAAAGCATGACTCTTCCACCTCGATTATGTCACAGCCTTGTTGGGACATGGTGGCCATCCACCAACCATCCACTACTCCATCCATCTGGACCATCCAGGGTTGCTCGACACTCATCAGTAAACAAGACTGAAAATTAGTCTTCATGTATGTCTGGGCCCACTGCAACCGTTTCTGCTTGTGAGCACTGTTTAGGGGTGGCCGAATCATAGGTTTATGCACCACAGCAAGCCTTTGAAGGATCCCACACCTTGTGGTTCGAGGGACTCCAGAGGCATCAGCAGCTTCAAATATCTGTTTGCTGGTTTGTAATGGCTTTTTAGCAGCTGCTCTCTTAATCCAATGAACTTGCCTGGCAGAAACCTACCTCATTCTGCCTTTATCAGCACGAACACATCTGTGCTCAGAATCAGCCACAAATCTCTTAACAGTACGATGATCACGCTTAAGTTTTCGGGAAATATGTAATGTTTTCATCCCTTGACCAAGGCATTGCACTATTTGATGCTTTTCAGCAGCAGAGAGATCCTTTTTCTTTCCCATGTTACTTGAAAACTCTGGCCTGTGTTGTGAATGGGTTTGAGATGAGTTCTGAGCAGAGGCTCCCTCTGGTGGTTACAAGCGGTACTAGTGAAGATTGTGAGGACTGGGAATCAGGTGTTACTGACTGGTCTTATATAAGGGAGTCATTTTCCCATCAGGGTTGCCGGTGATCAATTGTTCTGGTCTGAATCCTTCTTTCCAGTTTCCCTTGTAGCCTGCTGTGTCGTGTCTGCATCTCCTGCTATCAGATAAGACATTTTCTTCTTTTGTGTTTGTGCTATATTTTTGCATTTTGTCCTGCACTTCTGTGGGGGCCTTCAGGGTCCCCTCCGGGGGCTTTTGCCCTCTCGGTTTAGTTCAGCCACTGAGTTTTGTACTTTTGCTTTTTCCAGTTTTTTCAGTGGCTGCTGTTTTGATTTTGTTACACCAGAGAACTAATTTAGGTGGTAGAGGTCGTGTGATCTCAGGTGATTTTGAAATTAGTAGAGTTGGTGTTTTTCAGGGTTTTCTGAGATTGCAGTAAGTACCCTTCCTGTCCTTTTCTATTTAGATAGTTTGGGCCCCAGCGTTTGCTCATTCTATTTTCTTTCTGTGTCAGTATTTCCTCTTGTCTAACCGCCATTACATGTTTGGGGGCTTTCTATTATCTTTGGGGTTCTGCTCCGGGGCAGATAGCTTTCCTATTTCTGTCTTTAGGTGTAGTTAGTTTCTCAGGCTGTGACGAGGCGTCTAGGACCAACGTAGGAACGCTCCACGGCTGCCTCTAGTTGCGGTGGTTAGTCAGGGTACTGCAATCTCATAGATTCCAACTGCTCTGGTGTATTTCCTTTTTTACCTGCACTCCTCAGCTACCGAAACATAACAGTATCACCGGCCCATAAATTGTATGGTACTCACAGAAGGGAAAAAATATTGTGAAGGAAGAAAGGTTGTCAGAGTTGTCAGAGATATTTTTCTGTTTGTTGCATTTTTTTTTTTTTTTTTCCCTCTGTATCTCTGGGTGCTGGGGAGGATCTTTTCTCCCAATGGAGTTTGCACAGTTGTCTGGCCGTGTGGATCAGCTTGCCACTGAGGTTCAGAGTATTGCTGCATATCTTGCTAGGTTGCCTGTTGTGGAACCTAGGATCCCCATGCCAGATTTGTTTTTAGGGGATCGAGCTAAGTTTCAGAATTTCAAAAATAATTGTAAATTGTTTTTTGCCTTAAAATCTAAGTCCTCAGGAAACGCAGCGCAGCAGGTTCAAATTATCATCTCTCTCCTGCGCGGCGATCCTCAGGATTGGGCTTTTTCCCTGATACCTGGGGATCCTGTTTTGAGTGATGTTGATGCATTTTTTCAGGCTTTGGGGTTATTGTACGATGAGCCTAATGTCACTGATCAAGCTGAAAAAGCCTTGTTGGCATTAAATCAGGGGCTTGATGACGCTGAGTTGTACTGTCAGAGATTCCGTAGGTGGGCAGTGCTGACCAAATGGAATGACGACGCTTTGGTGGCCCTTTTCCGGAAGGGTCTGTCGGATAATGTAAAGGATGTTATGGTGGGATTCCCTGTCCCCTCTGGTCTCAATGATTCTATGTCATTAGCGATTCAAATTGACAGACGTTTGCGTGAGCGGAGAAGTATGCGTGGAGTGGTGTTGCCTTGTGAGCCAGCTGCTGAGCCCATGCAGTGTGATGGAGTGGTGTCTGGGGCACAGCGTCATGAGTTTCGAAAGCGCAATGGGTTATGTTTCTACTGTGGTGATGCCTCTCATGCTATTTCAGTCTGCCCTAAGCGGGGAAGACGTTTTGCACGCTCAGTTGTCTTGGGTAGTGTTCAGACTAAGTTTTTATTAACTGTCACTCTGATATGCTCTCTGTCCTCATTTTCTGCTCAGGCTTTCGTTGATTCTGGAGCAGCTATTAACCTGATGGATTATGATTTTGCTAAACGTTGTGGGTTTCCCTTGATACCTCTACAGAAGTCTATTCCTCTACTGGGGATCGATTCTACCCCTTTGGCTGAGAATAAACCCCAGTTTTCTACTCAGGTGATAATGAGGGTTGAACCTGATCACCAGGAGTGCTGCAAATTTTTGGTTCTATATAATCTGCATGACATTATCGTGCTGGGTTTCCCTTGGTTACAGTCTCATAATCCTGTTTTGGATTGGAAATCTGTGTCTGTAACCAGTTGGGGCTGCCAATGTGTTAATACCAACACTCCTGTTTTTTCTGCCTCCCCCCAGGCTCAGGATGTTCCTGACTTTTTGTTTGATTTTTCTGATGTGTTTAGCGAAAGTAAATCTGCATCCTTACCTCCCCATAGGAGCTATGACTGCGCTATTGAATTAGTGCCGGGTAGTAAATTCCCTAAAGGTCGCCTTTTTAACTTGTCTGTACCTGAACATGACGCTATGCGGTCTTATATCAAGGAATCATTGGAGAAGGGTCATATCAGACCATCCTCTTCACCCTTAGGTGCCGGTTTTTTCTTTGTGGCCAAAAAAGATGGTTCATTAAGGCCGTGTATTGATTATCGTCTCTTGAACAATATTACTGTGAAATATCAATACCCGTTACCCTTGATTTCTGACCTGTTTTCCAGGGTGAAAAACGCTACTTGGTTTACCAAGCTTGACCTCAGGGGGGCGTATAACCTTATTCGCATTAAGCACGGGGATGAATGGAAGACGGCATTCAATACCCCCGAAGGGCATTTTGAGTACCTAGTGATGCCCTTTGGGCTCACTAATGCTCCTTCCGTCTTCCAGTCCTTCATGAATGACATTTTCAGGGATTTTGTGGACAAATTTCTGATTGTTTATTTGGATGATATCTTGATTTTTTCTAATGACTGGGACTCTCATGTGAAACATGTTCGAACTGTATTCCAGATTTTGAGAGAGAATGCTCTGTATGTGAAGGGATCAAAGTGTCTTTTTGGCGTACAGAAGATCTAATTTCTGGGATTCATTTTGTCCCCATCTGTTATTGAAATGGACCCGGTCAAGGTTCAGGCCATCTGTGATTGGGTCCAACCTACTTCATTAAAGGCTCTTCAGAGATTTTTGGGTTTTGCCAATTTTTATCGTAAATTTATTGGTAATTTCTCGGTTATTGTTAAACCATTAACTGATTTGACCAGAAAGGGTTCTGATGTGGTGAATTGGCCTCCTGAGGCAGTCTCTGCATTTCAGGAACTTAAGCAGAGATTCACTTCTGCTCCTGTTCTACGGCAGCCTGATGTTTCTCTGCCATTTCAGGTGGAGGTTGATGCCTCTGAAATTGGGGCAGGTGCCGTTTTGTCCCAAAAAGATCCAGAGACCTCTAAAAGTAACCCTTGTGCCTTTTTCTCTCGAAAATTTTCTCCTACTGAACGTAATTATGACGTGGGTAATCGGGAGTTATTGGCCATGAAGTGGGCTTTTGAAGAGTGGAGACATTGGCTGCAGGGAGCCAAACATCAGGTGGTGGTCCTTACGGACCATAAGAATCTGGTCTATCTGGAATCTGCCAAGCGACTCAATCCTAGACAGGCCAGGTGGGCCTTGTTTTTCACACGTTTTAATTTTGTGGTTTCCTTTCTTCCTGGCACTAAGAATGTTAAGGCGGATGCCCTCTCGAGGAGTTTCCTTGCGGACTCTCCTGAGTTATCTGATCCTTCTGTTATTTTGAAGGAGGGTGTAGTTCTTTCCGCCATCTCGCCCAATTTGAGACTTGCTCTGGAGGGGTGTCAGGAGGATAGGCCCGAGCGCTGCCCTGTTGGAAAATTGTTTGTCCCGGACCAATGGAAAAAGAGTGTGATGTCTGAGATTCATTGTTCCGCATTGGCTGGGCATCCCGGAATTTTTGGTACCAGAGACTTGGTTAGTCGGTCCTTTTGGTGGCCTACCTTGTCTCGCGATGTCAGGGAATTTGTGCAGTCCTGCGGGACTTGCTCTCGCTCCAAGCCTTGCTCTCGCTCTAGTGGTTTGTTGATGCCATTGCCTGTGCCCAAGAGACCATGGACCCATATCTCTATGGATTTCATTTCCGATCTTCCTGTTTCTCAGAGAATGACCACCATCTGGGTAATTTGTGATAGGTTTTCCAAAATGATACATCTTGTGCCATTACCTAAGTTGCCTTCCTCCTCTGAATTGGTGCCGTTGTTCCTTCAGCACGTGGTTCGTTTACACGGCATTCCTGAGAACATTGTGTCTGACAGAGGAGTCCAGTTTGTTTCCAGATTTTGGAGGACTTTTTGTTCTAAACTGGGTGTTCAATTGTCTTTCTCCTCGGCATTTCATCCTCAGACCAATGGTCAAACTGAGAGAACAAACCAGACATTGGAGACTTATCTAAGATGCTTTGTGTCTGCTGATCAGGATGACTGGGTCTCTTTTTTGCCTTTGGCTGAGTTTGCTCTTAATAATAGGGCTAGCTCTGCCACTTTGATGTCTCAGTTTTTCTGTAATTCTGGGTTTCACCCTCGATTTTCTTCAGGACAGACGGAAGCTTCTGTCTGTCCAGGTGTTGACTCTGTTGTTGAGCGTATGCAACAGAATTGGGACCAGGTAGTGGAGAGGTTGTCCCTCTCTCAGGAGAAGGCCCAGCGGTTTGCTAACCGGCATAGGACTGATGGTCCTCGGTTTAAAGTGGGGGACTTGGTCTGGTTGTCCTCAAAGAATATTCCTATGAGAGTAGCATCTCCTAAATTTAAGCCTAGGTTCATTGGACCTTATAAGATCATGGAGATTATTAATCCTGTTTCTTTTCGTTTGCTTCTTCCGGGACATTTAAGATCCATAACGTGTTCCACAAGTCCTTGTTGAAGAGGTTTGTTGAGCCAGTGGTTCCTGCTGCTGTGCCTCCTGACCCTGTTTTGGTTGAGGGCAATCTGGAGTATGTGGTTGAGAAAATATTGGATTCTCGTTTTTCTAGACGAAGACTCCAGTATTTGGTTAAATGGAGAGGTTATGGTCAGGAAGACAATTCTTGGGTGTTTGCTTCCGACATCCATGCTAGCAGACTTATCCGTGCGTATCATAGAACTCATCCTGACCGACCTGGTTGCTCAAATGAGGGTTCGGTGACCCCTCCTCAAGGGGGGGTACTGTTGTGAATGGGTTTGAGATGAGTTCTGAGCAGAGGCTCCCTCTGGTGGTTACAAGCGGTACTAGTGAAGATTGTGAGGACTGGGAATCAGGTGTTACTGACTGGTCTTATATAAGGGAGTCATTTTCCCATCAGGGTTGCCGGTGATCAATTGTTCTGGTCTGAATCCTTCTTTCCAGTTTTCCTTGTAGCCTGCTGTGTCGTGTCTGCATCTCCTGCTATCAGATAAGACATTTTCTTCTTTTGTGTTTGTGCTATATTTTTGCATTTTGTCCTGCACTTCTGTGGGGGCCTTCAGGGTCCCCTCCGGGGGCTTTTGCCCTCTCGGTTTAGTTCAGCCACTGAGTTTTGTACTTTTGCTTTTTCCAGTTTTTTCAGTGGCTGCTGTTTTGATTTTGTTACACCAGAGAACTAATTTAGGTGGTAGAGGTCGTGTGATCTCAGGTGATTTTGAAATTAGTAGAGTTGGTGTTTTTCAGGGTTTTCTGAGATTGCAGTAAGTACCCTTCCTGTCCTTTTCTATTTAGATAGTTTGGGCCCCAGCGTTTGCTCATTCTATTTTCTTTCTGTGTCAGTATTTCCTCTTGTCTAACCGCCATTACATGTTTGGGGGCTTTCTATTATCTTTGGGGTTCTGCTCCGGGGCAGATAGCTTTCCTATTTCTGTCTTTAGGTGTAGTTAGTTTCTCAGGCTGTGACGAGGCGTCTAGGACCAACGTAGGAACGCTCCACGGCTGCCTCTAGTTGCGGTGGTTAGTCAGGGTACTGCAATCTCATAGATTCCAACTGCTCTGGTGTATTTCCTTTTTTACCTGCACTCCTCAGCTACTGAAACATAACAGGCCTGCTTAATAGTGTGGAACATCCAGTTTTCCTTTTATTGGGCTCACATGGCAAACTAATTATCACAGGTATCTGAGATTGATTTCAGTGATCCAAAAAACCCTGAGACACAATACCATCAATGGGTTTCATTTACAAAAAAAAAAGCAAAAAACGCTATGACACTTAAAACCAGTTTGCATAATAATTTGGAACATATTGTAGAAATATCCCATATGTGGCTGGACAGTACTAATTTGCCATACTGAGCGACTCGAGAGGGATGGAGCGCTATTTGCCTCCTGGAGCTCAGATTTTCCTAGACTAGTTTGCGGATTACATATAAAGAGCCCCTAAGTGCTAGAAAAGCAGAAGCACCACTCAAGTGACCACGTTTTGGAAATTTATCTACCGATGTAGTGACGATTTTGACTCCATGGGTGTTTTCCAGAAACTGGCAGCAGTGGATGTTGCTGAGTGAAAATTGCAAACTTCCGTTGTAGTGACCAGTACGTTGTAGTGACCTGTATGTTTTGACGTCACCAGTACATTATGCCCAGCTCATGCTTCTGGAGACACGCACCTGTAAATTAGGCGCGCTCTCATCACTACAGAAATGCCAAACATGTGGGCGCTAAATGTTTAGGCACACTGGGGTTCAGAAAGGGGGAAGGGGCATTTGGAAGCGGAGAATTTGCTGAATTTCTTTTGGGGAGCGAAGAGCCATTTAGCTTTTCCAGAGCCTTTGTGCTACCAGTAAAGTGGAAGCCCCCTATATTTCCATTAACAGATGATGGACCTGTGCCAGGGCTTGCTTGTTTTTTTGTGAATTGAGTTGAAGCTTTTATTGGGAACATTTAACATAATGTTTGGGATCACATTTATCTGACTCTCTACACTGAGCACTTACATTGGGGCTTCCATCTAAATCTCCGAGTGACGTGACAGATGAAACCCCCGAGGGATCCATTCACTATAATGAGGCAGCAGATTTACTCTGGACTCGGTCTGGCCAATAATCAGCAGTGTCTTTTTGCACAGTTTTGGCCACTTCTGAATCCTAAAAAGATGGACACTGCCGGATCACGGGTCCTATGGCGTCAACAGTGACACCATCTGCCTCATAGGGAATTTTCCGCCGGGGGTTCAGTCTGAATCACGTATTTCAGAGATTTACACGGAAACCCTGGTGTATGCATTCAGCACGGAGCGCAGGATAAACGTGCGCCGAGCCTTACTACCATCTTTGGGAGGCAGAATGAAAAAAATCAACAGTAGGTGAACAATTGGTTTTATTTATTTTTCATGCCGTTCCTTGTGCGGTATAAGTAATTACGCAACTTTATTCATCGGGTCGGTGCGATTATTCTGAGAGCTATAACTTTTTTTTTTATTTTTCTGCTGATGGGGCTGTATGGCAGCTTGTTTTTTTGCGGAACAAGATGACGTTGTCAGCGGTACCATTTTTATTTACATCTGTCTTTTTGATCGCGTTTTATGTCACTTTTTGTTTGGCGGTATGATAAAGCATTGTTTTGCCTAGTTTTTTTATTAATTTTTTTACGGTGTCCACTGAAGGGGTTAACTAGGGGCATAGTTTTACAGAGCGGGTCTTTACGGACACGGAAATACCAAATATGTGTACTTATTGTTTGTTTTTTTTATTTACATAAATGTATTTATTGGAAAAATATTTTTCTTTTTTTCTTTTAGGGTGTGTTTCCACCATCAGGATTCCGTCAGTAATTGCTGCGTGTTTGACGCTGTGCGCTGGCGCAGCGTCAAACACGCAGCGTCCAGATGTTACAGCATAGTGGAGGGGATTTCAAGAAATCCCGTCTCCACTATGCATAAAAACACGCAGGGGGCAGACCTGCGTTAACGGACATGCGGCGCGTCTTTTCAGATCGCAGCATGTCCTATTCCCTTGCGGCGACGCTCCGTCGCCGCAAGGGAAATAACACAGGCCTGTGTAGTGCTGCGGTCATTCCGGATGTGTTCAATGAGCACATCCTGATTCACTTATCCGCTCCGTCCAAAGCGCTGTGTTTCCTGATCGTGGAAACAGCCTAAGGATTTAAAAAAAATATATATATATATTTTTACACTTTCTATTTTTTTTTTAACTTTTACATTGTCCCAGGATGGGATATTACTATGTTACAGTGGGTACAGAAAGTATTCAAACCCCTTTACATTTTTCAGTCTTTGTTTAATTGCAGCCATTTGGTAAATTCAAAAAAGTTAATCTTTTTCTCATTAATGTACACTCTGCAACCCATCTTGACTAAAAAAAAAAAAAAAAAAGCAGAAATGTAGAAATTTTTGCAAATTTATTAAGAAAAACTGAAATATCACATGATCATAAGTATATTTTTCATGTTTCTTTTTTTACAGTTTTAATATTTTTACTTTAAACAACACTTTTTTTTTTTTTTTTTATTAAGCTCTGTGGCTTCAACTTTTATTTCTCTGGTCACTGATCTAATGCATTGCAATGCATTAGATCAATCTGCTTTACACTTCTGGCTGGGTTTAACAGGCCATCACAGTTGGCAGACCCATAGATCATTATTTGACCTCCGGATGCCATGACTACCATTGGATCTCCACAATCACCCGATGGGGGGTGAGGGAGCAAACACCTTCTCACAACCTTCTAATTGCTGTGATCGTGATTGATTGATAACCTCTTACAGTCTACAGATGAAATGCTGTGTTCTGCTTGTACATCTCTTGCCATTACCAGAGCAGTTTTAACGTTGGGTGTGCTAGGTGTCCGACTCACACCAATATATATTGTGATACCTATCCAAAGGAAAACTGCCAAGCAGTGGCAGGAAATGAGCGATGTACAAGCAGAACACAAGCTCCATAACTACTCAGTGGCCTCAGACAAGTACTGTACCTTATCTCCGTACATCACTTAGTTCGGGCCACTGCCGAATCAGTTTTCAACTGATCGGTGGGTTAAAATATTGGTAGTTAGTATTGGTGGGAAGATTATGATTAGTGTATAATCTACTTAAAGGTTAAAAGAATCCTGGAGTGTCTACACTGATTAAACCAGAATGGGTTGTCATTAGTCAGGATTTGGCCCAGAAACTGATATCAAGCATGCCAGGGCAAATTGCAGACGTTCAGAAAAATAAGGATCAACACTGAGTCTATAAATAAACTTGATGTATTAGTCAAAAGTTAGGAGGGGGTGCTATTCTGACATGTTTTTTTGAAAATTATTTTTAAGGTGTGGCAAAAATGACCGCCATCATGATTGTCCAGGTCAGTGTGATTATGGCAATACCAATATTGTCCAGTTTTTGTATTTTGATGGTGGATAAAAAAAATTGGAAATTTTAAAAAATTTTGTTAACATTTTCCATTACTTGTACTTATTTTCATTTTCCGATCCATGGAGCTGTGTGAGTGCTTGTTTTCTGAAGGGTGATTTGAATGTTTTTATTTATATAATTTTGAGATAAACCGTATGTAACATTTTCTTTGCTTCTCATTGCAGTGTTGTTGCAGCCACCAAAAAAAAAGTAAATTTTGTGATTTTTAAAAATTTTTTCTGTTTTCCGGTGTTTAGCGATCGATTCAAATAACTTAATATTTTCATAGGTCGGACCTTGACCTTTATGTATGTGGTGATGACAAATGTGTCTATATTCATATATATATTTTAGTCTCCTCAGGGGGCTTGAACCTATGATCCTCCCATTGCTTGTACTATATAAAGCAATACGCAAGTACAGTGGAGAGAAAAGTATTTAGTCCAATTGTGTCCTTCAACAGCTGTTTGGTCTTCACCATAGTGGAGTTTGGAGTGTGACTGTTTGAGGTTGTGGACAGGTGTCTTTTATATTGCAAACAAGGTCAAACAGGTGCCATTACTACAGGTAATGAGTGGAGGACAGAGGAGCCTCTTAAAGAAGAAGTTATAGCTGTGTGAGAGCCAGAAATCTTGCATGTTTTTAGGTGACCAAATACTTGTTTATTCTGACTCCCATGACAGCACCACGAGAGAGGGTATCTGCCCTTCAGGAACAGGAAACCTACAGATACAAAAAGGGCGGGACCTCTCCCACGCATCAGTTGGTTTCCTGTTCCTGATGGGACGGGTTCCTACAGACATCGGATCACAGGCCCGGATGGTTGGCTCAGGTGGGGGGGGTCTTCTACCTCAACCAATACGGGGGTTCCTGGAAGCCCCACGATGGTCCTCGATGCACGGCAGGGTCCGGAGGATCGCTGTCTCCATGAAGTAGCCGGCGCCGAGGTAAGTATGCTTCTTGGCTCCTGCGGTGCGGGTATATGGGCTCGGTATCCCGGGTCCGGCAGTGTTGGGGCGCGTAGCGACTCTCTCCTGGGCGTTCCGGAGCGGCCTCTGATGCTTGTGGGGACGGCAGGCACTTCCGGGTCATTGATGCCGGCACCTTCTCTGTGCATGCGCAGGGCTTTCGGGCGCCTGGAAAATGGAGGCCGACATCGGGGAAAGCCGGTTCCCTGATTCGGTCCCATATGCTGGGACCTTGACACCTGCGGGGGATGCTGGGGAGGGGCGCGGCGTCACCTGCTAAACCGGATGTCGGGGGGGGTATATATAGCCGGCATGCAGGAAGAGGCATGCTTCCGGCCATTCTTTGACAATGGATGACCAACAGCAGCCACTGCAGCAGGAGGAGGTTGCAAGCCAGCACGCTACACAGGAGCCTCGGGCCCGACAGAAAACCCGGGAGGGTACAGGTCGTGGCCAGTTGAGTGACCCATCCAGCTGCAGGAGCTCGTCAAGACGGGTGTTATGTCCCATGAATGAGACATTTTACAGACTGTCCTGTGTATTTTACATGCTGTATTGCAGTCTCTCATATTTACTGTTGCTATGTGTCCCTGTGTTTGCATAGCTGAAATCCTCCCTTTCCATTAAGTTTGTCCCTTCTGTCTCTGTCTCCCTCTTCTGGGCATGTCATTTCCTTCTTACTCTTGTGTTTCATTCTCCATCTTGGTTTTATCAGAATCACATGTGTTTTCAGTCTGTCTGAAGAAAGTATTTTTTACCTGCTGTGGTTTGTATGCATTCAACAAGAATTCTTAAAGAAATCAAAGTCTCTTCTGGATTCTTCATAACGTGTGCCGGCAGCTGAGTTAAGCTATCTGCGATCGTCTCCAATTGTAAGTAAGGTGAAGAGATCCAGCATCTCACAGAGCAGAAACGGTTGCAGTGGGCCCAGACATACATGAAGACTAATTTTCAAACAGTCTTGTTTACGGATGAGTGTTGAGCAACCCTGGATGGTCCAGATGGATGGGGTAGTGGATGGTTGGTGGATGGCCACCATGTCCCAACAAGGCTGCGACGTAATCAAGGAGGTGGAGGAGTCATGTTTTGGGCCGGAATCATAGGGAAACAGCTGGTAAGGCCCTTTAACCCCTTTATTCCATCAGACGTACTATTCCGTCCATGTGACCCTGGACCTAATTCCCATGGACGGAATAGTACGTCATGGGCGATTAGCTGCGCTCCCAGGGGGAGCGCAGCTGATCGCCGCCGGGTGTCAGCTGATTATCACAGCTGACACCCGTGACTGTGTGTCAGGAGCAGTCACGGACCGCTCCCGGCACACTAACCCTTGGCACACCGCGATCAAACATGATCGCGGTGTACCCGGGGCACAGGGGAGGATCGCGCAGGCAGGGGGCTCCCTGCGCGCTCCCCTGAGACCCTCAGAGCAGCGCGATGTGTCGCGCTGTTCCGAGGGTCCGTCCTCCCTCCAGGTCCCCGGATCCAAGATGGCGCCGGGGTCCTGCAGCGAGGCGGCTTCCTCAGTGCCTGCTGAGAGCAGGCGCTGAGGAAGCCTGCAGCACTGCCAGAGCGATCGCTGGTGTGACAGAGTGCTGTGCACACTGTCACACCAGCGATCTGCTAAAATACAGTGATGTCCCACCCTGGGACAAAGTAAAAAAGTTAAAAAAATAAAAATAAAAAGTGGTAAAAAAAAATCATAAAAAATATATTCCCCAATAAATTCATTCTTTCTTGTAAATAAAAAAAACAAAACAATAAAAGTACACATATTTGGTATCGCCGCGTCCGTAACGACCCCCCCTATAAAACTGTCCCACTAGTTAACCCCTTTAGTGAACCCCTTAAAAAAAAAAAAAAAAACGAAGCAAAAAATCAATGCTTTATCATCATACCGCTGAACAAAAAGTGGAATAACACGCGATCAAAAAGACAGAGATAAATAACCATGGTACCGCTGAAAACGTCATCTTGTACCGCAAAAAACGAGCTGTCATACAGCATCAGTGAAAAAATAAAAAAGTTATAGCTCGCAGAATAAAGCGATGCAAAAATAATAATTTTTTTATATAAAATTGTTTTCATTCTATAAAAGCGCCAAAACATAAAAAAAATGATATAAATGAGGTATCGCCATAATCGTACTGACCCGAAGAATAAAACTGCTTTATCAATTTTACCACACGCGGAACGGTATAAACGCCTCCCCCAAAAGAAATTCATGAATTGCTGATTTTTGTTCATTCTAACCTCCCAAAAATCTAAATAAAAAGCGATCAAAAAATGTCACGTGCTCAAAAATGGTACCAATAAAAACGTCACCTCGTCCCGCAAAAAATAAGACCTCACATGACTCTGTGGGCCAAAATATGCAAAAATTATAGCTCTCAAAATGTGGTGATGCAAAAAACTATTTTTTGCAATAAAAAGCGTCTTTTAGCGTGACGGCTGCCAATCACAAAAACCCGCTATAAATAGTAAATCAAACCCCCCTTTATCACCCCCTTAGTTAGGGAAAAATAAAAATTAAAAAATGTATTTATCCATTCCCGTTAGGTAGGGTTCGCTAAGTAGGGTGCGCTAACGTAGGATTAGGTTGGGATTAGGTTAGCTTTAGGGTAGTTGTGTAGTTGGAGGTTAGGTGTTGGTAGGTGAGTTAGAATGAGGTTCTGCTGTTAGGCACATCAGGGCTCTCAATTACATGCTCTGATCTCAATCAGCCAATTCTGCGTTGAAAAAGTCAACGGTCCCTCCTCGAGCCTGCCTGCCCAACAGTATTTACCGATAGGGTATAACGTACTCTGCCACAATATGCAATTGCCTATTTCTCTTACCTGGAAATAAAACTGGGCAAAATCTTTGTAAAAAAAGATTTCAGCTGCGAGAAGAAGAGAGCACAGTATTCATTACTGAGGGTAGCGAGCCAATCAGGATTTACTCAGATCAAGAGTGATGACTGGCTGGCCCCTCCAGCTCGGGCTCCTCCTACTCAGCTCCAGTCTAAGATTTGAGGTCCAGAGGATGGTCGCTGCTAATGCAGCTCCTCAGAAATTTTATTATTTTAATATTCGGACAGGAGACTTGGATCACTAGTTGGTCTAGAGGTCTCAGGGGTATCAGCGCTGCTGTACCCCAACCTCTCCCTTGGCGGATCTGTATTTACTCAAAGTCCCTGCAGAATCCTTGCCGGCCCTGGGGGATGAGGAGAGCTTCTCTGGCGGGAACGCAAACCACACGTGCGGTCACTGCGTTCTTCGCCCTGGGGGGAAGCATGGGCACTGCGCCAGAAACCCCTGAGGGTCCCTGTGGCGCCTTGGCTGGTGAGTACTCCACACAAATTTTAATAATAATTATGTGTGAGTGCTTTAGCGTCTGAATGAGCAGCGCTATACTAATTCAGTATTCGCTCTGTGACAGCGTTACTACATGTAGTCAGTATGCTTCAGCGCTGCTGTGACAGCGTTACTACATGTATGTCAGTATGCTTCAGCGCTGCTGTGACAGCGCTACTACATGTAATGTCAGTATGCTTCAGCGCTGCTGTGACAGCGCTACTACATGTAATGTCAGTATGCTTCAGCGCTGCTGTGACAGCGCTACTACATGTAATGTCAGTATGCTTCAGCGCTGCTGTGACAGCGCTACTACATGTAATGTCAGTATGCTTCAGCGCTGCTGTGACAGCGCTGTACAAGAAGATGTGGTGATTTTTTGTCCGCAGGCAGATAGCTGCAGGACAGAGAGGGAGCAGGAGCGGGGAGAGTTCGCGCTCATTATTTGAGCTAGCAGGGGGCGTGGCCTATCTATCCCGGTCTTTTGAGCAGGAAGACGCGCGCTCTGGCTTTTCTCCTGCGACCCCCTCACTGTGGCGGCCATTACTCAGGCTCCTGGGCTCCTCGGACCGCTCCCCTCCTCATATAGACACCACGGCCAGCTGGGTGAGTGCGGATTCCTCACCCCGCAGCGCAGCGATCGCTATCCTGCAGCTGCAGTCTCATCAGAGACATAAAAATTGGCTGGGGCTCACAAATATATATATATTTTGGTGAGTTTGCAATATTAACCCCTTTGAGGGTTATTTCTACCAGCTAAATTTGCTGACTGAATACCGCTGGGGTAACTCTGCTTGGTGGAGCGTTAACCCTTCAGCGTTTGAAAAAAAAAAAAAAAAAAAAAAAACCGCATAGTTTTTTGCTGGTATTACCGCTTTGACCTGCTCATCAGTGAGACATGTCTGAACAGAGTTCAGATGCCGCGGATCACGTCCCAGTGCCATTGCGGCAATCAGATACGCAGACCTCCACAGCGTCTAGCGCTGCGGTCGACAGCGGTGGAAAATTGGATGATATCGCTCGATCGATTAATAACTTATCTGACCTTTTAGGTCAATATGTGTCTGCTAATTCCTCTCAGAGGAAGCGACGCAGGCCGTTACCGGCCTCTACACGGAGCGAGTCAGATGTATCTGATATTGGGCAGAGTTCCCCTTTATATTCGGATGGAGAAATATCCGATTCAGATGCGGACGAGCCGCAGGGACGTTCCTCTATGACGAAGCGTACGGAGGCATTAATTGAAGCCATGAGAGATATACTACAGTTACCGGAGGAGGTAACTAGTCGTCCTGGTAAATCAGCACGCATGTTCCAGGAGTCCCGTGCTTCGCGTACAACATTGCCAGCTCTGGATGAGCTTAATGGTGTAATAGAGGAGGAACGTCTATGTCCAGATAAGCGTTTTCATGGAACGCATTTCTTTGATACACTTTATCCTTGCTCTACGGAGTTAAAGGCTAATTGGACTTCTGCTCCTGAAGTGGATGTGTCCTTATCTCAGCTTAGTAAATCCTCACTACTCCCTATTAAGGGAAAAGCGAGCTTACAGGAGCCTTTGGATAGAAAGGCAGAATTGGCGGCAAAAGCAAGCTATGAGGCTGCGGGTCATGGATTTCGAGCAGTGCTAGGATCCATGTGTGCTGCTAGAGCTTCTCTAAGCTGGTTGGCACGTCTGAAGACGGAGTTGCAAAATGAATCTCCGTTATCTGAGATACGGGAAACTTGTGAATGGTTAGAAACGGCAGCCTGTTATATCTTTGATGCCGGTCTGGATACGGCATCTCTGCTGGCCAAAGCGCAAGCTTCAGCGGTCACAGTCAGAAGAGCTTTATGGCTCAGACAGTGGGCCGGGGACGCAGTTTCCAAACAAGGGTTGTTGGCCTTACCTTACAAGGGTGGCCATCTTTTTGGATCCGACCTCACAGAGCTGATTTCCAAGGCTAAGGCAAAGGAATCAGCATTACCACAGCGAAGGGCCATGGCCTCGGTGTCCAGTAAGCCTGGTGTTTATAGTGGTCGGCGGTCCTTTCGGGGCCGAGGACGATCTAGTCACTCCTCGTGGGGATCGGGTCGTCCTTCTTTCTCAGGAAAGAAATCCTCTCAGAAAACTCGTACTCCCTGGAAGCAGAGTTTCCGCCAGAACAAGCGGGAACTTGACAAGAAACCCGCAAAGTCGGATTGACGCCAGGGGTCCACTCGAGGATTCTCGAGTGGGGGGTCGCCTGCTTCTTTTCAAGGAGACTTGGATGGCTCGCGTTCCAGATTCCTGGGTAACGCGGATAGTGTCGGCAGGCTATTTCATAGAGTTTGCTTCTCAACCCCCAAATGTTTTTTTGTCAATCTCGCGTTCCGTCGGAACCCGAGCTTGTTGTCGCTCTACAGCGAGAGGTCGAATCGCTACTACAAAAGGGTGTAGTGATACCGGTTCCGTCAGAGGACCGAGGGAAAGGTTTTTATTCCAACCTTTTTATAGTTCCCAAAAAGGAGAACAAATTTCGCCCGATTCTGGATCTCAAGCGATTAAACCGGCATGTCCATACCCGGAAATTTCGCATGGAGTCGCTTCGTTCCGTTGTGGCAGCTCTGTCACAGAACGATTTTCTGGTGTCAATCGACATTCGCGACGCCTATTTGCATATTCCCATCGGAAAGGCTCATCAGCGCTTTCTTCGATTTGCCATAGGTCAGAATCATTACCAGTTCGTGGCCTGCCGTTCGGCTTAGCCTCAGCGCCAAGGGTCTTTACAAAAGTTCTGGCGCCCCTCATGGCACTCCTTCGAAGACAGGGGATTACGATTCTCCCTTATCTGGACGATCTTTTGATCGTGGCTTCCTCGGAGGAGGAGGCATTGACGGCTCGGGATTTGTCTCTTCAGTTTCTGAAAGACTTCGGTTGGCTGGTCAATTGGGAGAAGTCGTCCCTGGAACCATCGAGGACAATTCTCTTTTTGGGAATGCATCTCGACACGTTTCGGTCGGTAGTTTCCCTACCACCAGACAAACAGTCATGTCTTCTTCGACATGTACAGATTATGACATCCTCAACGGCAATGTCCCTACGGAAGTGTATGCGTCTTCTGGGACTGATGGTGGCGTCCATGGAGGCAATTCCTTTTGCCCAGTTCCACTCCAGGACTCTTCAAAGGTTCATCTTGAGTCGATGGAACCAGTCGCAATCGCTGGATTGCAGTGTCACCATTTCTCGCGCGGTGCGGGATTCTCTAGAATGGTGGTTACGTCCAGGGGCATTCTCCCTGGGGAAGTCTTTCCTCCCTCTGAAGTGGTCAGTCATAACCACCGATGCCAGCCTGACGGGCTGGGGGGGTGTTTGGACCAATCTCTGGATTCAGGGGTATGGTCACCGGAAGAGTCTGTGCTTCCGATCAACATCCTGGAATTGAGGGCGATTTTTCTTTGCCTCCAACATTGGACGGTCCTTTTGAGCGGTCTGCCAGTCCGTGTGCAGACAGACAATGCGACGGCTGTCGCGTATATCAATCACCAAGGTGGGACAAGGAGTTCCAGACTCATGGTAGAGGTGTCCCGAATTCTGATTTGGGCAGAGGCCAATGTACCAGCCATTTCGGCGATTCATATTCCAGGGGTTCAGAATATTACAGCGGACTTTCTCAGTCGCAGAAGGATGGATCCCGGGGAATGGAGCCTCCACCCGGAAGTCTTTGCACTACTGTGCTCTCGCTGGGGAACCCCCAAGTGGATTTGATGGCTTCCAGGTCCAATGCCAAGTTACCGACATTCATGTCCAGGTACAAGGACCCGAAGGCGGTGGCGGTGGATGCTCTAGTGGCTCAGTGGGATCAGTTCAAGCTGATCTATGTATTCCCGCCGATATCCTTACTTCCTCTAGTGCTGCGTCGGATCAGACTAGAGAGAATTCCAGCTATTCTGATAGCTCCAGACTGGCCAAGAAGGGTGTGGTTCTCGACAATAATGTCGCTGTTGGGGCACCTCCGTTTCCACTCCCTCTTCAACAGGACTTGTTGAGTCAGGGGCCCATTTGTCATCCGGACTTGATGTCCCTGCGTTTGACGGCGTGGCTCTTGAAACCGAGATCTTGACCCGTAGAGGTTTTTCAGCCGAGGTCATTGCTACCCTTCGTGCTGCAAGATGTCCGGCTACTTCTAGGATTTACCACAAAATTTGGGAAACCTTCTTTTCGTGGTGTTTGGGGTCTTCTCGGAACCCGAGAAAATTTTCCATTCCCAACCTGTTGGCTTTTCTGCAGCATGGGCTAGACAAGGGTTTGGCAGTTAGCACTCTGAAAGGTCAGATTTCTGCTCTGTCCTTATTGTTTCGGAGAACCATTGCTTCGAATAGAGACGTGATCTCTTTTTTCCGAGGTATCTCTCGTAAGTTTCCGCCGCGGAAGGCACCCGTGTCTCCTTGGCGGCTCAACCTTGTTTTGGAGGCTCTTCAGCATAAACCTTTTGAACCTATGGTTTCTGCTAGCCTTTCTTTACTTTCTTGGAAGGTGGCTTTCCTTGTTGCAGTCACTTCCTTGAGGAGAGTTTCTGAATTGGCAGCTCTTTCTTGCTCGCCTCCTTTTCTGGAGTTTTTTCCGGATCGTGTAGTGCTTCGCACTCGGGGTGATTTTTTGCCTAAAGTGGTGTCACAATTTCATGTTAACCAGGATATTGTGTTGCCTTCACTCTGTCCGGATCCGAAGAATACGAAAGAGCGAGATTTACACACATTGGATTTAGTGCGGGCCTTGAAGTTTTATCTATCTATTACTCAAGGTTTTCGTAAGACGGACTCCCTGTTTGTGGTTCCGGCAGGTCGTCGGCGTGGTCAACGAGCTTCCAAGGGTTCTATAGCTCGTTGGATCCGGTCAGCTATTTTGGAAGCTTACCGTCTTCGGGGTGAATCTTGCCCGATTAAGATTCGAGCCCATTCCACGAGAGCTGTGGCTTCATCGTGGGCTTTTCATCAAGGTGCTTCGGCAGTGCAGCTTTGCCGAGCTGCGACTTGGCGCTCTGTCCACACGTTTACAAGATTTTATAAAGTGGACGTCAGTGCTTCCGCTGATGCAGCCCTCGGACGTAGGGTCCTGCAGGCAGCTGTAGTTTAAAGTTCTGGATGAACTTGTGTTTAGCGCTGGTTGCGCTTTGTTGTTAAGGTTGTTGGGTTTCTGCCTTTTATTGGTTCTTCCCACCCTTATTTTTGAACTGCTTTGGGACGTCCCATCAGTAATGAATTACTGTGGCTCTCTTCCTTCATCTGCAGCTGAAACACGGATTTTGGTAAAGACTTACCTGTAAAATCCTTTTCAGCGAAGGAAGGAAGAGAGACACAGCACCCTCCCACGGCAGAAGTGTGTTGATGTTTTCAGATGCAGCGCGACCCTTATCTGATAGCGATTATCTGGGCTGAGGTCAGCGCGCTAAGGCTCTGTTCCAGCATCGCCAGCTCATCGCAGTAGTCAGGTTCCGTGAGTAGTACCTGGAACTCTGTGGTTTTTGGCTTTCTTTGCATGCATAACCTGTATCCTTGTGTTTTTTCTCTGAAGTTCCTTCAGAAGGGGTTATGTTGCTCTGCTGGTGATCTTGGCTCTTTTCCTAAAAGCTTTGATACGACTGGAGCTGAGTAGGAGGAGCCCGAGCTGGAGGGGCCAGCCAGTCATCACTCTTTTGATCTGAGGTAACATCCTGATCTGGGGCTCCGCCTACCCATCAGTAATGAATTACTGTGTCTCTCTTCCTTCCTTCGCTGAAAAGGATTTTACAGGTAAGTCTTTACCAAAATCCGTGTATTTCCATTTTCCCGTTAGGGTTAGGGTTGCGGCTGAAGTTAGGGTTGGCGCTAACGTTAGGATTAGGGTTGGGATTATGGTTAGGCATGTGTTAGGGTTAGGTTTGTGGTTAGGGTTGGGACTAGGGTTAGGGGTGTGTTGGGGTTAGGGTTGGAGTTAGAATTGGAGGGTTTCTGCTGTTTAGGCACATCAGGGGCTCTCCAAATGTGACATGGCGTCTGATCTCAATTCCAGCCAATTCTGCGTTGAAAAAGTCAAACGGTGCTCCTTCACTTCTGAGCTCTGCCATGCGCCCAAACAGTAGTTTACTCCCGCATATGGGGTATAAGCGTACTCTGGACCACAAGAGTTATTGTGCAATTTGTCCTATTTCTTCTGTTACCCTTGGGAAAATAAAAAACTGGGGGCGAAAAAAATCATTTTTGTAAAAAAAAAGGATTTTTTATTTTTACGGCTGTACGATATAAACTTCTGTGAAGCACTTCGGGGTTCAAAGTGCTCACCACACATCTAGATAAGTTCCTTGAGGGGTCTATTTTCCAAAATGGGGTCACTTGTGGGGGGTTTCCACTGTTTAGACGCATCAGGGGCTCTCCAAATGCGACATGACTCCCCCAGACCATTCCATCAAAGTCTGCAATCCAAAACGTCACTACTTCCCTTCCGAGCCCCGACGTGCGCCCATACAGTAGTTTACTCCCACATATTGGGTATCAGCGTACTCGGGACAAATTGGACAACAACTTTTGGGGTCCAATTTCTCCTGTTACCCTTGTGAAAATAAAATATTGGGGGCGAAAAAAATCATTTTTGTAAAAAAAAAAAAAAAACCGGATTACTTACCGGTAATGCTCTTTTATAGAGCCCACGACAGCACCCACTGAGAGAGGGGATCCGCCCCTAGGAACAGGAAACCTACAGAGAGATAAAAGGGGCGGCCCCCCTCGCTCCTCAGTTGGTTTACAGAGAATGAGAGGAACCGCCACATAAGTTTCAGTTAATTTGCTCCATAATACGTTTAACATGTATATACATATTTACACTGCTAGACTATGTATAGTCAACATATATATAATCAATCCTTCACCCAACAGAATGCACCGTGTATACTACAACTAGGGAGGGAAGTGAGTGGGTGCTGTCGTGGGCTCTATAAAAGAGCATTACCGGTAAGTAATCCGGTTTTTTCTCTTCGCCACGACAGCACCCACTGAGAGATTTTCAGAGACAATCACCTGGGAGGGATCACCGTGTCAAGGATTGATCTACCAAACACTAGATCTGATGAGGAAGATAGATCTAATCTATAGTGATCATAGAAGGTAGAAGGTGAAGCCCAGGTTGCAGCCTTACATATAAGGTCTATCGGGACATCTGCTCTTTCTGCCCAAGAGGACGATATGGCCCGTGCGGAATGTGCCTTCACGCCCTGTGGTGGGACTTTCCCTTTTGCCACATACGCCAGTGCTATTGCGTCTCTAATCCATCGAGATAGCGTGCTTTTCGTTACTCCTGTACCTTTGCGGCTGCCCTGGAAAGAGACAAAGAGAGCCCTGCTCTTCCTCCAGGGGCTAGTCCTATCTAGATATGCTAAGACTGTTTTTTTAACATCTAAAGTGTGGAATTTCTCTTCCTGTGGTGATGAGGGGTTATTATAAAAGGAAGGAAGATAAATTTCTTGAGATCTATGAAATTTAGTCGGCACTTTAGGAAGATAAGACGGGTCAGTTTTTAACACTATCTTGTCAGGATATATAGACAAGAAAGGAGGATTTATTGATAAGGCGTGGAGATCACTCTTCTTGCTGAGGTCAAGGCTACTAATAAAATGGTTTTTAATGAAGCGTATTTTATTGGAACTGAATGAAAGGGCTCAAATGGACTTTCTGTTAAGGCGTCTAGGACTAGGTTTAAGTCCCAAGATGGCATTTGTGGTATATGGACTGGTTCTGCTTGATGGCATGCTGAGATAAACCGAGCTACCCATTTATTGCCTGCTACGTCATAACTATATAAGGCCCCTAGAGCCGACACCTGGACTTTAAGTGTATTTACTGACAGACCTAATTCATGCCCTTTTTGCAAAAATTCTAGAATAGCCGGAATAGGTACTTCACTAGACAGGCGTACTGAATGAAAAGCTAGAAATTTCCTCCAGACTCTGGCATATATATTAGTTGTGGCCTCCTTCCTGCTATGTAGGAGCGTATTAATCAGTCCGTTTGAAAATCCTCTTAAGTTTTAATAGCTGCCTTTCAAGTTCCAGGCCGTGAGGCGCAATCCTTTGACCTGAGGGTGATAGAAGGGCCCCTTGTGAGAGAAGGTCCCGGTCCCAAGGGAGGATCCATGGATCCGAAATCGACATGGCCCTCAGCCACGAGAACCATGGCCTCTTGGGCCAGAACGGGGCTATTAGGACTACTCTCGCTCTTTCCTCTCTTATTTTCCGGATGACAATCGGTAACAGAATCATTGGAGGAAAGGCATAGGCCAAGTGGAATGTCCACGGGATCTGCAAGGCATCGAGAATGTCCGGATTGTCCTTCTTGAATAATGAAGCAAACTTTTTTACCTGCCTGTTGTCTCGTGTGGCAAACAGGTCTATGTCCGGTGTGCCCCATTTGGACGTTATCCTTTTGAAAATCTGATGATTGAGTATCCATTCCCCTTGGTGCAGGGTATGACGACTGCGAAAATCTGCCTGGACATTGTCTATTCCTCTGACATGCAGGGCCGACAGGGACAGGAGATGACTTTCTGCCAATGTTAAAATTTTTTCTGCGATAAACATGAGTGGCATTGATCGTGTACCTCCTTGGTGGTTTAGGTACGCCACTGAGGTGTTGTTGTCCGACAGTATCCTTGTATGAGTCCCTTGCAGCTGCGGAAGGAAATTACATATGGCATGATATATAGCTTTTAGCTCTCTCATGTTTGACGAATCCTCTGACTCTGATCTAGACCACTGTCCCTGCGCCACATTATCTTCCCAATGAGCCCCCCACCCTAAAGGGCTGGCATCTGTGGTTACTTTATTTGAGGGAACCACTATCCATGGAACGCCTCCCGATAGATTATTTGAATCTAGCCACCAGGTTAGGGAACTGATTACTTCCGGGGTTAGGGATATTTTGTTTTCTAACTGTCCCTGTAATCTCTCTTCTTCTTGAAGGATTATTCTCTGCAGTTTCCTGGTATGAAACTGGGCCCACCGAACTGCCGGAATACATGAGGTCAAAGAGCCCAGCAAAGACATGCCTTCTCTTAGAGATAGTATAGGATTATTAATTACCGTTTGTACTTTATTAATTACGGTTAACTTTTTTGCCTCCGGTAGCAGACATTTCTGACTTACTGAGTCCAGATGAAGGCCTAGGAACATCTGACAGGTTACCGGCCGTAGCCTTGATTTTTTTCCCAGTTGATCAGCCAACCTAAGTTCTGTAAGGATGAAATTACGTCAGACAGCCTACACTCACATTGTTGGAATGAATTTCCTACTATTAGCAGATCATCCAGGTACGGGATTACCAGTGTGTCTCTTACTCGTAAATATGACATCACCTCCAGCATCAGTTTTGTGAAGACGCGTGGTTCCATAGATAGCCCGAATGGCATTGCCGCAAACTGCAGATGACGGATTTGGCCTTCTAATGTGACCGCCACTCGCAGAAAGCGTTGATGCGAGGAATGTATTGGTAGATGATAATATGCATCTTTGAGATCCACGACCACCATGTAGCATCTGGGAAATAAGAGTTTTATGGCTGATCTTATAGACTCCATTTTGAAGGTTTGGGTTTTCAAAAAGGTATTTAGTTTTTTTAAATTAACTATGGTTCTAAATGAACCGTCTGGTTTAGTTACCAGAAATAAGGGAGAGTAAAAGCCTTTCTCTTTTTGATATACCGGAACCTCTACTAGCACTTTCTTGGATAGCAGGCCTTTAATTTCTAATTCTAACGCCTCCTGTTGAGCCTGGGATTTCAGAGAAGTCAATAGAAAGGAGTCCGGAGGATTCCGGACAAATTCTAATGTTAGGCCTGATTTTACGATGTTAATGGCCCAGGAGTTAGTTGTAATTTGTTCCCATTGATAACAGAAGTGTAACAGTCTGCCACCCACCGGTAAGTTGGTACTAGCGGAACTTATCTCCCGATCTGAAGGGACGTTTACCGAATAGGTTTCCCTTTTGTTTGAAATCCCTGTTATTCCAAGAATTCTGGGTTTTATAATCCTTCTTTCTGCTAAACGATGGCCTCCTGAATGCCCTCCTGTAGGATGGAATGTATGGATTAGGGAAGCCTTTTTTCCTTTCTCCTGCTTTGGTTAAGATATCATCCAATACTGCACCAAACAGGTACTCACCCTGACAGGGTATAGCGCAGAGTTTTGACTTAGCCTGTGTATCCCCCTTCCAACCTTTCAACCATAACGCCCTTCGGGCTGCGTTGGTTAGTCCTGCCGTTCTTGCCGCCAGGCGGAGAGAGTCTACTGAGGTGTCTGAAAGAAATGCCGCTGCACCTCTAATTAAAGGGATGGAAGACCGTAGCTTGTCTCTGGAGAGGCCATTTTTTATATTCTCCTCCAACTGATCTAACCATACTAACATGGCCCTGCCTGTACATGTGGCCGATATTGCGGGTTTAAATGCCCCTATACACGACTCCCAGGACCTTTTAAGAAGTGTATCTGCTTTCCGGTCTAGGGGATCCGACAAAATTCCAGCATCCTCTACTGGCAAGGATGACTTGCGGGAGGTTGATGCCACAGCTGCATCCACTTTGGGTGCTTTCTCCCAGGAGGCCAGGTCCTTATCATCAAAGGGATACCGTCGTTTTGACGCGGCTGGCATAAAACCTCTCTGCCCTTGTTTCTCCCATTCTTTCCTAATTCTTTTATAGCCGGATCTATTGGAAATACTCGCCGTTTGCGCTGGGAGATACCCGCGAACATAATCTCCTGAGGAGTTTTAGGCAATGTGCACACGTTGCGGAATTGCCATGGAAATTTCCGCGGCAATTCCGCACCTCCTTGCCGCGGGAAATCCGCATATTATAGGTATGCGTATTCCCGCTAAACACTAGCGTTTTGCAAGCGGAATTAGCTTGCAGAATGCTAGCGTTTTACAAGCTATCTGACAGGGTGGTCACACGAGTCAAACAAGCGTTTGACTCGTGTGACCAACTTTTTACTATTGATGCCGCCTATGTCGCATCAATAGTAAAAAGATCTAATGTAAAAATAATAAAAAAAAATAATAAATAATGATATTCTCACCTTCCGGCGGCCCCTGCAGGTTTCCCGCCTCTCAGCGACGCTCCCGGCAAGTTCCGTTCCCAGGAGTTCTTTGCGGCAATCATCCCGATGAAGTAGCATCTCGCGAGACCGCTACGTCATCTGGGTGATCTCGCAATGCACTCCTGGGAACGCGATTGGCGGGAGCGTCGCTGAGAGGCGGGAAAGCTGCGTGGGACGCCGGAAGGTGAGAATATCATTATTTTTTATTTTAATTATTGTTTTTACATGGATATGGTACCCAGGGCTTGGAGGAGAGTCTCCTCTCCTCCAGACCCTGGGTACCATACGCACATGAACCGCTTACTTTCCGCATGGTGGGCACAGCCACATGCAGAAAGTAAGCGGTTCAATGCATTCCTATGACGGTGGAATCGCCGCGGTTCCGCAAAAAAGAATGAGCATGCTGCGGATTCTCCCGCGATGCGATTCCGCCGCGGAAAAACCCGCAGCATGTGCACAGCATTGCGGAATCTCATAGGCCTTAATGAGTTGTATTGTGTAAGCGGTTTTGCCGCGGTTTCGCGGCGTTTCCGCCGCGGCAAAACCGCTAAAAAACCGCAACGTGTGCACATAGCCTTAGGGTCTTTTGCATCAGATAATCCCATAGTGTTCCGAACCGACTTAATCAGATTATTAATACTGTCGGTCGGAAAACAGGTGTGCTCCTCCCCCTCTGATGAACCTGATTCATGTGAGGCTTCTGAATTGAGTTCTCCGCTATCCGTGGAGGATCCCACTTTAGGTGGGGTGATCTCACTAAGGGATTTCCTTCCCGTAATACTACTGGCTCCCCCTAGGGCCTGTAACTCCTCTCTGATCATTAGGCGGATATCTTCTGCTCTCACTGAACTTTCCTCCTGCAGCGTATGGCCAATACAATCCTGACACAATCTTTTGGGATAAGTGTCCGAAAGGGGTTGGGAGCATAAGGCACATTCTTTGTTTGGTCTTTTCCGTTTTTTTGGCCTAGGGACACACAGAAAAAGGGGGAGGGGAAAGGGCCATCAGCTTGACAGGTGTGACTTATAACACTCACCCAGTGAAGCTTTCCGTCAAGATGGTACCGGTTTTAAGGATGGAGGGTCCGGCTGCGGTATGGAGCGACTTGATTTTCCTCCAGACCTGCTTGTGGAACCACTCTGCTTAGTGTCCACTTCCACTTTTTCTGCCGCTGCTGCTGCCGCTGTGATGTGGCACCACCAGTTCCTCCGGTGGGCGCAAAACAGGATCGCTTGGGGACGACATTGCTGCGCACCGTTATGCCATATGGCCGGTGCTTTTATGCAGCTTCCCCATTTTTTTTTTTTTTTTTTTTTAAATCAGCGCCGACCCGGAAGTGCTAGGTTCACTTCCGGGTGCTCTGCCTCCCTGCGCCTGCGCGGCCGCTCAATCCACAGCGTCTCCATCGGTTCTCTGTCCTGCAGCATAGTGCAACTTCCGGGACCGCTCCTGACCACGCGACGCTGCGGTACCGTCCCTACCACCCGGAGAGAGAGGTGATGGGACCTTCCATCTTGACCTCCCGAGGCTCCCAGCGTCATCAGGTAGGGCAGCCTCGGCCTCACTGCTCCCCCAGTGTGCGACACCCATATCATATGCGAGCCAGAGCAACCTTGCTCCTGGCCTCGCACCTGGGAATCTTCTCCCCCCGTGGCGGTGGGCTGCAACTCCTGCTGCTGCCCTCTTCAGACTCGGCCACGGTCCTTTACCTCCAGGTATGTGCGGTGTATTTTATCCCAGCTGAGGAGGGAATAAACCCCCGACGCTGCTTCTGGTGTTGGAGCCCCTGCCGCTCCAAAAGAAACCGCACAGGCGGCGATACAGCCCAGGAATTCCTCTTCTAAGGTAGGTTCCTCTCCTAGGAACAGGAAACAACTGAGGAGCGAGGGGGGCCACCCCTTTTATCTCTCAGTAGGTTTCCTGTTCCTAGGGGTGGATCCCCTCTCTCAGTGGGTGCTGTCGTGGCGAAGAGAAAAAGGATTTTATATTTTTACGGCTGTACGTTATAAACTTCTGTGAAGCACTTCGGGGTTCAAAGTGCTCACCACACATCTAGATAAGTTCCTTGAGGGGTCTATTTTCCAAAATGGGGTCACTTGTGGGGGGTTTCCACTGTTTAGATGCATCAGGGGCTCTCCAAATGCGACATGACTCCCCCAGACCATTCCATCAAAGTCTGCAATCCAAAACGTCACTACTTCCCTTCCGAGCCCCGACGTGCGCCCATACAGTAGTTTACTCCCACATATTGGGTATCAGCGTACTCAGGACAAATTGGACAACAACTTTTGGGGTCCAATTTCTCCTGTTACCCTTGTGAAAATAAAATATTGGGGGCGAAAAAATCATTTTTGTAAAAAAAAAAAAAAAAAAAAGGATTTTTTATTTTACGGCTGTACATTATCTGTGAAGCACTTTGGGGTTCAAAGTGCTCACCACACATCTAGATAAGTTCCTTGAGGGGTCTAGTTTCCAAAATGGTGTCATTTGTGGGGGGTTTCCACTGTTTAGGCAGATCAGGAGCTCTCCAAACACGACATGGCATCCAGCCAATTCTGCGTTGAAAAAGTCAAACGGCGCTCCTTCCCTTCCAAACTCTGCCATGCACCCAAACAGTGGTTTACTCCCACATATGGGGTATCAGCGCACTCAGGACAAATTGCACAATAACTTTTGGAGTCTTGTTACCCTTGGGAAAATAAAAATTGGGGTGAAAAGATCAATTTTGTGGAAAAAATATGATTTTTTAATTTTACGGCTCTACGTTATAAACTTGTGTGAAGCACTTGGGGGTTCAAATTGCTCACCAAGGATCTAGATAAGTTCCTTAGGGGGTCTAGTTTCCCAAATGGGGTCACTAGTGGGGGGTTTCCACTGTTTAGGCACAGCAGGGGCTCTCCAAATGCAACATGGCGTCCAATCTCAATTCCAGCCAATTTTGGTTGGAAAAAGTCAAATGGTGCTCCTTCCATTCTGAGCTCTGCCATGCGCCCAAACAGTGTTTCCCCCCCAAATATGGGGTATCAGCGTACTCAGGACAAATTGGACAACAAATTTTGTGGTCCAATTTCTCCTGTTACCCTTGGGAAAATAAAAAATTAGTGACTAAGATAATTTTTGTGGGAAAAAAATAGGATTTTTTATTTCATGCCTGGGAATTATAAACTTGTGTGAAGCACTTGGGGGTTCAAAGTGCTCACCAAAGATCTAGATAAGTTCCTTAGGGGTCTAGCTTATAAAATGGGGTCACTTGTGTTGGGTTTCCACTGTTTAGGCTCATCTGGGGCACTACAAACGGAACATGACCCCCATCAATGTTTGCATTCCAAAACGTTACTGCTTCCTTTCCAAGCCCTGCCGTGCGCCCAAACAGTTTCCCCCCCCCCACATATGGGGTATCAGAGTACTCAGGACAAATTGGACAACAACTTTTGGGGTCCAATTTCCTTGGGAAAAATCAAAAATTTGGGACTAAAAAATCATTTTTGTGGAAAATGATTTTTTTTTTTTTTTTCACACCCAGGCATTATAAACTTTTGTGAAACACTTTGGGGTTCAAAATGCTCACAACAGATCTAGATAAGTTCCTTAGGGGGTCTAGTTTCCAAAAATGGTGTCACTTGTGGGGGGGTTTCCACTGTTTAGGCATATCAGGGGCTCTCCAAACACGACATGGCGTCCAATCTCAATTCCAGACAATTTTAGTTTGAAAAAGTCAAACGGCGCTCCTTCCCTTACGAGCTCTGCCGTGTGCCTAAACAGTGGTTTTCCCCCACATATGGGGTATTGGCGTACTCAGGAGAAATTGCACAACAACTTTATCTGCCCATTTTCTCCTTTTACCCTTGTGAAAATAAAAAAAAGTTTGTAAAAGATCATTTTTGTGGCTAAAAAGTTAAATATTCATTTTTTCCTTCCACGTTGCTTCAGCTCCTGTGAAGCACCTGAAGGGTTAATAAACTTATTGAATGTGGTTTTGAGTACCTTGAGGGGTGCAGTTTTTAGAATGGTGTCACTTTTGGGTATTTTCTGCCATATAGACCCCTCAAAGTGACTTCATATGTGAGGTGGTCCCTAAAAAAATGGCTTTGTAAATTTTGTTGTAAAAATGAGAAATCACTGGTCAACTTTTAACCCTTATAATTTCCTAACAAAAAAAAAATGTTGGTTTCAAAATTGTGCTGATGTAAAGTAGACATGTGGGAAATGTTATTTGTTAACTATTTTGTGTGACATATTTCTCTGTTTTATGGGAAAAAAAATTCAAAGTTTGAAAATTGCAAAATTTTCAAAATTTTCGCCATATTTGCGTTTTTTTCAAAAATAAACGCAAGGTATATCGAATAAATTTTACCACTAACGTGAAGTACAATGTCACGAGAAAACAGTCTCAGAATCGCGAAGATCCGTTGAAGCGTTCCAGAGTTATAACCTCATAAAGAGACAGTGGTCAGAATTGTAAAAATTGGCCCGGTCATTAACGTGCAAACCACCCTTGGGGTGAAGGGGTTAAGGTTCCTAAAGGTGTGAAAATGACCTCTGCAAAGTATGTAGAGTTTCTGACTAACAACTTTCTTCCATGGTATAAAAAGCAGAAACGTGCCTTCAGGTGCAAAATCATCTTCATGCATGACAATGCACCATCTCATGCTGCAAAGAATACCTCTGAGTCATTGGCTGCTATGGGCATAAAAGGAGATAAACTCATGGTGTGGCCACCATCTTCCCCTGACCTCAACCCTATAGAGAACCTTTGGAGTATCATCAAGCAAAATATCTATGAGGGTGGGAGGCAGTTGACTTCAAAACAGCAGCTCTGGGAGGCTTCATGCAAAAAATACAAGAAGAAACTCCAAAAACTCCCAAGTTCAATGGATGCAAGAATTGTGAAGGTGATATCAAAGAAGGGTTCCTATGTTAACATGTAACTTGGCCTGTTGGGATGTTTTGGAGTTAAGTAGCTTTTTTGTTCAGTGAATGTGACCTCCTAATGCGACAAATTCCACAAATGAGCATTTTCAGTTCTTTAAAACAGATCAAATGTTCAGAAATTCTACTGTGCCTAATAATTTTGAACAGTGCATTTTGAGTTTTTTTCCATTTTGGAGATTATACTGTTATCATTGGGAGGTTTCTTCAATAAAATTCGATGTATACTCTAACGGGTGATGACTTTTATTAGACTGACTGTCATTTGCACCGACCGCTTAGAAAAATCAGAGAAAAATATAATTTGCATAATAATTTGGAACATAGTGTATTAGTGCCAAGGAAATGCATGGTAAAAATTAAGTAGCAAGTTTTTGAAGGTCTTACCTCCTAATTTTGTTCCTTTTTGGTTATAGATATTTTATAATTTTCTTTTTTTAAGATTACGGTATATATTTATAAATATTGTAAATGAAATAATGTCTTCAAAATAAATTTAAATTATCAATCAATATATAGAAATAAATCTTTTCCTCATGAAGTCCCAAAAATTCACAATGGCTAAAAGGCATCAATATTCTGCTTAGTCATAAGCTCAAATCAGCCTGATCAAAATTAGTATTTTTGCTTGTCAGACCTTTGCAAATGGGCAATATGAAAGGAGGAAATAAATCAAGTTCAATAATATTCAATCCCACTAGCACTCGTCACTGACATGTAATGTGAACTACCAAAGCATGATAATATATAATCAACAATAGGGCGCACAAAGCTCCCTTACCTCGATCCTTGTAGCATGCAAAACAGGGCCCCCCGAAGAAGCAGGGCGGAACATGCGCGCTGGGGCAGAGGGACTGGAGTCTAATAGACTCTTTTTGCATGCTACAAGGATCCAGGTAAGGGAGCCCTCTTGGAGGTACTGTAGCAGAGTGCCTTTTCCAGTTAGCGGAAAGGCATTTTTGTATCTTTGACAGCATTACACATAAGAGGAAAAAGACTACCACAGCACACTATCTAAGCCGCAACACACTAAGGCAGGGAAAGTGGTGTCCAGATGGAGCGATCTTCAACCAGATTGTCCGCAGCTTGGGCCAACCGGATATAGACCTCTTTGCCACCAGGGAAAACAGAAAAGTAAAACAGTTCTGTTCTCTGAATCCAGGGGAAAAACCTCTTATAGTGGACGCCTTCCTGAGGAAGTGGGACTTCAACCTGGCCTATGCATTCCCTCCGTTATCCCTGTTACCTCTGGTAGTGATGAGATCAGAGAGGACACGACAAGGATTATACTAATTGCCCCCTTCTGGCCCAGAAGGGCTTGGTTCTCGTGGCTAAGGACTAGGTCAGTCTGCGATCCCTCTGTACTTCCAGATCTTACAGATCTTCTCTCCCAGGGCCCAATCAACCATCCAAGACTTGCGGGGCTCCACCTGACGGCGTGGAGCTTGAACTTAGGGCATTACTGAAAGATAGAGGATTCTTCCCCTATCTAATAACCACCCTTCTGAAGAGTAAGAAGCGGATTACAACCAAAATCTATGCTAGAAACTGGAGACAATTCCTAGCTACTTCTGACCTTAAAGCCGAAGAGGGGGTGCCTATAGGGCAGATTCTAGAGTTTCTACAGAGTGGTCTTGAATTAGGTCTTGCTACTAGTACCCTGAAAGTGCAGGGTGCGGCCCTGGTGCCTTGTTTAGCTGTGATATCGCTAATAATTACTGGGTCTCCAGATTTATTAAAGCAGCTGGTAGATCTAGACCCATACAAGAGGGTAAGGTGCGTACCATGGGATTTGAACTTAGTCCTTACAGCTATGACGGAGGTGCTGTTTTAACCTATGGTATCTGCCTCAATTAAGATTCTATCCCTCAAGGTAGCCTTTTTGGTAGTTATTACATCAGCACGTAGAATAAGCGATATCCAGTCACTCTCTAGAATTCCTCCTTACACACAGATTTTGGATGGTGTGTAAGGGTGCTATTTAGGCCAGACCCTGCCTACTTACCCAAGGTAGCCTCAGACTTCCACAGATCACAGGAGATGGTTCTACCCGCCTTCCTCCCTAACCCTACTAACCAGAGGGAGGAAAAGCTTCACACTTTGGATGTTAGCGAGAGTATCTCTCTGTCATTAATCCCTGGAAAAAGGACAACGCCTTATTTATATTTTTCCAGGGCTCTAGGAAGGGTCTGAGAGTTTCTAAGTGTACATTAGCGAGATGGATTAGGGTGGCTCTCTCTAGCTTATACAGCAGGTGGCTGTCCGGCTCCACAGAATCTAAGGGCGCATTCCACTCGAGCCATGGCATCTTCTTGGGCAGAAAGATCTGAACTCTCCATCGACCAGATATGTAAGGCGGCTACGTGGTCATCCCCTTCCACCTTTTTTAAGCATTATAGGCTAGACATGGGGGCTTCCTCAGATCTCACCTTCGGGTTAAGGGTGCTGCAGACTGTAGTCCCTCCCTAAGATAGTGTTTACATCTCTGTAATTCTCTCGTGGTGCTGTCATGGGAGTCCAAATAAAGTTACTAACGGTATTTTTTGGAAGCCCATGACAGCACCCTTAGTTCCCTCCCTTCACGTATGGGGGCGCACTTCCTACGCTTAAGTTTTTCACGTGGGTAAAATTGTTTAGGTTGTGTATATATTATGCACCATTAACCATGGGGGTCCTCTCAAGCTCTGTAATCCAAGTGATGTGTGGGAGATGTGCCGCCCTTTATGTATCTGTAGATTTCCTATTCTTGAAGGGCGAATCCCTCTCTCGTGGTGCTGTCATGGGCTTCTGAAAAATACCGTTACCAGTAAGTAACTTAATACTTTTCCACCATAATTGGCAAAATAAATTTTGCCAAATCAGACAAGGTGATTTTCTGGATTTGTTTTCTCATTTTGACTCTCATAGTGTGATCTACCTATGATGTCAGTTACAGGCCTCTCTCATCTTTTTAAGTGGGAGAACTTGCACAATTGGTGGCTGACTAAAAACTTTTTCCCCACTGTATTGCTGGATATAGTAAAAATCACAGCTCCCTTGAAGCCCAACCATGGGCTGTGTTTCAAAGGAGGTCTTAAAAAGACCACCGGCTGTCATAGCATCCTACGATCACGTCGCAGGGTTGTCGATGAGTATATAGAATGATGCTCCCACATGGCGTTGCGCTGTTAAAGGGAATCTGTCACCCCAAAATTGCCATATCAGATAAAGATATGGCTGAATAGTGCGTCCCATAACAAAGCTAACGGTAGGTATCATATATCCTGATACCCCCGTTTTCACATCAAAATACCTTTGTAAAGTTGGTTATTTTCGGTGTCAATTATGGCAGTCAGGTCAGGAGGGCGGCGGTTTTCATGTCCTCCCCCCACCCCCGCTCCTCGTCATCAGTTGCGTATCGCCGTCTGTGAATCCCACAGACGGCGTTCGGCTTCCCGCAATTGCGCAATTCAAAATCCGGCACATGCGCAGTGTGCTTTGCCTAACAGTGGGCAAAGCATAAATCAGTACAGCGCCTGCGCTACTCTTTCCTTGCCCCGGAAATGACTGCTTGCCTTGGACGACTTCCGGGGCAAGGAAAGAGCAGCGCATGCACTGTACTGATTTATGCTTTGCCCACTGTTGGGCAAAGCACACTGTGCATGCGCCGGGCCGGATTTTGAATTGCGCAATTGCGGGAAGCCGAACGCCGTCTGTGGGATTCACAGACGGCGATACGCAACTGATGACGAGGAGCGGGGGGACAGAGAAAACGCCGCCCTCCTGACCTGACTGCCATGATTGACACTGAAAATAACCAACTTTACTAAGGTATTTTGATATGAAAATGGGGGTATCAGGATATATGATACCTACCGTTAGCTTTGTTATGGGACGCACTATTCAGCCATATCTTTATCTGATATGGCAATATTGGGGTGACAGATTCCCTTTAACTCCACTGTCATAGATTGATAGCAGAATTTAACAGGTAAAGGCCACGTGGACACATTCAGTATTTGGTCAGTATCTCAGTATCTGTAAGCCAAAACCAGGAGTGGGTGATAAATGCAGAAGTGGTGACATGTTTCTATTATACTTTCCCTCTGATTGTTCCACTCCTGGTTTTGGCTTACATATACTGATGTAAAATGCTGCACATGTGAACGGGGCCTTACAGTCACGGGCTCTACGTCACTCAATACCGTTATTAGAGGCAGATCCTGACTGACATGCTGCCATTTTCTGCTGGTTAAGGGGCTAGCTCAGCCTGTGCGCCCGCTCCATAATGTCGTTCCTGACTTGCACGTACATGTACTGTAGATATCGGAAGGGCTAAGTAGCTTTCAAAAGTCTCTCCCCCCCCCCCCCTTTGTCCCTGCATTTAGCTGTGTAGATCTCCTTTTGACCCCAGTCTAATTATTGTTTTTCCAAGTAACTTTTATTACTACTTTTATAGTCGCACTTACATTTTATAAAGTTTAAAATATACAGACCTAGTATCTTGTAATCTATTGAATTAATACTGTTTAGTTTAAGGAATGGTTCATATAGTCAAAATAAAAACAAAACCGTCCGATCATGTCTGCAGATCCATATGCTCGTCAGCATCGCAGTTGGGTTCAGCTGCTTTTTATTGCTGCATTTTCCTGGCTTGTAAAATGGGCAATACTAATGCATGCTCTGTGTAGAAAATCGCTTATGTGCACAGGTTAATAGGTTACGAATAAGTCAGGGAGAAAAAAAAGACATATTTGTGTGTGTGTTATTTTGATAAAGCAATGTCTCACTGTACACTCTTTCCTCACAGCTTGGTGTGTGCCATGCCTTGCTTCCAATGAAACACTTGAAGAATTATGTCGGAAAGAGTTGCTCATCTGCCAATGCCTCGGGATTACTAGGAAGAATCTGAAAGACTATGACGTGGAATATATCTGTAACCACAAAATAGAAAAGGTACAGCATACGATTGGCAGAAAAATAATTGATGTGTAATTGAGGCTTCATATTTAATTAATTACACACATGTTTAGGGTATGTGCGCACACAATGCAAAACCGCCGCAAAAAAAAAATATATATATTGGCCATAATGCACATCAATGTTATAACGACATTCTGTGCACATGTTAACTTTTTTTGTTACTGCTTTTAAGTACTTCATGGTTTGGAAACTATGTAGTGTTTAAAACAGATGGACAACTCAAGGGCCACCAACAATACATGTTTTCAGGATTTCTTCAGTATTGCACAGGTGATGATTCCAACACCTTGTGCATTTCTTGCAAACCTGCACTATTGGTGGCCCTTGAGGACTGGAGTTGTGCATCCCTGGGACAAAAGAAGTGACATGCTCAATAAGTGAAGCCACTTTAGGAAAAATCACTTTTTTTCCTGAAACTGCTTCGCCTAGTACATTCAGTGGCTCCAGCATCAGAATTAAGATATCATGTGTACATTCTCTTAGGTGTTGCCTGGCAACCATCTAATAGACAGGGCTTAGTAAATATAAACCACTTTAACCCCTTTCTGACATCAAAAACAAGATCTCACATGACTCCGTAGGCCAAAATAAGTAAAAATTATAGCTCTCAAAATGTGGTCATAAAACTATTTTTAGCAATAAAAAGCGTCTTTTAGTGTGTGACAGCTGCCAAACATAAAAACACTCTATAAGGCCTCTTTCACATGTCCTGATATTTCCGGTACCAGAGATGTCAGTGTCTGTGCGTGTAATACCTGCGGCACACGTGTGGCAACTGTGTGCTGCATCAGTACCACACGGACGGGCGCCAGGGAAGGCGTTACAATGTATAACAAAGCAATGGAGGGCACCAAACAATAAAATATCAAAAAAACATAAATGGTCAACCTGGAGTATGTCAAAGATTATTGGAAAAAAAACAAGAGAAAAAGAAACATACCACCATCAGGGACCATGAGAATATTTATAATATAAATGTTTATTGAACACCTGAAAAAATCACACCAAAACGATTAAAAACCAATTAAAAACAGAGCAGAAAGAGCCCATTGATAGGGAATATGTCCCCTGAGCCCAAATATATAGTACAATTCACAAACATGTCCTGGCTAAGAAATACATAACCCTCCCTCATAACACAAATATAGTGCAATGAGGAAAATACATATATCAGATATAAACCAGCGTAGCTGGAGGAAAAATGCATAGACCAGATGAATATCTATAGATCACAGAGTCAGATACCACAAATGACATAAATGGATACAATACCTACACCTGCCTAAACGTTGCCTCACTGCATGAGCTGGAATAAGAGGGCAGGGGTGCCGAATAGGAAGTGTGATGAACATGACCAGGTTATCAAGTCTAGAGGGTCAGGCTGGACCGTGCCCGACGCGTGTCGCCATCAAAATGGCTTCATCAGGGGCAAGGTAGTGATCGATCAGGACGGCGATATATTTATACAAGTCAAAATAGATTAAAAAACTCACAGCAGCTGCATGAACACTCCACATGGAGACCGATCAGGAAGTGACGATATTAGCAATGGACGCCAGGAGTACACAAGGTGTGAGCCTGAGGTGTACAAAGATGGCTGAAAGGCTCAGAAGGTGCAGGCGCCACCCATATCATGTGACCATCATTGGTCATGTGCTTTCGACTCATATTATCAGGCGGTGCAAAGTATTTAAGTGAAACCAAAAGCGCAGGCGCCCCTTATCGTGCATGCCGTGAATGGAGAGCGTAATCCAGTCATTCACAAAAAGACAGTGCATGCGTCATATACTTGTAGTGATACACATAAAGGGCAATACTTCAGGACAGACGCGCGTATGCTGAGCCTGAAACAACATCATAGAGATAGATGACCCACATATATATGAGCTTACAAAGCCAGCATTAGTTCGCAAATCACAAGAACGGAAGATTCTCAAAACATATAAACAAATTTTTTACATTAACACCCACCAACAGTCCATGGCGCATATACATAGTGGTAATGTACACAGTAATAATATAAAGGAAAAAAAAAAATTTGATGCAAAAAATACGCCCACATACCAAGTTATAAAAGGTACATGCTCACAATATATGCCCATGATATAAACTTGGTGGTACCAACGACAAATATATGAAGGGCGATTAAAAAATACACCTATCCTGATTATATATGTAGTAGTGTGAAGAAAAAAAAAAGAAACACCCTAAACAGATGACATATATACCCCTGTATCAAGCACCTAAAGGCCAATGCCCATAATACAGCAATGGTGATACCATAGAGAGATAGATTAAAAAGATAAAAAACTGCATTGCATTCAGACGTCTGACACAGGGAAAACGTTATACCAGAGAAGATTTATTTTTCCTGATAAAGTATACAGATACTAGGGATGCAAGACCCATGTTAATTAAATCCATGTATAATCACCTGTGACAACCCCCCCTCCCACCCGTGGCAAGATTGATTGTTGAAAAAAATGCACCAACTGATGCATAATGTCTATAATAGCTGGCGATTACAAGGGGCATAAGCGCCCCCTTTACCATATAAGCTAGATAGAACACACTCACCAATCCGTACACAGCGTGTATTCATATACATCCCCATATCAAGCATATATTCAAAATATGTGTGCAGGAAATATAAGTATACCCACATCAATCAACCAAGGCAAATGCCCAATATCCAAAAACATTTGAGAAAAAAAAATTATATAAATTTATTTCTAAAGATTCTCAGTACAGTTAGTTATATGGTATAAGGAAAATTTAACATCAACAATAGATTTGTTTACTGTGATGAATAGAATTACGGATACTAGGGGTACAGGTCCCCCGTTAATTGGACCCATGTGCGATCGCATGTAGCCACAGCACCCCGTAACCAATCATATTTGTCAAAATAAATGCACTTAATGGTGGATGATATCTATAATACACAGCGGCCTCAAAGAGCATAAGCGCCCCCTATGTCATGGGACCTGGATAGATAGCACTCACCAATATATACAGCACATATAATATGATAAAGTGTGTTGATCTACAGCATAAAAGTACGGAAAGAGGGCATACTAGATCGAAAGGGCATATGTACTTGCAAAAAATTCACAAATGCACATGCCCAAAATGCAAAGACAAGGGATAAAAATCCCCTATTAGCTGATGCACATACACACGCCCAGAGCGCCTACACCAGATGGTATGATGCAATTCTGTGCATCGAAATAGGCCCTATCCATAATCATACAGACAATACCCATAAAAGCTGGCAATCAAAATCAATAGAAAAAATTAGAATATAAAAAAAAACCACAGGATTAAAGAGTATGGACCAGCACTTAAAGTTGCTTGTAAAAACCAATGAATAGTAATTCCTCATTAAGGCCCTTAGGGGACTGACTCTGTAATCTATAGATCCACTTGCTTTCAATACATAGTAAACGGTTCACAATATCACCTTCACAATATCACCCCCTCTAATAGTGGGGTGCACACTCTCAAGTCCCATCACTCTAAAGCTGCATGTCCTGCCGCGATGGTACTCCAGAAAATGATTTGCCACAGATGTAAGCGTCTTATTCTTCTCCCTGGCGCACACGGACGGGCGCCAGGGAAGGCGTTACAGTAAGCGCTGTTCCCCTGCGCTGGGTGCTGAACATGGCTCTCATCATTCTCCCCTGCTCTGCTGGCGATCGGCGCGAGATGGGGAGAATGATGAGTTACATTTAAGTGATAAGAGACAGCAGGCGGCAGCTGATGGGACTATATTACTCTCATCAGCTTATCCCTGCTGCTGCTAATAACAGTGACAGTAGGAGCTGCTAATAACAGTGACAGTAGGAGCGGCTGATGGGAGTATTCATCAGCCGCCGTCTGCGCTATAAATAAATGAAAAAAAAAAAGGTGTGGGTTCCCCCTGTATTTTCTATAACCAACCAGGAAAAACTCACAGCTGGGGGCTGCATTCCTCAGCTGTCAGCTTCAGCATGGTTGGTTATCAGGATCCAAACTTTTTTATTTCCACAAGGTATCAGGAGAAAATAGACCACAAAATTTGTTGTTCAATTTCTCCTGAGTACCGCAATAACCCCGTATGTGGGGGAAAGCCACTGTTTGGGCGCATGTCAGGGCTCAGAAGGGAGAGAGCACCGTTTGACTTTTTTTGAACGCAAAATTGGCTGGAATCAATAGCGGGCTCCATATTGCTTTTGGACACCCCTGATGTACCTAAACAGTGGAACCCCACCAATTCTAACTCCAACCCTAACACAGCCCTACTCCTTACCACAACTGTAACCCCAACACCGCAACCGTAACCCCAGCTCTAACCCTAATAAAAAAATGGAAATACTTTTTTGTATTTTATTATTTTGACCTAACTAAGGGGGTGATAAAGGGGAGTATGTTCTACTATTTTTTTTATTTTGATCACTGTGATGGGTAAAAACCGACCTGAATCATGTTCTCCGGGGTCTCGGCTTCTCCCGGTAGCCCAGACCCCGGAAATTTACTGAAGCTGGGGACGCTATAACCTTATTTCTCAACGCCGTTAAAAAGCTGCTGTCGTTAAGGGGTTAACTGATTTATTTATTTTTTCTTAAGAATAAGCAGTGTATTGTTTGTCTAGCCATCATCATTCTGTTTTTTCCATTACGTCCCTCCGGACAGCACCATAGAGGTAGTCCTTCCTTGACCTGTAGCGGGACAGGATCACAGAGAGGTTAAAAGGACCCTCCAGTGTTTTTCCTGCCCCTGCAGGGAGGGTCACATGAGAGGAGCAGCAATAGAAGCTTACCGGGCTCAGGGGATGGTGCGGCTTGTCCAAGATCCTTCCCCCTGTCAAGTGGCCCAGGGCCAAAACTCCTGGTGGGGAGTCCCTCTGCCCCAAAGACCAGTCGAGCGGACATGCTCCTGGGTGAGTCGCTCCTCCTGGTGGGAGGCTCTCGGCTCGGACGCCGGCCAGCGGGCTTCTTCCGGAAGTCGCGCTCCAGAAAGACGTCACACTGGTGGTGGCGTCACTGATAGCATCAGAGGTCGACATGCGTTCCAGGAGGAACGCTGAATAATAGCAAGACCAGATTGAGTCCTTGGATCTCGAAGGGCATACGATGGCAGCATAGAAGAGCCGGGTGATAGACCAGGACGGTGTGGGGTAAGTGCACTGTGCGCAGAAGATCCCCAGCTCCCGGCGGTCACTTATAACCTGTCCTCAGCACTTAGGACATCCTCCACACGTAGCTCAACAGGGGACAGTTGTATAAGAGGTCCCTCAGCCATCAATCGCTGTACAGGATTGTCTCAGAGATTTGGGGTCTCGGCCTTCCCTTCCCCCTGTCAAGCGGACCATGGCCGACACCTCTTGTGAAGGTTCCTCAGCCAAGAGCCAGCCTGCGCAATGGGCTCAGGGGATCATGCGGTGCGTCCAATCCTTCCCACTGTCAAGCAGCCCGAGGCTGATACTTCCCGGTGGGGAGTCCCTTAGCCACAGAGCCTAGTCGAGCGGACGGGCTCCTGGATAGAGCCGCTTCCTCCCGATGGGGGGGCTCTCGTCTAGGATGCCGGCCGGCAAAACACCACTACTTCCAGAAGTCACGCGGTGGAGAAGGCCGTCGCGCCTCCGGTGACGTCAGAGCAGGGCACCGGGACATAAGGTCGGCATACGTTCCACGGCGGAACTCGAAAGTGCGAAAGGAAACAGGCAATAGGCTAGTTTCCTGGATCTTGTGGGGCACAGGAGAGGGAATCATTGGCAGTAATGCAACATTCCTGACCAGGACACAGCTTCCCTCCATGGTGGGCTCTCGGCGTTACCAGCTCCCCCTGTTTTTCTACCAGGTATGGAGCCAGCACAGGTGAGTGCATGTTGGAATGTTGTGTTGATGGCCTAGGCCTCTGGGCTGATGCTAGTTTCATGCCTTTGTGCCAGTGGCGGGGCCTAGAGCCTCATGTGCTGAGATGTGTTTTCACATATAAGCAGCTAGGCCTTGGACCTCTAGGCTATAGTAAAGCCATATGGCCAGGCTACATCTCACGATGTGACTTCAGTTACTTGCAGGCCAGGTCTGCACAGAGCCTTATGACTGGACACACTGTGGCAATGCAGCACATGGTCTCCATGAAGACTGCCTTCCAGCTGCGGCTCATTAATTAGCTTCTTCAGGTGAAGCCAGTCTCACAATTGAGATGTACTATTCAGAGTGGAGGTTTATCCGGAACTCTGATTGCTCTATTGGATGTAACTGTGGGCCTGGTCTCATGTTTGGCACCTTCAAGCATGGCCGTAGTCTGTGCATCATATGACATCATAATGCCTCTATACGTCAGATTGCATCACAGTGCCTCTGTGCATAATATTGCATCATACTGCCTCCATGCATCATATTGCCTCAATACATCATATTGCATCATAGTGCCTTTGTGCATAATATTGCATCATAGTGCTTCATAGTGCCTCTATGCATCACACTGCATCATAGTGCCTTTGGGCATCATGGTGCTTCATAGTGCCTTGTGCATCACACTGCATCATAGTGCCTTTGGACATCATATTGCATCATGGTGCTTCATAGTGCCTTTGGGCATCACTTTGCCTCATAGTGCTTCAAAGTGCCTCTATGCATCATATTGCATCATAGTGCTTCATAGTGCCTTGTGCATCACATTGCATCATAGTGCCTTGTGCATCACATTGCATCATAGTGCCTTGTGCATCACACTGCATCATAGTGCTTCATAGTGCCTTGTGCATCACATTGCATCATAGTGCTTCATAGTGCCTTGTGCATCACATTGCATCATAGTGCTTCATAGTGTCTTTGTGCATCATAGCGCTTCATAGTGCCTCAATGCATCATATTGCATCATGGTGCTTCATAGTGCCTTTGGGCATCACTTTGCCTCATAGTGCCTCTATGCATCATATTGCATCATAGTGCTTCATAGTGCCTTGTGCATCACATTGCATCATAGTGCTTCATAGTGCCTTGTGCATCACATTGCATCATAGTGCTTCATAGTGCCTTGTGCATCACAATCCATCATAGTGCTTCATAGTGCCATGTGCATCACATTGCATCATAGTGCTTCATAGTGTCTTTGTGCATCATATTGCATCATAGCGCTTCATAGTGCCTCAATGCATCATATTGCATCATGTGTTTTCATAGTGCCTCAATGCATCATATTGCCTCATAGTGCCTTTGTGCATCACAGTGCCTTGTGCATCACATTGCATCATAGTGCCTTGTGCATCACATTGCATCATAGTGCTTCATAGTGTCTTTGTGCATCATATTGCATCATAGCGCTTCATAGTGCCTCTATGCATCATAGTGCTTCATAATGCCTCTATGCTTCATAGTGCCTCAAAGCATCATATTGCATCATAGTGCCGCCTCAAAGCATCATATTGCATCATAGTGCCTCTATGCATCATAGTGCTTCATAGTGCCTCAATGCCTCATATTGCATCATCGTGCTTCATAGTGTCTTTGTGCATCATATTGCATCCTAGTGCTTCTGCATCATATTGCGTCAATGCTTCGGGGCCTTTGTGCCTCAAGGTGTCATTTGTGTGTCATAGTACCTCAGTGCTTCATAGTTCCTCGGGCGTTGTGGTTTTGTGCCTCTGACGGATCCGCCATTATTTTGGCGTACGCCGGTTTCTGACAACGTCCTCTGCAACGTTTTTTGTGTGCGTCGAAAAGGCGGACCATGACGGATCCGCTGCGTCCGCCGATTTGCATAATGGACGCCTATGGGTGGCGGATCCGTCTTGGTCCGTTTTTGGCGGAATCCGCCAGTGGAACCGTTTTTCTCTGCCAAAAATAGGAAAATCCATTCTGGACTCTCTCTCTCTCATGCGTACCATGCATTTTCCGGGTTGAAAAGTTCATGGCGGATCCTCTCAAAACTCATCCGTTTGCATCCGTTTTTCACATTTTACAACGGATCTGCTTTTTTCACCCTTTGGCGGATTTTAACTGACTTCGTACGACTGAAGTGTGAAAGAGGCCTTAGACCTTCTGACTTGTGCGTGGCCGCAACTTGTATGGTCGGCCTACCACTTCACATTTTGTCTCAAGCCCCAACTCCGGCTATAAAGTCCTCATGTTTCGGGACCCAGGTCTAGCTTCTGTAGCTTCGTTTTTTGCAACTGGGCTTAGCCAGACGAACAGCTATGTTGAATTGGCCTAGTAACTTAGCACCTCTTCAGTTTGGAACAGAACTCCCAAGCGAGTTACTGCCTTGAGTGCTAAAGGCAAGTCTCTTCCATAGTTAGCTTTAAAGGGAGACATACAGCTTTGGGTTCATCCTATAAATGGACATACTACTGTTCTGGGTGCAGGAAATCCCACGAGGTGGAAGGAAAGAATCCTTTCCGACTCCACATATGGCAGTCGGACTAGTTTCCTTGATCAACACCTGGTACACAGATTCTTGTCCCATAAATCTGTTGTATTATGTTTACCAGGGTCACCTTGTGGCAATTCGGCAGCACTGCGTCATGTGGCAGAGGATCCCATACCTACTGCTTGTACAGCAGTCAGGGCTGCTAAGGTAAAATAATCTGTATCCAGTACTCTTACAGTTGAGAACCCATAGTCCTTCTGCCTCGCAGTAGACAGTCCCCTCTGTGATGGGAGGAAACCTACTTCCCTCTAGTTAGTGTGGTTCCTCCCACCAGGGCAGTCGGGGTGTATAAACATCTCTAAGAAGATTGCCTTTTAGGATATAATATATAAATAAATAAGTTGACACATTTACAATGACTAGGCTAATAACAACACCCCTACCACTTACTCCCTTTCGATTCCAGAGTCCAGACCCCCTGTGTCTAACATCAGTAAAACACGAGTGATGATCCACATCTCCCTTTCAACACTTCTAATGAGAAGCCCGATGTTGGTAGTGGCAGGAGATATTACCTGCCAGATGGAGTATTTCCTTAGTTTCAATAATATCCAACCCTTACTGGGGGTTGAGACATCTAAGGATTCGGAATAGACATGATCTCCTGGATCAGTAATGTACGTACATCCCAATGCTCTGCGCATTTTCCATGTACTAACTGTTATTGGTTTGATCTTCCAGAAGTCCAGGGCCTCTGTCCTGCATCTCTCCTTGTAGTATGGTAAGCCGGTCTCTAACCAAGGTTTAATCTGAGTCCAGGAGGATCGATGAAGGAACAGTCCTGTGTTATAAGCACATGCAGCCGATTACTGGTCTGTACAGTCCTCATTGTGTGGTGGCTGTGGCTATCACCATACGTTTGCTGGGCAATATGGTTTTTAAACCTATTCTGTGGCTGCAGTGTTTATAAGTATCTATAATGAATAAGCCTCCTTACTTTGAAAAGCCAGAGCTGGTATGTCACTCTCCACAAGGAGAAACCTTACCCCTTAGACCTTAGTCCAGAGCCTCTCACCTTGCTAAATCAGATCTCATACTTTGTACTGACGAGGACCAATAGTCCGAAACACCGTGTCTGCAAATTGAGACTCGTTAAAGGGTTGAATGTGACTTGTAGGATCGCTACTTCCAATAGGTGGCGCTGTGGAGTTCAAGTCCTCTTTTTCTCTTAAGAGGCAATTTGCAGATCACAATAACTGTAATTCACTGCGGTTCATTATTGGTATTGGGGTACAGCGGGGGTGTTTCACTCTGCATCTGCGGCATATCTTGTTTACCACACTCATACTGGAATTGGCCATTATAGACATTCAGTACAGACCAAAAGTTTGGACACACCTTCTCATTCAAAGATTTTTCTGTATTTTCATGACTATGAAAATTGGACCTTCACACTGAAGGCATCAAAACTATGAATTAACACATGTGGAATTATACACTTAACAAAAAAAAGTGTGAAACAACTAAAAATATGTCTTATATTCTAGGTCCTTCAAAGTAGCCACCTTTTGCGTTGATTACTGCTTTGCACACTCCTGGCATTCTCTTGATAAGCTTCAAGAGGTACTCAAAAATTGAGGTTGGCTGACAGCACTACAGCATATGGATGCACGTTCTAATCCACCGGACCCAGGTGGACAAATACATACCAAGGATTGAGAGAAGAACAGCATACCAATCCGGGTGAAAATTAAATAAATGTCTTTATTTTGCCAAATGCGACGCTTCAACCATCATAGGTCTTTTTCAAGCATACATAACAACAAACATGGCAGCCTTATATAGGAAGTGGATAGCCGTCCACCAATCAATAACAAGGAACTGTCTACAATAATTACATGTATTTAAAAACCGAATAATATATACTTTATATCCAAATTTCATTTAAAATACATACGTACAAAACCAACAAATGCAAGAAATACAACATTGGATCCCATAGATATGAGCCTATCATCGAAGTGCATCATAATCGCCATAGCAACTACCCACCAATCATTGTGTCAAAGACATTGCCATATTATAAACACTAGCCGCAGACCAATAGATCTCATAATACCTGATTAATGTCAAGACGCACATGTGTTATCTGAGTATGTACATGTGCTAACCAAGTATCTTGGGCGCACTCAAATATGTTCGAGTCCCTAAAGCCTGCATGTCTCACTTCTGTTCAACAGCCTCAACTCATGCAGGAATTGCCTAACAAACGGGCATATGGAAGAATCATTCCTTCACACAGTGTAAATAGTGGACTGATTAGAAAAAAGTACCGAATAACAGTGATAACTTATGAGATGAAAGAAAATGCTAAATGGAATCTAAATTCCAGTCTGAGAGGAGTATGCTGCATACTCCTCAATGTACTGTAGAAGAATTCCATAAAGATAACAAACACAAGCGCGTTGAGTCATATAAGATAAATGGTTACCATGCTGCATCAACCAGTGGGCACACCCTCTATGTACATTTCATGTTAGCTTTATCAGAAGGTGCTATGTTATTGAGTCGGGAAAGGCTATGTTTCCATGTTCAGTAAACCATCAGGATTTGCTGCGGATTGGACGTCCAATCCTCAGCGTCCAGATGTTATAGCACAGTGGAGGGGATTTTATGAAATCCCGTCTCCACTATGCGTGCAGGGCCGCATCCGGCAGCCCTGCGTATCCAGACATGCGGTGCATCTTTCCAGACCGCAGCATGTCTATTTATCTTGCGGAGATTCTCCGTCTCTGCAAGATAAATAACCCAGTCTATGATTAAGGTGCAGTGATTCCGCATGTGTTCAATGAACACATACAGTATCGCCGCGCGTACAAAAGCGGGCGTGCTTTGGGCGGGGCGTAGAAACATACCCAAAGTGTTTCCATTTCTGAGCCCTGCCTTGTGCCCAAACAGTAGTTTCTGACCATGTGTGGGTTTTGTGTAATCAGAAAAAATGGAAGTTAGACTTTTGTTCAATTTCTCCTGTTACCTTGTGAAAATTAAAAATTTGGGGCCAAAGCAAAATTTTCATGGAAAAATGTCATATTTATTTTATTATTTTTTTTACAACCCAATATTCTAAAAGCTGTGAAGCACTAGTGGGTTCAATATGCTTATCCCATCCTTGGATTAATTTTTTGACGTGTGTGGCTTCCAAAAATTGGATCAATTGTAGAAAGGAAGATTCTGCTTTTTTAACACCTCAAGAGCTCTAGAATTGCAACATGACGTATGCGAGCTATATGAGCCAAATTTGCACTCCTTCCCTACTGCGCACCCAAACAGTAATTTCTAACAACATATAGGGTTGTGGCGTACTTAGGAGAAATTACACAAATAGTGGGATCCATTCTTATCTTTATGAAAATAAGGGAATTTTTGGCTAAATCAACTTTTTTTTGTGGATAAACATTTCACTTTCACAGCACATTGTTATAAAATTTGTATCACCAGAGAATTCAATATGCTCACTAAATCCCTAGACAAATTCATCAAGGGATGCAGTTTGTGAAGCTCTTGCAGGTTCAAGATGATCATCAAATCCCTAGATGAATTCCTTGAAGAGTGTACTTTCCAAAATGGAGTCATTTGTGGGGTCACTTCAGGGGCTTCCCAAATGCTACATGGGCTTCTGCAATCTAGTCCAGCAAAAGGTGCATTCAAAAAGGTTAAATGGTTCTCCTTCCCTTACAAACCCTCACATGTGCTCAAACAGTAGTTTCTGACCACCTTTGGGGATATCTGTGTTCTCTGGAGGAAATGGACACCATAATCTATTGTCCTACTTTTTTTCTGTTACCATTGTGGAAATGAGGAATTTTGGGCCAAATTTACTGTTTCAAGGGAAAAATTTCATTTTTAAAGCTCATTATAAAATTGTGGACCACCTGTGGGTTCAAGATGCTCACATCAATAACTATATATTTTCATCTCTTCTGAGCTTATCCTTTTGGAAGTTGTCATCAGAACAATCTCCTGTAGCAGCTTATCTCCAGCAGAGTCGAGAGACAGGTGCTGACCCTTTCACTTCCAGCATCTTTAATACCAATGAATATATTTTGATATCCGTGCAGCTGAAGCCAGGCAAATAAGCTGGGAGAAAACAGGTTTGGAAGCCTCTTAAATGCAATTTATTTTTTCACGAATGAAGACCCATTCCCTAGACAGTATATACATAGCTAGCGTGATAAAGGAATCTAAAGATTTATTATGCATGCTCCGCCACATAAGAGCAGTTGTATACAAAGAGCCAGAAGGCGGGCACCCTCCTTTAGAATTTACTTTACTTGCTTATATAGCACCATTAATTTCCACAGCACTTTAAATATCTCATAATCATTGTCCCCATTGGGGCTTACAATCTAGATTCCCTATCAGTATGGCTTTGGAGTGTGTGAGGAAACCAGAATACCTGGAGGGTATGGAGAGAACTTGCAAACTCCTTTTAGATGTTCTCCTCCTTGGTGGGATTTGAACGCAGCACTACAGCTTTAACCACTAAGCCATTACCTTATCCGCCCTTCTATGGGCAGTGTCTTCATCCTTCTTCTGCACATGCGCCGGCGAGTCACTGCTACTGCGCAGAAGGATGAAGAGCAGATAAGGTACGAATAATAGCGTGAGTACAGCGTCACAACTGCACGTCACACTGCCCTGTGAGGTGCAGGGAAGGAGGGTGCTATGATAATGAAGGCAGAGGTTTTTTTCCAGGCTCCACATGCCCCAAAGCGTGGAAGAAATCGATAACATAAAAGATTAAAACTCAATTTCTCAATAACTAGACTGCAGCTATGAGGCATACAGGTAAGACCATTTTAACCATTCTATTCTGTATGCCCATAGTAACAAGTTATATACGTCTCAGGGGGTGACAGATTCCCTTTAAGCGATAATGTCTTTAAAACAGTCTGGTAAATTTCTGTGTGCGGGTGACACTCGCCTCATGCACATGACTTTAGTCACCATCTGTAGAGCTTGTACAGCCGAGCATTTGTGCCTACATAACAAAAAAAATTCTAACAGCTCTGTTTTCTTGTTCTTGTAGGGTATTGAATATTTCCTTGTGAAATGGAAAGGCTGGCCAGAGTCACATAATACATGGGAACCCAAACAAAACCTTAAATGTTCATCACTTTTGAAGCAGTTTTACAGTGACCTCTTCAACTATTTATCTCAACTAAAGCCTGGTAAAACAGAAGTGTTTAAAAACAGCATTAAATGTTTGGATCATTCGGTTGCTGACTATATGGTCAAAAAGGCTAAACAACGAATTGCACTCAAGCGATGGGAAGAAGAGCTGAACAGGAAAAAAAACCACAATGGAATGCTTTATGTAGAAAATGATGTGGATCTGGAGGGTCCTCCCAGAGACTTCTATTACATAAACGATTATAAAGCCACTCCTGGGGTCAATACTTTGGGGGAAGCCATTGTTGGTTGTGATTGTACAGATTGCTTCACTGGTAAATGTTGCCCCACTGAAGCAGGGGTTGATTTTGCATACAACGAGCACAAACAGCTTAAGATCCAACCTGGACGACCTATTTATGAATGCAACTCTAGATGTAAATGTGGTCCGGATTGTCCAAATCGTGTGGTACAGAAAGGGCCTCCCTATTCTTTGTGCGTTTTTAGGACACACAATGGATGTGGCTGGGGAGTTAAAACACTTCAGAAAATCAAGAAGCACAGCTTTGTCATGGAATATGTTGGTGAGGTATGCAATGTGACCACCTTTCAACTTTATTAACAGTCAGCAGTGAGCGTATGATATTCTGTTAGATATTCTGAAAGATTGTAGAAATGCTCCAATGTCTGGAAAAAAAAAATATCCACAGCCTTTGCTCGTGAAGGTCAGCAGTTTGTAACAGCGACATGGTACTGTTGGTGTGAACGGAGTGCTCTCCTATGTTGCAAGGAGAGGTAGCTTTGACCATGCAGCATGGGAGAATTGCAGTTTCAGAGCAGTGCATGCAGACTTGTATAGAAAGCATGCAAGCACGCTTCTTTCCTAGGAATAACGACCGCCTGTGAGAATGGCTGGTAAGGCCTCTTTCACACATCCTTTTTTTTGTATCAGGCATGATCCGGCGTGTTGCTAAAAAAAGGGATCCGGTACCGGATGCGTTTTTTTTTTACCATTGACTTTCATTAGCGCCGGATCGTGCCTGATGTCATTGCGTTGTATCCGTTTTTGTCCGGATCCGGCGGAAATGTACATTCCGGCGGCCGGACAAAACGGTGCATGAAATGTTTTTTTTTGTTTACCGGAGCCGCCTGATAGTGCCTTAACCCCTTCCCGACCCATGACGCCGACGTCGGCGTCATGAAAACCTGTGCCATCCCGACCCATGACGCCGACGTAGGCGTCATGCTATAAATCATGTTACTGCGGGTCGGGGGTCCGGGGTCACTGAAAGGTCACCCGACCCGCAGTAACAGGACCCTTACTGCATCACCACAGGGGGGTTGGCTTAACCCCCACGTGGCCACGATCGCTCTGATTGGCTGTTAAAAGTGAAACAGCCAATCAGAGCGATTTGTAATATTTCACCAATGAAACTGGTGAAATATTACAATCCAGCCATGGCCGATGCTGCAATAGCATCTGCCATGGCTGGAGACCGCGATCAGACCCCCCCCCCACACCATGTCACGGCGGTGATCGGCCGCCGCCATCAAAAGATGGCAGCGATCGGTCACCGCCGTCGCTGTCTGCTCCCCTGCTCCTGCGATCACCCCTCCTCACCTTCCGATCCCCCCCCCCCTCACCTTCCGACGTCCCCTACTCACCTCTTCCGGTCCACCGATGTCCCTGGATCCGTCCCGGCGGCTGCCCGGGATTCTTCATGGGCGCCGCCATCTTGGAAAATGGCGGGCGCATGCGCAGTGCGCCCGCCGGCCGGCGCATGCGCAGTGCGCCCTCCATTGTAAAAAAAATTATTTTGATCACTGTGATAAACTGTCACAGTGATCAAAATAAAAAAAAAGTAAATGAACCCCCCCCCCCCCGTCATAGGTAGGGACAAATAATAAAAAAAAGAATTTTTTTTTTTTTCCTAGCGGATTTTGCTGCTGATCCGCAGCTGATTTTGCTGCGGATATCGCGGCGGATCCGCGGCTGATTTCGCTGCTGATCCGCGGCGTATTTCGCTGCGGATCCGCGGCGGATGTCGCTGAGGATCCGCGGCGGATATCGCTGCTGATCCGCGGCTGATTTCGCTGCTGATCCGCGGCGGATTTCGCTGCGGATCCGCGGCTGATTTCGCTGCTGATCTGCGGTGGATTTAGCTGCGGATCCGCGGCGGATTTCGCTGCGGATCCGCGGTGATTTCGCTGCGGATCCGCGGCTGATTTCGCTGCGGATCCGCGGCTGATTTCGCTGCGGATCCGCGGCGGATTTCGCTGCTGATCCGCACTGATTTCGCTGCTGATTCGCGCGGATTTCGCTGCTGATCCGCGGCGGATTTCGCTGCTGATCCGCGGCGGATTTCGCTGCTGATCCGCGGCGGATTTCGCTGCTGATCCGCGGCGGATTTCGCTGCGGATCCGCTACTGATTTCGCTGCGGATCCGCGACTGATTTCGCTGCGGATCCGCGCGGATTTCGGCTGTGGGATCCGCGGCGCGCGATTTCGCTGCGGATCCGCGGCGGATTTGCTGCTGATTCATCTGCGCTAGCAGGTATAGCATAACGCGATCGCGTTATGCTATACCGTTACCAGCCGGTCAACGCTACGTGTTGAACGGGCTGGTAAAACGCAATATGAACCCAGCCTTAGGGTTAGAACTAGGGTTAGGGTTAGCATTAGGGTTAAGGTTAGAATTACGGTTAGGGTTGGAATTTGAGTTAGGGTTGAATTAGGGTTAGGCTTGTAGTTAGGTTTATGGTTAGAGTTGGGATTAGGGTTAGGGGTGTGTTGGGGTTAGGGTTATGATTAGGGTTTGTATTAGGGTTAGGTGTGTGTAGGGGTTAGGGTTGGGGTTAGGGGTGTGTTGGGGTTAGTGTTGGAGTTAGAATTGAGGGGTTTCCACTATTTAGGCACTATTTAGGGGTTTCCACTATTTAGGCACGCGACATGGCGCCACCATTGATTCCTGCAAATTTTGCGTTCAAAAAGTCAAACAGTGCTCCCTTTATTCCAAGCCCCGACGTATGCCCAAACAGTGGTTTATCCCCACATATGGGGTATCAGCGTACTCGGGAAAAATTGCACAACAACTTTGGGGGTTCTAATCTCTCCTGTTAACATTGGGAAAAAAAATTGGGGACTAAAAATTATTTTTGTGGAAAAAAAAATGATTTTATATTTTCACGGCTCTGGTTATAAACTTCTGTGAAGGACTTGGAGATTCAAAGTGCTTATCACACATCTATAGGAGTTCCTTGGGGGATCTAGTTTCCAAAATGGGGTCACTTGTGGGGAGTTTCTACTGTTTAGGCACATCAGGGACTCTGCAAACGTAACATGACGCCCGAAGACCATTCCATCAAGTGGGCATTTCAAAACGTCACTACTTCCCATCCGAGCCCCGACGTGTGCCCATACAGTAGTTTTCTCCCACATATGGGATATCAGCATACTCAGGACAAATTGGACAACAACTTTTGGGGTCTAATTTCTCATGTTACCCTTGGGAAAATAAAAAAATTGGGGACTAAAAGATCCTGATTGTGGAAAAAATATGATTTTTTTATTTTCATGCCCGGGCGTTATAAACTTCTGTGTAGCCCTTGGGGGTTCAAAGTGCTCACCACACATCTAGATAAGTTCTTTGCGGGGTCTAGTTTCCTAAATGGGGTCACTTGTGGGGAGTTTCTACTGTTTAGGCACATCAGGGGCTCTGCAAACGTAACAAGATGCCCGCAGACCATTCCATCAAGTCGGCATTTCAAAGCGTCACCACATCCCTTCCGAGCCCTGACGTGTGCCCAAACAGTGGTTCCCCCCCACATATGGGGTACTAGCGTACTCAGGACAAACTGGACAACAACTTTTTGGGGTACAATTTCTCCTGTAACCATTGTGAAAATAAAAAATAGTGGGCTAAAAAATCATTTTTTGAGAAAAAAAATGATTTTTTATTTTCACGGCTCTGCGTTATAAACTTCTGTGAAGCACCTGGGGGTTCAAAGTTCTCACTATGCATCTAGATAAGTTCCTTAGGGGGTCTAGTTTCCAAAATGGGGTCACTTGTGGGGGAGCTCCAATGTTTAGGCACACAGGGACTCTCCAAATGCGACATGGCAACCGCTAAATATTCCAGCATATTTTCCATTCAAAAAGTCTAATGGCGCTCCTTCCCTTCTGAGCCCTGCCGTGCGCCCAAACAGTGGTTTATGACCACATATGAGGTATCTGTGTACTCAGGAGAAATTGCCCAACAAATTTTAGGATCCAATTTATACTGTTGCCCATGTGAAAATGAAAAAAACTGAGGCTAAAAGAAAATTTTTGTGAAAAAAAAGTACTTTCTTTTTTTTACAGATCAATTTGTGAAGCAACTGGGGGTTCAAAGTGCTCACTATGCATCTAGATAAGTTCCTTAGGGGGTCTAGTTTCCAAAATGGGGTCACTTGTGGGGGAGCTCCAATGTTTAGGCACACAGGGACTCTCCAAATGCGACATGGCAACCGCTAAATATTCCAGCATATTTTCTATTCAAAAAGTCAAATGGCGCTCCTTCCCTTCTGAGCCCTGCCGTGCGCCCAAACAGTGGTTTATGACCACATATGAGGTATCTGTGTACTCAGGAGAAATTGCCCAACAAATTTTAGGATCCATTTTATCCTGATGCCCATGTAAAAATGAAAAAATTGATGCTAAAAGAAAATTTTTGTTGGAAAAATTAAAATGTCCATTTTTTCCTTCCACGTTGCTTTAGTTCCTGTGAAGCACCTGAAGGGTTAATAATTTTCTTGAATGTAGTTTTGAGTAGCTTGAGGGGTGCAGTTTTTATAAAGGTGTCACTTTTGGGTATTTTCTGCCATATAGACCCCTCAAAGTGACTTCAAATGTGAGGTGGTCCCTAAAAAAAATGGTTTTGTAAATTTTGATGTAAAAAGGAGAAATCGCTGGTCAACTTTTAACCCTTATAACTTCCTAACAAAAAAAAATGTTGTTCCCAAAATTGTGCTGATGTAAAGTAGACATGTGGGAAATGTTATTTATTAACTATTTTGTGCCACATAACTCTCTGGTTTAACAGAATAAAAATTAAAAATTTGAAAATTACAAAATTTTCAGAATTTTCGCCAAATTTCCATTTTTTTCACAAATAAACGCAAAAATTATCGACCTTAATTTACCACTAACATGAAGCCCAATATGTCACGAAAAAACAATCTCAGAATTGCTAGGATCCGTTGAAGCGTTCCTGAGTTATTACCTCATAAAGGGACACTGGTCAGAATTGCAAAAAATGGCAAGGTCTTTAAGGTCAAAATAGGCTGGGTCATGAAGGGGTTAAGCGGCGCATCAGGCGGTCGGAAACAATAGAAGTCAATGGAACCGGATCAGATTTTTGTGCAATCCGTCAAAAGTCTGATCCGGATTCTGGAAACCAAGGTCTACTACTTACTACTACATTTTCCAGTGTCTCCGGGCATCCAAAACCCTCTTTTTCTGGGTTCAAAAGTTCAGGTCGGATCCAGCAAAAAAACGGATCCGTTGCATCAGTTTTTTTTATTTCAGCGCCGGATCCGTCCCTTCAGGTGTTCAACGGATCATGCCTGACACAAAAAAAACGGATGTGTGAAAGAGGTCTAACTTGCATGACTAGCTGTGCACCATAGGATTAAAAATTCCTCTGTGCTTGAGAACAAAGTATTTTTAATACATAAATTGAAAAATTACCGTACTCGAATTTTATAAGCACATTTAAATTTTAACCATTTAGTAAGACGAGATAGCCTCTTTTAAGGCTGCAATTTTTATTTAACAATATACGTTAATAATTTATAATTGTCACCTACTGTGTTAACGGGCCTCATCAACATCCAACGGGTGTTTGTGACCGCAGCCTTCACATTTCGGCCCATCGGAAATGTACAGGCTGCACAATCTGGAGCTTCTGGCTAGCAGTGGTCAAGTGACTCCCTATGCCAGATGTTGATGCCAGGATGCCAAGGACACAGTAGTGAGTACAAACGAGTGGTACAAGTCCGAGAGCTTGCAGGAGTGTGTGTTTTATTGGTTGTTTCATTGGGGGACACGGTAACAATGGGTTTGTATGCTGCTACTATGAATACATCTTGTCGAAAACAAATGACATCCCCAATGCTACACATGGGTAGCCAACACCCAGCTATTTAGTTTAGCTTCATGTTTGAAGGCATACATGGGTCTCAGTAGCAGACTCGTCATGGCTTTGTCTAGGTACTAACTATTGATGAGCAAATGTGTTTGGATAAGGTGTTATCTGAGCATGCTCTAGTGGTAACGGAGTATCTTCGTCATGCTCGAATAATATGTTCAAGTCCCCGCTCCTGCATGTCTCGCGGCTGTTCAACAGCCCAACACATGCATGGATTGCCTGTTTGTTAGGCAATCCTTGCATGTGTTGCACCTGTGGAGCAGCCGCCAGACATGCAGGAGTGGGGACTTGAACATATTATTCAATATAGCTCGATGTGCGGCACTTAAAAGCATGTTTTGATGCATATACTCCGGGAGCCCTGTGCACATGTCCGGTAATATATCGCGCAGATGCTGAGTCACAATAGTGCTCTGACGCTTGGTTTTCTTATGCTATAAACAGAATATCTTCATTGAGGGCATTTGCGCATGCGCCCATATGAGTTTGCCGGAAGTCACTTTTCCTGTATACGTGACGAAATGGGAATCCTGGCATGGATAGACAGGAAGTCTCTTTCGGATTGAATCTGCGCATGCGCTAATCTATAGCGGTACCGGAAGTCACTATTCTAGCAAGCGATACTATCGCAAATTCATGTGACTATACTCCTGGGCGTGCGGTCCAGCATGATTGTGCTCCCTAATTAAGGACATAAAATGGTTTTAACACTCGTATTGGTGGGTTTGTATGTATCATCATGGTGATTTGTTGATTTGGTGATGGGTGCTTTCATTTATTTGATATAAGGGGGCATTTGAAAAAAACTCCCCTATGAGAGATACATGCCTGTGAAGTATGATTTGCCTGTGCCATATCCCCTGATGAATCCTGATGGAAGAAACGCGTCGGGAAAGGGCTGCATACAGTCTGGTTTTATCCAGAGAATGACTGATTATAGGAGATGAATTGGAAATGCTTATTTAAATGGGTGAGAGCGTTCCATTTTGCTTAATATACTATACATTTCATGCAATGCAAAATCAACTCTAGCGGTGCAGGGTTAAGACATAATTGTGTATTATAGTTCTTGTGGTGCAATATTGACATTATGTCTATTGGTATGGTTATTTATATACAGTGCCTACAAGTAGTATTCAACCCCCTGCAGATTTAGCTGGTTGACACATGCGGAATTAACTTGGCATTGTGACATTTGTACTGTAGATCAGCCTGGAAGTGGGAAATGCACTGCTGCAAAAAAATTTTTGTTTTAATTTTTTTTATTTTTTTTTAAAAACGTTAAAAGTTAATTCAGAGTGTCATTTATTATTCAACCCCTCAAACCACAAGAATTCTGTTTGGTCCCCCTAAAGTATTAAGAAGTAGTTCAGGCACCAAGAATAATGAGCTTCACATGTGTGGATTAATGATCTCTTTTGGCAGCCTTTTCTGACTATTTAAGACCCTCCCCAAACTTGTGAACAGCACTCATACATGGTCAACATGGGAAAGACAAAGGAGCATTCCAAGGCCATCAGAGACAAGATCATGGAGGGTCACAAGGCTGGCAAGGGGTACAAAACCCTTTCCAAGGAGTTGGCCCTACCTGTCTCCACTGTTGGGAGCATCATCCGTAAGTGGAAGGCTTATGGAACTACTGTTAGCCTTCCACGGCCTGGACAGCCTTTGAAAGTTTCCTCCCGTGCCGAGGCCAGGCTTGTCCGAAGAGTCAAGGCTAACCCAAGGACAACAAGGAAGGAGCTCCGGGAAGATCTCATGGCAGTGGGGACATTGGTTTCAGTCAATACCATAAGTAACGTACTCCACCGCAATGGTCTCCGTTCCAGACGAGCCCGTAAGGTACCTTTACTTTCAAAGCGTCATGTCAAGGCTCGTCTACAGTTTGCTCATGATCACTTGGAGGACTCTGAGACAGACTGGTTCAAGGTTCTATAGTCTGATGAGACCAAGATCGAGATCTTTGGTGCCAACCACACACGTGACGTTTGGAGACTGGATGGCACTGCATACGACCCCAAGAATACCATCCCTACCGTCAAGCATGGTGGTGGCAGCATCATGCTGTGGGGCTGTTTCTCAGCCAAGGGGCCTGGCCATCTGGTTCGCATCCATGAGAAGATGGATAGCACGGCCTACCTGGAGATTTTGGCCAAGAACCTCCGCTCCTCCATCAAAGATCTTAAGATGGGTCGTAATTTCATCTTCCAACAAGACAACGACCCAAAGCACACAGCCAAGAAAACCAAGGCCTGGTTCAAGAGGGAAAAAGTCAAGGTGTTGGAGTGGCCTAGTCAGTCTCCTGACCTTAACCCAATTGAAAACTTGTGGAAGGAGCTCAAGATTAAAGTCCACATGAGACAACCAAAGAACCTAGATAACTTGGAGAAGATCTGCATGGAGGAGTGGGCCAAGATAACTCCACAGACCTGTGCCGGCCTGATCAGGTCTTATAAAAGATGATTATTAGCTGTAATTGCAAACAAGGGTTATTCCACGAAATATTAAACATAGGGGTTGTATAATAATTGACCCACACTTTTATGTTTAAAATTTATTAAAATTCAACTGAGCAACATAACTTTTTGTTTTGTAAGATTTATGCTTCTGTTAATAAATCCTACTCTCGTTTGCAGTTTGAAGGCTCTAACTTATTTGCATCTTATCAAACCAGCTAAATCTGCAGGGGTTGAATACTACTTGTAGGCACTGTATGCCTTTAAATGGGTGAGAACGTTCCATTTTTCTTAAACATGGTATATGTTCCATAAAATGAAAGGCTAACCCTAGCGGTGCAGGGTCTAGGTACAATTTATTTGTAGTTCTTGCGGTGCAGAACTGACATTATGTATGGCTGTTTATATATACTCTCTCCCCATTCATGGTTATCTCTAGGTATATAAATTTAAGAGATAATTGAATCAGTTTTGTGTATAGCTTTAGCTATATAAGGCTAGTACACTTAATGCATATCTAAATTCTCCTATAATTGATTATACCTATCTCTCAGGGTATATCAAATATCCTCACTACACTATCACTTTTTTGGTTGAGGATGTTATATATATGTGTCCGTTTTTTAACGTTTTGATTTAATAAATGTTAAGTTTTAAATAATCCCTTTTTTGCTGCTACATGTTAATTAATACTCTGGGATACAAATTAATTTTTCTTTGAATTGCTGCATTCGAAAGTACAGGGAAGCATGACTGATACACAAGGTATACAACCACAGGGACTGTAGAAATAATTACATGAACATACAGGTAAAAGCGGTTAACGTAGCTAGTGTAGTAGAATCAAGGTTAGAATCGCATCTAGAGGTTAGTGAGAGTAAATAAAACCTCTAATGTGCTAATAACCTTGATTCTACTACACTATCTAGCTCTTAACACCTTGATTAGTATTACCTGTATGTTCAATTTCTCCTGAGTGCGCCAATACCCTACATGTAATCGGGAACTACTTTTGAGGCACAGTGCAAAGCTCAGAAGGGAAGGAGCGCTATATTATAGTGCATACTTTACTGTTATGGTTTGCGGGTGCCATGATCCACTGGGAGAGCCCCTGAGGTGCCAGAACAGTAGACCTCCCTTCCAACCCCCCTTTTTTTAATAAGTGACCCATTTTACAAACTACACCTCAATAACTTTATCGAAGGGTGCAGTGATCATATTGACACCACGGGTGTGTCACAGAATTTTATACCATTGCTCAGTGAAGAATCAATTAGGATTTTACCACATTTAGTTTTAGCCCAAGATTTTACATCGGGTAAAAATGTCACCAAAATGTGTCCCACAATTTTTGCTGAACTTGGAAGTACCCTATATGTGGCTGTACAGTATTGCTTAGCCATACTTCAAGACTCAGAAGGGACGGAGCATTATTTGCTTCCTGGAGCTCAGATTTTCCTGGAATAGTTGGCATACTCCATATACAGAGCCCCTAAGTGCTAGAAGTGCAGAATCCCCCTACCTCCTCAAGTGTGCTCATTTTGGAGATTATACCCTCTGACAAACATGTGGACCTACCTTCTGACAAACGTGTAGATGCTAAATGTGGTTTAGGCACACTATGGGGCTTGGGGGGAGGGGCATTTGGATTGGGAGCATAGAATTCGCTCGATTTCTTTTGAGGGGACTAGGAGACACTTTTCCAGAACCTTTGTGCTACCAGTAACATGGAAGCACCTTATATTTCCATTGACCAATGACTGTCCTGATTGGGGACTTGCTTGTATTGTGGATTGAGTTGAAGCTTTTATTGGGATCATTTTACATAATATTTGAAGATGGTTACAGCGCTCTATTCTGAACACATCGGGATTTTCATCTAAATCTCCGAATTATGTGTTTCAGATGACACCCCCGAGGGATCCAATCACTATAATGAGGCAGCAGTTACTCTGGACTCTGGCCTCTGTTCCGCCTTGTCTCTATCTTCAGAAGTGCACAAACTGGCAGACTCCGCTTTTATGCACAGAAAAAGGCGGACACTGACGGATTATAGGCCAGACGGCGTCCACAGTGCCTCCATCTGCCTCATAGGGAATTTTCTTCTGGGGGTTCTGTCTGAATCGCGTATTTCAGAGGTTAACATGAATCCCCGGTGTTTTTTTTTTTAAATTTTTCGATTGCAGCATTTAGGAAGTTTTAACAACCGGGGGCGGTGTTGGCCCCATTCCTGACTGTCACAGGAGGAGCTCGGCCATTAGTAGTGCTGATATGCTGTGATCGGTTGAGAGGTGCTGATATTTCGGCACCTCATGTGCGATCATGCTGTGATCACAGCCATCTGAGTGTAGGGACCACTGGCATGGGTCTGCCACACCTCTTCTAGTGCCACTCTGCTGTCAGTACGGAACTGTCACTGTGTTTTTACACGCAATAACTGTTTTAAAGTCATGACGGGCATAGCACGTCATGGTGTGGGAACTGATACCCACTCATGGCATGCTTTATCTGTCATTCGTCGTAAATCATGCTGATGACAACCATTGGAAGCACATACGGTATGTAACAAACATTGCACAAAAGAAAAATCACTAAGGCCTCCTCTTTGACATGTGTGTACCTGGCCAGTATTCTGCATCAGCGTTTGCATGCCAAAACCATGAGGGGGAAAGGCTGCTATGGGTTTTAAATTGTTCCTAGCTTTGCTTTTTCACATTCACTGTAATAAAGGGTGGCTACATGCCAGAAATGTATCAGTGTTTTCTATGGAGTATAGAAAATACTACGATTTCCTGTCTTGTTAATTTTATTCCATCTTGATTAAAAATTTTTTTTATATTTTTATACAAAGACTTGATGTGCAGTGGTATTCAGCATTCAGAGTACCGATAAAACAACTTCTCAGCTGCAAATTTATCTAAATTGCAGCATTGAGACCAGTAAGGGTTACATCACTGAAATCTGGGTCACTGCTCTGATTCATGATGCAGTTAGACGGGGTAGAAAAAACTTGGTGACTGATTTCCCTTTAAAGGGAATCTGTCACCCCATTTTTCGACCATCAGCTGTAGCCACCGCCATCAGGGGCTTATCTACAGCATTGCTGAATGCTGTAGATAAGCCCCGATGTCAACTGAAAGATAAGAAAAACGAGTTAGATTATACTCACCCAGGGGGGTCCGGTCCGATGGGCGTCGTGGTCCAGTCCAGCACCTCCCATCTTCTAGCGAAGCCCTCCTCTTCTTAGCTTCCCGCTCTGGCGCAGGCGCACTGCTCTGCCCTGGCAAAGGCAGAGCAGAGTACTGCAGTGCGCAGGTGCCGGGAAAGGTCAGAGAGGTCCTGTGCACTGCAGTACTCTGCTCTGCCCTCACCAGGGCAGAGCAGTGCGCCTGGGCCAGAGCCTCGACAGGAAGCTAAGAAGAGGAGGGCTTCGCTAGAAGATGGGAGGTGCTGGATCGAACCGCGACGCCCATCGGACCGGACCACCCCTGGGTGAGTATAATCTAACTCGTTTTTATCTTTCAGGTGATATCGTGGGTTTATCTACAGCATTACAGAATGCTGTAGATAAGCCCCTGATGGCGGTGGCTACAGCTGATGGTCGAAAAATGGGGTGACAGATTCCCTTTAACTCCCTCCCCTGGAATGTAACTAGGTCTAGGCAGGCAATAGTAGCTGAGCACCATGAAAACCAGCTGCACACTAGGAAAGAGAGAAGCTTTCATTGCAGGAAAATAACAGTAGATAATAAAAAATGAAGTCCATTACAAATGTTTTTATGCTTTCTAATTAAAGCAATTTAATAACTTGAGAATACTCGTCTAAAAAGATGCTTTATATATTGTACACAAAGGTATGCATCGCAAGTATATCATGAGATTTTAATGAGATCTGTTAAACTGGTGACATTATTGGTAATGGATGTCAATCACAACCTGTTTAATGATTACTTCTGCATCTTTGACATTTTTTTTTTTTAACACTCCAGTAGTGTAATTTTCCAACTCCTTCACATTTTCCCTTTTTTTTTCCTCTCCTGGCATTTATTTTAGGTAATAACAAGTGAAGTGGCTGAGAGAAGGGGACAGCAGTATGATAGTACAGGAATCACTTACCTCTTTGACTTAGACTATGAATCGGATGAGTTCACTGTCGATGCTGCTCGATATGGGAATGTCTCACACTTTGTAAACCACAGTGTAAGTAGAAATGTAATATTTATTCTTACTGTATAATGTTTGTAGACATTAAAAACTTCAGGAATCATAGGCCCATCGGATGAACATGAGGAATAGGCTGTCCATCTGTTATCTATGGAGCTGTCCCAATTCTTTCTTATGAGACTTGACTGAGAAAAGAGGTTTGAGTATGTTGGATTTAAAGGGAAACTACCATGTCCAATAATGTTATTAACCTGCAGATATCTGGTTGATCTGCAGGTTAAAAGCGATATGAAGATGCCCAGCCGCATTAATGAAAGTGCTTCCCTCAATAGAAAAATAACTTTTTTTTTTTCCTGGGAGATGCCAGCTTTCAGCCAATGCGGGCAAGTCCAGAGCATTTAGTCACCGCTCACGTCACTGAGAGCGACATCTCTAAGCACACCTTGGCACCGACTGACAGCTGGCGTTACTTTGCATCAGTGGCTGTCAGGTATTGCCAGGACATGCTTATTTTGGCCACAATATCGACCAAGTTCAAAGCCACCATCAGGGCATTACTGCCCTTACTGCTGTATGGGGCCTGGTAAGCAGCAGTACAGAAGGGGGGGTCTTCTGCTCACTGGGCCCCATAGTACAATGAAGTTCTGTGTGCGGTGCACACCTCGGTGGTGGGAGTTTCTCTCGGATATCCACAGACATCTTACCTGGACAGCTGTGCAGCTCCCGCTCCCCTTGGACTTCCGGTCATGTGACGGCGCGTACGCGATGTCGTCAGCGCGTACGTGCTGTCCTGTACGAGGACACCAGAAGCAGAGCCTCGCCTGCAGGGAATCGTCAGTGAGGTATGAAAAACATTTTTCTTTTCTTTCTAAGATGAATTAAATGTGTGAGGGCGGAGGTGGAGGGGAACTGCAAATGATGAATCGAAGGTGGGGAGAGCAAATTATGAGTTTTGAGGGTGGGAGGAGTAAATGATGTATTAAGTCTGGTGGATGGGGAACAGCAAATTATGAATTGGGGTGGGGCAGCAAATAATGATGATTTACTCTCCACCACCCTCAATTTATGTATTGAATGTAACATAGTAACATAGTTATTAAGGTTGAAGGAAGACTTTAAGTCCATGTAGTTCAACCCATATCCTATCCTAACCTGCCCTAACATGTTGATCCAGAGGAAGGCAAAAAAAACCCCAAGTGGCAAACAGTAAGCTTCACATTGGGGAAAAAAATTCCTTCCCGACTCCACATACGGCAATCAGACTAGCTCCCTGGATCAACGCAGTATCTAGGAAACTAGTGAATATAGCCTGTAATATTATACTTTTCAAGAAAGGCATCCAGTCCCTTAAATTTCAGTAAGGAATCACTCATTACAACATTAGACGGCAGAGAGTTCCATAGTCTCACTGCTCTTACAGTAAAGAATCTGCATCTGTGATTTTGACTAAACCTTCTTTCCTCCAGACGTAGAGGATGCCCCCTTGTCCCAGTCACAGGTCTAAGAGTAAAAAGATCATTAGAAAGGTCTTTGTACTGCCCCCTCATATTTATACATTGTAATAAGATCACCCTAAGCCTTCGTTTTCCCAAACTAAATAACCCCACATGTAATAACCTGTCTTGGTATTGCAGACCCCCCAGTTCTCTAATAACCTTGGTCGCTCTTCTCTGCACCCGCTCCAGTTCAGCTATGTCTTTCTTATACATCGGAGACCAGAACTGCACACAGTATTCTAAGTGTGGTCGCACCAGTGACTTGTATAGAGGTAAAATTATGTTCTCCTCATGAGCATCTATGCCTCTTTTAATGCATCCCATTATTTTATTTGCCTTGGCAGCAGCTGCCTGACATTGGCCACTAAATTTGAGTTTGTCGTCCACCCATACACCCAGGTCTTTTTCAGTGACAGTTTTGCCCAGTGTTTTACAATTAAGCACATAATTATACATCTTGTTTGTTCTACCCAAGTGCATGACCTTACATTTATCCCCATTGAAGCTCATTTGCCATTTATCAGCCCAAGCTTCTAGTTTACATAAATCCTCCTGTAATATAAAATTATCTTCCTCTGTATTTATTACCCTGCAGAGTTTAGTGTCATCTGCAAATATTGAAATACTACTCTGTATGCCCCCTACAAGGTCATTAATAAATATGTTAAAGAGAATCGGTCCCAATACTGACCCCTGTGGTACCCCACTGCTAACAGTGACCCAGTCTGAGTGTGCTCCATTAATAACCACCCTTTGTTTTCTATCCATGAGCCAGTCTATCCATGTGGGTGAGAGAAGTCGATAATGAATAGAGGGTGGGGGTGAGAGATAGAGGACATGACTTAATGAATTGGGGCAGAAGGGGCATGTAAATATAATGAATCGGGAGTGGGAGGTGCATAGTGGAGGCTGTTGAAGATACAGTGACTGGTATTGGGGGGAAAAAAGTACAGAGGCTAATTAATTTTTTTGGTGGGGACAGTGGCTATAGTTGGTGGGGCACAGTGGTGGATTATAATTTTATATTTGAAATGTTGGGTTGCATAGTAACTTGTGTATTAATTGTGGGTGCACGTCTGTATTCAGCTGCATAGTGTAGAACAAAGGGAAAGTGGCGAATGTGCTCTGGAATCTGTGCTCTAGATAAATATTTTATGCAGAGACTAGTCCTGACTGGAAGAACTGATGGCGGTATGCGCTGGGTGAAGAAGAAAAGAAAGATTTAGGACTTCAACTAGAAATGTCACTGGTAAGTCAATGTGTTTACCTGTACACTGATACTATATACAGAGCTCCTGTGTATTAGTACTTTTTTTTTTTTTTTTCTTTCAATGATCTGTACTGGGTCATTATGTGGTGGTAATATGTGGTCCGGCCATGGTGTGACTGTATTTGTTCACTGTATGTGGTATTATTCGGTCACTATGTGGTGGTAATATGTGGTCTGGTTACAGTTTGACGATATTTGGCCCTTGTATGGAGTATTATTGGTCATTTTAAAAATTTTGTGACTCATTCCCTTAAAGAAAAATAAAATAAACTATACCTAAAGAGTTTTGTAAATTGGAGAAAGACTGGTCACAGCTGAAATGTTGCCACACCATATGGGCTAATAAAGTCCATTTTTTCATGATTTATTTGAGTGCTGCCTGCTTTTTTTTCCCTTTATATTCCACAAATGGATATTTGTTCGCGAGGCCTTACACCCTAAATTCCCTCTTACGGTGCTATTCCATTTTTTCTCTTAAAAAGAGTCTTGGATATTTTAAGAAATGTTTAATATGATAGAGTAGGGCCTGGCCAAAAGAGTCTACCTTGTTGTGGTGGCAGATTAAAAACATCTTTTGGCCAAAACAAAAGCTGCTGGCTATGTATGTGATACGGTGTTCAAGAGGAACTGTTATTGTGTGATTGGTGAGGACGTGGTGCAGAAGTGGAATTTATTTTTCATGACTGGTCGGTGGGACTGTGGAAGGTTTGAGGGGTGAAGCCTGGGCAGACTCTCAATGCCTGAATTTTGCCAGTATGGGGCCCTGAAATTCCTAGTGGCAGCCTTTGTGCATGTGTATAAAATGCACTTTTTTTTTTTTTGTTGTTCATTTCCATGCAGGATACAGCCTAGGGTTCCTGTGGGATGCACTTAGTGCTTGCAGCCCACCTAATCTAATAGTATGGGCATCAGTAATAGGCTGTAAGCCGGACACTGCACTACATCTGTGTGACTGGCGCCCTATACTAGCCTTATCCATGTACAATTATAATACTGGGTGACTACCCCCTATAGGAATTGGTAGGTGTGTGAGTGGTTGTTTCATCAGTATTTTGTGCCTTTGTTACCTCTAGTTTAGTTTTGTGACCTGTGTTGGTAAATACTCCTTCCTTTTTTGATAATATATGTATATATTATATCTATATCTGCAGGTTAATTGAGACATGACAGGTTCCCTTTTAACAAATTCAATCCATTATTCTCATGGCAGGTCAGCCATTTCCAAAGGTGTTTTGGCTGAGGCTTATTACCCTCTACCAATAAAAGAACTCATGCATGCTCTGCTCAGCATTTATCCTATGGGAATTGGGAAGAACCTACAGCCATCTAAAGCATCCTTCACACTTCCATATAACACACTTGAAAAACGAGTACTGGTGTCATCAGTGTTTTTCTGTTATGGTTACAGAAAGCATGAAATTGCAAAAATTATCTAATACTTTGCAATGTTAAACGCTTACAGCACTGTTTTCAGCTATGTGCTGTATGTGTTTTTCTCAGACCCATATTCTTATATTGGCTCTTGTCATCCGTGCTGCCAGAAAAGACATGTCTCCTTGTGTTTTGCATGGACACATTGACATGTAGCCTTTATAGCCTATGATGCAATTAACGTGTGGCATCTGTGAAAAAACTGATGCCAAATGTACTGCAAACATGGACATGCAAAGGAGGCCTAAGGTGTTTTGCTATTTTTACAGATGGAAATTACTGACCTTGCAGTTTTCTTGCTGACCATGCATCTTTTTTTTTTTCGTACACCTTCTTTGCAATTCGATCAGACTACGTCTCAATATTCACAAGTCTGCCCTTCCCCCACCTATTCATTCATTCATTGCATTATACAGAATTTTTGATGCACAAAAACTTGTGAATGTTAATAATGTTCATTTGTACCTAGACCTTACAGGTCTTGTTTATTGTCTTGGATTTTAGTGTGATCCCAATCTTCAGGTATACAACGTATTTATTGATAATCTGGACGTGCGTCTACCTCGAATTGCACTGTTTTCGACAAGACCAATTAAAGCTGGAGAGGAACTTACATTTGATTACCAAATGAAAGGTATGAGTGTTGTAACTCATTTATGTAATAGGCTGCAGAATGTAAGATAAATACACATTATGCATGTTACATCAGATGGACCTTTTGCGTGGAGGCATTCAGCAGTATGTAATCTTGTGCCTCCATCCACTTATTTTGACAGGTCTCCTGGTACTCCATGTATTCAAATATAAACTTATTATTTTATTGCAGCGCTGTAGTGGTGCTTTTAATCTAAGGTCCCTGCACTTATTCTTGTACTTACCCGCTGCAGTTTTCACTTTCTTTTGCCGCCGCTCCCATCAGTGTCCAGTAGTTTGTACATCCTGGATCACTCCATTGTTTGCTGGGTGAGTCAGATGTCACTTTTCAATGTAAGTCTGAGAGCCTCGGTCTGGCTTTTCACAGACTTGCACAGAGAACTTAACAGTTACTTCCAATTTCCAGCCAGTCAGAAGTTGCGGTCACAAGATGGCGCCGTGGGACCAGAGCGGTGCTTATAAAAGGTCACTACAGCGGCGGGTTATTATTTATATAGTGCCATTAATTCCATGGTGCTGTACATGAGAAGGGGTTACATACAAAGTTATAGATATTGTTTACAGTAAACAAATTTACAATGACAGACTGGTACAGAGGGGAGAGGAACCTGTCCTTGCGGACTTACATTCTACGGGATAATGGGGAAGAAACAAGGTCGGGATGCGGTAGCTCGGGTGGTGGCGGCGAGGCGGAAGCTCGGGTGGTGGCGGCGAGGCGGAATGGTTATTGCAGGCTGTAGGCTTTCCTGAAGAGATGGGTTTTCAGGTTCCGTCTGAAGGATCCAAGGGTGGTGGATAATCGTACATGTTGAGGCGTGGAATTCCAGAGGATGGGGGATATTCGGGAGAAATCTTGGAGGCGGTTGTGGGAGGAACGAATAAGTGTGGAGGATAGTAGGAGGTCTTGGGAGGATCGAAGATTACGTGAAGGAAGATATTGGGAGATTAGTTCAGATATAGGGGGGGGGGACAGGTTGTGGACGGCTTTGTAGGTCAGTGTTAGTAGTTTGAACTGGATTTGTTGGGGAATTGGGAACCAGTGGAGGGATTTGCAAAGGGGAGAAGCAGGGGAGTAGCGAGGGGAGAGGTGGATTAGTCGGGCAGCAGAGTTGATGACAGACTGGAGTGGTGCAAGAGAGTTGACGGGGAGGCAACAGAGGAGGGTGTTGCAGTAATCAAGGCGGGAGATGATGAGAGCATGCACAAGAGTTTTAGTAGATTGAGGGCTGAGAAAGGGATGAATTCTGGAAATGTTTTTAAGTTGGAGGCGACAGGAGGTGGCAAGAGTTTGGATGTGTGGTTTGAAAGACAGGGCAGAGTCTAGAGTTACTCCGAGGCAGCGGATTTCAGGTGCGGGAGAGATCTTGATGCCATTTACCATAATAGATAGATGGGGTAGGGAAGATACGTGAGATGGAGGAAAGATGATGAGTTCGGTTTTGTCTACATTGAGTTTTAGGAAGCGAGAGGTGAAGAAGGAGGATATGGCTGATAGACACTCCGGGATTCTGGACAGCAGAAAGGTGAAATCTTGGCCAGAGAGGTAGATCTGAGTATTGTCTGCATACAGGTGGTACTGGAAGCCATGGGACTTTGAGTTGTCCTAGGCCAAGGGTATAGATGGAAAAAAGTAGGGTTAGTAGAAGACTACAGGAAGAGATTTTAAATTAGAAGCATCACTACAGTGCTGAAAAAAAATGCTGGAGTGTTGCTTTAAATGGAGACTTGTAATCCTTTAAAAGTCAATTTAAACTACTTATACTGTAATCTAGAAGACTTGGTCCCTAATGAGGTCTCATCAGTGCACCCTTGGCATGACCGTGGGCTCAGTGCACCATTCTGCCCCTTCATTCAACATGCTGTGCACCTGCCCGTTGCTAAGCAAGCAAGTGCTGTCAATCAAGCTAACACTGCCTGAATTGAATCACTAGCTCTGCTTGTCCACTGACACTGCAGACAAGCGCTTACAGACACGCTTACAGTGTGTGTGCACGCATGCAGGGTTGGTGATTCAGTTCAGTCCAGGCAGCGTTTGCTCTGAGCTTGCGAGCACTGTTATTTAAGCTTAAGGATGGGGTGACATTTTCATTGAGGGGGTGTAATGCTACACCGAGCCCTTGACCCTGAACAGCCCTAATTTATGTAATGAATAGTTTTATTTCCCCTGACAAGAGGAGACATTTTAACTGCAGGTATACTTTTTATAGGGCTAAGTCTTCTATGACAGAATGAGGAGTTTAAATCACATTTTAAGGGTGATTGGCTATCTTTACTGTTACCAAATATTTACTGAATTGGCTTTACATACAGTATGACCTACCTGTGGGAGCTATGTGGGGAAGGGTATGTCCTCACTTAAGTCATTTGCCTTCAGTAAATTATGCATGTATTTATTAAAGAATCCATAGGTAACAGGTTTATTTTAATTTAGCTTAACTTTGTAGAAAAAATTAACATGCTATGCTGATCCCTCGTGTGGATTTTCTTTTACTGTGGCACTATCCATATCGACTCCGTGTGGCTTTTTTAAATTGTCAAAGTTTATATTATGCCATATCATACAATGCTTACAAACAGAATTCTAATATTTTTTTTTTTCAGTTTCTCACAAATTCTCCACAAAGTTTCTATTGTAACTTTGGCATTAGACCAGGTTCACCTGTCATATTTTGATAGTTCTAATTTTTTAAAGCACCACTTCTGTGTGTTTTTTGTTTAGCAGTGGAATGGTATCCATAATCCATTGTTGTCTGCTCGAAGTAATATTCTTAACAGCTGCTGTCTTCCGCTTCTCCCTGTGCCGCAATGGTCCTGCTCCACAATTTTGTGACCACATCTCCTGACTGACTAGAAGTCAGAGGTAATAGTCACAAGCTCTGTGTAAGTCTATTAGAGCCTTGCTCTGGATCTCATACACTTACATTGAGATGTGACCTCCAGCTTGCCCAGCAAACTGGAGTGATCCAACAGGTCACAAACGGCAGACTACAACCAGAGCGGCGCCAAGAACAGGTGAAGATGGCGGCTGGTAAGTACATTACTGAGGTTAGGGAATTTACATTAGTGACACCACTTCAGCAGTAAAATAAGAAAAACAAAACACTGCAGCGGTGCTATAGCTGGAATAAGAAATGATGTGAAAAAACCTTAGTTTAGAAACACGAGAGAGAAAAGAGGGGAAGTCCATAATTGAAAAGTACCAATTTTATTTAACACATAATTTACAATAACAGTGCATAAAGTACAATAGGGTGTTGGGGCTGCTGGCACGAGAACCGGTGTGGAGACTATGGGTAAGACCTATTATTGAGCTTGGACTTGGGACACTTATTTTTGTCTAGTGAGGCTTCAAATTTAATAGATATACTGTGAGGGCGCAGGAAGAGTGGTTAGGAATTGTATTAAGCACTGGCACTTTACAATGCACTTTGCAATGCTACTATTCCCATTGGTCCCCAATCCACTGTATACTTTTAGGGTCTGTGTGCTTTCTGCCCCTTTGTTCCACATTGTCCATTTTTGTCATTTCCATTGTACTTGTGTTTATGCACTGTTGTAAATTACGTGTTAAATAAAATTGGTACTTTTTATTTTGGACTTCCCCTCTTTTTTTTTTTTTTTTCCCCTCGTGTTTCTATGATTATATGAAAGTGTCCTATAATACTTAGACCCTCTGCACCACTTGGTATAGGGTCTTATCCTGAATATTATGCTTTCTGTTTGATTTTGTTCTCAAACCTTCTAGTTTAGTTTTAAAGCGGAGATTGCCAGATTTCTAATTTAAAACTGCCTGCATTATTTTAAAAAAAGTTTTCTAGACACACTTCTGCAGTCACTCCATGTGACTGGATATTTCTTGATTTGTGAAACTCACAATTTCCCTGTAGTAACAGCACAAGTGGGCGGTAAAGTATGCAGCTTGCATGGTTGCGGTCACATGCAGACTAGATTCTGCTTCTCTGTGTTCTACTGATAAGGATGTTGCATTGAAAATACATGTCAGAATGGTTTCACATTCCTTTTACTCAATCTCTACCCTGCTTACCTGACTGACAGCTCCTCAGTGTCCCTGCTGCTGCTGAGATCTCACACTGCTCATTACTAGCTGTCAGGCGGTGGGTGTGCTTAGGCTGAATATACTTATAGAATGAAACATCTCATAAATGTAATTTGACTCATCTTAAATATTGACCTGATAACTGTTGTTTATTTTGAATTTCTAAGACATACTTAATAAAGTATACACTTTGTATTGTGAAATATGCTGCCAGAGCTCCTATCCTCTAGTCTACCTTTTTAATCCATGGTGAAAAGGATTTAAAAGGAGAAATCTAGTCAATGTGATGACATTGGTGGTTTATGATCAGAGACTTCACTACAGAATACTAGAGCAAAAGGGCTCCGATGTGCTTCATTGATTCTAACACCCATTTCTCAAATCTTTTTATATCAAATATTTGTGCACTATAGAGCTCCTTCATTTTGGAAATAGTTGATGTGATCTTCTTACAAGTACAGTTGTGCTCAAAAGTTTACTCCCGGCAGAATTTTTGCTTTCTTGGCCTTTTTTCAGAGAATATAAATAACACCAAAATTTTTTCTCCACTCATGGTTAGTGGTTGGGTGAAGCCATTTATTGTCAAACTACTGTGTTTTCTCTTTTTTGAAACCATAAAGACAACCCAAAACATCCAAATGACCCTGATCAAAAGTTCACACACCCCATTTCTTATTACCGTATATTGTCCCCTCTAACATCAATGACAGCGTGAAGTCTTTTGTGGGAGTTGTGGATGAAGTTCTTTATTTTCTCAGATGGTAAAGCTGCCAACTCTTTTTGGCAAAAAGCCTCCAGTTCCTGTAAACTCCTGGGCTGTTTAGCATGAACTGTACACTTTAGATCTCTCCAGAGTGGCTCAATGATATTGAGATCAGGAGACTGATGGCCTCTCCAGAACCTTTACTTTGTTCTGCTGTAACCAATGACAGGTTGACTTAGCCTTGTGTTTTGGATCATTGTCATGTTGGAATGTCCAAGTACGTCCCATGCGCAGCTTCCGGGCTGATTGCAAATTTGCCTCCAGTATTTGCTGATAACGTGCTGCATTCATCTTTTCTTCAACTTTGACCAAGTTTCCTGTGCCTTTGTAGTTCACACATCCCCAAAACATCAGTGATCCACCTCCGTGCTTTACAGTAGGAATGGTGTTCCTTTCATCATAGGTCTTGTTGACCTCTCCAAATGTAATGTTTATGGTTGTGGCCAAAAAGTTAAATTTTGGTCCCATCACTCTAAATTACCTTGTTCCAGAAGTTTTGAAGCTTGTCTCTGGCGACATACTTTGTGACATTTGCACAGTAATGGCTTTCTTCTGGCGACTCCACCATGCAGCCCATTTTTCTACAAGTGCCTCCTTATTGTGCATCTTGAAACAGCCACACCGCTAGTTTTCAGAGAGTCCACTATTTCAGCTGATGTTTGTGGGTTTCTTTGCATCCTGAACAATTTTCCTCGCAGTTGTGGATGAAATTTTTGTTAGTCTACCTGACCGTGGTTTTGTTTTTTACAGAGCCCCATTTGTTAATCACAGTTTGAACGCTGCTGACTGGCATGATCAATTCCTTGGATATCTTTTTGTATCCATTTCCTGTTTTATACAGTTCAACTACCTTTTCCCATAGATCCATTGGCAATTCTTTTGCTTTCGCCGTGACTCACAATCCAGAAACGTCAGTGGCTGGATGAAAGATGCAAGAGTCTGTCTGGATCCCAGAAACTCACTCAACTTTTATGCACACACAAGCAAATAGGTCACAGGTGAGGATGTTACCTTTAGTAGCCATTCAAACCCATTTGTGCCAACTTCTGTGCATGTTATCAGGCCAAAATCACCAGGGTATGTGAACTTTTGATCAGGGTCATTTGGATGTTTTGGGTTGTCATTATGATTTAAAAAGAGAAAACAGTAGTTTTGATAATAAATGGCTTCACCCAACCACTGATCATGAGTGGAGAAAAAGTTTTGGCGTTATCATTCATAGTCTCTGAAAAAGGCCAAGAAAGGAAAAAGTCTGCTGGGGTATGTAAACTTTTGAGCACAACTGTATCTACCACATGTCTTATGGTCACTGTATTTTCTTCAGTTGACAGATGCAACTGTTAATGTTAATTGTGATTTAACCTGTACTTTTTTGGTTGCAGGTTCAGGAGACCTCAGCACAGATTCTATTGAATTGAGTCCAGCTAAAAAGCGAGTGAGAACGGCTTGCAGATGTGGAGCTGCTAGCTGTAGACGATACCTTTAAATTAATGTTTCCTAATAAATGTGTATTTTACTATGCTGTGATAAGTTTTATTTAAAAGGCACAATGAGATTTTCCTTTTTTGAGTATAACGTTTGTGTGAACTTCTAATGTGCAAAATAAATGTAATGGATTCTTTTTATCCTGGGTAAACTAGAATTGTATATTTATAAATCTATTTTATTTTTTTAAGAGGCTTCCGTATAAAAGTAGGGGCTGCTATAAAGTCATCAATAGGAGAATGAAGCAAAAAATACAGCAAGTCAATAGTGTTATATGTACCAATGTTGGTAAAAGCAGCTCACTATCCTGTTGAGTAAATTAGAAAATTGTTTTATTAAACATGCTGTCAAGGATTTTCAAAAGGCTGTCCATTCTATTATCATTACTCAAACGAGACTCCAAACGGCTAAGGGTAATCTTGAACATTCTTTCATTTTCCGCTCTGAAGACGCTCATTACTTTACAATGCAGTTCAATGGAAAGGCTCAAAAGACGCAATGGCGATTTTTGTAAATGTTTTGCATTTTTAAGATGTCACAAAAATGATGGGGAAAAAAATTAAAAATGCCAGCAGTCTAAGAAAGAAAGATATGGGCTCAGGAAATGACCAAATAGATGATTCAGGACATACTGCCAGCATGTTCTGAAGAGTCTTCCTCTTGGTAAAACTCTGCAATTTCACCCGCCTCGAAAAGACATCATGTGCACGTACCCTAAAAAAAGTGATCCTTAAGCAAGAAAACTGCAAAAACCTTTGTGACTGCAATTTGGTCACCAGAGCAAAAGCTGCTACTATTAAGAAAAGAAAACTGCTATCTCAAGAAGTGTCCAGAGTTAAGCCCCCCACCTGATTAGCATTATTACATAGGCTGTCTTACTAAAACATGTGTCCAAATGTCTAAAGGATCAAACTTGGGGCTCGTGCACACCACCGTATTATTGGTCCTAGTGCGATCCTACACAGCATTAGATTGCACCCAGACCAATGTTGTTTTATGGAGCTGTGCACATGTCCAATTTTTTTTTTCTCCCTCGGACAAAGCTGGTCATGGGAAAAAATTTGCAGCATGCTCAAATTGAATCCCATATTCAGATTGCACTCGCCCAAAGATGTCAATAAGTGTATGAAAATCATGGGACCGCACTTGGATAACATCTGAGTGCAGTCCAATTTCCATGGATTGACAGAATAAGGAGGAAGAGATGGAGAAAAAAAAATTGTCTCCAGACTATGCTGACATACTCAGATTAGAGTTTTGATCAGTGTAATTTGCATAATCAACTTGATTCTCTCGGATGAGAGAATCTATGGCACGGGTTTTAAACGCGCGCCGCATGCAGCCCCTGAGGCAGGCATCTGCGGCCCGCGGTGCACCACTTGTCTCACGCTACAAGAGGAGGAGGGCGCCGCTCCGTAGTGGCTGTGGCCCTGCGTGATGACATCCGTCTGGCGCTGTGTAATGACATACTAACCCCCCCTTGCGCATCTCTGCAGCCCCCCTGCTTCTCCCACGATCTCAGGCTCCTTCCTTCAGCGGTCACGTGGTACCGCTCATTAAAGTCATGAATGTGCATATTCTTGACTTTAATGAGCGGTACCACCTGACCGATGAAGGAAGAATAGCTGCCGGAGACCGCGGGAGAAGCAGGGGGGCTGCAGAGACGCTCCAGGAAAGGCAGTATTTTCGATATTCACCTGTCCCCGGTCCACCGCTGCACACCGCTCCTCTGACTGTGATGTTCAGGTCAGAGGGCGCGATGATGTAGTTAGTGCGCGCCGCGCCCTCTGCCTGAACAGTCACTGACAGAGGAGCCAGACGATGGAGCAGCGCGCAGCGGTGGACCGGGGACAGGTGAATATCGCCGGGGCCCTGAGACAGCGGTGACACCGGCACCTGGCCCCCAGCGATGAGAGGCGAGTGTCATATTTTTTTTATTTTTTTTTATTTGCAGCAGAATATGGGGGCATAATCTATGGAGCATGTTATGGGGCATAAAATATATGGAGCATCTTATGGGGGCAGAATCTGGAGCATCTTATGGGGGCATAATCTATGGAGCATTATATGGGTCCATAACCTTTATGGAGCAGCATATGGGGTATATTATTCTATGGAGCATTTTATGGGGCCTACCTTTATGGAGCAGCATATGGGGCATATTATTCTATGGAGCATTTTATGGGGCCATTAACCTTTTGTACAGCATTATATGGGGCATAATCTATGGAGCATCTTATGGGGCCATTATTAACCTTTGTGCAACATTATATGGGGAGTATTTTGTATGGAGCATCTTATGGGGCCACCATTAACTGTATGGAGCATTATATGGGGCTCCTGATTCAATATGGATATTCAAAAACATTTAACCTACTGATGTCTCAATTAATTTTACTTTTATTGGTATCTTTTTATTTTTGAAAATGTAGTAGCTGCTGCATTTTCCACCCTAGGCTTATACGCGAGTCAATACGTTTTCCCAGGTTTTTTGTGGCAAAATTAGGGGGGTCGGCTTATACACGAGTATATTCGGTAAGCTGTACATCGCAGCTGACAACTTATTTGAACAGCCACAGAGAGGGGGAGGTCCGGAGGGAGAGAATTGTTGTAGTTCAAATAAACAATTGTTTAACAATAATTTTGTACTGTATTAAGTTTGAATGGAATGCAGCCCCCAGCTTAATTTTTTTTTTTTATGTGCGGCCCCTTTACTCTGCGAGTTTGAGACCCCTGATCTATGTTCGTCTGCGCCTGCCCTTAAAGCAGTGCACATACATCTATTGCACCTCCACCTTTGAAGTTTAAAATCAAGTATTCTTTCCACTAATCACATTTGCTCATAAGGCTGTACGTTTTTGAACCATCTATTTTTTTTTAAATCGGATCTTTTTTTTTTTATTGAAAAACAAACCATTGTTACATACACTTTCCAATGCTGACAGCACATATCAGATACCTAATAATTCTGTATGGACTTGATATATATGCTGTTATATCTTTTCCATGTAACCAATTTACTCTCCCTCCCATCCCCCCTTCCCAACTCCTTACCAGAGAATCTCATCTCTATGTCCATACACTCCCATATTCCATCGCGTTTGAGCATTAGTATGAAGTTACCACTAGAAATTGCTACTGTAGAAAAATTCTATCTTTAATCAGCTGATCAGATGGTAATGCTGGAGAATCTAGCCATGGTCCCCATATCCCTTCATACACTCCTTTCTCCAATCAGATATTATTGTTTATCCTCCCCTTCGATTCCCTGATACTCGGGGGTCGTGAGTCCAGCCAGTGGAATGCTATAAGTTTTCTTGCTTGCAATAAAACTCTGCCAATGCCTATAGCCAGGTGAGACTCCGGGTCAGTGGCATCCTCCAGTAGCCCCAACACACATACACGAGGATCTGCTGCGAGTTATATTCCAAATACTTTATCCACCAGAGAAAGAACCAACCCCCCCCCCCCCCCCCCCTCCAGTACGGGCCTATCTTTAGACATTCCCAAAACATGCAACAGATGAGCTTCCCCACACTCACATCTAGGGCATTTTGCATCTGTTTGCACTCCAATCTTATGTAGGAAGCTGGGGGTCCTGTAGACTCTCCCAGATCTATCTGATTCAAAGTCTCTGGGCTTCGCACGGTGACAGCCTAGGAACATTTGTTAGAATCTCCACCCATTGCTCCCTTGTCATAGGGCCCACCTCCGACACCCACCTAGAGCACATCTTTATAGGGGGCTTTTCCAACTGGTTTATCATATGTTTATATATACTAGATATCATACCCTTTTTGTGGGTTGCAGAAGTTATATCTACTAGGGGATTATGCTGTATCCTCAGATCTGTGTTTCGCTGTGTAGCCAGGGCATGTCTGATTTGTAAATACTAATCAAAAAGATTAAGGTTTGCACCATAAGTTACCAAGAATGATTACTCTAGAGCATGGTTCCCCAACTCCAGTCCTCAAGGCCCACCAACAGGTCATGTTTTCAGGATTTCCTTTGTATTGCACAGGTGATGCAATTATCACCTGGGCAATACAAAGGAAATCCTGAAAACATGACCTATTGGTTGGCCTTGAGGACTGGAGTTGGGGAACACTGCCCTAGAGCATAGGAATTGCATTGCTGCATAGAAAAAAATTGAAAAAAGCAGATACATTTTTGCAGATACATATTCATATATACATTATATAGTGCTTTTTTTAAAAAAAAAAAAAAAATTCTATGCAGCAATGCAATTCCTATGCTCTAGAGCAGGGGTGGGCAATTAATTTTGCCAGGGGGCCGCATGAGAAATTGGGATGGTTTTAGAGGGCCGGACTAATATAATTAACTCCGTTCTACCCAATACTGTATATATACATATATATATATACTGTATACTGTATATATACATACCTGCCCATTATCATCATCTTCTCCCCATCATCAGCAATGCCTCCCCATTATCAGCAATGCCTGCCCATCATCATCTTCTCCCCATCATCAATGCCTGCCCATTATCATCAATGCCTGCCCATTATCATCATCTTCTCCCCATCATCATCAATGCCTCCCCATTATCAGCAATGCCTGCACATCATCATCTTCTCCCCATCATCAATGCCTGCCCATTATCATCAATACCTGCCCATTATCATCAATACCTGCCCATCATCATCAATGCCTGCCCATCATCATCATCATCATCTTCTCCCCATCATCAATGCCTGCCCATTATCATCAATACCTGCCCATTATCACCATCTTCTCCCCATCATCATCAATGCCTGCCCATCATCATCATCATCTTCTCCCCATCATCAATGCCTGCCCATTATCATCAATACCTGCCCATTATCATCATCTTCTCCCCATCATCAATGCCTGCCCATTATCATCAATGCCTGCCCATTATCATCATCTTCTCCCCATCATCATCAATGCCTCCCCATTATCAGCAATGCCTGCCCATCATCACACACAGACAGCACATAAGCACTCACACACACACACACACAGCACCGCACTACATAGACACACACAGAGACACGTCTTACCTGTCCAGCGTCCCCGCTCTCTGACACAGCCGGCCGCTGAATGATGACGTCATTCAGCGGCCGGCTGTGAGAGGAAGCGCCGGTGGAGCCCGGAGCTGCAGCAGCGGAGGCACGGGAGAGGTAAGTATTGTGCCAGCTGATGCCGGGGCCCTGAGACTGCCGGAGCGCCTCCGCGGGCCGGTCACTGACAGCCGGCGGGCCGGATGCGACCCGCGGGCCGCCCCTTGCCCGGGTCTGCTCTAGAGTAATCATTCTTGGTAAGTTATGGTGCAAACCTTAATCTTTTTGATTTGTATACTTTCTTTGGTTGGTGCCTATTCACACTAGCTTAGATGTGCTGGTCCTTTTTCTTGTCTATTTGTATTAAGCTTTTTGGACATGTTCACTCACTAGCAATAGCCACAGGTGATTTTAATCAGATTAGCTGGTCCATTCCTGCCCCATAAATTGTAGGCTTTTTGCCCAAGAGAGGTGACATAACAGGATAGGGACCCAATTAACGAAGGACACTGTGACGTAGTAATTGGGCATACATACACTACCGGTCAAAAGTTTAGGGTCACTTAGAAATTTCCTTATTTTTGAAAGAAAAGCAGTTTTTTTCCAATGAAGCTAACATTAAATGATTCAGAAATACACTCTATACAGTGTTAATGTGGTAAATGACTATTCTAGCGGCAAACGTCTAGTTTGTAATGCAATATCTTCATAGGTGTATAGAGGCCCATTTCCAACAACCATCACTCCAGTGTACTTATGGTATTTTGTGTTCGCTAACTGTGTAAGAAGGCTAATAGATGGTTAAAATACCCTTTAAAACCCTTGTGCAAGTATGTTAACACAGCTGAAAACCGTTTGGTTGATTACAGAAGCTATAAACCTGACCTTCCTTTGAGCTTGTTGAGAATCTGGAGCATTACATTTGTTGGTTCCATTAAACTCTCAAAATGGCCAAAAAAAAAGAACTTTCTTGTGAAACTCGACAGTCTATTCTTGTTCTTAGAAATGAAGGCTATTCCATGCGAAAAATTACCAAGAAACTGAAGAATTCATACAATGGTGTGTGGTACTCCCTTTAGAGGAGTGCACAAACAAGCTCTAACCAGAGAAGAAAGACAAGTGGGAGGCCCCGCTGCACAACTGAGCAACAAGACAAGTACATTAGAGTCTTTAGTTTGAAAAATTGACGCCTCACAGGTCCTCAACTGGCAGCTTCATTAAACAGTACACATTAAACACCAGTGTCAACATCTACAGTGAAGAGGCGATTTGGGGATGCTGGCCTTCAGGGCAGATTGGCAAAACAAAAGCCAATATTCCTCTGTCCAATGTCTGTGTTCTTTTGCCCATATTAATCTTTTCCTTTCATTTAAGCCAGTCTTAAATATGGCTTTTGTTTTGCCAATCTGCCCTGAAGGCCAGCATCCCCAAATCGCCTCTTCACTGTAGATGTTGACACTGGCGTTTAATGTGTACTGTTTAATGAAGCTGCCAGTTGAGGACCTGTGAGGCGTCAATTTTTCAAACTAAAGACTCTAATGTACTTGTCTTGTTGCTCAGTTGTGCAGCGGGGCCTCCCACTTGTCTTTCTTCTCTGGTTAGAGCTTGTTTGTGCACTCCTCTAAAGGGAGTACCACACACCATTGTATGAATTCTTCAGTTTCTTGGTAATTTTTCGCATGGAATAGCCTTCATTTCTAAGAACAAGAATAGACTGTCGAGTTTCACAAGAAAGTTCTTTTTTTTTGGCCATTTTGAGAGTTTAATGGAACCAACAAATGTAATGCTCCAGATTCTCAACAAGCTCGAAGGAAGGTCAGGTTTATAGCTTCTCTAATCAACCAAACGGTTTTCAGCTGTGTTAACATACTTGCACAAGGGTTTTAAAGGGTATTTTAACCATCTATTAGCCTTCTTACACAGTTAGCGAACACAAAATACCATAAGTACACTGGAGTGATGGTTGTTGGAAATGGGCCTCTATACACCTATGAAGATATTGCATTACAAACTAGACGTTTGCCGCTAGAATAGTCATTTACCACATTAACACTGTATAGAGTGTATTTCTGAATCATTTAATGTTAGCTTCATTGGAAAAAAACTGCTTTTCTTTCAAAAATAAGGAAATTTCTAAGTGACCCTAAACTTTTGACCGGTAGTGTATATTGGCCAATCTCTGCGCTAAGAGCCTTCATTTTTTCATAGCAATTTTTGCAGATACATATTTCATATATACCATATATACTCATGTATAAGCCGACCCGTGTATAAGCCGACCCCCTAATTTTGCCACAAAAACTTGGAAAACTTATTGACTCGCGTATAAGCTGGGTGTATAAGTTGCTGTCCTGATCTGTGCTCCCTATCCAGCTCTGTGCGCCCCCATTCTCCTCTGTGCTCTCCTGCTCCATTATCCTGTCCTGCTCCGTGCTTTCCATCCTCCCTGTCCTGCTCCGTGCTCCCCCATCCAGCTCTGCACTCCCCCATTCTCTGTGCCCACCCCCGTTCTGCTCCGTGCTCTCCGTCCTCCCCCCCCCCGTTCTGCTCCGTGCTCTCCGTCCTCCCCTGTTCTGCTCCGTGCTCTCCGTCCTCCCCCCGTCCTGCTCCGTGCTGTCCGTCCTCCCCCACTCCCCGCCCTGCTCAGTGCTCCTTGTCCTCCATGCTCCCCCCATCCTCCTCCATCATACTCACCCTCCCCATGCCATCGCTGAACGTCCCGGCCGGCAATCCTGCGTTCTCCCCGGCTTCCTGCAGCTCTCCAGCGCTGAGTGGTGACGTAATACCGCTCATTAAGGCCATGAATATGGAGGCCACGCCCATGGGAGTGGTGTAGCGTCCATATTACGTGACCTTAATGAGCGGGTATTACGTCACCGCTCAGCGCTGGAGGGCTGCAGAAAGCCGGGGAGAACGCAGGATTGCAGGGACATTCAGCGATGGCACGGGAGGGTGAGTATGATGTCCCAGCCACCGGCTCCTGCCGCCGCATCCCCTCCCTCGCTGGTTTCTGCCCTATGACTCGTGTATAAGCCGAGGGGGCATTTTCAGCACAAAAAAAGGTGCTGAAAATCTCAGCTTATACACTAGTATATACGGTACATTATAGCACTTTTTTCAATTTTTTCTATGCAGCAATGCAATTCCTATGCTTTAGAGTAATCATTCTTGGTAAGTTATGGTGCAAACCTTAATCTTTTTGATTTGTATACTTTCTTTGGTTGGCGCATATTCACACTTGATTTGTAAATACTGATACGAAACAGGTATGTGATAAGCCAAAATCTTCTTGAAGTTGGAAACTTTTAAAAGTAGAATTGTTATATAACTGGTCAATCATACATATACCCTTTCGCTCCCAGTTGGAAAATCTCCCCAGTTTAAACAACTCACTATATTTGGGATTGTTCCAGATTGGTGTATATTCTGTACATCCTGAGATGTCCATGTATTTCTTGCCCCTATCCCATACCTTGTACATTAATGCTAAAGTGGTGGCAAGGGGTCCCGAGCCAGGCAAAGCTCCCGCCTCCAAAAAGCACATTGGCAGCATCCATCCCGAACATTGCACCAAAATATCACCCACTTTCCCCATATTTTCTTTACTACCCCACCCTTAGAAGTGTTGTAACTGAGCTGAAATAAAGTACATCCATGGGTCAAGGATTGCTAATCCACCATCTTTATCACGTTGAAGAGTCAACATTTTAATTTGAGCGCTTGGTTTTCGCCATATTAGCTCTCTAAAATGGTTTGTATCTTACGGAACACAGGGGGAGGAATCCAGCAAGGGGCATTGTGTAATATGTACATTAATTGGGGCATTAAAACCATTTTTATAAGATTTCCTCTGCCAATCACCGATAAAGGTAGTTTCAACCAGGCATTTACTTACGTCCTAAACCGAAACAATGAGGGGTCTATATTGAGTGGTATGTAATCCTTGGGTCTATTGCTTACTATTATTCCCAAATATTTAAATGTATCTCTAATCTGTATTTGTGACTGTTCTTGCTCTTAGGATATAGGCAGTGGATCTACTAGCATAAGAACCGATTTATCCCAGTTGATCAATAGCCCCGACCAATGCCCAAACACCTTTAGTATATTCATGATTGGACCCACAGAGTTTATGGTATCATCTAGGAAAAGTAACATCATCTGCATATACAGTCATGGCCAAAAGTTTTGAGAATGACACAAATATTAATTTTTACAAAGTCTACTGCTTCACTTTTTCTAATGGCAATTTGCATGTACTCCAGAATGTTATAAAGAGTGATCAGCTTAACAGCAATTACTTGCAAAGTCAATATTTGGCTAGAAAATGAACTTTATCCCCCAAAACACATTTCATCTTCATTGCAGCCCTGCGTTAAAAGGACCAGCTAACCTCTTTTCAGTGATTGCTCCATTAACACAGGTGTGGGTGTTGATGAGGACATGGCTGGAGATCAATCTGTCATGATTAAGTAAGAATGACACCACTGGACACTTTAAAAGGAGGCTGGTGCTTGGCATCATTGTTTCTCTTCTGTTAACCATGGTTATCTCTAAAGAAACACGTGCAGTCATCATTGCAATGCACAAAAATGGCCTAACAGGGAAGAGTATCGCAGCTAGAAAGATTGCGCTCAGTCAACAATCTATCGCATCATCAAGAACTTCAAGGAGAGAGGTTCCATTGTTGCCAAAAAGGCTCCAGGGCGCCCAAGAAAGACCAGCAAGCGCCAGGACCGTCTCTTAAAAGTGTTTCAGCTTCGGGATCGGGCTACCAGCAGTGCAGAGCTTGCTCAGGAATGGCAGCAGGCAGGTGTGAGTGCATCTGCACGCACCGTGAGGCGGAGACTCTTGGAGCAAGGCCTGGTCTCAAGGAGGGCAGCAAAGAAGCCACTTCTCTCCAGAAAAAACATCATGGACAGACTGATATTCTGCAAAAGGTACAGGCAGTGGACTGCTGAGGACTGGGGTAAAGTTATTTTCTCTGATGAATCCCCTTTTCGATTGTTTGGGACATCAGGAAAACGCCTCATTCAGAGAAGACAAAGTGAGCGCTACCACCAGTCTTGTCTCATGCCAACTGTTAAGCATCCTGAAACCATTCATGTGTGGGGTTACTTCTCAGCCAAGGGAATCGGCTCTCACAGTCTTGCCTAAAAACACAGCCATGAATAAAGAATGGTACCAGAATGTCCTCCAAGAGCAACTTCTCCCAACCCTCCAAGAGCAGTTTGGCGATCAACAATGCCTTTTCCAGCATGATGGAGCACCTTGCCATAAAGCAAAGGTGATAACTAAATGGCTCAGGGAACAAAACATAGAGATTTTGGGTCCATGGCCTGGAAACTCACCAGATCTTAATCCCATTGAGAACTTGTGGTCAATCATCAAGAGACGGGTGGACAAACAAAAACCTAAAAATTCTGACAAAATGAAAGCATTGATTGTGCAAGAATGGACTGCTATCAGTCAGGATTTGGTCCAGAAGTTGATTGAGAGCATGCCAGGGAGAATTGCAGAGGTCCTGAAGAAGGGTCAACACTGCAAATATTGACTTGCTGCATTAACTCATTCTAACTGTCAATATAAGCTTTTGTTACTCATATGTTTGCAATTATATTTCTGTCTGTGATAAAAACATCTGTCAAACACACATAAAAACCAGAGGGCAGCAGATCATGTGAAAATATAATATTTGTGTCATTCTCAAAACTTTTGGCCATGACTGTATGTCTGCATGTGGCACTCATACTTAAATTTTCAAAACAACTTGAGTTATTCAGTTTCTTTCCATTTTTCATCATTTTCATATCATTAATGTCTATCGATCCTATTATGTTGTTCATAAAAATCTCTTAAAATAGCAAGACCAGATAAGACTTAAAAAAAAAAAAAAAAAATCTAAAGAAACCAGCCCAGTTATGAAAAAGCATTCTTTGATTCTTTAGACAGGTAAAATAAAATCAACCTGTACCAGAATGAAGGGGACAAAAAGTATGGAAAGCTTGGAATGGCTCATGATCCAAAGCATACCACATCCTCTGTAAAAAAAAAATAAAAAAATGGACTTTTTAAAGGCAAAGAAGTGGAATATTCTGCAATGGCCGAGTCAGTCACCTATCTCAACCCCAACCAGCATGCATTACACATGTTTAAGACAAAACTTAAAGGGGTTTTTTGACTAACAAACATAATTTTTATAGATCTTTGAATAATAAGTTCCATAATTGGATGTGTTTAAACAAAATGTTCCTGTGCTGAGATAACCTTATAAATGTGCCCCTGCTGTGTCCTGTGTAATGGCAGAGTCTGGCTGTACAGGAACATGGTCTGATCATATCACAGCTCCTGTGCATGGGGAGAAAAAGAGTATACAGAGAGGACTGCAGGGAATCACAAATGATTCTTTCTTTGAGGTAAAACATTGCTTAACCCCTCTCTGACATCTGACGTACTATCCCGTCCATGAAACCCGTACAATCTGTCCATGGACGGGATAGTACATAGGCGATCAGCTGCGCTCCCAGGGGGAGCGCAGCTAATCGCCGCCGGCTGTCAGCTGATTATCACAGCTGAAACCCGTGACTGTGTGTCAGGAGCGGTCACGGACCGCTCCCGGCACATTAACCCCTGGCACACCGCGATCAAACATAATCGCGGTGTACCGGGGGCACAGGGGAGCATCGCGCAGGGAGGGGGCTCCCTGCGTGCTCCACTGAGACCCTCAGGCCAGCGCAATGTGAATGAGCTGTTCTGAGGGCTTCCTCCCTCCCAGGACCCGGATCCAAGATGGCCGCCGGGTCCTGCAGGGAGGCGGCTTCCTCAGTGCCTGCTGAGAGCAGGCACTGAGAAGCCTGCAGGTATGCCTGTGCGATCGCTGGTGTGACAGAGTGCTGTGCACACTGTCATACCAGCGATCTGATAAAATACAGTGATGTCCCACCCTGGGACACAGTAAAAAAAAGTTAAAAAAATAAAGACGTTTTAAAAAAATTCCAAAATAAATAATAAAAAAAAATATTCCCCAATAAATTCATTTCTTCCTGTAAATAAAAAAAACCAAAACAATAGAAGTACACATTTGGTATCGCCGCGTCTGTAACGACCCCCCCTATAAAACTGTCCCACTAATTAACCCCTTTAGTGAACCCCTTTAAAAAAAAAAAAAAAAAACAGCAAAAAATCAATGCTTTATCATCATACCGCCGAACAAAAAGTGGAATAACACGCGATCAAAAAGACAGATATAAATAAACATGGTACCGCTGAAAACCTCATCTTGTCCCGCAAAAAACGAGCCGCCATGCAGCATCATCAGCGACAAAATAAAAAAGTTATAGCTCGCAGAATAAAGTGATGCAAAAATAATTATTTTTTATATAAAATTGTTTTTATTCTATAAAAGCGCCAAAACATAAAAAAATGATATGAATGAGGTATCGCCATAATCGTACTGACCCGAAGAATAAAACTGCTTTATCAATTTTACCACACGCGGAACGGTAAAAACGCCTCCCCCAAAAGAAATTCATGAATTGCTGATTTTTGTTCATTCTAACCTCCCAAAAATCGAAATAAAAAGCGATCAAAAAATGTCACGTGCTCAAAAATGGTACCAATAAAAACGTCAACTCGTACCGCAAAAAATAAGACCTCACATGACTCTGGGCCAAAATATGCAAAAATTATAGCTCTCAAAATGTGGCGATGCAAAAAACTATTTTTTGCAATAAAAAGCGTCTTTTAGCGTGACAGCTGCCAATCATAAAAACCCGCTATAAATAGTAAATCAAACCCCCTTTTATCACCCCCTTAGTTAGGGAAAAATAATAAAATAAAAAAAATGTATTTATTTCCATTTTCCCATTAGGGTTAGGCTGTGGTTCCACGGTCCGGAACCACAGCGCTTTGGACGGAGCGGAAATTCCGCTCAGTCTAAGCCCCGCCCCCTTTGTGACGTGCGCTCTTTCCGGAGGTGTTCAGGACACCTCCGGAAAGAACGCAGGGCTACATAGCCCTGTGTGAAATTCTGTTGCGGCGACGCACCGTCGCCGCAACACGCGAGGACATGCTGCGGTCTGAAAAGATGCGCCGCATGTCCGTTTACGCAGGTCTGCCACCTGCGTGTTGTTACGCATAGTGGAGACGGGATTTCTTGAAATCCCCTCCACTATGCTGTAACATCTGGACGCTGCGTGTTTGGCGCTGCGCCAGCGCACAGCGCCAAACACGCAGCGTTTACTGATCGTGGAAACTCACCCTTAGGGTTGCGCTGTTTAGGCACATCAGGGGCTCTCCAAATGTGACATGGCGTCTGATCTCAATTCCAGCCAATTCTGCATTGAAAAAGTCAAACGGTGCTCCTTCACTTCTGAGCTCTGCCATGCGCCCAAACAGTAGTTTACCCCCGCATATGGAGTATCAGCGTACTCTGGACCCCAAGAGTTATTGTGCAATTTGTCCTATTTCTTCTGTTACCCTTGGGAAAATAAAAAACTGGGGCGAAAATATTTTTGTAAAAAAAGATTTTTTTGTTTTTACGGCTGTACATTATAAACTTCTGTGAAGCACTTGGGGCTTCATAGCGCTCACCACACATCTAGATAAGTTCCTTGTGGGGTCTATTTTCCAAAATGGGGTCACTTGTTGGGGATTTCCACTGTTTAGGCGCATCAGGGGCTCTCCAAATGCGACATGACGCCCCCAGACCATTTCATCAAAGTCTGCAATCCAAAACGTCACTACTTCCCTTCCGAGCCCCAACGTGTACCCATACAGTACTTTTCTCCCACATATTAGGTATCAGCGTACTCAGGACAAATTGGACAACAACTTTTGTGGTCCAATTTCTCCTGTTGCCCTTGGGAAAATAAAAAATTAGTGACTAAAAGATAATTTTTGTGGGAAAAAAATAGGATTTTTTATTTTCATGCCCGGGAATTATAAACTTGTGTGAAGCACTTGGGGGTTCAAAGTGCTCACCAAAGATCTAGATAAATTCCTTAGGGGGTCTAGTTTGCAAAATGGGGTCACTTGTGGGGGGTTTCCACTGTTTAGGCTCATCTGGGTCACTGCAAATGGAACATGACCCCCATCAACGTCTGCATTCCAAAACGTTACTACTTCCTTTCCAAGCCATGCCGTGCGCCCAAACAGTTTCTCCCCCCCCCCACATATGGGGTATCAGCATACTCAAGACAAATTGGACACCAACTTTTGGGGTCCAATTTCCTTGGGAAAAATCAAAAATTTGGGACTAAAAAATCATTTTTGTGGAAAATTGTTTTTTTTTTTTTTTTCACACCCAGGCATTATAAACTTTTGTGAAACACTTGGGGGTTCAAAGTGCTCACAACAGATCTAGATAAGTACCCTAGGGGGTCTAGTTTCCAAAATGGTGTCACTTGTGGGGGGTTTCCACTGTTTAGGCGCATCAGAGGTTCTCCAAACGCGACATGGTGTCCAATCTCAATTCCAGCCAATTTAAGTTTGAAAAAGTCAAACGGCGCTCCTTCCCTTACGAGCTCTGCCGTGTGCCCAAACAGTGGTTTTCCCCCATATATTGAGTATTGGCGTACTCAGGAGAAATTGTACAACAACCTTATCTGTCCATTTTCTCCTTTTACCCTTGTGAAAATAAAAAAAAAAGTTTGTAAAAGATCATTTTTGTGGCTAAAAAGTTAAATATTCATTTTTTCCTTCCACGTTGCTTCAGCTCCTGTGAAGCACCTGAAGGGTTAATAAACTTCTTGAATGTGGTTTTGAGTACCTTGAGGGGTGCAGTTTTTACAATGGTGTCACTTTTGGGTATTTTCTGCCATATAGACCCCTCAAAGTGACTTCAAATATGAGGTGGTCCCTAAAAAAAATGGCTTTGTAAATTTTGTTGTAAAAATGAGAAATCGCTGGTCAACTTTTAACCCTTATAACTTCCTAACAAAAAAAATGTTGGTTCCAAAATTGTGCTGATGTAAAGTAGACATGTGGGAAATGTTATTTCTTAACTATTTTGTGTGATATATTTCTCTGTTTTAAGGGAATAAAAATTCAAAGTTTGAAAATTGCAAAATTTTTTAAATTTTCGCCATATTTGCGTTTTTTTCAAAAATAAACGCAAGTTATATCGAAGAAATTTTACTTCTAATGTGAATTACAATATGTCACGAGAAAACAATCTCAGAATCGCGAAGATCCGTTGAATCGTTCCAGAGTTATAACCTCATAAAGAGACAGTGGTCAGAATTGTAAAAATTGGCCCGGTCATTAACGTGCAAACCACCCTTGGGGATGAAGGGGTTAAAAACAGGGAAATATTTTGCCCCACAAAAAGGATCAGCTGCGATCCCATGCGATATTTTATACAACACACCAGTTTTACGTATGACCATGGCAAGGACTCGATTTGAAGCAATCCAAATATATTTGCATTACAATGATAATGCGAAATGATCCCAACTTTGATCGTGTATACAAAATTCAGCCAGTAACTGACCACTTTAGCAGAACATTTATTGAGGTGTACAGCCCCAAAGCGACATCTGTAAAGATAAATGTCTAATTTCTAAGGGAGGATAATATTCTGACAATACTTGCTCAGTAAGAGGGCCAGGTATGGAATTAAACTGTACAAGTTGTGCGAGTAGCTCAAGGTACACCCATAGACTCAGGCTATGTGCACACGTTGCGGAATTGCCATGGAAATTTCCGCGGCAATTCCGCACCTCCCTGCCGCGGGAAATCCGCATATTATAGGTATGCGTATTCCCGCTAAACACTAGCGTTTTGCAAGCGGAATTAGCTTGCAGAATGCTAGCGTTTTTCAAGCGATCTGACAGGTTGGTCACACGAGTCAAACAAGTGTTTGACTCGTGTGACCAACTTTTTACTATTGATGCCGCCTATGTCGCATCAATAGTAAAAAGATCTAATGTAAAAATAATAGAAAAAATAATAAATGATATTCTCACCTTCCGGCGGCCCCAGCAGCCTTCCCGCCTCTCAGCGACGCTCCGGCAAGTTCCGTTCCCAGGAGTACTTTGCGGCAATCATCCCGATGAGTAGAATCTCGCGAGACCGCTAAGTCATCTGGGTGATCACGCAATAAACTCCTGGGAACGCGATTGGCGGGAGCGTCGCTGAAAGGCGGGAAAGCTGCGGGGGACGCCGGAAGGTGAGAATATCACTATTTTTTATTTTAATTATTGTTTTTACATGGATATGGTACCCAGGGCTTGGAGGAGAATCTCCTCTCCTCCAGACCCTGGGTACCATCTGCACATGAACCGCTTACTTTCCGCATGGTGGGCACAGCCACATGCGGAAAGTAATTGGTTCAATGCATTCCTATGGCGGCGGAATCGCCGCGGTTCCGCAAAAAAGAATGAGCATGCTGCGGATTCTCCCGCGATGCGATTCCGCCGCGGAAAAACCCGCAGCATGTGCACAGCATTGCGGAATCTCATAGGTCATAATGAGTTGTATTGTGCAAGCGGTTTTGCCGCGGTTTCGCGGCGTTTCCGCCGCGAAAAACCGCGGCAAAACCGCAACGTGTGCACATAGCCTCAGGGTTTGTGAACGGAGGGACACGTGGTTTGACTGCCCCTTATCCCTTGGAGTGAATGGGAAAATTGTATGGGAGTTGGTGCACCCAGTGCTGGATAAGGGCTATCAGTCACCTCTATGTGCATAGCTTCTACATCAGCATCCCACTCTTTAAGACCCTCTCTGCCAGAGGTATAGTTTTATGCGGCACCTTGCAAGGATGACACTGGAGAAATCATGCAGAATCCCACCACTGCCACCACATATAAGGAACTCGCACCCAGCATGACATCATTTTTGTGTCAGAAGGATCACGGGGTATGGTCTCACTGTCACCAGCATAATGTTCCGCACTCCCTGTGGACACGTAAGGTCAGATTGGCACAGTTTTACCCAGACACTCCTTGTCCACACGGGGATTGAGGGAGGGTGGTTCACTCAGTCGCTGATTGTTAGGCAATCCCTGCATGTGTTGCGGCTGTTGAACAGCCGTGAGACATGCAGGCACTGGGACTCTAACATATTATTCGAGCATGCAGAAGACACCCAGTTACCACACGAGCATGCTCACATAACACCTTATCCAAGCACGTTCGCTCATCACTACTTTGCAGTCAGGAAAGTGACGGTCCAAGTACTTCTCAAACTCAAGGTACCCATATTGTACCAGGGCAACATTTTCCTGGATAAGGTTCCCTAGAAAACAAGGAAGGGAAGAACACAGAAAAGGTGAAGAGTATGCTCCAAAATGGGATTACAAAAGGACACAATTTACCATTGAAACCTGGCCTTTGCATTTATGATTACTTTAAAGTGTGTACCATACATCCAGAAATTGTTAACATTTGATTTTACCCTGTTAACACAACACCCTTTTATAGCACGACATACTCTGTACAACTTACACATACCATCACATTATAAATTCATACACCCGTAAAACCACAAGCATCATAATCATTATGCTTCAAGATAAATTCCTTGAGGGATGCAGTTTCCAAAATGGGGTCACTTGAGAGGGGGGGGGGGGTTCCACTGTGAGGCTATGTGCACATGTTCAGGATTTTTCGCGTTTTTGCGGTGGTTTTCCGCTGCAAAAACGCATGCATTAACCATCCTATGAATAGAATACATTCCGCATTTTTTGTGCACATGCTGTTTTTTTTTCTTGAAAAAAACACAGCATGCTCATTCTTTTTCCGGAAACGCGGCGATTCCGCCTCCATAGGAATGCATTGAACCGCTTACTTTCCGCATGTGGCTATGCCCACCATGCGCAAAGTGAGCGGTTCATGTGCGGATGGTACCCAGGGCCTGGAGGAGAGGAGACTCTCCTCCAGGCCCTGGGTACCATATCCTTGGTAAAACAATAATTAAAATAAAAAATCGTGATATTCTCACCTTCTGGTGGCCCCTGCAGCTTTCCCGCCTCTCAGCGACGCTCCTGGCAACTCTCGTTCCCAGGGATGCTTTGCAAGAGTCACCCCAGATGACGTAGCGGTCTCGCGTGATGCTGCGTCATCTGGGGTCATTGTCGCCGCCAGGCATCACTGGGAACGGAACTTGCCGGGAGCGTCGCTGAGGACCAGGAAGGCTGCGGAGGCCGCCGGAAGGTGAGAATATCACGATATTTTATTTTTAACATTAGATCTTTTTACTACTGATGCGGCATAGGCGGCATCAATAGCAAAAAGTTGCTCACACTTGTCAAACGCTATGCGTGACCAACCTGTCAATCAGTTTTCCAAGCGATGCTACAGATCGCTTGGAAAACGCTAGCATTCTGCAAGCTAATTACGCTTGCAAAACACTAGTTTCTGGCGGGAATACGCATACCAATAAAATGCGTATTTCCCGCGGCAGGGAGGTGCGGGATTTCTGCGGAAATTCTCCTACGTGTGCACATAGCCTTAAAACTCAGACTCTGCAAACGCGACATGGCTTCCGCCATCTATTCCAGCCAATTTTGTGACCCTTAAGGGCCCCACTGTGCACCCAAACCGTAGTTTCTTACTATATATGAGCTATTGTTGTACTCAAGAGAAAATAAACCCCAAAATTTGTTGTTCAATTTCTCCTGTAACCCTTATGAAAATGAAAAATTGGGGCTAAAGCAACATTTTTGTGTAAAAAATTAAATTTTTCATTTTCATGGTTCAACATTCTAAAATTCTGTGAAGCACCTGTATGTTCAAGGTTCTCACTGCACCTTTAGATACATTCCTTGAGGGTGTAGTTTCCAAAATTGGATCACTTGTGGGGTGGTTTCCTCCATTTAGGCACATCATGGGGCTCTGCAAATTCGACATTGCATCTGCTACCTATTCCAGACAATTTTGAGCTCCAAAAGTCAAATTGCGCTTCCTCCTTTTCGAGCTCTGTCATGCACCCAAACAGTAGTTCTCCACCACATATTAGGTATCTGTGTACTTTGGAGAAATTGCACAACAAATTTGGGGGTCGATTTCTTCCTGCTACTCTTGTGGAAATCAAAATTTGGGTGCTAAAGCAATATTTTTGTGGGAAAAAATAAAAATATATAATTTTATCCTTCCACATTGCTTTAATTCCTGTGAAGCACCTTAAGGGTTAATAAACTTCATGAATGTGGTTTTGAGCACTTTCAGGGGTGCATTTTTTAAAATAGGGTAACGTTTTAGTATTTTCTGTCACATAGGCTCTCCAAAGTCACTTTAAGTGTGATGTGGTCCCTAAAAAAAAATTGGTTTTGAAAATGTGTTAGAAATTTCTCATTTTTTCAATACACTTAACCCTTCTAACTGCCTAATCATAAAAATACATATATGTTTAAAAAATGATGGTGATATAAAGAAGACATATGGGAAATGTTATTTATGATATATTTTGTGCGCTATAACTATCTGGTTTAACACCTTCCTGACTAGACCAATTTTTTCAACTCTAACCAGTGTCACTTTGAAATATGCCAATTGTCTTTTCAGAGAGGAAGAGGACTTGGAACTCTAGTGCCACCTATTGAAAGTAGCAATCCTACAAGTCAATATGGACCCTTTAACAAGTCTTAGGCCGGGGTCACACTTGTGAGAAACTTGCACGAGTCTCGCACCTCAATACTCGGCACTGCCGCCAGCACTTGGACAGGAGTGTTCAGCTGCACAGAAAAACATGCAGCCGCACACTCCAATCCATGATTAAGACCGTGTAGGTTGAAACATGGGATTCGTTCCATGCACTGGGATTGCTCTTTTTTCTGCATATCTGTGCTTTTTAATATAATGACTAAATAAACGTCAAGTTTTAAGAATCGTATCTCCTGTGGTCGCTGGATACAACTCTTCTTGCACATAAGATCTCAGACTTGGATAGCCCCGTCCTCGTGGATCTGGCCCCATCATCGGTCTGGACCCAGAAGAGAAAAGAATGTCTGAGTGGCAGGGGCGGAAAGAGAGGAACAATGGGTCTTCGCTGCTACTGTAGATTATACTTACAAGGATCTCCCTTACGTCTTTCGTATTCTGCAAGACTTAATCTCCTTAAAAATTGTTTGGGTATGTTACCTAGTAATAGCTGGTGCAGGCTCACCTTTATAGTTCTTCGCAGTTTAAAAGCATTTTTTTTTCAGTGGATGAGGAAACTTCACCAATTATTAAAATTATATGCCTGGGGGTGCCGTGGATTGTTTGGTGACGGATGACAGTATTATTGCAGTTCTTACTTTGTAGTGGCCGGGTACTAGGATCCGCCTCCCAGAGAATCCTCTCTGTGGCTACGGTTTTCCTTCCTGGTGGGATTGACATATTTAATGGGGGTAGCCACAGACCAGGATTACTATTCCTGGGAATTATAATGTTCCAGTTTCTAAAGTTGTATGTTTCTATTTTTTATGTTCTTTGGTGTTTTTGTCTTCATCTTTCCCTAATGTTTCTCTCCTATCCATTAATCCAGTTGCAACATTCAGAACATCAGATGCTGAATAGTCTAGAAGAGATGGACCTCTACTGTTCTGGTGAGGAAGGGGAGGGTGGGGGTCGGTGATACCTCTTGGGGGTCATACGAGAGTGAGTAAACTGAATGATACAAAATGGCGCACATAGTATCATTGAATGTCAGGGGACGTAACTCCCATTGAAAAAGGTTTACCCTCCAGTAACTGAAGTCCCAAAAGGCTGATATTGCCTTCCTTCAGGAGACACAATTTGACAAGTTGAGTAATTTCAGGTTTGCCTTCAACTCCTTCCCTATGTCTGCTTTTACCAATAATAAGAGAGGGGGAATGGCCATCATAATATCATCAGGTTGCCCCTTACAAGTGAATAAAACACACCAATTCTGGGGTAGATGTTATTTTGGAAGCTTCTTTGAAGGGTAACCCCATTATCCTATGCAATTTATACACCCCGAATTCTGGTCAGATTCTGAGTAAAGTCCTGTAAGGTTCTATGTATATATTCCTGAAACTCAGTTTGTTCGTCAGCCATTTTACTTTCTGTCTTGCTGCAGCTATCTTGCCCTCAGTCAAAATGGAGTTTCCAGCTTGCATGTTCCCGCCCTGATTCTCTCCTTTGCTTCTTAAGCAGCCACAGCTGAGCAATCAGTGCTTCAGAATCTAGCCTGCAGTGAACCTGTGACTTGACTCCTGTAAGCCTTGGACCTTGTACTCCAGCTATTCCTACTGAGGAACTCTGAAGCACTTGTGGACTCTGAACCCTGCTCTTTGAAAGACCCACGTTTGCATGGACTTACGGTAACAGAGAAGAAGATCCTGAATCTGTATTGGAGAGTGATTGCTGAGCTTGGATTACTCTGGCCTGCTGTGTCTCCTGTTTCTGTGTCTGCAAACTGTGTGACTATTTCTGCCAACTTGTATGAAGTAATACAGGACTTTTCTATATCAAACCTGTGACTCCTGTGTTTTCATCGCACCCAAGCACAAGACGCTATATGAACTGTACTACATACATTACAAGATTCTGAAGCCAAAACGTTAGTGTCTGCTGGGTCTGGAAGGCTGTGTCTGCTGTACTGTGGATATCAGATGTCTGGTTGAAACTTTCTGTGATGATAGTGGTTGTGACTTCTCACAACCATTCCAGGTGAGCAGTTCCCTTAATTTTTTTTTCTCTCTGCAGTGTTGCCACAGGTGAACACTATTGTTTTTTTTTCTCTCCTCTTCTTCCAGTAATCCTGTCTTAAAAGATCTGGAAAATGGAGGCCCGCATAAAGGAACTTTGCGGAGTGACTGATAATATCCTTGCAGATTTGCAGAATATAAAGACCCGTTTTACAAATCTACAGGACCTCAATAATCACAATTTGCAAGTGGTTGGACAGACTACCCAGGATTTGCGAGCCAGGATTGAGGTTCTAGAGGGGCGAGTCCAGGCTCCTGCCGTAGCCCCGAGTGCTGGGATTCCCAAGTTGCCCCCTTTTCGTTTTGGCGGTGAACGTGAGAAATTCAGGGGATTTATTAATCAATGCAATCTTTTTTTTTTCTGCACATGCTTCACAATTTCCCACTGAACGATCTAAGGTGCTTACTATAATTATGTTGCTTACCAACAAGGCTTTAATGTGGGCAAACCCTCTGATTGAGACTGAGGATGATTGTTTGAATCACCTTGATGATTTTATTTCAGCCATGGGGCAGGTGTTTGATGACCCCAATCGAGGTGCAACAGCTGAAGCAGCCATGTTAGCTTTGCGCCAAGGTAAGCACTCGGTAGCTGAATATGCCTTGGATTTCAGGAGATGGGCCCTTGATACCACCTGGGACAGTTCCGCCAAAAAATCTATTTTTCGAAAGGGGTTATCTCCACTGATTAAGGATGAACTTGCTCGTGCCGACCCTCCCACTGCGTTAGGTGACTTTATTAACTACTGCATCCGTATTGATACTAGTCTGACTGAACGCAGGCAAGACATACAAAAAAGGCTGCACTCAAGCATACTAAGGCATGACAATATGGAATACACCAGGTCCCTACTTTACCCATAAATGCAGGCATTGCTGACAGAGGTGCATATTCACCCAGAAATTCAGATATCAGCCTAATAGAGGTATGTTCACATTAGGTCAGGGACTCACCAGTATTGAGACCACCTTGACGATGGTTGGTGGGCTTTAAAATGTTTGGCCAAATGTTTATACTAAGCGTCTCAAATTTTTCCTTATATTCCAAAGCCATATTGCTATTCTAAATTTCATGTATTCCATATTGTCATGCCTTAGTATGCTTGAGTGCAGCCTTTTTTTGTATGTTTTACATGGGGGTAGCTTCCCTTGGTTTGCACCTAGTTCACATTAGTCTGGATGTGCCAGTCAGGTTTTTTTGTCTATTGAATGTTAGCTTGCTGACCGAGCACTCCGCCCCCACCAGGTGGTGATTTTAATTACACCAGGTCCCTACTTTACCCATAAATGCAGGCATTGCTGACAGAGGTGCATATTCACCCAGAAATTCAGATATCAGCCTAATAGAGGTATGTTCACATTAGGTCAGGGACTCACCAGTATTGAGACCACCTTGACGATGGTTGGTGGGCTTTAAAATGTTTGGCCAAATGTTTATACTAAGCGTCTCAAATTTTTCCTTATATTCCAAAGCCATACTGCTATTCTAAATTTCATGTATTCCATATTGTCATGCCTTAGTATGCTTGAGTGCAGCCTTTTTTTGTATGTTTTACATGGGGGTAGCTTCCCTTGGTTTGCACCTAGTTCACATTAGTCTGGATGTGCCAGTCAGGTTTTTTTGTCTATTGAATGTTAGCTTGCTGACCGAGCACTCCGCCCCCACCAGGTGGTGATTTTAATTACACCAGGTCCCTACTTTACCCATAAATGCAGGCATTGCTGACAGAGGTGCATATTCACCCAGAAATTCAGATATCAGCCTAATAGAGGTATGTTCACATTAGGTCAGGGACTCACCAGTATTGAGACCACCTTGACGATGGTTGGTGGGCTTTAAAATGTTTGGCCAAATGTTTATACTAAGCGTCTCAAATTTTTCCTTATATTCCAAAGCCATATTGCTATTCTAAATTTCATGTATTCCATATTGTCATGCCTTAGTATGCTTGAGTGCAGCCTTTTTTTGTATGTTTTACATGGGGGTAGCTTCCCTTGGTTTGCACCTAGTTCACATTAGTCTGGATGTGCCAGTCAGGTTTTTTTGTCTATTGAATGTTAGCTTGCTGACCGAGCACTCCGCCCCCACCAGGTGGTGATTTTAATTACACCAGGTCCCTACTTTACCCATAAATGCAGGCATTGCTGACAGAGGTGCATATTCACCCAGAAATTCAGATATCAGCCTAATAGAGGTATGTTCACATTAGGTCAGGGACTCACCAGTATTGAGACCACCTTGACGATGGTTGGTGGGCTTTAAAATGTTTGGCCAAATGTTTATACTAAGCGTCTCAAATTTTTCCTTATATTCCAAAGCCATATTGCTATTCTAAATTTCATGTATTCCATATTGTCATGCCTTAGTATGCTTGAGTGCAGCCTTTTTTTGTATGTTTTACATGGGGGTAGCTTCCCTTGGTTTGCACCTAGTTCACATTAGTCTGGATGTGCCAGTCAGGTTTTTTTGTCTATTGAATGTTAGCTTGCTGACCGAGCACTCCGCCCCCACCAGGTGGTGATTTTAATTACACCAGGTCCCTACTTTACCCATAAATGCAGGCATTGCTGACAGAGGTGCATATTCACCCAGAAATTCAGATATCAGCCTAATAGAGGTATGTTCACATTAGGTCAGGGACTCACCAGTATTGAGACCACCTTGACGATGGTTGGTGGGCTTTAAAATGTTTGGCCAAATGTTTATACTAAGCGTCTCAAATTTTTCCTTATATTCCAAAGCCATATTGCTATTCTAAATTTCATGTATTCCATATTGTCATGCCTTAGTATGCTTGAGTGCAGCCTTTTTTTGTATGTTTTACATGGGGGTAGCTTCCCTTGGTTTGCACCTAGTTCACATTAGTCTGGATGTGCCAGTCAGGTTTTTTTGTCTATTGAACGCAGGCAAGAGAGATGGTTCGAAAGCAATCGTACTAACCTTTTCCTACCTTCCTCTCCAGCTAAGGAACCTTTGAGTAGGATTACACGGGAACCTGAACCTGAACCCATGCAGGTAGACTCTTTACAACGACGGGTTAGTGATGCACGCAAGGAACATCGTTTTAAGGAGAATCTATGTTTCTATTGTGGTAAGTCAGGGCACTTCATTATAAACTGCCCCAGCCGTTCTCGTAAGACTACTGCAGCACTCATTCATTGTGAGTGTTGCGAGAGGGGATCTGTCAGGTCCGAGCCTCAGGCTCCAGAGAGATCTGCAGCAACAGATCTTGATTTCTCGGACTTAAACTCCGTTACCTCTGAGGACGTTGACTGTGTAAACGCTGCCATTTTTCAAGTTTCCTCAGCGGTGTCCCAGCTGAGTTGTAAGAAAAACAATTCTCATTGCTTTCTTTCCATCAAACTCTGGGTTGACTCAGCTTGGGTGTCTAGCTCTGCTATGATCGACTCAGGGGCAAGTGGAAATTTTATGGATGTCTCCTTTGCTCTGAAACAGGGAATACGTTCAGTGAAGAAGGCTACTCCAGTACAGATGGAAACTGTGGATGGCTCCCTGCTGACCTCTGGACCAGTGGATCAGGAAACAGAGCCTTTGAGGGTTCTTATGGGTAAAGATCATCAAGAGAAACTGTCCTTTATGCTTATCTCTTCTCCCCACTTTCCCATTATTCTAGGGCTACCATGGCTGCAGGCTCAGAATCCTACCATTAACTGGGAGACCAAGGAATTACACTTTCCAGAGAAACAGATGAGTCCAAAAGTTTCAGCTTGCTCTGTTCCTAAAGGAATCATGTCAGTCCCTGAACTACCAGCTGTATACCAGGACTATGTGGATTTATGTGACAAGAAGAACGCTGACCAGCTTCCTCCTCACCGTCCATATGATTGTCCAATTGAATTATTGCCTGGAGCAGAGATACCTTTTGGTAAGATCTACCCCCTGGCGGGGCCCGAGCTAAAGGCTTTAAAGGATTACATAGATGAAAATCTAGCCAAGGGCTTCATACGCCCCTCTTCATCTCCTGCAGGTGCACCCATCTTCTTTGTAAAGAAGAAAGATGGATCTCTGAGACCATGCGTAGACTATAGGGAACTCAATAAGGTTACTATTAGAAACCGTTATCCATTGCCTTTAATCCCTGAGTTATTGGAGAGAGTGCGACATGCCAAAATTTTTTCTAAACTAGATCTTCGTGGGGCCTATAACTTGGTCCGTATTAGACCTGGGGATGAATGGAAGACTGCATTCAGGTCACGCTATGGACACTTTGAATATCTAGTTATGCCTTTTGGTCTGAGTACCGCCCCAGCCACTTTCCAACACTTGGTGAATGACATCTTCAGGGATCTCCTAGATACATTCGTGGTAATTTATTTGGATGATATTCTAATTTTTTCTAACTCCACAGAGGAACATCATGGACATGTGAGAATGGTCTTGGAACGTCTAAGACAGGGGTGGGGAACCTTTTTTCTGCCGAGGGCCATTTGGAATTTTATAATAGTGTTCGGGGGCCGCATAAAATTATTAATAATGATGAGCGAGTATACTCGTTGCTCGGGTTTTCCCAAGCATGCTCAGGTGTCCTCTGAGTATTTTGGCGTGTGGGGATTCCTTAACAAACAAGCATTCCTCACATGTATTCAGGCTGTCCAGCAGCTGCAAATCAGGGAGCTGAGGCAACGAAAACTAAATCTCCGAGCATGCCAAAATACTCGGAGGACACCCGAGCATGCTCAGGAAAGCCCGAGCAATGAGTGTACTCGCTCATCACTCATTAATAAACTTAAACATTAGCCAACTATATTTATTCAAACATTTAAATAACTCCTACCTAATGTGATGGCTGGAATGACTTCTCTTTGGTGAGGTGTTTGATATTGGGAGGTATTGATGATGTTGCTATTCATATAATGCTCCATACAGGATACTGGTCCCCATATAATGCTCCATACAAAATATGGAGCTCTCCTCTGCGCTGTGCTGCTTTCTGCACTGTTACGGCTCAGGAAAAGGCTCTGTGGAAAGACTCCCCATTATCATCATCATCATCTCCTCCCCATCATCATTATTGTCTCCCCATCATCATCATTGCCTCCCCATCATCATTATTGAATCATCATCATCATTGCCTCCTCATCATCATTGCCTCCCCATCATCATCCTTTGCTCCCCATCATCATCAATGCCTGCACATCATCATCATCGCCTCCCCATCATTATCATTGCCTCCCCATCATCATCAATGCCTGCCCATCATCATCAACGCCTCCCCATCATTATCATTGCCTCCCCATCATCATCGCCTCCCCATCATTATCATTGCCTCCCCATCATCATTGCCTACCCATCATCATCAATGCCTGCCCATCATCATCATTCATTGCCTCCCCATTAATATCATCGCCTTCCCATTATCATTGCCTCCCCATCATCATCAATGCTTGCCCATCATCATCATCGCCTCCCCATCATTATCATTGCCTCCCCATCATCATCAATGCCTGCCCATCATCATCATCGCCTCTCCATCATTATCATTGCCTCCCCATCATCATCATTCATTGCCTCCCCATTAATATCATCGCCTTCCCATTATCATTGCCTCCCCATCATCATCAATGCTTGCCCATCATCATCATCGCCTCCCCATCATTATCATTGCCTCCCCATCATCATCAATGCCTGCCATCATCATCATCGCCTCCCCATCATCATCATTCATTGCCCCCATCATTATCATTCATTGCCTCCCATCATCATTCATTGCCTCCCCATTAATATCATCGCCTTCCCATTATCATTGCCTCCCCATCATCATCAATGCTTGCCCATCATCATCATCGCCTCCCCATCATTATCATTGCCTCCCCATCATCATCATTGCCTCCCCATCATCATCAATGCCTGCCCATCATCATCACCTCCCCATCATTATCATTGCCTCCCCATCATCATCAATGCTTGCCCATCATCATCGCCTCCCCATCATTATCATTGCCTCCCCATCATCATCAATGCCTGCCCATCATCATCAACGCCTCCCCATCATTATCATTGCCTCCCCATCATCATCATCGCCTCCCCATCATTATCATTGCCTCCCCATCATTATCATTGCCTACCCATCATCATCAATGCCTGCCCATCATCATCATTCATTGCCTCCCCATTAATATCATCGCCTTCCCATTATCATTGCCTCCCCATCATCATCAATGCTTGCCCATCATCATCATCGCCTCCCCATCATTATCATGCCTCCCCATCATCATCAATGCCTGCCTCAATCATCGCCTCTCCATCATTATCATTGCCTCCCCATCATCATCATTCATTGCCTCCCCATTAATATCATCGCCTTCCCATTATCATTGCCTCCCCATCATCATCAATGCTTGCCCATCATCATCATCGCCTCCCCATCATCATCAATGCCTGCCCATCATCATCATCGCCTCCCCATCATCATCATTCATTGCCTCCCCATCATTATCATTCATTGCCTCCCCATCATCATTCATTGCCTCCCCATTAATATCATCGCCTTCCCATTATCATTGCCTCCCCATCATCATCAATGCTTGCCCATCATCATCATCGCCTCCCCATCATTATCATTGCCTCCCCATCATCATCAATGCCTGCCCATCATCATCATCACCTCCCCATCATTATCATTGCCTCCCCATCATCATCAATGCTTGCCCATCATCATCATCGCCTCCCCATCATTATCATTGCCTTCCCATCATCATCATTCATTGCCTCCCCATTAATATCATGATCGCCTTCCCATTATCATTGCCTCCTAATCATCATCATTATCATTGCCTCCCCATTAATATCATCATCATTGCCTCCCCATTAATATCATCATCATCGCCTTCCCATTATCATCATCATCATCGCCTTCCCATTATCATCATCATCATCGCCTTCCCATTATCATCATCATCATCATGGCCTCCTCCTCACCACCATCACTGCCTGCCTCCCCCCACCACCATCACACATACAGCACGGCAGGCAGCACTCTCTGACATACACACAGGCACACACACACACAGGCACACACACAGATCTCACCTGTCCGCACACACACACACACACACACACACACAACCACAGATCTCACCTGTCTGGCGATCGCGCCCTCTCTGCCACAGCCGGCCGCTGATGACGTCATTCAGCGGCGCTGCTGTGAGAGAGAAAGCACCGGCGCCCCCTGGAGCTCGGAGCTGCGGCAGCGGAGGCACGGGAAGGGGTGAGTATTGCGCCGGGCTCCTGCAGGGGACCTGAGCAAGCGGGGGGGGGCCCAGTGGCGGCGCTGACACCGCTAACGGGCGCGACAGCGAGTGGGCCCCCCCCGCCTGCTCAGGGCCCCGGCACTTGCCCGGCCCTGCAATTTGCACACACTTACCCAGTGGCGGCTCTACCCACACACGACAGGCGGCGTGCAGGAGAGGGGCGGGAGGATCGCACAGTCCCGGCTGGCTGTCGCTGCTGTCACTGTGGGGGGAAGCAGAGATGGATCTTCCGCTTCCGCTCACCAGGAGCCGGGCCGGACCAGGTGGTATGGCGGGCCGTATACGGCCCGCGGGCCGGACGTTCCCCACCCCTGGTCTAAGACAAAATCATCTTTACATCAAACTTGAAAAGTGTGAATTCCATAGGACCGAAATTCAATTTCTGGGGTATGTACTGTCTACACAAGGAATTAGTATGGATGGAAGCAAAACCCAAGCCATCAAGGATTGGCCAAGTCCTAGAAATGTGAAGGAGGTACAGCGCTTCATCGGGTTTGCCAACTTCTATAGACGTTTCATTAGAAATTTCTCTGAGGTAGTGTCACCTATCACTCAACTTACCCGGAAAGAGTCTAGGTTTTCCTGGACTCCCAAGCCCAGGAAGCATTTTCCCGTCTAAAAGATAAATTTACCACTGCACCTATCCTAGTACATCCCAACCCCGAGCTTGCCTTCATAATAGAGGTGGATGCTTCAGACTGTGCCGTTGGAGCTATACTCTCTCAGAGAACAGGTGAGAAGAATGTCTTGCATCCCTGTGCCTTCTTTTCCCAGCAGTTGTCTTCGGCTGAGAGGAACTACGATGTGGGCAATAGAGAGTTGTTGGCCATTATTGCCGCCTTCAAAGAATGGAGACACCTTCTTCAGGGAGCTGCACAGCAAATAGTCGTCCTGACAGACCATCGTAACCTTGAGTTTATCAGGTCGGCTAAGTGCCTGACTCCTCGCCAGGCTCGCTGGAATCTTTTCTTAAACCAATTTAATTTTATCATCTCTTATAGACCAGGATCGCGCAATGGAAAGGCTGATGCACTCTCTAGGATTTACTCAGCAGAGACACGTCCAATTACTCCTCCTAAGACTATTCTTCCTGACTCTAGATTCCTAGGAGTAATTCATAATCAAGACCTACTTAAGGACATCAAGGAAGCATACCATGCGGATTCCTTTTTGGCACAACCCCCAAGGGACGCAAGTCTTGTCTTTAAGAATGGTGTGTGGATTCAGGGACAACGTCTGTATATTCCTGAAACAGTCAGATTAAGAGTATTGCAACTCATTCACGATTCCAAGATAGCTGGGCATAGAGGAATTCTAAAGACACAGGAATTTCTTTCTCGTTTCTTTTGGTGGCTCACTTGCAGGAAGGATGTTTTGAATTATGTCACTTCATGTGAGGTCTGTGCAAGATGCAAAACACCTCGCTCCTCACCAACTGGTCTGTTACAGCCTCTTCCCACCCCGTCCCGCCCGTGGGTATCCATTTCTATGGACTTCATTGTGGAGTTACCAACCTCTCAGGGGAAGAACACCATTCTAGTGGTGGTTGACCGTCTAACAAAGGCAGCTCATTTTATCCCTTGTGTCGGCTTACCCACTGCAAAACAGACATCAGATTTGATGATTAAAGATGTGTTTCGCTTACATGGAGTACCGGATGAGGTTATTTCGGATCGAGGGGTGCAATTCACTTCTAGGTTTTGGCAAAATTTCTGTGCAGCATTGGACATTAAAGTAAACCTTTCTTCTGCTTTTCATCCCCAGACTAATGGACAGACCGAACGAACCAATCAAACCCTGGAGCAGTATCTCCGCTGCTTTATCTGCCACCTACAGGATGATTGGGTGGATCTACTTCCATTAGCTGAGTTCTCTTATAACAACTCTCAGAGTGCCTCCACTAAACAGTCTCCTTTTTACTCTAATCTAGGTTATCATCCTAACATTCTACCACGATTTCCCATAGAAACGCCTTTACCAGCAGTGGCTGAAAGAATCACGTCTTTACAGAAGAATATGGATCTTCTAAAGGAGAATCTGGAATCAGCTCAGGAAAGGTACAAGAAAGCAGCAGATAAATTTCGTAAACCTGCACCAGCTTTCAAGGTAGGAGACCTGGTCTGGCTGTCAACCAGAAATCTTAAGTTAAGGATTCCATCGTCTAAGTTGGGACATGAGTACATTGGACCCTATAAAATCAGTAAAATTATAAGTGCCGTTGCTTGTCGTCTTCAACTGCCCAGAACTATGAGAATCCACCCTGTCTTTCATGTATCCCTACTAAAGGCTGCGACACCCAATACGTTTCCTGGACGTTCCTCTCCTTGCCCTGACCCAGTGCTAGTCGATGGTCAGGAAGAATTTGTGGTGGAAAGGATTTTAGATTCCAGGTTGTATAGAAATCAGTTACAATATCTGATTAAATGGCAGGGCTACCCAGTGGAGGACAACTCATGGGAACCGGTCAATAACGTTAATGCTCCTCGCTTGCTCCGTCAGTTTCATCAGAGGTACCCACACAAGCCTGGTCTGAGGTCATCCGGAGGTTGTCCTTAAGGGGGGAGTAATGTAAGGTTCTATGTATATATTCCTGAAACTCAGTTTGTTCGTCAGCCATTTTACTTTCTGTCTTGCTGCAGCTATCTTGCCCTCAGTCAAAATGGAGTTTCCAGCTTGCATGTTCCCGCCCTGATTCTCTCCTTTGCTTCTTAAGCAGCCACAGCTGAGCAATCAGTGCTTCAGAATCTAGCCTGCAGTGAACCTGTGACTTGACTCCTGTAAGCCTTGGACCTTGTACTCCAGCTATTCCTACTGAGGAACTCTGAAGCACTTGTGGACTCTGAACCCTGCTCTTTGAAAGACCCACGTTTGCATGGACTTACGGTAACAGAGAAGAAGATCCTGAATCTGTATTGGAGAGTGATTGCTGAGCTTGGATTACTCTGGCCTGCTGTGTCTCCTGTTTCTGTGTCTGCAAACTGTGTGACTATTTCTGCCAACTTGTATGAAGTAATACAGGACTTTTCTATATCAAACCTGTGACTCCTGTGTTTTCATCGCACCCAAGCACAAGACGCTATATGAACTGTACTACATACATTACAAGTCCTTTCCCTGATTCGGAAACTGCTGCCGGCAGCTTTACTAGTTGGGGGGGGGTGATTTTAATATTCCTTCCTCAGAAACATTTTATAGACAATCTATTAATAATAATCCGCCATCACAAAATATAATTAGATTGGCGAGAGACTTTAGGAAATTAATTAGGGCTAACTCCTTGTTTGAATTATGGAGAATAGATCATCCCAGGGACAGGGTCTACTCATCGACTCATCATACCCACACTAGAATCGACTTTCTTTGCAAATATTTTGACCCTTAGAATGATGGTGAAGGCGGAGATGGGACACATCACCTGGGACCGATCATGCTCCTGTGGTGCTGGACCTTAAATCTATTCAACCGTTTACTAGAAAGTGTCACTGGCGGTTGAATGAGTTTCTAATTAAAGCTCCGACTATTCAGAAAACTATTGAACCATCTCACTGTCTTCTTCCAACTGAATGAGGGTTCAGTTTCTTCCACTTCAGTTTTGTGGGAAGCTCATAAGGCTGTCATGAGGGGATATTGCATCAAAGAGGGTTCCAGATTTAAAAGAAATGCTAAATTTGAATTTAATAAATTAATTTCTCAATTGATTATGGAGGAGTGAAGGTTAGCGGTCTCTCCTTCGGTGAGAATTTTGAAAAGGGTTGTAACGACTAGAAATAAACTAAAAGATCTCTCAATGTGTAAAGTTGAAAAACTCCTTTATACTAAACAAAAATATTACGAAAAGGGAAATAAAACCCATGCTCTCTTGGCCAGTTTAAGTAGAGATAGCACCCTGAACTCTTTTCCCCAGGCTATGAGAGGAGCGGATGGCACGATCCACTATAATCCAACCATTATTTTGGAAATATTTTATAATAAATTGTATAATTTACAATCAACTCGCCCCGCAAATATAAATGATAGAAATGGGATATTGAAGCAGTTTTTATCAAAATTAAAACTCTCAGTCATCCTCTTGAAGGCCCTAACATCTCTTAACTAACATGTGATACCGTAGGAGGTGGTAGACGTCTTGAAAGATCTCCAATTGGGCCAATCTCCTGGTCTGGATGGGCTGACGTATCTATATTACAAGACTTTTGTGGAAGAGCTTTCTCCTCACATGGTCAGTCTATTTAACTCATTTTTAGAGGGCTCACCCATTAGTGATTCGATAACACATTCCTACTGAATTCTTATACCAAAGGCGAGGAGGGATCCATTGGATTGTTCAAATTACTGCCCAATTGCATTATTAAACTAGGATTTAAAAATATTCACAGATATTCTGGCTAATAGACTAAACTCTTGGCTTCCCCAACTCATTAATAAGGATCAAGTGGGTTTTGTCCCTAACCGTCAGGGGGAGATAACACTAGAAGGGCAATAGATTTAATAGATGTGGCTAATAAAAGTAAAACACAGTCTATCTTATTGAGCCCAGACGCAGAAAAGGCATTTGATAATCTTAATTGGTCTTTTCTATTTGAGACACTGAAGGTCTATGGCTTTTCGGGCCCTTTTCTAACAGCCATTGGCGCATTGTAAAGTTCCCCTTTGGCTTCCATTAAGCTTCCCTTCAACACTTCTCCTTCATTCAAAATATCAAATGGTGCTTGCCAGGGCTGCCCCTTATCGCCTCCATTATATGTCTTGTGTATTGAACCCTTGGCGGCATTGATAAGACAAAACTCAAATATATCAGGAATTGAAGCCAGGGACAAAATGTTTAAGATCTACCTATTTGCAGACGATGTTCTCATGACCCTAACCAATCTTCATATTACTTTGCCTAACTTGATGGAAGATCTTAAAAAATATGGGGACTTATTGGGGTACAAACTAAACACTTCAAAAACTGAAGCCCTCCCACTGAATATCCGTCCTGTTGTATTGGATCATCTAAAACCAAATTTCAAATTTAGATGGAAATCTGAGGCAATTAAATATCTGGGTGTTAACCTATCTTATTCTTACAGTAATTTATACAGCACTAACTTCCCCCCACTGTTGAGCGAGCTAAAGAAACTAATGGATAAATGGAAACCTCTCTCGCTTTCACGAATTGGCCGCATTACGTCACTTAAGATGTCCCTCCTTCCTAAGTTACTATATTTTTTTGAGACCCTACCGGTCAAGGTCCCCATGTGTGAACTTAAATCCCTCCAGGCAGCCATGTTAAGGTTCATATGGAATGACAAGCGTGTCCTTGTCTCTCACAAATCACAAGGGGGCCTATCGGTTCCTGACATTATTAAATACTGGGCATCTAATCTAGAATTCCATCGTGGACTTCGCTATGGGCATAGATTAAATGGACGGAAGTTGAAAAACTATGGTTGGCATCAATTCATTATTATGGCCAAATAGGACCATTAAAATTCAGGATGACCTATTGGGCCCCATGCAATTCACAAGGGAGATATGGCTTTCTTGTGGGAAGAAGCTTGGTCTGGCCTCCCCAAATTCATCAATGATTTTTTTCATATTTCAACCTCTATTGCCTAATGGTATGGATCATGCGATGTCCCATCCGTGGTCCTCTGCAGGCCTGTTTAGGTTGGCGGACCTAGTAGACGGGGACATGCTGGAGTTTCTCACATTTGATGTTATCAAGTCCAGGTATCCTATTACTAGTAAAAAGAGTTCTACCAATATCTACAGATCAAACATTTCACTTCCTCACTCTGTGGATCTTTTGGGGTCTCCCTCCCGACCGATTTTGAAAGAATTTGCAGGAGAGGGCCATCAACTACAGGGTTAATATCTGAAATATATTGATTACTGCGTTCCCCTTTAGGGGATCAACAGATAAAACATTCCTATATGTGCAAATTGGAGTCTATCTTGGGAAAAGGGTTATCACCCCAAAGTTGGAATACTATTTGAGAAAAAGCAGCTAAGTCCTCTATTTGCACTCTCTATAAGGAGAATCAGTATAAAATACTAATGTTTTGGTGTCACACTCCTGATCTCCTTCATAGATTGAATTCTTTAATTTCAGATAGGTGTTGGCAATGTGGCTCTGAGGTGGGAACACCATATCATATTTTTTGGTCCTGTACTGGGATCACGGATGTTTGTGAGGGGGTGAAACAATTGAGCGCCCGGGTCCTTCATATGGAGGTGGGTCTAGACCCGATTTTATATCTATTAAATATTACACCTAAAGGGATGGGAAAAAATTCAGCCAAGATGCTACTAGATATTCTTATTACGGCCTGGTGCCTGATTACCCTCAACCGGAAACAGACCTCTTCTCCCAATCATCAGCATCTATTACATAGAATCAATGATATTCGAAGGATGGAATACATGACCGCTCTTCTGAATGCTAGAGTGGATAATTTTGATTCTGTGTGGGCTCCATGGGATTACTATTGGGCTCAGAGAAATGTCTAGGTCATTTTTATACCATTTGGTTCATCCTCTTCTGCTTTCCCCCCTTCCCTTGTGTGACTGTCCTGTCTTCTTGTTCGTATATATAAGAATTTTCTCATGATAATCCCCTTCTGTTTTTCTTTGTGTGCTTTTACTGTATTTTTCTAAACCAAGGTATTCCTAGTTTTGGGACTTGCTTGAGATTATGAGTGGTATTGTCCCAACCTATGTTCACTATGAAAGTGTTTTATTGTATGGGGGAGTTTCCTCATCTTTTGTGTCCTACACTACCTTGTATATGTAACTTTTTCATTCCAGACCTCATAGGTCTTTGTTATGTGTCCGGACTTTTGTTCATTTGTTAAAACTTTTAAAATTCCAATAAAAATCTACGGTTATAAAAAAAAAAAAAAATGCCAACATGGAAACACATTATACTAGATATGTCTACTTCTATAGACGTATCTCCACACCGTCTTACACCAGCACGTTCAGTTGGGGGTCTTGACAATAAAAAGAACTGAAAATCTACTCCCCTTGCTTCCCTAAAAAACACATTGTTACCACATACCGAAATTGCACAAGTCACTGTCCTATTGGGACATTGAATAGTTTTGATGTTGGGTTAACTGATGGAGCCCGTCGCAATAATTGGACTGGCTCCTTAGACCAATCCTGAAGGATGTGCCTTTGTAATTGAAGGATACAGGTGATATTTTGAACATCATTAGGGATACTGGCTGTCAGGAGGACTATGCGTTGGCTCTATAGACGTGGAGAGCCTCTATATCCGCATCCCCCAGGATTAGGGTATAGAGGCGGTGCAGTCTATACTTTTGAACACAGACAGAAGTCTAAAAATGTATCCTGTCTCAAAATGCTTTCATGTTTGGAGAGAAATGGTTTTTGCAATGCACAGTGATCCCGGTAGCATGCACTTTTGCTAATCTTTTTTGGGGCCTTTGGAGGAGCTTTTTTTTTTTCCCTTTAAAACTCCATTTCTCAAACACATTTTTTTTCCATATATGTGGATGATGTTTTCATTGTGTGGTTGGGCTCTCAGGAATGGTTTCAGGTTTTTGTTAACCATCTCAATAAGGGCAATTTTTCCAACATGCACTTCACATCGGTTTTTGGGGGTGACAAATTAGAATTCCTGGATATCAAGGTTCAGGTTGTAGAAGGCTATTAGGTTACAGAGATCTATAGGAAGCCGACTGTCTACAATTCACTTCTGCATTTCAATAATGCCCACCCCTTCCACACGAAATGGTCCCTTTCGTGGAGTCAGTTCTTTCACCTTCGAAAAACCAACAGTAATGAAAGTAATTTTCACATGCAGGAGAAGGAACTTAAAGAGATTTTGGGAGCGGGGTTACGCTGACCCCATTTTAGATAGAGCATTTCAGAAGGCCAGTTCTTTCTCACAAGATCTCCTAGTTAGTAACAATTCAAAAAAAAAAAAGAAATTCCTCTTTAACTTCACCTATGGCCCCATGGATAGCACAATTCAGACGGCAATCCATAAGAATTGGCATTTGCTAGAGAGAGATCATGATTTAGTCGCATACAGATGCCCACCAATTTAAAATATATGCTGGTACATAATTTGTCTGAAATTCATTTCCAAGAATTGGCTAGAGGATTGGAGTCTAGTAGGTAACTGCAGATGTGGGGATTGTTCATTTTGTAATTTACACATCACAGCAAAATGTGACATCTCACATACCGTTAGGGATTTTATTTCATGCAAAACGAAGTACTTGGTCTATATTATCGCATGCCCTTGTGGCTTATTTTACATAAGGAAAACTATTAGACCTTTATTTGTCTAATTCAGGAAACAATAGAGGTCTATTCACACAGGTAAAAAGTTCCCGACTATTAATAGAACACGAGAGAGATATAAAATTCAGCATAAACTCCTACTTAGAAAGGAAACAAGGTGGATTCACCATTCCGATGCGCAGGGTGCCCCTGGTCTAAATGACAGACTAGATATGTTGGTATTTTTATAATAATGTGTGTTTCCACGTCAGCATTTTTACTGATGTTTACTTTGCTATGGCATTTTTTCTTTGAGTTATATGTGTATAATTATCCTTGCTTTTATTACAATGATGTCATGGTGCTTGTGGGTATTTAAGGAAGGTAACACTTACCTGCCGCATACACAAGGACCTGGTGATGCACCAGTTGGTGAGAAACGTCTGTCATCTTACAAGTATTCCATTCACCCCTGTAAACCCCGATTTAATTTTCCAAAAAGAAGAAACGTTTAATAGGACGGGGAGTGCGTTTTTTTCCTCTACTTTTTCTTGTTTTGCTGTTCATGCTATTTTATACGCACCCGTGTTCCTGTAAGGTCTGGTTCCCTGCTTAGCTCATGCATTAAAGGGAGTATCTATGAATGATGCCAGCACTCATCTTTGCTGCATATAACCAGGATCTGTATGGCTTTTTTTTTTGTCTTGCGGGACAAGATGGTGTTTTCAGCTATACCATTTTTATGGACCTCAGATTGCCAAGAAAACGATCGAACCCTCGTGATTACCTCACGGGGGCCGATAGGATGGAGAATGAGCCCCCTCCTTCTCCTAACCTCCCAAATGCTGCAGCATTTAGGGGGTTAAACAGCCAGGGGCGGTGCAGGACAATCCCTCACCACAAACATATGAATCAGCTCATTACACTGGCCTGTGTGCACAGATGGAAAGGACACTCAGCTGAACTGAGAATGAATGTCCTGAACAGACAGATTTGACAGAATTCTGTACGGAACCTTTAACTGTTTGGATGCAGGAAAATCAGTAATACTGTGCCATGTTTTCTGCTCATTAAAATATTAAATGATTATACAGATTTTAGGTCTTCTAACCCAAACTCAACAGCCATGTAGGCTAGCACGAGGCTTGAGTACCGTCGAAATATGGACCCTGCTTCATGGACGTCCTATTGAAAACATCTATTGAAACTAGTACAAGAGGTTTTGTTATTTTTGCCATCCTCCACCATATGACAAGTGGTGTACTCGTCAGTGCGCCTTGCCACAAATCTCACTCCTGTCGGTGACTACAGTATACTCTTTGGTGTTAGGAGTGTCTCAGCTTGTCTAATCCAATTTTGGTGTAGCTGGGCAAAACTGATGTGAAAACAAACGCCAAGAATCACAACATTTTGAGCAACTCTGAGTTGTGCAAAAATTTTGCAACATTTCAAAGCTTCTTTAAGAGCCTTTGTGTGACCCTTGACACAAATCTGAGACTAGAGTAAGATTAATGGTGTACAGAATGCTGCTGCTCGTCATGAATCTGACTACTGGGGGATGCTGCATCCCCATCCCTCTCTGGTCACTATGTAGGAGTTGGGTGAAAATAGCGTAAACACTTCCGCTGTGCAAAAACTTTGCAGCTTTTCACACCAGATTTCTAGTGTGAAAGCTATGATGAATTGGGGCCCACACTCAATTTTCGCTGAGAGCAAAATCTGCAAATACACCTTTTATGTAAACTTTTCTTTTTACTAGAAACCTTGATAGAAATAGACGAGAGTTGTAGTCCGATTTTAACAATTACAAAACTTGGAATATAATATCCTGCATCAAACTCTGACCAGTTTCAGGAGTTCATGACTTGCTGTCATTCAATAGGAAAAGTCATTGTTTACTAGTGGATTAACATCTGTCCTGGTCATATGAAAAAGGTGCATAGTGTAGTACAGTGCAGCCATGAGGACAGTGATCGGCCAAGCGCTTGAGTATCCATCATAACCATACATGGTCAGATCTTTGGCCTCTGAGATGGAATGTCTTTCTAAAGGATTGCAAGCAGAGCTCTGGAGAATTATGAGCAACTGACACAGAAAATATATTGGAAAATTGTGTGAAGGTTTGCTTATACAATAATTATTTGCTGATCCAGTATTCCCCAAGCGGTGGCAGATAATTACACACCTTCCTATATAGCCGAGTCTCCTGTGTAGAGCCCAGCTCCTTGATTCAGAAAAATACACTTCATTTTACTATTTTCATATAACAAATGTGGTTGTCATTACTATATTATATATTCACAGGAAGGTAAGGCACAAAAACGATATAAAGTAACTAAACCCTTGATAATTGTATGGCCCCACACAAGTGTTTTCTTCCAGCAGGAGATAAAATAACAGTACTGAATGATGAAGTGATAGACATAACCTTAGAATGGCTAGGGAATGAATGGTTTACATGGAAGGCACAAGTTCACGTCCCCTGAAGCCAGGCGCTCATACAGATGGTGCAGTGTCTCAGGACGCGGCTGCTCAGCTTCAGGCGTGCATGGAATCTCAAAGTCAGAAGAACTCTGAGAATCTGCTCTGCCATCATCATTAAGTGCTCTTTGGTCCCCTGCTTTTAGGCTTCGCTTACAGTCTCTGGTATGACCGGTCCCTCTCCTTTCTCCATTCTCGCCATCACCTCGTGCTCCTTGCAGATTGGCTTCTCCAGTCAGTGTAGCAGCGGTAAGCAGAGAAGCCCCTCCAGTCATACAGTACAGGTCAGCAGCTCTCCGCTCTTGAGAAGACAGGAGCACGGTGTCCGCCTGATTGTCCCACCCTTGGCTACCTTGCTCTGAGATGTGGGTCGACTGGGAGGAGTTTACAGACGATATATGAGTTGAATCATCCGAATCACTGAATATTTTTGGTGACTGAGAATTTTTCTCCCTTTCATCCTCAGAATTTTCTAAGTTGTCTCCTTCAACAGGGGGTGAATTAAAGAAGAAATTCCATTGCGGCAAAATGTTTTCTGCTATGGTGGTAGTTGCTGGCAATTGTTCAGGTAGTCTATTCATTTCATAGTGATCTTTGGATTCTGACTGTGCCCTTGTACCTGTATTTATCAATTTCAGGTCCTCGGCTTCTTCCTCCTCTTCCTCATCCTCTCCATTGGATTCCTCACAATCTAAGAAATCATCTATTGCAGCAATAGGCCCCAGGGTAATAGTGGAGATCGCCGAGTGCTTATCACCACAGCTTACAGACAGATTTTCCGATGTCAACTTGTCGTCTTTTAGAATTTTGTGGTTCAAATGAATCAATGTATAATCATCAAATAATCCATCAGCACAGTCTTCATCTGCAAAATATGAATGTACAATGTCATTTATTTACTAGAAAAAGTTCACCAATATACACATACAACCAGAGAATCCTTACAGCCGGTCCGACACACTAAGGCTATGTGCACACGTTGGGGATTTGCATGCGGAAACACGGATTTTGGTAAGAACTTACCTGTAAAATCCTTTTCAGCGAAGAAGGAAGGGAGACACACTAGTCATTACTAGTGGGTAGGCGGAGCCACATAGGATAGAAACACCTCAGATTAAAAAAGTGTTGACCGGCCCCTCCAGCTCGGGCTCCTCCTACTCCAGCTCTCCAGTCGTACCCAAGCTAAGGAAGAGTAAATATCACCAGCGGAGCAACATAACCCCTTCTGAAGGATTTCAGAGAGAAAAACAAGAAGACAGGTTATGCATATAACAGAAAAAAAACACACAGTCTCAGGTACTACTCACTGAACCAGACCACTGCGATGAGCTGGCAATGCTGGAACAGAGCCTTAGGCGCCGACCTCAGCCCAGATAATCGCTATCAGAGAAGGGTCACGCCGCATCTGAAAACACAACAACACACTTCTGCCATGGGAGGGATGTGTGTCTCCCTTCCTTCTTCGCTGAAAAGGATTTTACAGGTAAGTTCTTACCAAAATCCGTGTTTCAGCAGCAGATGAAGGAAGGGAGACACACTAGTCATTACTAGTGGGACGTCCCAAAGCAGTCCAAAAATAAGGGTGGGCAAAAAACCAAAAGAGGCAGATACCCAACAACCTAAATAAATGCGCAACTAGCGCTAACTACAAGTTCACAAGAACTTTAAACTACAGCCGCCTGCAGGACCCTACGTTCTAAGGCCGCATCAGCGGAAGCACTGACGTCCACCTTATAAAATTTTGTAAATGTGTGGACGGAGCGCCAGGTCGCCGCCCGGCAGAGCTGAGCTGCCGAGGCTCCTTGATGAAAAGCCCACGATGAACCCACAGCCCTTGTGGAGTGAGCTCGAATCTTAATCGGGCAAGGTTCGCCCTTAAGTCGGTAAGCCTCTAAAATGGCCGACCGAATCCAACGAGCTATAGAATCCTTGGAAGCTCGTTGCCCACGTCGACGACCTGCTGGAATCACAAACAGAGAATCCGACTTCCGAAAACTTTGAGTAATAGACACATAGAACTTCAAAGCCCGCACCAAATCCAATGTGTGCAAGGCCCGTTCCTTCGCATTCCTTGGCTCCGGACAAAGCAAGGGCAACACAATATCCTGGTTAACATGAAACTGTGACACCACTTTAGGTAGAAAGTCGCCCCGTGTGCGAAGCACTACGCAATCTGGGTGAAACTCCAGAAAAGGAGGCGAGCAAGAAAGAGCCGCCAACTCAGAAACCCTTCTCAAAGAAGTGACCGCCACTAGGAAGGCAACCTTCCAAGAGAGAAAGGAAAGATTAACAGAGTCCATAGGCTCAAAAGGCCCATGTTGAAGAGCCTCCAAGACAAGATTGAGCCGCCAAGGAGACACAGGCGCCTTCCGCGGCGGAAATTGACGGGTTACCCAGCGAAAAAAGGAACGTACGTCCCTACGCGAGGCGATAGTCTTCCGAAACAGCAGGGACAGGGCAGAAACCTGTCCTTTCAGAGTGCTAACTGCCAAACCCTTGTCCAGCCCGTACTGCAAAAAGGCCAACAAATTGGGAATGGAAAAAATCCTCGGGTTCCTAGAAGAACTCGAACACCACGAAAAGAAGGCTTCCCAAGTCTTGTGATAAATCCTAGTAGTAGCCGGACCTCTGGCAGCTCGCAGAGTGGCAATGACTTCGGCTGAAAAACCTTGACGGGTCAAGATTTCGGTCTCAAGAGCCACGCCGTCAAACGCAGAGACTTCAGGTCCGGGTGACGAACGGCCCCTTGGGTTAACAGGTCCGGGCGAAGAGGGAGTGGAAGTGGAGGCGCTGCCAGAAGCGACACCAGTGTCGAGAACCACATCCTCCTTGGCCAATCTGGGGCTATCAACATAGCCGGGACTCTCTCCAGTCTGATCCGACGCAACACCAGAGGAACTAAGGATATCGGCGGGAACACATAGATTAGCTCGAATTGGTCCCAAGGAGCCACCAGAGCATCCACCACCACAGCGTTCGAGTCCTTGTACCTGGACATGAACGTCGGTAACTTGGCATTGAACCTGGATGCCATCAAATCCATTTGGGGAGTTCCCCAACGGGAGCACAGCAGTGCAAAAATTTTCGGATGAAGACTCCATTCTCCGGGATCCATCTTTTCGCGACTGAGGAAGTCCGCTGTGATATTCTGAACTCCTGGAATGTGGATCGCAGAGAAGGCTGGCACTCTGGCCTCGGCCCATACCAGAATTCGAGACACTTCCATCATGAGCCTGAAGCTCCTCGTCCCACCTTGATGGTCGATATACGCGACCGCTGTCGCGTTGTCTGTCTGCACTCTGACTGGTAGACCTCTTAAAGGGACGGTCCAGTGTTGGAGGCAAAGGAAAACTGCCCTCAATTCGAGGATGTTGATCGGCAGGACAGACTCTTCCAACGACCAAACTCCCTGAATCCAGGGATCGTTTCAGACACCCCCCCAGCCCGTCAGGCTGGCATCGGTGGTTATGATCGACCACCTCGGAGGAAGGAAGGACTTCCCCAGGGATAACGCTTCTGGACGTAACCACCATTCTAGAGACTCTCTCACCCTGTGGGAGATGATGACACTGCAATCCAGTGAAAACTGCAATCGATCCCAACGGTTCAAGATGAACATTTGGAGAGCCCTGGAATGAAATTGGGCAAACGGAATTGCTTCCATTGACGCCACCATCAAACCCAGAAGGCGCATACACCTTCGAAGGGACATTGCTGTCGCAGACTTCATAACCTGTACATGACGAAGAAGACTCGCTTGCTTGTCTGGAGGCAGAGACACCACTGCTCGTACCGTGTCGAAATTTATTCTCAAAAACAGGATTGACTGCGACGGTTCCAGAGACGACTTCTCCCAATTGACCAGCCACCCGAAGTCCTCCAGGGGCTGAAGGGATAGATTGCGAGCCGTCACCGGCTCCTCCTTTGAGGACGCCACAATCAAAAGGTCGTCCAGATAGGGAAGAATCGTAACCCCCTGTCTTCGCAGAATCGCCATGAGAGGAGCCAGAATTTTTGTAAAAACTCTGGGTGCTGAGGCCAACCCGAATGACAGGGCCACAAACTGGTAATGGTCCTGGCCTATGGCAAAACGAAGGAAGCATTGGTGGGCCCTTCCGATGGGGACATGCAAATAAGCGTCGCGAATGTCGATTGACACCAAAAAATCGTTCTGCGACAAGGCCGCCACAACGGAGCGAAGTGACTCCATGCGGAATTTCCGGGAGCGGACATGCCGATTCAATCTTTTGAGATCTAGAACGGGTCGAAATTTGTCCTCCTTTTTGGGGACCACAAAGAGGTCGGAATAAAACACACCACACCCTTCTGTAGAAGGAGAAGAAGAGAAAGACAATGAGGAATGGTAAGGAGGCAAAATGGAGGGATGCAAATGTATTGAATAATGATGAAAAATTATATAAAAAATGTGTATATATTGGTATTATATATTATATATATATATATATATAGTAAAAATCAAAATTACATCTATATATATATACAACTACACATATAGACATATACATAAAATGAATAAAAAACTGGAGATGGGCATGAACTCAGATAAAAAAGTTTTATTGACATATAATGACATACAAATATAATAAAACAAAAAAAAAAAAAAAAATATATATATATATATATATATATATATATATATATATATATATGGATTTTAATATGTAGCTAATACAATTGAAACACTCCTGACCAAGGCATAAAGAATATACAGGGGATTGATAAAAGATAAAAATGTGCACTCGAAGATATATATGTGTGTATGTGAAAAAGCAATAACTGCAAAAAATTGAAGGTAATTAACCTTAGTTCCCATGATTTTTCATCGGTGGAAATTAATGTTTTGACTAAGGGATTATTATTTTGTCCCACAGCTCAATTTGACTGCTTTTCTGCAGTCAAAAATTTACACCTATTTGCGAGGAGAGTGATTTTTAAACGGATGTTTCATAATGCAAATGACGCTATATCTTTTCCCACAGAGACGGAACAGGAAGCACTAGCCAACCTTGAATCTTTGGCTAGAGAACATCTAGTGTCAGAAGGTGAGGTTCCTGACATCATTAAAAAATCTTCTAATAAATTTCCATCATTATCTTCCTGTTCAGCTGTGGATATTTTTGTTAAAACTGTTAGTAATGAACTCAGTAATATTTCATTGTACCCTCCTACTAATAATTTGAGCTATGAAGAAAAACAAGGCCTCAAGAGGTTAGCTGGCCTTAGTGATGTGGTTTTTAAACCTGCTGATAAGGGTGGGAATATTGTGGTATGGCCTAAACATTTATATGAATCTGAAGTATTTCGCCAACTTAATAATAGGGATTGTTATAAAAAAATGACTTTTAATCCTTTGATTAAATTTCAAACTGAGTTGAAAAATTTATTACAAGAAGCAAAAGAAGATGGCATTATTACCAAAGATTTATGTTTGGCCTTACAGATTAAAGAACCCACTATTCCCACCCTTTATCTTGTACCAAAGATTCATAAAAATCAAGAAGTTCCGCCCGGGAGACCCATTGTCTCTGGACATGGCAACTTTATGGAAAACGTGAATAAGTATATCGATTCCGTCTTACAACCCTTTGTAGCATCCTTACCATCTTATACTAAGGATACTAATGACTTCCTGAAGAAAATAGATGGCTTGCATATAGGTAATGATTCTGTATTGGTTACATGTGATGTGGAGTCTCTTTATACATGTATAAGGCATTCTGATGTACTCACTGCAGTTACTTATTTTTTACAGCATTCTTCTTTTTCTAGAGCTTTTATTATTTTTTTCACCAATCTTTTGGAGTTTACTTTAACCCACAATTTTTTTATTTTTAAGGGGTCCTTCTTCCTTCAAATCCAAGGAACAGCGATGGGAGCTTCATTTGCTCCATCCTACGCCAATCTGTTCCTTGGATTTTGGGAGAGGGACCTCTTCTTATCTGGCAAATTTATTTCTATGGAGCGTGTCCCCTTTTGGACACGCTACATAGATGATGTCTTTTTTATTTGGCAGGGCTCCACTGATGCCTTATCTGAATTCATTGATATACTCAATCACAATTGCATTAATGTGCGATTGACATACAGTCAACACAAAAATATGATTGATTTCTTAGATGTTCAGGTAATAAGAGACTCCACAGATTATTTACAGACAGATCTGTTCAGGAAAACCACGGCGGTAAATTCATTTGTCCATGCTACCTCATCACATCCACCGTCATTGATCAATTCTATACCAATAGGCCAATTTTTACGTCTTAGACGTATTTGTTCGGTAGAAGAGGATTTCATGAAACAGGCTGCTTTACTTAGTTCTAGATTTCAGGAACGTGGGTATAGCAACAGGTCGATAAAAAGAGCTTTCAATAGGGCTAAGCACACTACCCGACATGATGCGCTATATGGTCCAACTATGCCTAGAACAAATAACATCGTGCGGTACATAACCCAATTTAATGGCCAAAATGATCATCTCAGATCAATTCTTAAAAAACATTGGCCTATTTTGAAATCCGATCCGATTGTTGCAAAATATGTTGGAGATGTACCTCAGATGGCCTTCAGGAGATCACCGAATTTAGGTGATCAATTAGTTCATAGTCATTATTCTACTGAACAGACTATGAATACTAGGTTATTTAATAGGCCGTTAAAAGGCTGCAAACCATGTGGATCATGTGTAGCTTGCCCAAATGTAATGAAGACTTGTTCCTTTACTAATTCTGATAAATCCCGTTCATTTGATATCAAACATCACATTTCATGTACATCTTCTGCCGTCATATATTATGCAGTTTGTCCGTGTTCTCTCATATATGTGGGTCTTACAACCCGCCAACTCAAGATCAGAATACGTGAACACGTTTTGGGCATTGTGGCGGCAAAGGATGTAAATGATATTTCCTCTCTTAAGACTTTACTAAGGCATTTTAAGCTATTTCATAACTGTGATTCATCTTTGTTGAAGATCGCTGGTATAGATTTGCTTAACACTGGTGTTCGGGGAGGTAATATCAGTAAGCGGCTTGCTCAACTTGAAACTAAGTGGATTTGGGTTCTTAATACAGTAGCTCCACTGGGTTTGAATGAAACTCTATCATTTGTTTCTTTTTTATAGTTTATTTTATGTGATTTTAATCCTTTTTATTTTCTTTCAGTTTCCATGGACTATTTTTCCGTACTTATCTTCAGCTTGGAATTTTTATATTCATGCGCATTATTGGTTTTGTGTATATTTCCATTTTATTTTGTTATTCTTATTTAGTGATATTGTTCTCTTATTATTTAATATGGTCACGTTATTGTACAATTGTTGTACATATATACCTTTCACTTTTATTCTTCATATCAAATTTACATTATTGTGTTCATCACTATATTAGTGCACATTTCTTGTATATACTGTGTGATCTATTGTATCTATCATATGTGTTTGTCATCACACTTTCTATGTAATATATTCTTTTCATGTAATATTTTCATGCAATATATTCATTGTGTTATTATATTAGTATATTATATTCTACGCATTATAATTATTTTCATTATTCATATTTGTATTTTCTTCATTATTCATATTTGTTGTATCTTCCATACCCAATTATTTATTTATTTTTCGTGACTGTTTATTATTTATTATTCATTTGTGTTTATTATTTATTTTTGATTAGCGCACACATCAATTTTATTTGACCCCTTTTATTTTGTTTTCAATGCCTGCTTTAACCTTCATTACAACATCATACCTCTGGATAGTATTATCAATGCGCATGTCTGGTTTTTGTTTCTTCATGTGAGCCTCTTTAGCTACATGTCGGCATGGTGACGGCGTCTTACGTCAGTTTTACCCTGCAACTTACCAGTGCGCATGTCTGGCTCCTTATTCTTCCACCCTGATAGTGCGCATGCCCGGTTCGGGGTTCGCATGTCGGCATGGTGACGGCGTCTCTACGTGCTTGTCACGTGACGCTTGTTGTGATGCCGCTTCCGTCCTCCGAGCTGCGCATGCGCCGGTACATCAGCTGGATTAATCTGCAGCGTTCTATAAATAGCCCTGTAATCTGACATTTTACACATCCCCCTGACGAAGGATATAACTTCCGAAACGTGCGTTAGGGCACGCTTTCTTTGTTACACTCCTGTTCCTTGGCTTTCAGGTACTAATAAGCACTTTTTTTGATTTGGTGAGTGGTTGCTTTATTAGTCTATTTTGACACACATACTGCCTTGGTTCAGTGTCTTATTTGCGTTTTTTTCCACTTCACTCATTTTATCTCACTTGTGCTTGGATCTGTTTTTTACATTTGTGCACCTTACAAATTTTTGTCCACTGGCTCATTGCTTTTTTGCAGTTATTGCTTTTTCACATACACACATATATATCTTCGAGTGCACATTTTTATCTTTTATCAATCCCCTGTATATTCTTTATGCCTTGGTCAGGAGTGTTTCAATTGTATTAGCTACATATTAAAATCCATATATATATATATATATATATATATATATATATATATATATTTTTTTTTTTTTTTTGTTTTATTATATTTGTATGTCATTATATGTCAATAAAACTTTTTTATCTGAGTTCATGCTCATCTCCAGTTTTTATTCATTTTATGTATATGTCTATATGTGTAGTTGTATATATATATATATATATATATATATATATATATATATATATATATATATATATATATATATATAGATGTAATTTTGATTTTTACTATATATATATATATATATATATATATATATATATTTTATATAATACCAATATATACACATTTTTTATATAATAACTTTTCATCATTATTCAATACATTTGCATCCCTCCATTTTGCCTCCTTACCATTCCTCATTGTCTTTCTCTTATATACCCGGATGGTCTGCCATTCAATTTTCTTGGCTGTGTCTTTCTAATTATAATATTAATTTTTATTTTCATTGGTTATTTATTATTTATTAATTTTGATTGATACTGCTTTGTGTGTTATAACCTTCTGTAGAAGGGAATCGACCTCCCGCAGTAGAGCGGCATATAGCTCGGGCTCTGACGGAATGCGGAATTGGCAAAAACTGTCCGGGGGTCGAGAAAGAAACTGTATGAAATAGCCTGCTGACACAACCCGTGTCACCCAGGCGTCCGACACGCGGGAAGCCCAAATCGGTTCGAATTGGAGCAGGCGACCTCCCACTCGAGAGCCCTCGAGTGAGGCCCTGGCGTCAGTCCGCCTTAGCGGGCTTTTTGTCAGCTTCCCGCTTGTCTTGGCGGAAGCTCTGTTTCCAGGAAGTGCGGGATTTCTGAGCGTTCTTTTTTCCCGAAAAAAGAGGGACGCCCCGATCCCCAAGAGGGCTGACCGAACCGTCCCCTGGACCGAAAGGACCGCCGACTAGTACCGGCACTATGCCTGCCAGCCGCAGAAGACACAGCTCTTCGCTGCGGTAAAGCCGTTTCTTTTGCCTTTGCCTTGGCAATCAGCTCCGTGAGGTCAGATCCAAATAGCTGACCACCCTTGTAAGCTAAAGAAAGCAAACCTTGCTTGGAAACCGCGTCTCCGGTCCACTGTCTAAGCCACAGAGCTCTCCTGACTGTGATCGCCGAGGATTGTGCCCTGGACAGCAGTGAGGCAGTATCCAAACCTGCATCACTGCCATATCGTGCTGCATCCTCCAATGACTTGAAAAGCCCCTCTACCTCGGATAGTGGGGATCCATCTTGCCACGCCGTCCGTAGACGGTCTAACCAGCTCAGGGAAGCTTTACAAGCACACATGGATCCTAGCACTGCTCTGAATCCATGACCCGCGGCCTCGTAGATGGATTTCGCTGCCATCTCCGTTTGTCTGTCCAGCGGATCCTGCAGACTCGCCTTCCCTTTAACAGGAAGTAATGAGGATTTGCTAAGCTGGGATAAAGGGACATCCACTTCAGGAGAAGGAATCCAATTATCAATCAACTCCGTCGTACACGGATATAGCGTCTCAAAAAACCGTGTCCCCTGAAAACGTTTATCTGGACACAGGCGTTCCTTCTCCACTGCCTCATTAAGCTCGTCCAGAGATGGTAAGGCTGATCGCGACCTATGCGACTCCTGAAACATCCGGGCCGACTTACCAGGACGTCTAGTTACCTCCTCCGGTAACTGTAACGCCTCCCTCATGGCTCCAATAAAAGCCTCTGTATGGCTCAAAAGAGAGGCAGAGTGTCCCTGCCGATCCTCCTTATCCGAATCGGACACCTCCCCATCCGAGCTTGAAGGGGAACCCTCCATACCAGAGATCTCCGAGTCGCTACACGGGGAAGAAGGCACCGGCCTGTGTCGCTTTCTACCATGAGAGGATCTAGCTGACACCCAATAACCTAGAAGGTCAGAAAGGCCATTAATAGAACGAGCGAGGGCCTCCATTTTGTCATCACTGACACCTCCGACCGCTGCGCTTGATGCCGTCGAGGTCTGCGTGTCAGATACGCGAGACTGATCCTGTAGCGGATCTGGGAGACGGTCCGCACCTCCTGGACCCTGATCCGACATGCCCTCACACAGTATATGGCAGGTCAAAAACCTGTCAGCAACTAGAACAGTGTGGTTTTCAAAGGCAAAACGTACGCTGAAGGGTTAAGCTCTTAAAGAGAGAGCTACCCCAGCTGTCTCCCAATAAAGGGTTAACCGCCAAAGAAGGGGTTAATGTCGCAGACTCCCCACAACCCTTGTGTAATGAAAAGGGTGTGCGAGCCCCAGGTGCCTCTTATGAGGTAACAGCTGCAGGACAGCGTTTCAAAGGTATGCCACACTAAACAAGAACGCCAACGAGATCGCTAACATATTGCGCTGAATTGTACATCGCAATAACCGCCAAAGTCGCTAAGGAGGTCGCTAACCACTTATGCGTCGTCAATGAGATTGCCCATTGTGGCAGCTACTAGCGACATTAAAACGATCACAAAAAAAAAAAACCGATCGCAAAATTAAGCGACGCTATTGTGATCGTAGCGGGAGCGTTCCGTGTGACAGTACCTCCTGCGCTGTGGGTGTGAGGGGGTCAAGTTTCTGCCCTGACAGGTAGAAGCGACTCACCCAGCTGGCCGCGGTGTAGTGTCTTCCTTTCGGTCAGTCGGGGGGAGCGGAGAGTGAGGAGCCCGAGGAGGCCTTCAGTAATGGCCGCCGCGCTAGAGGAGAGAAGCCGGAAGCCACGCCCCCCGCCGGTTTCAAAAAAAGCGCGCGACTCACTCCGCTCCCGCTTTCATGTCCTGCAGGTATCCACCTGCGGACAAAAGTACACAATCACCACACATGAATACATGTAGCAGCGGCTGCCGCAGCGGCCGCTGAGGCACTCAAAACACATTAAAATGTGGAGTACTCACCCAGCTGAGCGCCACAGGGACCCCTCAGAGATTTGTGGCGCTGTGCCCGTAGCTTCCCCCCAGGGCGGGGAACGCAGTGACCCCAGAAGCGCGGTTTGCGTCCCCGCCAGGGAAGCAATCCTCATCCCCCAGGGCCGGCAGGGTTCTGCAGGGACCACCTTACAGGGTAATACAGATCCGCCAAGGGAGAGGTGGGGGTCCAGCAGCGCTGAGACCCCTGAGACCTCTAGACCACTGGCGGTCCAAGTCTCTGTCCGACTAAAATAAAAAAAATTTCTGAGGAGCTGCTTCCAGCAGCGACTATCCTCTGTGACCTCAAATTTTAGACTGGAGAGCTGGAGTAGGAGGAGCCCTATAAGCTGGAGGGGCGGTCAACACTTTTTTAATCTGAGGTGTTTCTATCCTATGTGGCTCCGCCTACCCACTAGTAATGACTAGTGTGTCTCCCTTCCTTCATCTGCTGCTGAAATTTCTGTGCGGTTTCTGCATCTCTCAGCAGAAAACGCAGTGGAAATTCCACACGGTTTTTTATGCGGATTTTATGCGTTTTTCTAAATACATACAGCTACATAATGATATATTAAAAAAAAAAAAAAAAGAATTGTGATGTCATTTCCTTGTTCAACCCCTTCTTTTTCATTCTCCATTGAAGACCATAATATCATTACATACCATGTTCAAATTTATAATGTTTACACACACACAATAAACAAGTGAATATATATATATTAATACCAAGCCCGGGGTTTAGTAATGAACAAGTGTCAGCCAGATACCCTCATTAATAAAACGGCACATAAAGAGTTAAAGACACACACCCCTACACCTATGTAGGAGCATTAACATAGTTAACCTACATATGCTGTAACAAAAACAAGATTTTGGTTGCTTACCGTAAAATCTGTTTCTCGGAGCCTTCATTGGGGGACACAGGAAACCATGGGTGTATGCTGCTGCCACTAGGAGGCTGACACTATGCAGAAAAAAAAGTTAGCTCCTCCTCCGCAGTGTACACCCTTCCGACAGGAACTAGGGAATTTAGTTAGTGAGAAAGCAGTAGGAGAAGCAATCTATAAAGGAGATAGAAAACACAAACTCAAACTGTAAACGTATAGTAAGCAGAGCTGTTCAACCTGGGTGGGTGCTGTGTCCCCCAATGAAGGCTCCGAGAAACAGATACGGTAAGCAACCAAAATCTTGTTTTCTCTACCGCTTCATTGGGGGACACAGGAAACCATGGGACGTCCCAAAGCAGTACCCAAGGGGAGGGAACAGCAGAAAACTCTAATCAGGTCGGAAAACTCCCCTCCATAACCTGCAAGGGCTTACTAGCTAAGCCGGTATACGCCAGAGCAATACATAAACTCTGGAGAATCTTATAATTTAAGGAAGAAGATCCTTCCCAATGACGACATTGTCGATCCTATATGTCCTGGCCCCTTGAAGCGGGGAGAAGATTGTAGTGTGTAGACCCACTTACCCAAGTATGAGACATCACACCACTGAAGATACTAGTGAAAAAGATACGAATCCTGCTGTCGGAAGGAACGCGTTATCATCAGACTCTTCATTGAATACAGGCCTGGAGCAGTGTTTGTCACTGGCTGATGCATATGCAGAGTGAAATTAAATTTTTGTCTAAGGTTGGAGAACCTGATGCTGCCGCCCTCGGAAATAAGATCTCGGAGCTGCTCGAGGCTTTATCCTGTGCCTGTAGAAAGAAGAGGTAAGTAACGACATATAGATAGGGAGCTCTGGTATTGAGGTAGCTCAAAAGACCCATAGGGCAGAACTGAGAACGGTCTTCTATGCTGGGAGTAATGCACTGGAACTAAGGATAACTTGAAGAACCCTGTAACTGACCTACGGAAAGTCAGTGCTAGGTCCGAATGATCAAATGGTGAAGACAGGTCCCTGGTGATCAACCAGCAAACAGGGCCCAGTGCGTGGTCGAAGAAAAACCTGCGACCATCAGGTACCTGATACCAGCGTGTCTGACCTACCGGAAAATGGTGTGGCCAGTCATGCTGCCGCTGAAAACCACCTTATGGTATCGAGATCCTTCCTGTGGTACGTGCAGATTTTCTGTAACTAAATTGCAGATGCTAATGATCGAGAAAAACAGACAAAAAACCTGTGACTAACCTGAAAGCGGACAAAAACCGCTGCTGCAGCCAACTAGATGTAATGAACACCGGGCGTCTTTTACTCAGCGGTGAACAGAAGAGAGCGTGAGCAGATGTTGCAAAAGACCCTGAGGTATGAGAAAGGGGGCATTCCTGACTCAGCGGTTAGAACAGAAGAGCAGGACCGATGCAGCACTTGATCTCAGCACATCTGAACCACTGGAAAAAAAACGTCTGGTATCGACTAAAAATGCCCGGTGGATGACACCCGTAAATCCTGGATAGCGGCTAGAGTACTGCTGCAACAGAACACAGGGAACATCTGACTCACCTGATACAGCACGGAATACCAGTACCACTGCAGCAGTCCACTCAAGACTCGTCTGATCCACTAAAAATGCAACAGTTTCAAACGGCTCTACTGTACCTTGTGGGCAGTGCGCAGAAACCTGGAAACCGGATAGAGTACTGCTGCGATTGGCTCTCAGTATCCTGCGAATACAATCGTGCAGAGAGAACCCTGGAGACAGGTACGGGAGAGAGTCGATTCTGTGTTGCGGTCTAGGTCTGGACACCTGACGGCATTAGGTATAACGGACTTACTTGTGGTAAACCGCCCCACGAAGTCTGGTCAGACCTCATCTGGAATACTGTGTCCAGTTTTAGGCTGTCACATTGTAGAAGGATTATTTTTATTCTCATTTGCACACGGAAAGATAAGAAGCAATTGGATGAAACTGAATGGAAGGAGACACAGATTAGATATTAGAAAAAACTTTGACAGTTAAGGTACTGTCACACTAGGCGAGATCGCCAGCGATATCGCCTAAGCGACACTGATTTTATGACGCCCTTTATGAACGGCGAGCGACCTCGTTGGCGACTCATCTGTCAGCGGCGCAGGCGGGACTAGGTTTTCTTTTATGAGATCTTCCAGTTTGAAAGCTAACTAGCGACCATATAGCGATGTACAAACGATCTCTGCCAGGTTGTGTCGTTATAGTGATCGCTGGTGCGATCGCTTAGTGTGACAGTACCTTTAGAGTGAGCAACGAGTGGAACAGGCCGCCACGAGAGGTGGCGAGCTCTCTCCCGAACGGAAGTCCCCAAACAGAGGCTGGACACACATCTGTCTGGGATGATATAGTGAATCCTGCTTTGAGCAGGGGGTTGGACCAGGTGACCCAGGAGGTCCCTTCCAACTCTACCATTCTATGATTCTAGATATAGCCCGTACAGTCATTTGTCCTGACGGAAGAACAGTAGACTTGGAATCAGAGGGAGAATAAACTCTACTCCCTGTTGTGCACCTGGTTTAAGACCCTTGGGCCTGCGATTGGTGGTCAGCTGCTTTGTCCACTGATCCACAGCAAACATGCCGGAGAAAACCCTCTCTCTATAGAGCATCTCCATGAACTCAGATGCGAGGCAAAGACCTTGGTTTCGTTTAGTTGGTCCAGACCACCTTCCGCCTGATCTGCATATTCCGTAGCGGTATCTTTGTTGCAGTCAATCAGACCTTAGGCATCAATCAGGCTCTGCACCATATCCGTCCAGCTGGAGGCCTGTTCTGAATCCAGGTTCGCCTCATCTTCCAAAAGCGCGTCCGAAGACGCCTCGCCTGATCCCGGAGAAGAGGCCTGGTTTGGACGGACCGGAATGGGAGGCTTGTGGTCCGTTGGTGGGTACGGGTGCTGAAAAGGGCAACCTGTCTAATACGGACACTAGGGTCTGAGACACCCCGGTGAGACCGCCACAGATTGTGACCGAGACATAGCCCACTCGGGGGTAGGGGTCTCAGAATCACCTTGGCAGAAAAAAGGGCTCCTGTACGGAAGGGAGGTGTGCATGGTGAGCAGTCCCACTAACAGGAGGATGGGGGACCAAAAAGAGGCAGAGGAAAAAAGTGTCAGATCTGCAGGGCAGAGCCACTCACGTTATCCTGTAGCAGGCAGGCATGCAGAGCTTCTGAGAGGAGCCGAGTGTAGAAAAAAACGGGAGATGCGCTTAGCAGGGGACCAGGCTGGTGGAAAAAAACGCGCTGCCGCAGGGTCCGGAGGAGCAATATTGCAGTGGCTGCAGCCTACAGTGTAGGCTGAGAGTAGTGGGCGGGGCCTCAACGCAGGAAAGAGAGGGAGAAGACAGGCGGGAAAAAAGCCCGCCCGGAAACGCTGAGGAAGGGGGGCGGAGCCAGCGCTGTAACTAGGCCCGACAAGAAGCCGGGACCTAAAGTACAGGCAGTGACGTAGCGGCGCCAAAATGTCTCCACGGCGGTAGCTCCCAGCTGGAGATGCAGGGGAGGAACGCAAACGGCGACGGCTGCAGCCCCAGAGAGCAAAGACGGGTGAGAGAAAAGGCTGCCCGGAAGACTGACCAGAGGTAGGCCCGGAGTGAAGCCAGGGCCTCGATGAAAATCTGCGGCCGTCGGCAGAGGGGGGAGCGGCGGCAGCACGGCGGTCGCCAAAACGCCGCGAAAAATACCCCCTGCAGCGGCGCAACAGTGCGCCTAGATCTGGCAGGTGGTCCCAGCGAGGAGGCGCCACCTGGGAACCAAAGGGGCTTCAGAACCCCGAGAAAAAAAAGAGGGGGCCCTGCAGAGAGAGTGCCGCGGCGCCATAGGGCGCCAGGCGCTGCAGGGAACCCAAGGAAGGGCCTGAACGTTATGCTCCCTTTTACACCGCACATTTCCTTTCTTTTCTTCTTATTCCTTTTACTCGTCTTCTGTTCCTATTGGAAAAAAGGGAACCATACCTCGCACGAGGATCGGATGTCCGGAAATCAGTTGTGGGACGTCCGTGTCTCTCCATCCGACAGGCTCTGGTGGGCGAGTAGGTGGGAGACGGAGGCAGGCCCGGTCTTTGCTTTGTCCTGATCGCCTAAACACACGTCCGTGTAAGGGATCCTTGGGGTCCTGCCGAATAACAGACGTATGAGGATACGGGGTGGCAGTACACGCCGTACTCAGTCTCTGCGTGGGAGTACAGTAGTGACTGTTCACACTGTATCCCTCTGGAAAGTACCTGAAAAGGAACGACGCACATTAGGTAGATATGGGTCTCCAGAGAGACACGTGTCCACCTCCTACTGACACTAAGCTAAACTGAATTCCCTAGTTCCTGTCGGAAGGGTGTACACTGCGGAGGAGGAGCTAACTTTTTTTCTGCATAGTGTCAGCCTACTAGTGGCAGCAGCATACACCCATGGTTTCCTGTGTCCCCCAATGAAGCGGTAGAGAAATAGCAACTGCATGAAACGCAATATCTGTTTATTTTTCAATAAATTAAAATTAAAAAAAAATTGTGGGTTACCGCACAATTTTCATAACCAGCAGAGGGAAAAAACGGCTGATGTTATATTTCTGGGAAGGAACCAATAGGCATAAAGGTTTCCAGGCTATTAATATCGGCTCACAGATGTTTGCTTAGCCTTTATTGGCTAGTTTACAGGGGAACCCCAGAAAAAAAAATTGACATGGGGTCCCCCTATAAAATCGAACCAGCAAAGGCTAGGCAGACAGCTGCGGGCGGATATTAAGAGCCTGGGAAAAGGGCCACGGATATTGGCACCCCCAGGCTAAAAACATCAGCTTTCAGCCTCGCTCTTCCCACTTGTCCTGTAGTGGTGGCAAGTGGGGTTCATATTTGTGAGGTTGATGTATTGTCAGGTGACATCAAGCCCACAGGCTTAGTAATGGAGAGGCGTCTATAAGACACCTATCCATTACTTATCCTATAGTTACATGATAAATAAAGACACAGCCAGAATAAAGTCCTTTAGTTGAAATAATCACACAGACTCCTTTATTGAATCTAAATTTACCATACTTAATGAACGACTAATCCCCGACGCCCTCATCTCCTGCAAACAATCAAAGAATAATTAACCAACATATAATAATATGTCCCACGGCGATCTCATGTATAGAACAGTCGCATCGGGTAATGTAACTGCTCTACCCGGCCTCTGGCAATACACTGACAGGAGGTAAGAGAGTGTCGTGAGAGTTCACTGGAGTTCATCAGCTCCGATGCTCTCACTTACAGCACTACCGCTGTGTGAGAACTTTCTGTGAAAGCACCGGAGCTGATCAGCTGATGTACTCCGATGAACTCACGGCGGCTCAGTGACACACTGCGGGAGCGACTACCTCCTGTCAGTGTATCGCCGGTGGCAGGGTGACGCCGATGTGTGACACTCGGTTTAAATGGACTACGTAGACAAGGAGTATATGTTGGTTTGTTATTTTTGATTGCTTGCAGGAGACATGGGCGTCAGGGATTAGGTGTTCGGTGAGTATGCATATTGTATGTGATTATGTATGTGAATATGTCAATGTTTTGATTTTTTTTTTATAATTGAACTCAGGCACCGGATGATGAGACTATTCTCCCATCATCGGCTCATGCCGTCTCTGTTATATGCCACAGCAGACATAGCCGGATGGGAGTAGTAGTCCCATCAGACGACGCCTAAACACAATAACTATGGGCTGTTCGTTGCATGGGTACACACATACACAGACACCAGTAGACAGACAAGCACACATTCTCCGCCCATACACACCCACACACTCTCCGCGCACGCACACACTCTCCACCCACACACTCTCCCTCCTTCTGACATAATTTCCTTTAACAAATCTGCAGCATTTTTAGCAGCAAATCTGCAGTAAATAAGCAAACCTTTTAACACCTGTGTTTTTGCTGCAGATTTCACTGACTCAATGGAAGTCAATGGGTGAAAAACGCTGCAGAAACACAAAGAGAATTGACATGCTGCGGAAAATAAGGACTGAAATTTCAGGATCATGTGTACCACACTACATTGATTAACCTTGCTTTAGTAATCCATTGCGTTTTTGGAGCATTTCCGCAAGGAAAAAAACGCTGCGGAAACGCAACAAATCCACATCGTGTGCACATAGCCTAAAGGAGCTGCCCCATCAGTTGTGTATAACACAACAATCTGAATTTTATTTCCCCTCCTGGATCCCCAGCGATGCCTCTGGTCCTTGTTAATCGGCCATTGATTGACAGTCAGGACTCAGGGCTCAAAAGAAAAAAAACTTTACCATGCAGAGACATTTAAACCACATGAGTGGCTCTACATATATTAGAGCAGAATTTAAATTCATAGCGAACAGCATTTCTCACAGAACGACAGCAGTGCTTTCCTATTAACACTGAGGAGTGAAGTGAAAGGAGATAGACGTTTCTTGCAGACAACAGCAGCGCAGTCCCCCACAAATGTCCATTTCCTTTTACTCCACAATATATTTGCAGATTACGCTTTCCTCTTATCCGTGAGTGTGATTGCAGCAGCCGTACACTCTACGGGCATATAACAGGGGCGTGACATACAGAAATTGGTTAGGTAAGCAAACCTCCACCCTACCCCAACTCCCTCTACCCTATACTGTATCAACTAAGTGCGCTTGTCTCTCTTTATTCTCCTTCCTATTAACATTAAAGGGATTATCGAAGTCAAAGATAGCGATCAGGATCAGTCATCAGTGTCACATCGGTGTGGTATCCGACACTGAGGATCCCCAACTGATAAACCATTTTCAGTTCTGACCGGATGTAAATAGTGTGTGGGGCCAGAATAGCAAGTCTTCATACACCGTGTACTTGCCATTCCCTATCCCCTTCACCCCAAGGGTGGTTTGCACGTTAATGACCGGGCCAATTTTTACAATTCTGACCACTGTCTCTTTATGAGGTTATAACTCTGGAAAGCTTCAACGGATCTTCGTGATTCTGAGACTGTTTTCTCGTGATATATTGTACTTCACGTTAGTGGTAAAATATCTTCAATATAACTTGCGTTTATTTTTGAAAAAAACGCAAATATGGCGAAAATTTAGAAAATTTTGCAATTTTCAAACTTTGAATTTTTATTCCCTTAAAACAGAGAAATATGTCACACAAAATAGTTAATAAATAACATTTCCCACATGTCTACTTTACATCAGCACAATTTTGGAACCAAAATTTTTTTTTTGTTAGGAATTTATAAGGGTTAAAAGTTGACCAGCGATTTCTCATTTTTACAACAAAATTTACAAAGCCATTTTTTTTAGGGACCACCTCACATTTGAAGTCACTTTGAAGGGTCTATATGGCAGAAAATACCCAAAAGTGACACCATTCTAAAAACTGCACCCCCTCAAGGTACTCAAAACCACATTCAAGAAGTTTATTAACCCTTCATGTGCTTCACAGGAGCTGAAGCAACGTGTAAGGAAAAAATGAACAGTTAACTTTTTAGTTACAAAAATTATCTTTTACAAACTTTTTTTTAATTTTCACAAGGGTAAAAGGAAAAAAAATTGCACAACAACTTTATCTGTCCATTTTCTCCTGAGTAAGCCAATACCCCATATGGGGGGGGAAACCACGGTTTGGGCACACTGCAGAGCTCATAAGGCAAGGAGCACCGTTTGACTTTTTCAAACTAAAATTGGCTGGAATTGAGATTGGACGCCATGTTGCGTTTAGCGAGCCCCTGATGCGCCTAAACAGTGGAAACCCCCCACAAGTGACACCATTTTGGAAACTAGACCCCCTATGGAACTTATCTAGATCTGTTGTGAGCACTTTGAACCCCCAAGTGTTTCACAAAAGTTTATAATGCCTGGGTGTGAAAAAAAAAACTATTTTCCACAAAAATGATTTTTTAGTCCCAAATTTTTGATTTTTCCCAAGGAAATTGGACCCCAAAAGTTGTTGTCCAATTTGTCCTGAGTACGCTGATACCCCATATGTGGGGGGGGGAAACTGTTTGGCCGCACGCCAGGGCTTGGAAAGGAAGTAATAACGCTTTGGAATGCAGACGTTGATGGGGGTCATGTTCTGTCTGCAGTGCCCCAGATGTGCGTAAACAGTGGAAACCCCCCACAAGTAACCCCATGTTGGAAACTAGACCCCCTAAGGAACTTATCTAGATCTGTGGTGAGCACTTTGAACCCCAAGTGCTTCACACAAGTTTATAACGTAGAGCCATAAAATGAATAAAAATCATATTTTTTCCACAAAAATGATCTTTTCACCCCGATTTTTATTTTCCCCAAGGGTAACAAGGCCCCAAAAGTTGTTGTGCAGTTTGTCCTGAGTACGCTGATACCCCATATGTAGGGGTAAACCACTGTTTGGGTGCATGGCAGAGCTCGGAAGGGAAGGAGCGCCGTTTGACTGTTTCAACGCAGAATGGGCTGGACGCCATGTCGTGTTTGGAGAGCTCCTGATCTGCCTAAACAGTGGAAACCCCCCACAAATGACACCATTTTGGAAACTAGACCCCTCAAGGTACTTATCTAGATGTGTGGTGAGAACTTTGAACCCCCAGGTGTTTCACTAAAGTTTATAACGCCCGAGCATGAAAATAAAAAAAAATCATTTTTTCCACAAACATGATTTTAGTCCCCAACTTTTTATTTTCCCAAGGGTAACAGGAGAAATTGGACCCCAAAAGTTGTTGTCCATTTTGTCCTGAGTACGCAGATACCCCATATGTGGGAGAAAACTACTGTATGGGCACACGTCGAGGCTCGGAAGAGAAGTAGTGACGTTTTGGATTGCAGACTTTGATGGAATGGTCTGCGGGCGTCATGTCGCGTTTGGACAGCCCCTTATGTGCCTAAACAGTGGAAACCCCCACATGTGACCCCATTTTGGAAAATAGACCCCCCAATGAACTTATCTAGATGTGTGGTGAGCACTTTGAACCCTGGAATGCTTCACAGAAGTTTATAATGTGCAGCCGTAAAAATAATTTTTTTTTTTTACAAAAATGATTTTTTCGTCCCCAATTTTTTATTTTTCCAAGGGTAACAGAAGAAATTGGACTCCAAGAGTTATTGTGCAATTTGTCCTGAGTACGCTGATAATGTGGGGGTAAACTACTGTTTGGGCGCATGGTAGAGCTCAGAAGTCAAGGAGCACCGTTTGACTTTTTCAACGCAGAATTGGCTGGAATTGAGATCAGACGCCATGTCACAATTGGAGAGCCCCTGATGTGCCTAAACAGTGGAAATAGTGAAAATTCTAACTCTAACTCCAACCATAACCCCAACACACCCCTAACCCTAGTCCCAACCATAACCCTAACCACAAACCTAACCCTAACACACCCCTAACCCTAATCCTAACTTTAGCCCCAACCCTAACTTTAGCCGCAACCCTAACCCTAAGGCCCCGTGCACACGTTGTGGATTTACTTAAGGATTTTTCCACGCTGATTTTGCTAAAACCGCAGGTAAAACGACCTGCGTTTTACCTGCGGTTTTAGCGCAGATTTACTGCGGTTTTGCCGCGTTTTTTTTTGCGGATTTGCCTGCTGTTTTACACCTATATTGGAATAGGTGTAAAACCGCTGCGGAATCCGCACAAAGAATTGACATGCTGCGGTTTTAAAACGGCACCAAATCCGCGCGGAAAATTCCGCATCATGTGCACAGCTTTTTTTTTCCCCTTCACTAACACTGTACATGGAATCCGGTTCTGCTGCGAATCCGCAGCGCCAAAACCGCTGCGGATCCGCAGCACAATTCGCAACATGTGCACAGGGCCTAACCATAATGGGAAAAAGGAAATAAATACATTTTTTTAATTTGATTATTTTTCCCTAACTAAGGGGGTGATAAAGAGGGGTTTGATTTGCTATTTATAGCGGGTTTTTATGATTGGCAGCTGTCACACTAAAAGACGCTTTTTAATGCAAAAAATAGTTTTTGTATCACCACATTTTGAGAGCTATAATTTTTGCATATTTTGGCATGTGAGGTCTTATTTTTTGCGGTACGAGTTGACGTTTTTATTGGTACCATTTTTGAGAACGTGACATTTTTTGATCGCTTTTTATTACGATTTTTGGGAGGTTAGAATGAACAAAAATCAGCAATTCATTAATTTCTTTTTTTGGGGGGGGAGGGGGTTTATACCGTTCCGCGTGTGGTAAAATTGATGAAGCAGTTTTATTCTTCGGGTCAGTACGATTACGGCGATACCTCATTTATATCATTTTTTTTAGGTTTTGGCGCTTTTATACAATAAAAATAATTTTATATAAAAAATAATTATTTTTGCATCGCTTTATTCTGCGAGCTATAACTTTTTTATTGTTTCGCTGATGATGCTGTATTGCGGCTCGTTTTTTGCGGGCCAAGATGACGTTTTCAGCGGTACCATGTTTATTTATATCCGTCTTTTTGATCACGTGTTATTCCACTTTTTGTTCGGCGGTATGATGATAAAGCATTGATTTTTTTTTTTTTTTTTAAGGGTTCACTAAAGGGGTTAACTAGTGGGACAGTTCTATAGGGCGGGTCGTTACGGACGCGGCGATACCAAATATGTGTACTTTTATGGTTTTGTTTTTTATTTACATGAAGAAATTAATTTATTAGGGAATATTTTTTTTTTTTTGGAATTTTTTTTACACTTGTTTATTTTTTTACATTTTTACTTTGTCCCAGGGTGGGACATCATTGTGTAGGGTCAGATCGCTGGTGTGACAGTGTGCACAGCACTCTGTCACACCAGTGATCGCTCTGGCACTGCTGCAGGCTTCTCAGTGCCTGCTCTCAGCAGGCACTGAGGAAGCCGCCTCCCTGCAGGACCCGGCGGCCATCTTGGATCCGGGGTCCTGCAGTGAGGAGAGCCCCTCGGAACAGCGCAACACATCGTGCTGTTCTGAGGATCTCAGGGGAGCGCGCAGGGAGCCCCTCCCTGCGCGATGCTCCCCTGTGCCCCCGGCACACCGCGATCATGTTTGATCGCGGTGTGCCAGGGGTTAATGTGCCGGGAGCGGTCTGTGATAATCAGCTGACACCCGGCGGCGATCAGCTGCGCTCCCTCCTCCGTCCATGGGAATGAGGTCCAGGGTCACATGGACGGAATAGTACGTCCGATGGAATAAAGGGGCTAGTAATCAGCTCTTATTGAAGTGACCGGTAACAGATGATAGTTGGGGTGCCTGCCAATAACACAGTTTTGGGCAACCCCTTTAAATAAAAAATAAATCATATTTAAAAAAAACTTTGAAGAAACATGCATTACTATGAACAGTCTCACCTGTCGCATTCATACTTAAGTTTCTGGATCTTTTCAGGCTACCCAGTGGCTTGTACTTGACTTCTGTGCTTTCTGAATAAGATCTACAAAATGGCTTCAAGCTGTAGGACAAATGACACAAGGTGAATGCACAAAAGCGCTACAACAGTACACAACATGCAGACATCCAATGGTCAGGAATTTTTTTTTAAATGTAAAGGAAAATTGATTTCACAAAAATGGCCGTTATTCAATTTTTTTTCGCCAGATGAGAGTCACTTAAAAATATTCAAGAAAAGAAACAATATTACTGGTCTTGCAGGTAAATGGTGTATTAAGGTGTTCTCACACAGGTCTGTCTTTTTTTTTTTTTTTTTATTAAATGCGTTCTTACTAGCTGAATATTGACTGTAGGATTGTTGCAGATTTACCTGCAGAATTTTCTGCACAGAATCTGCATCTCTTTGCAGGTAAAAATCGGTGCGAATTTGATGCGTTTGATGTGTTTTTGATGCGAATTTTCATGTGGATTTGTATGCGTTTTTGTAAGATAAATAAAGATCTATTATTTAACAAAAAAAAAGAATTGTGATGTGATTTTTGTCCAACCTCTTATTTTGCATACTCCACTGAAGAATAATGTTTACACGCACAGATAGACAAATCTATAGATGGATAGATATATTTATAGATATATCTATTGATAAATACCAAGCCTGATGTTTAGTAAACATAATAAAATGGTACATAAAGAGTTAAATTTAAAAAAAAAAGTGAAAAAAAAAAAAAATAGCGTGGGCTCCCGCGCAATGTTCTGCGCCAGAGAGGGAAAGCCAGAGACTGGGGGCCAATGTTTATAGCCTGGAAAGAGGTTAATACCCATGGATCTTTCCAGGCTATATAAGCCCGCAGCTGTATATTTAGCCTTTACTGGCTATTAAAATAGGGGGGACCCCAAAAAAAAAATAAAATGATGTGGGATCCCTCTAGAATTAATAGCCAGAAAGGGTATGCAGACAGAAGCGGACTGATATTCATAGCCTAGGAAGGGGCCATGGATATTGCCCCCCCCCCCCCGGCTACAAACACCGGCTCTCACGCCCAGAAGATGCGCCAATTCTGGCACTTACCTCTTTCTTACCCTTATGGCATGCTTATAGCCGACGATGCATAAAAAATGGATGTCATTGAGCAAAAACATCAGACCATGACCTTCTCCTGTCCGGCACAAGGGAGAGACCCACTGATAATCATAATATCAGATTCATTTCTACCTTTAATAATAGGTGGGGCACTATTAGAAAAATACTTAAACATTGGTCAGTATTAAAAACTGATGGAATAATTGGTAAGGCACTACCGGAAAAACCTCTTTTGACAGCCAGACGCAGCAACAACTTGAAAGACCTACTGGTCAAGAGCCATTATGTCTCTCGTACACCTTCTCTTCCCTTCTATACAGGAAAACCACGTATTGGCTGTTACCCTTGTGGTTCATGTTTGTCATGCAGGAACATTGAGAGGGCTTTTGATTTTAGGTCGGCTGATGGGAACCGTACATTTAAAATTCGGGAGTACATTTCATGTTCGAGCGACTTTGTTGTGTACTATGCCACCTGCCCCTGTGATATGATCTATGTGGGGCTGACCTCACGGGAGTTTCGTGTACGAGTGAGGGAACATGTCAGGGACATCAGGGCAGCTAAAACAAATGATGACTTGACCTCTATGAGAACTGTTCCCCGCCACTTCAAGCTAAAACATAATTGTGACCCTGACCTACTTCGAGTACGGGGATTGACCGTATTCATGGTGGTATCAGGGGGGGCAACTTAAAATGTAGATTGTCGCAACTTGAATGTAAGTGGATTGTTAGATTGGGTACTATGACCTTTTTTGGATTAAATGAGAAATTGGGCTTTTCTTCATTCCTATAGCCCATATAGTCCACTTGCATTGGGTTGTGTTAAGATAATGTATATATTCTGACATACTTATATGCTGTTTTTGTCAGCCTTGCAATTTGTCACACCTCTTGGAGTTTTTTAAATATGTTCTTGATTTTAATTTTGTTTTATTTTTGTTTGATTTGTAGTAAGCAGTTTTGTGATATACTTACCTCTGATGAACCGCCGTTACCTATGAGGACGTCAAGTGTTAATATATTCTGATGCAATGGACTCTTCCTGCCGAACAAATTTATTTGTGCAATGATCTAACTATTTAATGTGATTGTTATTATTATCTGTTCGTTTGGATTGAATATTTAATATTTTGTACTTTATACTCTTCATTATGCAATGTGTCACAATTTGAATTGATCTATAGTATGCACCTAGGTGTTGTTCACATTGAGCGTTACCAATCTGATCGCTTTTGTGATGCGATGTGATATATAGAATGCACCTATTTTTGGTTCACACTGTGCCTTACTATTTTGATCGCTTTGTGATGCGGCGCCGGTGCGTCCGCGTTGCCCCAGTCGTCTGAAGGCGTCGACTCGGTGCGATGCATTCCAATTGACGTCACTGGAGCGATTGCTCCTGGAGCGCATCGCATCTGCGACGCCGGAAGTGATGGTGTGGCGCCGGATGCCCTGCCTTCGCGCGCGCTTATGCACGTCACTGTGTCCTATTGGTATGGCGGCCTATTTAAGCACGCTGATCAGGGAACGCACACATCGCCCCCCGAAGAAGCGAGGTGCAAAACGCGCGTCGGGATTTCACGGGAGGTGTGGGGACACGAACACACCATTGGCAAGGTAACCCACATGATCTATACATTTGGAGATATTTATGTGTATTAATTATGGGCCTTTATGCGGCTATGGCCACAGATATACGATATAGTGGACCTGCCATGCTCATGCAGGATATGCAGTATTATCTGCTATGAACCGCATATATTTATTTAACCTGCGTTTTTGGGCGACTTAGGCTCTCAAATTACTCTGCTGTTTCCCTTACATGTGGGGGTTATTTGGTTATCCTTGTCTTGGATTACTATTTTTTGTACATACTCCTGGTGTTCTCGCCCACCCTATGTGGGTACATTACTATCCTCCTGCTGCTATTTTTTTTTTATAATATTATGCACTTTGATATGTTTGTGAATGTTTCTAAGTCATTATGTCCTGGTATTTTTGTAATAATTTCTAATAAAATGGATTTATATATATACTTAAATATACTTCCGGGATGTGACTCATTATTACTGATATACAGTGAGATTTAAGCCCTCATATTTTTCCTCTTATGCTTGTACTGTCCCATCATTGGCTACTGATGTCACTGTAGCAGACAGGATCGGACTGGCCCACCGGAGAACCGGAGGATTCTCCGGTGGGCCCTGGCATCTGGGGGGCCCTGGCACCTGCTGGCATACAGGGGCCAGTTGCCTAGGGCCCCCGCTGCTCCAGGGGCCCCCAGCCGGTGGCGTGTCGCTAATAGCGGCACACCACGCAGCTGCCATGGGGGCCCCGTGCCAGCGGAGCAGCAGCGGGTGACAGGAGGCAGGAGCCCCTGTCCCCGCTGCTAAAGAGAAATGAATATTCACTGCTTCCCACGCCCACATGGGCGTGGGAAGCAGTGAATGTCATTACTTACCTGTCCCGTTCCACCGCTGCGCCGCTGTGTCCTCGGGTCCTCTTGCTGCGTTGTTCAGGCAGAGGGCGCGATGACGTGGTTAGTGTGCGCCGAGCCCTCTGCCTGAGCATTCACTGCCGGAGGACCCGAAGACAGCGGCGCTCAGCGGTGGAGCGGGTGGACAGGTAAATCTCTCAGGTGCCGGGGCCCTGAGCCAGCGGTGACACCGGCACCTGTCCCCCATAGCGCGCTGGTGTCCCCGCCTGCTCAGGACACCAGCACCTGGCCCCCAGCGACGAGAGGTGAGCATGTCTTTTTTTTTTTTGCAGCAGCAGCTGCGGCAGCAGCTGCGGCAGCATAAAGGGGCCTATAAAATGCAGCATCTATGGGGGCACAGTCTGTGGAGCATCTATGGGGGCAATAATCTATGGGGCATAATCTGTGAAGCATCTATGGAGGCATAATCTATGGGGGCATAATCTGTGGAGCATCTATGGGGGCATAATCTATGGAGCTTCTATGGGGGCATAATCTATGGGGGCATAATCTGTGGAGCATCTATGGGGGCATAATCTATGGGGGCATAATCTATGGAGCATCTATGGGGGTATAATCTATGGAGCTTCAAAGGGGGCATAATTTAAGGAGCATTTATGGGGCATAATCTATGGAGCATCTATGGGGGCACAATCTATGGAGCTTCTATGGGGGCATAATCTAAGGAGCATCTATGGGGGCACAATCTAAGGAGCATCTATCGGGGCACAATCTATGGAGCTTCTATGGGGGCATAATCTATGGAGCTTCTATGGGGGCATAATCTATGGAGCATCTATGGGGGCATAATCTATGGGGGCATAATCTATGAAGCATCTATGGGGGCATAATCTATGGAGCTTCTATGGGGCATAATCTAAGGAGCATCTATGGGGGCATAATCTATGGGGGCATAATATAAGGAGCATCTATGGGGGCACAATCTATAGAGCATCTATGGGGGCATAATCTATGGAGCTTCTACGGGGGCATAATCTAAGGAGCATCTATGGGGGCATAATCTAAGAAGCATTTATGGGGCATAATCTATGGAGCATCTATAGGGGCATAATCTATGGGGGCACAATCTATGGAGCATCTATGGGGGCACAATCTATGGAGCTTCTATGGGGCATAATCTAAGGAGCATCTATGGGGCACAATCTATGGAGCATTTATGGGGGCACAATCTATGGAGCTTCAATGGGGGCATAATCTAAGGAGCATCTATGGGGGCATAATCTAAGGAGCATCTATGGGGGCATAATCTATGGATCATCTATGGGGGCATAATCTATGGAGCATCTATGGGGGCACAATCTATGGAGCATCTATGGGGGCATAATACATGGGCAGCATATGGGGCACAATCTATGGAGCATCTTGTGGGGCATAATACATGGGGCAGCATATGGGGCATAATCTCATTTTCCACCCTAGGCTTATACTCGAGTCGATAAGTTTTCCCAGTTTTTTATGGCAAAATTAGGGTGGGGGTCGGCTTATACTCGAGCATATATGGTATCTATTATTATCTATCTATATATATATATATATATATATATTATATATATATATATATACATATATATTATATATATATAATATATATGTATATATATATATATATATATATATATGTATATATATATTTATATAGATTATAATATATCACTATGAGGGGGGGCAGCATTATCCTCTATGAGGAGGGCAGCATTATCCCCTATGGGGGGCAGCATTACCCCTATGAGGGGGCTGCTTTATAATCTATGAGGGAGGCTACCCCAACTCCTGCTACATAATTAAGACATGTACTACCTTTTATTATACCCTGATATTAGTGTGTTTTACTGCACAATTGGTGGTCTTGTATTTATTTCTATGTAGCTACATAGTGGGCCCCAAGAATGATTTTCTCTGGTGGGCCCAAGGTGTTCCAGTCCGACGCTGGTAGCAGACATATCCAGATGGGATTAGTAGTCCCATCGGACGATGCCTGCCTACACACAGACACAAGCGCACACGCACACACACACACACACACACATATTCACTGCACACAGTCTCCGCCCACACACGCCCACTCACTCTTCCTCCTCCCTATCTGCAGCGTTACTCGCACGCACATCCGCAGCAAATCCGCAGATCTTTTTAAACCTGTGGTTTTGCTGCGGATTTGACTTACTCACTGCAAGTCAACGGGTGCAGAAATGCTGCAGATCCGCAAAAGGAATGGACATGCTGTGAAAAAAAAAAAAAAAGCTGCAAATCCGCGCGTATTTTTCCGCAGCATGTGCACAACAAACCTCAAATTCAACTATCATTGGCTGTGCACTACACTGTGGATTTGATGCAATTCCGCACATCCAAAAATGCTGCGCTTTAGGAGAATTGAAGCTGCGATTGTCTTATTGCTTGTGCTATGCACAGAGAACATCATGGTCTATGAACGCCAGTCATGGCAACACAAGATCACGTCACGGGCGCGCCGATGGGAGCGTGTGGTACAATGCGCTCTCTGCCGGCGCATATTAAAAACCTCTGTCAGCGATTAACAGCGGCATTTAACAGGTTAACAGCCTTTTAGAATCACTTGATGGCTGATTGCATCAGCATGCAAGCGCAAATTAAAGGCATGGATACAACATATGACCCAAGTTCACGATATATATCCTTTATTAGTAACAATTAAAAATACCCTCCCCCCATAGGTAACAGAATTGCATACACATATACATTACGTATATAAAATTGATAAAGTTCCAATAATGACCTTTTATCACAGAAATGGATTTTCATCCCACCAAAGATAATTACTTTGGTGGGATGCAAATCTGTCCCTATAAATCCCTTGGTAGATCCCTGCCTCGCCATGGAGGTTGGCACCCTAGGATAAGTGTAAATGGCGCCACTGCTCCTGACAACTATTCCTCCATGTCCATTAGTGACCCAAAATGCAGGATCAATCTTAAATCAACATGAAGAACTGTAAATCCACATCTAGAGACATAAAGCTAAATTATCCAGAACCATAGGGCTATGAACCAGTATAGAATGGGACAGAAAAAAGGTTCTATAGGTAGGTTATCTATATGCTAAAATACTTTCAATGAGCATGTGTTGCTCATCAGTGCATTGCTCTACTCCTCTGACTTGCATGCTGTGCCTCTACATGTTTCCCCTCCATCATTCGCTTCATCAGGAGGCTCTTAGACAGTTTGGCATCAAATCATGATGTACTTTGTAAGATAGCAGGGCCTCTGTCGTTCTGTTTAACGGACACATTTTTAGATATCTTTAAAAAAAAAAAAAAAAACTAAATATTTTTTTACTCACATTTTCTCAACATATGTTAATGTTCTCCCAACTGGAATCACACTCGGATACACATTCATAGGTTTTATGTGATGCAAAAAGTCTTTAATCTAAACAGAAAAAAAATAAATAGATCAGGTTGTTGAATACAATATTTTTATATTAGGCGCCAGAAGGAAATAATGGTCCAGTTAGCAGAAATAATGTGCTTTTCACAAAAAACAAACAAATGCCCGTAAAACACTCCTACTTTCGAATTTTGACAACAATGTGTTGCACAAGGATGACTGTTTGTTGTGGGCAAAATGTATTATCCAACGGCATATATATATTATTATTATTATTTTTTTTTTTTAAGGAAAGGGAAGGCAAAATAGGGGGGAACACAATTAAGTAATTTTTCACTGCTTTCCCCATGTGGAAAAGAGAAAATGATAATTTTATTCTCCGAATCAGTACGAATGCAGCTGTAACAAATATGTATTATATACTGTATATATTGGATTATGGACGAAAAGTTGCTGCATTCGTAAAGACAATCTTTTCCCTTCTCAGTTGAAGTAGTTATATGTGGGTTGTGATTTTTGTGAGACGAGTTGTAGTTTTTAGCGGTACTAATTCAGAGTACATGCAATTTTTTTTTAACACCTTTGCAATATGTACTGTACTAGTACTGACATGTCTCATCCCTCCCTCTGATGTGGGCTCCGGCGATGAGCCCACATCTTTCCCGGGACATGTCAGCTGTTTTGAACAGCGGACATGTGCCCGTAAAAGCCGTGGGTGGAATCTCGATCCACCCGCGGCTATTATCCCATTAAATGCTGCTGTCAAACTCTGACATGGCATTTAACGCGCGCTTCCAGCCATCTGGCCGGAAATATGCAGACCTGTGACTCCAGTCACGTGATCGCGGGTATCTGGGGTGTTGGCATGACAACTTGAGGTCTCCTGGAGACCTCTATGGTTGTCAGTGCCAGATTGCCATGGGCGCCACCCAGGGGTCAGCGCTCATAGCAAGTCACTAATTCTGCTATATCTGATCATCGCCTTTATGTAGCAGGGCCGACCGGACAACTGCATCTTCTAGTCTCCCATGGAGACTATTGGAGCATGCAAAAAGTAAAAAAAAAAAAAAAAAAAAAAGTAAATACAAGAGTTCAAATCACCCCCCTTTTGCCCCATTCAAAATAATACAATAAAAAAAAATCAAACATACACATATTTGGTATTGCCACGTTCAGAATCACCCGATCAATAAAAAAAAAAAAAAAAAAAAAGGATTAACCTGATCGCTAAACGGCGTAGCGAGAAAAAAAACATAAACACCAGAATTAAGTTTTTTGGTTGCCGCAACATTGCATTAAAATGCAATAATGGGCGATCAAAAGATCGTATCTGCACCAAAATGGTATAATTAAAAACGTCAGCTCGGCACGCAAAAAATAAGCCCTCACCCAACCCGAGATCACAAAAAATGGTGACGCCACGGCTCTTGGAAAATGGCGCAAATTTTTTTTTTTTTTTTTTTAACAGAGTTTGGAATTTTTTTTCACCACTTAAGATAAAAAGAACCTAGACATGTTTGGTGTCTATGAACTCGTAATGACCTGGAGAATAATAATGGCAGGTCAGTTTTAGCATTCAGTGAACCTAGCAAAAAGCCAAACAAAAAATTGTGGGATTGCACTTTTTTGCAATTTCATCGCACTTGGAATTTGTCTCTAGGTTTCTACTACACGACATGGTAAAACCAATGGCGTTGTTCACAAGTATAACTCGTCCCGCAAAAAACAAGCCCTCACATGGCCATATTGACGAAAATATAAAAAAGTTGTGGCTCTAGGAAGAAGGGGAGCGAAAAACGAAAACGCAAAAACAAAAAAGGGCTGCGGTGCTAAGGGGTTAAATTATTTGTTACACTTTTTCTATTGATGGAGGAGAGGGGGAGAGTATGAGGAAAACAAAATAGGATAACTTTATTCTACTTTATACAATGGGTTGCTGGGATTGAGGCTGATCCTACTATTTTTTAACAAAGTTTCTAAGGGGGTCAATATTTGGTTTTAGGATTGCTACATCCAATAGATGGCGTTAAAGTTCCAGGCCTCTTCTTCATTGAAGATGCTTTTAGCTTATTTTTAAACAGCTTCTTTTTTAATGTAAAAAAGTTTTATCTGGTATATTTTTTTTCTGGCGAGGAGGGATGGAGTGGAGATTTTATTTTAATTTAAAATATATATACAGACAGACATATCTATGGGAAAATGTGATTGTTACTATTTCAAAGCATTAATGACTTGTTATACTTGCAGACAATCTATTATAGGGGTTGTCTGGCCTTAGGCTACAAGTCTGCAGTCACTTTATGTGACTGCAGACTTGTAAATCTTCAAATAGCGCACACTGTTTGCTGTGAGGATTCTCCGCCGCCAGGAGCGGGTAGTCATGCGACTGCAAGTATTCGATTTGCATCTTTCAAGCAACATTCCGACTAGACTGTATCTGCCTCGGTCAATACACTTGCATTGACAGTTGACAGCTAACCACATGTATGCAAATCACACTTGTGGTCATGTGCCCACCACTCCCAGCACCGGAGAATCCTTGCAGTGGCTGCAATGTAAGGATTCACAAGTCTGCAGTCACAACGTGATGGCAGGCTTTTAGCATATCCCCTTTACTTGTGCACCAACGCATAGACAAAGTGAGTTCCTTAGATGTGACAATTGCTACTGACCACCAAGGAGTCAGGGATTTTTGTGTTACTCACCGTAAAATCCTTTTCTCCGAGACGCTCATTGGGAGACACAAACCGTGGGTGTTATGCTGCTGCCACTAGGAGGACACTAAGCAATACATAAGCAAAAGAGATTAACTCCTCCTCCTGCAGTATACACCCTCTGTTGGCTCAATCCTGAACCAGTTCGGTGCCAAAGCAGTAGGAGCTCATAACAAATGCATATGTCATAACCAAACAGAGGCTCGAGGCTACTGAGTAGACAAGGGTGGGAGCTGTGTCTCACAATGAGCGTCTCGGAGAAAAGGATTTTACGGTGAGTAACACAAAAATCCCCTTTTCTCCATCGCCTCATTGGGAGGCACAAACCGTGGGACGTCCCAAAGCAGTCCCTGGGTGGGAAGAAACATCACCACAGATATAGCCTCGTAAGCCAAATGCATAAACGCTTTAAACAGCTTAAAAGAAAACAACTCACAGATGCGCAACAGCTGATTGCAGAATCTGTCTGCCAAGAGTCGCATCCGAAGAGGCTTGAGCATGAATTTTGTAATGCTTGACAAAAGTGTGCAGACTGGACCAGGTCGCAGCTTTTCACACTTGCTGTGCCGAAGCCTGGTGCCGAATGGCCCAGGCGGCCCCCACAGATCGAGTGGAAGGTGCCTTAATCCCAGTCGGGATAGGCTGACTCTTGACATGATACGCCTCTTGGATCGTTAAACGAATCCATCTCGCTAATGTGGTTTTGGAAGCAGGAACAAAACCTTGTCTGCGTCCCACCGGAAGCACAAACAGGGCGTCCGATTTGCGGAAAGATGCAGTCCTCGAAATGTACTTTCGGAGAGCCCTCACCAAATCCAAGGTGTGAAGGGCTTTTTTCAGTACGGTGCATCGGCGCCGGGCAGAAGGAGGGCAGGACTATCTCCTCATTGATATGAAAAGCCGAGACGACTTTAGGCAAGAAAGAAGGAGAAGTCCTGAGGACTACCTTGCCCTGGTGAAAATTGAGAAACGGAGGTTTACAAGACAAGGCTGCCAATTCCGATACCCGCCTGATAGAGGTAATTGCAACTAGGAAGACAACCTTCCAGGAAAGAAGAGATAAGGACGCTTCCGGCAAAGGTTCGAAGGGAGATTCTTGTAAGGCACTGAGGACCAGATTAAGATCCCAAGGGTCCAGGGGCCTCTTGTAGGGTGGAACAAGATGTGCCACTCCTTGGATAAAAGTCCTGACCTGAGACTTGGAAGCGATCCGTCGTTGGAAAAAAAGGACGGATAAGGCAGAAAACTGTCCCTTGAGGGAAGAGAGTGCTAACCCTGAATCCAACCCTGCCTGGAGGAACTCTAGAATGGAAGGGATAGAAAAAAACCAAAGGGGGACGACCCTTATCCTTACACCAGGAAAACACGGATTTTGGTAAGAACTTACCTGTAAAATCCATTTCAGCGAAGAAGGAAGGGAGACACACTAGTCATTACTAGTGGGTAGGCGGAGCCCACATAGGATAGAAACACCTCAGATTAAAAAAGTGTTGACCGGCCCCTCCAGCTTATAGGGCTCCTCCTACTCCAGCTCTCCAGTCGTACCCAAGCTAAGGAAGAGCAAATATCACCAGCATAGCAACATAACCCCTTCTGAAGGACTTCAGAGAAAAAACAAGAAGACAGGTTATGCATATAGCCGAAACAACCACACAGTCCAGGTACTACTCACTGAACCTGACCACTGCGATGAGCTGGCAATGCTGGAACAGAGCCTTAGCGCGCCGACCTCAGCCCAGATAATCGCTATCAGAGAAGGGTCACGCCGCATCTGAAAACACAACACACTTCTGCCATGGGAGGGATGTGTGTCTCCCTTCCTTCTTCGCTGAAAAGGATTTTACAGGTAAGTTCTTACCAAAATCCGTGTTTCAGCAGCAGATGAAGGAAGGGAGACACACTAGTCATTACTAGTGGGACGTCCCAAAGCAGTCCAAAAATAAGGGTGGGCAAAAAAAACAAAAGAGGCAGATACCCAACAACCTAAATAAATGCGCAACTAGCGCTAACTACAAGTTCACAAGAACTTTAAACTACAGCCGCCTGCAGGACCCTACGTCCTAAGGCCGCATCAGCGGAAGCACTGACGTCAACCTTATAAAATTTTGTAAATGTGTGGACGGAGCGCCAGGTCGCCGCCCGGCAGAGCTGAGCTGCCGAGGCTCCTTGATGAAAAGCCCACGATGAACCCACAGCCCTTGTGGAGTGAGCTCGAATCTTAATCGGGCAAGGTTCGCCCTTAAGTCGGTAAGCCTCTAAAATGGCCAACCGAATCCAACGAGCTATAGAATCCTTGGAAGCTCATTGCCCACGTCGACGACCTGCTGGAATCACAAACAGAGAATCCGACTTCCGAAAACTTTGAGTAATAGACAAATAGAACTTCAAAGCCCGCACCAAATCCAATGTGTGCAAGGCCCGTTCCTTCGCATTCCTTGGCTCCGGACAAAGCGAGGGCAACACAAAATCCTGGTTAACATGAAACTGTGACACCACTTTAGGTAGAAAGTCGCCCCGTGTGCGAAGCACTATGCGATCTGGGTGAAACTCCAAAAAAGGAGGCGAGCAAGAAAGAGCCGCCAACTCAGAAACCCTTCTCAAAGAAGTGACTGCCACTAGGAAGGCAACCTTCCAAGAGAGAAAGGAAAGATA
>JARQOD010000004.1:302969797-303089534 GCA_033576555.1 Oophaga sylvatica | reverse complement strand
TTTTTTTGGAAAACTGTTTAAGCGTTATTGATCGAGGTCTCCCTGGTTTAGTGGTTCGTAAGGGTCTTCCTTAGCTCATTCAGTACTAGACTGAGGTCCCCTGGTGGAACGGAACTACGTATTGTGGGTCTCATGCGTTGTGTAGCTCTAATAAATCTTGACACCCAAGGATGGTCCGCTAATGGGTAATCAAAAAAGGACCCTAGTGCTGAGATTTGTACCTTCAACGTACTAGGTTTTAGACCCTTATCTAATCCTGCCTGTAGAAAGTCTAGGACTTAGGGATATCTGGGTCCTCAGTAAGGGATACTGGTGCGCATAGTGTGAACAAAATTTCTTTCCCAGACCTTGAGGTATTAGATATGAGGTAACAAGCTTCTGCTTCTCTGTAGAGTAGTTATAACTGATTCAGATAAGCCCCTAAATCTCAGGATCTCCTTTTCAGATCCAAGCTGAAGCGCTAAGAACTCTAGGTTCTGATGGACGAGAGGGCCCTGCGTCAAGAGGTCCTGCTGTAATGAGAAGATGAATCGGGTCTTCTAACGCCATCTGCTATAGTATCGGGAACCAGCTTCTTTTGGCCAGTATGGCACTATCAGAATAACTGCCGTATGACTCCCTGAATCTTCCGTAGTACTCTTGGTATCATGGTAGTGGTGGGAAGGCCTATGCTAGCTCTGTATCATAATCCTGCGCTAGGGCATCTATCGCTGTTGGGTTGTCTTTTGGATCTAGCGAGAAGAAGCGCTCTGTTTTTGTATTTGTTTTTGGAGGCGAATAAGTCTATCTCGGGAAATCCCCACATACTGGTCAGTTGTGTAAATACTTCTTGATTTAGAACCCATTCTGCTGGTTGTATCTTTTGTCTGCTGAGGAAGTCTGCTATCTGATTTGTTTCGCCTTTTGGTGTACTGCTGTCAGAGATCTTAAATTTATTTCTGCCCAGCGCGAATATTTCTTCTGAAATACTCTGTAGGTGACGGTGTCTCGGACCTCCTGGTGCCGTAGGAAGGATACTGTAGTTGACATTGTCCGGAGAATACTCTGACGTGACGGTTGTTACAGCTGTCTCTGTGCATCTCCTGATCGTCTCCCAGACTGCTTGAGCTCTCTGCAATTTGATGAGCTGTTGCGTATCACACCGGGCCATGTTCCTTGGAGATAACGTTCCCTCCACATGTGCTCCCCAGCCGCTGAGACTTGCATCTGTGGTGATATTTATGCAGGGGGATACTCTCCACGGTTTCCCGTGTTTTAAAATTTGATACATCGGTCCACCATGCTAGGGATTGCCTTACTTCTGCTGACAAATTTTATTCTGTTGTCTAATGATGTATCCTTTCCGTCCCATATCCGGAGGATTTCTCTCTGCAACGTCCTTGAGTGAAATTGACTCCACTGGACGCTTGCTATGCATGAAGTCATTAAGCCCAGCACTCTCATTGCCTTCCTGATAGTGGTGTATTTTTGTTTTTGTAACATCTGGGCTTCCTGTTGGACTGTTGTCTGTTTGTGGGGAGGAAGGAAAGAGTGTTCTTGGACTGAGTCCAGAATAACTCCCAGAAATATTTTTCTTCTTTCTGGTTCTAGACTGGATTTTTTTAGATTTATAACCCAACCTAGATTTTCTAGAAGAGATCTGGTTTCTCTGAGGCATTCCTCCATCTGCTGGTGCGAATCCGCCACTAACAACAGGTCGTCCAGGTATGGAATTATGAGGACGTTTTTTTTCTTTAGAAAGGCCATTGCCTCTGCTATGATCTTGGTAAATATACGACGTAGGCAACAGAATTGGAAGTGACGTATCCTTCCTCTGTCCTTTATTGCGAACCTCAGGTATTTTTGATGTGCTGCATGGATGGGCACATGATAATATGCGCTTTTGAGATCTAGTGTGCACATCACTGAGTTTTCTCTTATTAGCGGTATGGCAGACTGAAGTGTTTCCATTTTGAAACGTTTGTAGGCCACCCATCTGTTTAGGGGTTTCAGATTTATGATTGTCCTGTATTCTCCTCCTGGTTTCTTTATAGAGAACAGGCTGGAGTAATGGCCCTGAAACTGTTGAGATTGGGGCACCGGTATTATGGCTTTTAACTCTCTGAGCTCCTGTATATCCGCGACCAGCCTTTCGTGGACCGCCGGGGATTGGCTCTGAGTTAGGAAAAATCTTCGGGGGGGAGGTTGGGTGAATTCCACCCTGTATCCGAGCGCGACTGTGCTCAAGATCCATTGGTTTTTTGTGATCTGTTTCCATTGATCTATGAAGTATTGGAGCCTCCCCCCAATTTGCCTGGCGTCATTGTCTACCTGACCCAGTTCCCTGGTCTCGAAAGGAGCCTCTACCTCTGCCGCCCTTAGGGTAACTCCACCTCCCGGTCTTACCCTTGCCCCTGTAGTCCTGTCTCGGATGAGATCGGGTTTTATGAAAGGCTGGCATTCTTTTTTGTTTTTGCTCCGGGAAACCTTTCTTTTTATCGGACGCTTTGTCCAATAATTCATCTAATACTGGACCAAACACTTGCAGCCCTGAAAACGGTATTGAGCAGAGTTTATTTTTCGACTGTGTGTCACCTACCCATGATCGTAACCACAGCGCACGTCGTGCTGCATTGGATAATGCGTTATTTCTAGCCGCAAAGCGGACTGACTCTGCAGACGTATCTGCTATAAATTCTGTTGCCATTTTAAGTAACGGTAAAGTTTTTATAATTTCCTCTCTGGGGGTTTTGTTGGAGATTTGGTTTTCCAATTCTTCCACCCAACGAGACATTGATCTCGCCACCGAAGTTGCCGCTATGTTGGTCTTCATGACTGATGCCTATGCCTCCCATGCTTTTTTAAGGAGGTCTTCCGCTCTCCTATCCATTGGTTCTTTAAGGCCTGAGGAGTCTTCAAATGGAATGGCGGTTTTTTTCGATACTTTAGCTACAGGTATGTTGATTGTTGGTATGGATTCCCAGACTTTAGTATCGTCTGGGTTAAACAGGAGGCGAAACTTAAATTCTTTTGGAATTACAAGCTTTTTTGCAACATCCTCCCATTCTTCCAATATCATGGCTGTGATATGTTTGTTCACCGGGAACACCCTGCTTCTCTTAGCCCTCAGGCCCCCAAACATCTCGTCCTGGACGGTTAGCGGCTCTGAGGATTCCTCTATTTTCATGGTATCCCTAACCGCCTGCAATAATGTATCCGTATTTTCTGAGGAAAATAAATATCTCTTCCTCTCTTCCGTGGGAAATTTTAAGGGTACTTCTGCCTCACTTGGCTCGGAGTCCGGGTAGTGCGACATTTCTCCCTCTTCCGAGCTAGGGTCCATGTCCCATCTAGGTCTCTTGGGTGAGGGAGGCTGGGGTGGCGTCAGTGAGGATACGCTCGCATGAACTTCTTCTTTAATCATGGAGCGTATATTAGCTAATAAAGAGTCCTGCTCCTTTTTTAAGCATTTTAGCCACGCATGTGTCGCATAATGTTTTTAAGTCTGTTGCGGGAATTTTGGCCGAGCATAACGGGCACTTGTTATATCTTTTCCTGGCTGCTGACGTGTTTTGTTTGGGAGTCTCCTTGTCCTAAAAACAATGTGAAATGAGAGAGTCCTGTAGCTATCTGAACTAGCCCAGCTGAACAGACCCCCTAATTACCCACTTACGTGGTCCATGGTTAGCTCTAAGGATTGGATGTCCGGGCGACTAGCACTCTCCATGTTCACTATGTCAGTGTGTGCTGTCAGGCGTCCGTCTTAAGAAGTCTGCCTTACCCGGCTTCAAGTCATCTGATTCGTCCTCCTTCGAGCTCAGCTGCTGGTAATCGGGCGCTTGTGTGCGTACCATCTGTAGCGCACCTGGGAATCTGCGCCCCTCGGTCGGCGTCCCTCCGTCGGCGTCCCCCTCTACCACGGAGCTCAGAGCTTCCTCTCTGGCTCCGCCCCCGGAAGTGGTCATCGGCGCATCTCCTGTGACGCGGCGCGCCGGAAGTGCTGGGGACGCCTGGGAGAGAAATCGTTCCGGTCCGACCCGAATCCAGCGGTCCCTGCTACCGGGATGCCGCTGCAGCAGCTGCGGAGCAAGAGCCCTTTACCTGGGCATGCTGCCGACGTCGGGAGCAAGCAGCTCGACCGGACCGCTGAGGGACCTCTCCCGGTATCAGCGGTCTGAGGCCCACGACGAGCCCCCTCCAGACCCCGGAGCCTCTTAGGAGAGGACGGAGTTCTCTCTGCCCCGGGAGCCCCGCTCTACCGAGGTAACTTCTGCACCGCTGTGCTTCTCTCCTGCGTCTGTCCCTGATAGGGACAGGAAAACACTGAAGGGTGGAGGTGGGGAGGGGCTATTTAACCTCTTCTGTGTTCCTGTCCCTATCAAGGATATGAAGGAGAACCTCCTGGCGGTGCTGTCAGGAGGGACGTCCTGGAAAACAGAAGTGCGCAAGCGCGACACACGTACTTCCAGCTCATGTACTGCAACTACGTTTGCCAGCACATGCGCACTTATGTCCTCAACCTCAATCTAGTCCTGGAGGCCCTGAGGGGTTCTCCCTTTGAACCTCTCCGAGAGGTTTCCGTTACTTCTGTCCTGGAAGGTGGCATTTCTCGTGGCCATCACCTCCATCAGGCGCGTCTAGGAGTTGGCAGCCCTTTCTTGTCACCCTCCTTTCTGGGTTCTTCACCAGGAAATGGTGATCTTGCGGCCTCCGTCTTCCTTCCTTCGCAAGGTGGTATGCGCTTTCCACCTAAATGAGGACATTGTGCTCCCTTCCTTTTGTCCTGCTCCAACTCATCCTCTGGAGCGTTGATTGAACCAGCTAGACCTGGTTAAGGCGGCGAGGGTCTATCTGACCAGGACTGCTCCTCCCCTTAGGAAGACGGCCTCTCTTTTCGTCATTTTAGATGGTGCATAAAGAGGCTACGATTGCTCGCTGGATCAGAATGGCAATTTTGGAGGCTTTCCGGGTCAAGAACAGAGTGCCTCCCCCTGGGATTAAGGCTCACTCGACCATGGCTGTGTGCGCCTCCTGGGCGGTACACCATAGGGCTTCCGCCCTACAGCTTTGCAAAGCGGCAACCTGGTCTTCCATCCACACGTTTGCCAAATTTTATAAGGTCTATACCTACGCTTTGGCGGTTGCCAGCCTAAGCAGAAGGATCTTGCAGGCAGCAGTGGCGAGTTCTCTGACCTGAACGGAGTTACTGCTGTTCCCTCCCCAAAGACTGCTTTGGGACGTCCCATGGTTCCTGTGTCCCTCAATGAAGCAATAGACAAAACAGGATTTTTGGTTGCTTACCGTAAAATCTGTTTCTTGGAGCCTTCATTGGGGGACACAGCATCCTCCCATGTTTATCAGCTCTTTTTACTGTGTTATATTGTTACAGTTTGAGTTGTCTGTTTTGTTTCTTTCTATCTTGTTGCTTCTCCTACTGGTTTCTCACTAACTTATTTTCCTAATGCCATTCGGTGGGGTGTATACTGCAGAGGAGGAGCTAACTTTTTTTGTGCATTGTGTCAGCCTCCTAGTGGCAGCAGCATACATCCATGGTTACGGTGTCCCCAATGAAGGCTCCGCGAAACAGGATTTTTGGTTGCTTACCATAAAATCTGTTTTTAAATAATTCAATCCGGCATATTAATTTGCCGTTGCCGTTGTTGATCCAGTGTAGGCAGCTCCGGCTGCCTGAGCCAGTACAATGATGTTACATTCATTTGGTCCCTGATCACTAAGGTCGGTGATTGGTTGATCAGACTAAATTCCAATGTTGTCCCATTAATGTCATCTGACCCCTGCAGACAATCACAAGCCTCAGCAGTCAGGTGACTGCAGAATGGGAGACATCAGGACTTCCAATCCCATCGCTGACCACAGGAGTGGCCCGAGCTGGATTCAAGGGAATGACAGCAGGTGAGTATATCTCATTTTTTTAAGTTTGAACACATCCACTCATCTGTAAAGTTTGTTGGGGCCTGAAAATCCCTTTAAAGAAGACTTTTCACTAGTTATTGCTCGTTAAACTGGCCACATAATGGAAGAGTGGCTGCAAAGTTAAATGAAATATCTTTTAATTTCTCATATCCATTCTGGAGATATTTTTTTAAGTTTAGTTTATAATTTATGTTCTAGCTCAACTGGGCGTTAACCAGAGAATGGTCTCTGGGGGCGTGAACTTTTTCTCCTGCATTAGATTGACCATAGATTGATCATAAGCAGGTAGCAAATACAGGGGAAAAAAAAAACGAACAAGCCTCCATAATTACTTAAAACAGGCTTTGTTTGTGTGAAATATATAGAATCACAGACAGCCTGCTTTCCTCTCTATATATTTTGAGGATCCTCCCAAGGATCACAGCCACAGACGAGACTTATCTGGCCCTTGCCCTCAGCCAAATCTTTTTAGCACTACTCCAGGTGATTGACAGGTCTTTCCTTATATAAATGCTTGGGAGGGAACTATCAGGCACATGCAGTGTCACTGGGAAGAGCCATCCAGGGGCGGAGAAGGACTAGTCTGCTCTCCAGCTATGGTCCTCAATGTGTAGCATCTCTGAAATGCCAGAGTTTCAGTAAACAATATACCGGGGCTGCAATCATGCTGCCTGGCTGCGATTCATACTACCCAACATGAATTGCCAAACATTTCCTTTAACTGATCTTCTAGATTACCCTCTTCTTCATCCAATAACTGCAATGCCCTATTTTTAAAAAAAACCCATAGATTTCCAAAACTGTAAATGACCAGCCAACTTGTCTGAAGATTCGGAGAACCTTCTCATGCATATAGAACTTTAAACCACTACTACAACATTTCAACACTTTCTTTTACTTCTTAGTTTTACATCAATCCTTTCACAAGACAAATGAAGATTGGTGACAAGGTCAAATGGCGACAAGGACAAATGAAGATTGGTGCAAGCCTGAAATGAGCAAAAAGAATAAAAGACCTGTAGATTCCTTGGCCTGTAGATTCCTCTGGTACTAGTATATGGACTCTCCCAAATAATGTCAGGTAAAAACTGATAAAACTGCAATAAAATGCATTAGTAGGACTGACCTCACAATGACATTGGTTTTCCTGGACCTCTCACCAAACCACATGGTTGATGGTTTAATACTGATGATGCGTAAAGGGACCCCGTCAGAGAAAAACATTCCACAAGGCAGTCTGTTACCCCTCAGAAATTCTTCATTCTTCAAAATAAACAAAAATTATTATATTTGACGGAACCCCTCACACGCCTCACGTTTTGGTCATTCACAAAACAGCTATACACAAAGTTGTAATATTTCTTATGCTTAAAAAGTGGGGGTAAGCATATAGAAATGTGAGAGTAGAAAAATGATTATTAATAACGTGAAATTGATAGGTGGCTTGGCTATAGGTGGTGAAGATGAGACAGTCATACCAATGCTAAGGAGACACAAAGTCCTACATACACCAGGTATAAAGCAAAATTAGGAGGAGACCGTGCAGTCATATTCTTGGCATTTGCAGATTTTGAAGCATATCTTTCATGCCACCCACTGGAAATATACATCTACATTTGCTTGTTCATTACATTCATTAGTCTGCTGCTGATTGTGCCTCACATAGAAGCCCCAAGACCTTGTATATACACATACACTTTACAAAAATTTGTTTTTAACCCCTACGTAGGCCATTACCACACATTCAACTGAAGTCTGGTCCAGCTGGGAGTTCGATCTCTGATCGTGAATGCCGAACGTCTTAAACTGACCTTCTAATGGGCTAATGGTGCAGATCTCACCTTTTTGGTTGACTGTTGATGGCACTTTTCGCTGAAGTAATATGGACCAAATTCATTAAAAGACACCCACCTCTTTAAAGAATTTGACGCATATTTCAACTACCGCATGCCACCACCAGAAACATATACAAATCAGGGGCTGGCATACATTCCTGTTGTAATATACGCCACTTTGGGGGTGAAAGTTATGATGAATTTGTTAGGTGACTGCAAATAAACCAGGGTTTTTATATTTGTACCCCGGGCCTGTCCCTTTTCAGAGTTGTCATCGCTCAGCAGGAGGGGGGCCATGGCCAACCATGAATAGACTCACTAAGCGTTTCTCCAGAAAGCAGTGCACAAGCTGCACTCCATGTCCTCAGAACTACCAACCTTTATCCTGGGAGACTTCAACATCCCCATAAACAGCCCCACTTCCACATCTGCATCCCAGCTTCTATCACTAACCACTTCTCTTGGCCTCTCACAGCTCTCAACCTCTGAAACACACAAGTGCGGTAACACCCTTGACCTGGTCTTTGTCCGGCTCTGTTCAATCTCCTACCTAAAAAAAACCTCACCGCTTCCCCTCTCTAACCACAACATTCTCTCCTTCACGCTCACAAATCCACACCCAGCCCAGCACACTCCTACCTATCACACATTCAGAAATCTACAAGCCATTAACCCTCTTTGAGACTCCCTACACTCATCACTGTCCCCAATCTCCTCTTTTTCCTGTCCTGATCTGGCTGTACACCACTACAATGACACTTTCAGAAGCACCCTGTACCAAGTAGCGCCCCTCACCCTCAGAACCTCCAAACACAGAGTAAAACAGCCCTGGCTCACATCGCAAACTCGACTTCTCCAGCGATGCTCTAGGAGTGCTGAACGCCTATGGAGAAAAACCCGCACACCAGAAGACTTCATCCACTTCAAATTTATGTTAAGAACCTCTAACTCTGTCCTTCACCTCGCCAAACAGACCTACTATACCACCCTGAACTCCTCACTATCAACAACTCCAAGAAAATTTTTGACACCTTTCACTCCCTCCTCAGGCCAAAAGCACAAACCCCTATCACAGATATTCGTGCTGATGACCTGGCTTCCCACTTTACAGAGAAAATAGATAACATCCGTCAGGAAATCCGCTCCCAGGCACCAAGTGCTGTTACTCCTATCCCTCCCCGCATTTCATCTGGCTCACTCTCCTCATTTGATCCCATCACAGAAGGAGTCTCCAGACTCCTCTTCTTCCCGTCCAAATACATGCACAACTGACCTCATTCCCTCACATCTTCTCCAGTCTCTCTCTCCAGTCGTCAAAACTCACCTAACTACAATCTTTAATCTCTCCATCTCCTCGGGCATCTTCCCATCCTCCTTCAAACACTATCATTACTCCATTATTAAAGAAACCCGCTCTCAACCCATCCTGCACAAACAACTACAGACCAATCTCCAATCTCCCCTTCATCTCTAGACTCTTGGAGCGCCTGATCTGCTCCCGCCTTACCCGTTCTCTCCACTCACTACCTCCCTCCTAGACCCTTCACAGTCAGGCTTCCGCCCCTACATTCGACAGAAACTGTACTCATCAAAGTGACCAATGACCTTCTGACAGCAAAATGTAACGGAGACCATTCTCTGCTCATTCTTCTCGACACTGTTGACCACCATCTTCTACTCTCTAGGCTCCAGTCACTAGGAATTAAGGATACTGCCCTCTCTTGGTACTCTTCCTATCTTTCTGACCGCTCCTTAAGTGTTTTGTTCGCTGGCTTCACTTCATATCCTCTTCCTCTCACTGTCGGGGTACCTCAGGGCTCAGTCCTTGGCCCACTTCTCTTCTCTCTCTACACGGCCCCAACTGGACAGACCATCAGCAGATTTGGCTTTCAGCACCATCTTTATGCCGATGACACATAACTATACACGTCATCCCATGACCTTACCCCCGCTGCACTACAGAACACCAGTGACTGTCTGTCCGCAAACTCCGATATCATGTTCGCTCTCTATCTGAAACTCAACCTCTACAAAACTGAACTTCTTCTGCTCCCGCCGTCTACCAACCTCCCTAAAACTGACATTTCCCTCTCCGTGGGCGGCACCATAATAACACCCCAGCAGCAGGCGTGCTGTCTGGGTGTTACATTTGACACCAATCTCTCCTTCACATCCCATATACAATCTCTTGCCAGCTCGTGCCGCTTACACCTAAAGAACATCTCTAGAATCCGCCCTTTTCTCACCATGGAAACAACAAAATCTCTCACTGTTGCCTTGATCCACTCCCGCCTGGACTACTGTAACGCTCTATTAATTGGCCTCCCCCTCACCAGTCTATCCTTAATGCAGCAGCCAGGGTCGTCCATCTGGTTAATCGGTATTGGGACGCGTCTGCTCTTCGCCAGTCATTACATTGGCTGCCCATTCATTATAGGATCCAATTCAAAATACTTGTTCTCACCCACAAAGCTCTCCACAGTGCGGCACCCCCTAACATCTCCTCCCTTATTTCTGTCTATCGGCCCAACCGACTTTCGACTAACCTCTGCACTAATCCGTACCTCCCACTCCCCAATCCCGACTCCAAGACTTCTCCTGTGCGGCGCCACTCCTCTGGAATGCTCTACCCCAAGAAATTAGGACCATCCACAATTTGCATAGTTTTAGGCGCTCCCTCAAAACAAACTTGTTCAGAACTGCCTATCACGTTCCCTAACCAAAGTCATTGTGTGTGTGTGTGTGTGTGTGTGTGTGTGTGTGTGTGTGTGTGTGTGTGTGTGTGTGTGTGTGTGTGTAGCCCATTCACTATCTCTATCTTTCTATCTTTCCCCCACTCCCTCAAGATGGCTGGACCATCATTGTAAATACACCATTGTAAATACACACCTGTACTTTGTATCTCCCCCAACTCATAGTAGATTGTAAGCTCTCACGAGCAGGGGCGGCTTATTTTGCTTTAATTATTGTATTGTTAACGTTGTTACTTATAACTTGCGATTGAAACTGTTAAACTGTAAAGCGCTGCGGAATATGTTGGCGCTATATAAAGAAGATTATTATTATTATTATTATTATTAAGTCTCCTCAGCTCATAGACTGCATAGAGTTTTGATTGTGGTGCACACAGCCAGTGATACGCTGCATTAAAAAAGGAATATCTTCTAACTGGTAACAATTATTACAATCATTTTCAATACCGCAGCAATGCATTTACCACGGGGTGTCGACATGCATGTATCTGTGTCCGCCTGTCCGTTGTCACGTGGCAGAGAATCTCAGGCATATTCCGGAACATATCTAGCTTATTCACATGAACCTGGAAACAAAGAGTTAATGCACGTGTGGAGCTGATAAAATGCACAAAATACATTCGTCAAGTAATTCAAGGGGTTAACATCCCCCCCGTTGAAAATTAAATCAGCACAGGCACAAGGAGGTAATAGGCAACTGTGTACAGATAGTACGTTCAGCTGTGCATTTTCTAATTAGCCATAGCGTAACACTACCTGATAAAGCTCAGATTGGCGACGTATTATTCATATGGTACAAATTTGGTCTAGCCTCAGCATGGAATGCAAAACAAAGTTGTCAATATTGAATACATCTACAGTACAGACCAAAAGTTTGGACACACCCTTCTCATTTAACCCCTTTACCCCCAAGGGTGGTTTGCACGTTAACGACGGGCCAATTTTTACAATTCTGACCACTATCTCTATATGAGGTTATAACTCTGGAACGCTTCAACAATAGTGTTGAGCGATACTGCTCGATATCTAAAAATATCGTATCGAAATGGTATCGCCGATATCACTAAATATCGTCGATATCCGATTACGATACCGGAAGTCCCATGTAAGTCTATGGGAACAAAATATCGCAACAAAAAAAACCCCTTTCTTTCGTTGTAAACACAAAATATACACACATAGAATACATAATTATATATATATATATATACACACATGTCATTGTGACATATATATATATATATATATATATATATATATATATATATATAATACACACATATATTTATAGTTTATACACTTCTACATAGTAAAATAGACTCTGATTCAATTGCCGGGTAAAGCCGTGACATACCCCATAGAAGTCGACGGGCTCGGTGCCGAGTACCCCAAAACCTCTGGCTCTGTGCGACTCAACTTGGGCGTCACGAACAGGATTCTGTAGCTCGCTATAAGCGAGTCCTGTGTGCCTGAATTGAACTGGTTTTGTGCTTGAGAATTGCTAAAATCATCAGAGAATGTATTTGCCATTTTTCAGCCATATCTGCGTCACGACGAGGCACTGGTGAAGAAGAAGGGCGTGCTCTTCGTGGGTGTACACTCACTCAGTGACGCGAAAACGATGGCTCTAAATGGTACTGCAATGTAAGATCGTGCCCCACAGCTCTTCAGTTCCGCCTCCTCATCCTCCTCAGTGTGCGGAAACTAACGCGAAGGTCCCGCCTCCCTACAAAAGAGGGGCCCTCTCCTGATGCTAATGACACATGTGACTTGGCAGAGATGGCTAATGGACACGAGCAGAAGTGTGAAGGGATGGAGCAGTCAGACTCAGAGCTCTCCCCCACGGAAGCGACCCGATCGCCACGGAACCACCGTTGGGCACCCGGCCTGGAAACCCTCCTACGCTGCAAGAAGCGGAGGATACCCTAAGAGGCCTGGCCCGGCACCGGGAGGAGGTCGCCAGGATGGAAGCGAGCTGGCGTGCCCTAAAAATAAACTTGGAGCGGCGCCAATCCCTCTTACCTGAAGTGTCTGTACCGGAAGGTGAGGCACCCGTTCTAGTAGAGGAGCCCTTGCAATGTGATCCGGTTGACGTTGTCGCAGTGGAGGCACCCGTTCCTGCAAAAAACTCTGCACCGGCAGCACCCCAGATCCCGCTGTCTGCCCCCGTCGCTGAGACAGAAGAAGCGACACCCATCCTCATGGAGGAGGCCGCGCAGGCACCAGAGGTCTACCTGCCTGTACCGGAGCCCCGACTGTCATCTGTTCCAGAGCCGGCTGCTTCCTCCGCAGGTGAGCGCCGCCAGGACTGGGGGGCGCCAGGAGAGCTGCCGCAAACCGGACACTGTAAGCTGGCATTTGATGGTGGAGACATGGAGCAGCTGGTGGAGGAGAATTACAACCGGCGTCAGGAGGAAGAGTGGAGACGTTGGGAGCGGGAAGCAGAGCGACAAAGGGAGCAGCGAGAATCCCAAAAGCTTCGCCAACGTCAGCTGGAGAAGGACCGGGCAGAGAAGGACCGGATGAGAAAAGATAAAGGAACCCTGTGGGAGCCGCGGCGTAAGGGTGCAGTACGGAGCTTTAAATTGAAAGGTGGTTGGGGCTTCATCCAGGAGCCTGGACTTTATTTAGAAGTTTTTGTGAACCGGCGGGACGTGGAGGCTCACCTCCCAGAAGGACACCCGGGGGAGGGACCTGTTGCCAGGAGACTTGGTGACTTACACCCGACACTGGGGTTACAATGGATGGTACGCCCTAAATGTTACCAGGTGCGACCCCTACTCCCCAGAGTGTCAGGAACCTGTGAGACCCTCGGAGCCTTCAGCCTCCCACATCCAGGCCTCTGCAAAAGTGCCCACCCCACGCCGTAAATCTCCCCAGCCTCCCTCAGTGGTCTCCTCAGCAGCCCCAGCTATGGACATGATAAGTATAGCTGGCCCGTACCCGGCGCCTGTTAGGCCCCCTGGGGTTCGTTCAGTCCGGGACATAGGGTTCCAGACCCGGAGGGAGATGAAAATATCGAAACGAATTATCGAAAGGCCGATAGAGCTAATATCGGCCGATATCCGATATTTGCAGTATCGTATCGCTCAACACTATTCAACAATAGTTGATTCCGAATACCGATATTTTCGTCATATCGAATACCGGAATCGGATTTGTCACTGTCACTGTGAGTGTCCGTCGGTCGGGTCTGTCAGGAGTCAGCGGCACTTACCTGGCAGAAGATCTCCGGCGGTCACGTCCTGGACTGCTTGATGGCCGCCATTATCTTCTCCCTGGCGGTCACATGCAGTTTTTCGCGATAACTGCAGTGACTGCAGGGTAATCCCGGCCGTAAACCAGTCCGATGACGTCACCGCCGGGGAAGCAGGTAATCAGCTGTGCTGCGCCGGGATGACAGGCTCTGCCTGTCATTCTGATGTAGCAGAGCTGGATCGTCGGGGACACTCGTTACTATGGACTGCTTCGGTCAGGTGGTATACTTTTTTTTTTTTTTCTTTTTTTTTTACAGGAGATCGATGGCGTCGCAGGATGAGACTGTAATAAAAGTAATTAAAAATGTGTTTTTTTTTTTTTTTTATTAAATTAAAAAACTTTTTTATGAACATTCACCCGTCCGGGTACATCAACAATTTAACTATTTATCAACAATTTAACTATTTAAATTTAAATTACATACAGGGACCCTGTCCGGGTTATTTATACTTCTTTGGCCGGGGTGTTCCAGGTACCACCTGGTACTCTTCTGATGCTTGCCAAACATCCGAGGCACCAAGGACCACCAGGACCTGATGACGTCGTGTGGCCTGTACAGTCAAGTCGTGACCCGCTATCTGGGTCTGTGTGGCCACCTCTTTCATCTCCCTCCGGGTCTGGAACCCTATGTCCCGGACTGAACGAACCCCAGGGGGCCTAACAGGCGCCGGGTACGGGCCAGCTATAGTTATCATGTCCATAGCTGGGGCTGCTGAGGAGACCACTGAGGGAGGCTGTGGAGATTTACGGCGTGGGGTGGGCACTTTTGCAGAGGCCTGGATGTGGGAGGCTGAAGGCTCCGAGGGTCTCACAGGTTCCTGACACTCTGGGGAGTAGGGGTCGCACCTGGTAACATTTAGGGCGTACCACCCATTGTAACCCCAGTGTCGGGTGTAAGTCACCAAGTCTCCTGGCAACAGGTCCCTCCCCGGGTGTCCTTCTGGGAGGTGAGTCTCCACGTCCCGCCGGGTCACAAAAACTTCTAAATAAAGTACAGGCTCCTGGATGAAGCCCCAACCACCTTTCAATTTAAAGCTCTGTACTGCACCCTTACGCCGCGGCTCCCTCAGGGTTCCTTTATCCTTTCTCATCCGGTCCTTATCTGCCCGGTCCTTCTCCAGGTTACGTTGGCGAAGTTTTAGGGTTTCTCGCTGCTCCCTTTGTCGCTCTGCTTCCCGCTCCCAACGTCTCCACTCTTCCTCCTGACGCCGGTTGAAATTCTCCTCCACCAGCAGCTCCATGTCTCCACCACTCCACTGCAGCTTGCAATGTCCGGTTTGCGGCAGCTCTCCTGGCGCCCCCCAGTCCTGGCGGCGCTCCCCTGCGGAGGAAGCAGACGGCTCTAAATCAGATGACAGTCGGGGCTCCGGTACAGGCAGGTAGTGCTCTGGTGCCTGCGCGGCCTCCTCCATGAGGACGGGTGTCGCTTCTTCTGTCTCAGCGACGGGGGCAGACAGCGGGATCTGGGGTGCTGACGGTGCTGCGGTTTTTGCAGGAACGGGTGCCTCCACTGCGACAACGTCAACCGGATCACATTGCAAGGGCTCCTCTACTAGAACGGGTGCCTCACCTTCCGGTACAGACACTTCAGGTAAGAGGGATTGGCGCCGCTCCAAGTTTATTTTTAGGGCACGCCAGCTCGCTTCCATCCTGGCGACCTCCTCCCGGTGCCGGGCCAGGCCTCTTAGGGTATCCTCCGCTTCTTGCAGCGTAGGAGGGTTTCCAGGCCGGGTGCCCAACGGTGGTTCCGTGGCGATCGGGTCGCTTCCGTGGGGGGAGAGCTCTGACTGCTCCATCCCTTCACACTTCTGCTCGTGTCCATTAGCCATCTCTGCCAAGTCACATGTGTCATTAGCATCTGGAGAGGGCCCCTCTTTTGTAGGGAGGCGGGACCTTCGTGTTAGTTTCTGCACACTGAGGAGGATGAGGAGGCGGAACTCCAGAGCTGTGGGGCACGATCTTACATTGCAGTAACATTTACACTGGTCGGCCATCGTTTTCACGCCACTGAGTGAGTGTACACCCACAAAGAGCACGCCCTTCTTCTTCACCAGTGCCTCGTCGTGACGCAGATATGGCGGAAAAAATTGGCAAATACATTCTCTGATGATTTTAGCAATTCTCAAGCACAGAGTCTATTTTACTATGTAGAAGTGTATAAACTATAAATATATGTTTATATATATATGTCACAATGACATGTATGTAATATATATATATATATATATATATATATATATATATATGTATTCTATGTGTGTATATTTTGTGTTTACAACGAAAGAAAGGGTTTTTTTTGTTGCGATATTTTGTTCCCATAGACTTACATGGGACTTCCGCTATCGGAATCGGATATCGGTGATATTTAGTGATATCGGTTATACCATTCCGATCCGATATTTTTCGATATCGAGCAGTATCGCTCAACACTATTCAACAATCATCGCGATTCTGAGAATGTTTTCTCGTGACATATTGTACTTCATGTTAGTGGTAAAATTTATTCGCTAAAACTTGCGTTTAATTTTGAAAAAAAACTTAAATATGGCGAAAATTTAGCAATTTTCAAACTTTGAATTTTTGTTCCCTTAAAACAGAGAAATATGTCACACAAAATAGTTAAGAAATAACATTTCCCACATGTCTACTTTACATCAGCACAATTTTGGAACCAAAATTTTTTTTTCTTAGGCAGTTATAAGGGTTAAAAGTTGACCAGCGATTTCTCATTTTTACAACAAAATTTACAAAGCCATTTTTTTTAGGGACCACCTCACATTTGAAGTCACTTTGAGGGGTCTATATGGCAGAAAATGCCCAAAAGTGACACCATTCTTGAAACTGCACCCCTCAAGGTACTCAAAACCACATTCAAGAAGTTTATTAACCCTTAAGGTGCTTCACAGGAGCTGAAGCAACGTGAAAGGAAAAAATGAACATTTAACTTTTTAGTCACAAAAATGATCTTTTACAAACTTTTTTTTAATTTTGACAAGGGTAAAATGAGAAAATGGACAGAAAGTTGTTGTACAATTTCTCCTGAGTGCGCCAATACCCCATATGTGGGGGAAAACCACTGTTTGGGCACACGGCAGAGCTCGTAAGGGAAGGAGCGCCATTTGACTTTTTCAAACCAAAATTGTCTGGAATTGAGATTGGACGCCATGTCGCGTTTGGAGACCCCTGATGCGCCGAAACAGTGGAAACCCCCACAAGTGATACCATTTTAGAAACTAGACCCCCTATGGAACTTATCTAGATCTGTTGTGAGCACTTTGAACCCCCAAGTGTTTAATAAAAGTTTATAATGCCTGGGTGTGAAAAAAAAAAAAATTTCCACAAAAATGATTTTTTAGTCCCCAATTTTTAATTTTTCCCAAGAAACTTGGACCCCAAAAGTTGTTGTCCAATTTGTCCAGAGTATGCTGATACCCCATATGTTGGGGGGGAACCTGTTTATCCCGTCCATGGTCATACAGGCCCAGGTCACCTGGACGGGATAGTATGTCGGATGGCAGAAAGGGGTTAAAGATTTTTCTGTATTTTCAGGACTATGAAAATTGTAAATTCACACTGAAGGCATCAAAACTATGAATTAACACATGTGGAATTATATACTTAACAAAAAAGTGTGTAACAACTGAAATTATATCTTGTATTCTAGGTTTTTCAAAGTAGCCACCTTTTGCTTTGATGACTGCTTTGCACACTCTTGGCATTCTCTTGATGAGCTTCAAGAGGTAGTCACCGGAAATGGTCTTCCAACAGTGTGTTTGGGGTCATTGTCCTGTTGAAAAATAAATGATGGTCCAACTAAATGCAAACCGGATGGAATAGCATGCCGCTCCAAGATGCTGTGGTAGCCGTGCTGGTTCAGTATGCCTTCAATTTTGAATAAATCCCCAACAGTGTCACCAGCAAAGCACCCCCACACCATCACACCTCCTACTCCATGCTTCACGGTGGGAACCAGGCATGTAGAGTCCATCCGTTCACCTTTTCTGCACTGCACAAAGACACGGTGGTTGGAACCAAAGATCTCAAATTTGGACTCATCAGACCAAAGCACAGATTTCCACTGGTCTAATGTCCATTCCTTGTGTTCTTTAGCCCAAACAAGTCTCTTCTGCTTGTTTTCTGTCCATAGCAGTGGTTTCCTAGCAGCTATTTTACCATGATGGCCTGCTGCACAAAGTCTCCTCTTAACAGTTGTTGTAGAGATGTGTCTGCTGCTAGAACTCTGTGTGGCATTGACCTGGTCTCTAATCTGAGCTGCTGTTAACCTGCGATTTCTGAGGCTGGTGACTCAGATAAACTTATCCTCAGAAGCAAAGGAGACTCTTGGTCTTCCTTTCCTGGGGCGTTCCTCATGTGAGCCAGTTTCTTTGTAGCGTTTGATGGTTTTTGCAACTGCACTTGGGGACACTTTCAAAGTTTTCCCAATTTTTCGGACTCACTGACCTTCATTTCTTAAAGTAATTATGGCCACTCGTTTTTCTTTACTTAGAATTTGTATTATGGCAAGAAAAAAGCAGCTAACAGTCTATTCAGTAGGACTATCATCTGTGCATCCACCAGACTTCTGCACAACACAACTGATGGTCCCAACCCCATTTATAAGGCCTGACAGGGCACACCTGTGAAGTGAAAAACCATTTCCGGTGACTACCTCTTGAAGCTCATCAAGAGAATGCCAAGAGTGTGCAAAGCAGTCATCAAAGCAAAAGGTGGCTACTTGAAGAACCTAGAATATAAGACATCATTTCAGTTGTTGCACACTTTTTTGTTAAGTATATAATTCCACATGTGTTAATTCATAGTTTTGATGCCTTCAGTGTGAATGTACAATTTTCAGTCATGAAAATACAGAAAAATCTTTAAATGAGAAGGTGTGTCCAAACTTTTGGTCTGTACTGTATATCTAATACCGTACATGCGAGAAGGTGCAGGAGGAAATGAGGAGACAAGACATGGAGCGGAGTCATAAATCAATGGCGAGAGGGCAACTTACAATGTATTCTTCACTTTACCTTTGCTCCAAATTCCTCACTCAGGTTTGTGAATAGATATTCATATCCATAAGCTGCTTTGCAGTTAAGCCAGACAACATGGTAAGAACTCCGTGTTATCCAGCTGCGCACCAATTCCAAAATCCCAATCAAGCATTCTTCCTAAAGTAAACCCAAAAAAGATAAATCAATCACTGCATCCAATGCCATGGCTTTATAGTGATGTGACAACACATACATGGTGAGCAATTATACAGAGACTTTAGAAGTTAAACAACGACCAGATGTAAGGCTATGAATAACAGTAATAGGTCAAAATACAATCAATCAAAGCCACATAGCTAATGAGCGGCGCTGTCTTATATCTCAGTATTACTGGTTATGTCACCATCACACCAGTATATGTAGTGAGGTGGGCAGTGTAGTCGGTAAGCCAAACCTTCCGACTCTTTTATTTCCCCAATTCACCAGCCCTGGTCATTACTGAGTATGTCCATAAAGTGCAGCAAAGATTCATCTGCGCTAAATGCCGAAATCCTTAGATCAGGAACAGAGCAGACATTTATAAGACATTTCAGAACTTTCCCAAATTCTTATGAAAAAATTTACAGCACATCCTGCATTGTGCTACTGTACCCAATGTATTATATATTTTAGGAGTGAGTCGGTCCATTTTATACCGACACCACCAAAATGGACACCGACTCCCTGGTACTGACACCACTCGGCACATCCACAGCTTTGCCGGTGTCGTTGCGCAGGGCGAGCACGAGCAGAGTACACCACGCACCGTCTACTTAGGCCTCTTTCACACATCCGTCTTTTTGTATCAGGCATGATCCGTCGAACACCTGAAGGGACGATCCGGTGCTGAAACAAAAAAACTGATGCAACGGATCCGTTTTTTTGCTGGATCCGACCTGAACTTTTGAACCCAGAAAAAGAGGGTTTTGGATGCCGGGAGACACTGGAAAATGTAGTAGTAGTAGTAGTACTTGATTTCCAGAATCCGGATCAGACTTTTGCCGGATTGCACAAAAGTCTGATCCGGTTCCATTGAATTCTATTGTTTCCGGCCGCCTGATGCGCCGCTTCAGGCACATCAGGAGGCTTCGGCAAAAAAAGAAAAAAACCTTACATGCTCCGTTTTGTCCGGCCGCCGGAATGTACATTTCCGCCGGATCCGGACAAAAACGGATACAACGCAATGACATCAGGCGCGATCCGGCGCTAATGAAAGTCAATGGTAAAAAAAACGCATCCGGCATTACATTTCGCCGGATGCGGTTGGACAAAAAAATGCCGGAGGGCGCCGTCAGGCGCACAACGGATGTGTGAAAGAGGCCTTACAGAATCTCTAGCTATCAGTAGATGCAGCAAGTAACAGCCATAGCTGAGCATGCAGTGAAAAATATTCTAATGTCACAGAGCAAGGAACAAACCTCAGAACACAAGGACAGACAGGGTGAGCTGGAAGGATGAGAGGGCTTCTGGGAAGTGCAGTTTCCCCCCACTAAATCAATGTACAATGCGACAAGGAACGCACAATATTAGTATATAGTGTATTGCAACCGTATGTAGGTAAAGAGTTTTCTATGAAAACAAAAAACACTTTTGGGATAGTCCATTACCTTTGCTTTCAATTCTATTTAAAAATCATTTAGTGTGGAAATACACATGTAAGCGAGACATTTACTTTAAGGGAACTGGTCATGTGAATAAACGCTATTCGCCTCCAGATAGAGGGTGACCCTGCAGGTTAATAGCATTCTGAAGCCATACAGCCCACTCACTAAAAGCTCCACTGCTGGGAAGAAATGAATGTTACTCCTCCTAGTAACCTCCGACCTTCAGTCAGAGACATTGCCAGTGCGGCTTCAGTCTCCGCTCACTGCATAGTGAGCACTCTTACCACGTCCCAGCACTGACTGACAGCTAGCTGTGCGTTGCACCAGTGCCGAGCCTGCTGTTAGTCACTCCTCACTATGTACTGAGTGGAGACTGAAGCCACGCCTATGACTGAAAGCTGGAGGCTGCTGGGAGGAATCAAGTTTATTTCCTCCTGGTAGCCGAGCTTTCTGTGCAGCATTCACACTGCTTCAGAATGCCATTAACCTACAGATTAATAGTGTTTTTCACATAACAGGTTTCCTTTAAAGAGGGGAGGGGGGAATGACTGTTCAAACCAAGTACAGCCGCTCTGTGCTGCACGGCGGGACCAATCATTTATATAACCTACAGCTTTCCACCTGCTTGGTTTCCATCTATTCCCACCTCCTTTTCTATGGCTCTATGGAGCCAGAGCTGTCAACCAGAGAAGTGCGGAGAGATATGAAAACCAAGCAGATGGGAAGGTGCATGGTATATAAACGATTGGCCCCGCCGTGAAGCACCGAGTGCCTGTACTTGGTTTGAACAGTCATTCTGTGCGGACAGAGTCTCTTTAAATACAATGTGCAAGATCTTCATTTGTTGTCAGTGAACGGAATCTTTCTTGTTTGCAAATAGATGATGAAAACCTGTACGGTCCTTGTACTTTGCTCAGTCCAAGAATTTGCCATAAGTTTAAGTCCCACATTTTGGGAATGACATATTTTGTACACTCACAATACACTGTAGCAAACTAACGTGGACAGGAGAAAAAAATAAAAGTGGCACAGCTGTGAGATGTACTAGATCTGCATGGCTTTTCAAACCTTGAATGAAAACATGAGAGTTTCTAATTACTGACAAGAAGCAGAGAATTTGAAAATGGTGAGGCACTGAAACACAGAATATTAGAACGTTCCGGAATTTTTATCCTGTACTGATAAAGCTTTAGTTACATCAGAAACACAGTACACGGTGGTCACAGTACACGGCCATTTGTTTTTAATCTGACAAACCCATGAATTCCAAGTAAGGCAAAAAGATACTGCAGTACCCAAGGAACTCCAACTTACCCTACTGGGAATCTGGAAAAATTTAGGGTCACAGAATGTTGTGTCTAAATAAACACTTTCAATGTCTTTCACTCTGAAAGGAAAAGGCAAACATGAGTATAATGGTAGAAGACCAGGCCAGGACAGTCTTTGGTGGCAATACATGTGTACAGCAGGCTAACAGCAGAAAATTATTATTTGTTTTACTTTGCTTTCTTTCTTTATTTGTTTTTTCTAAATCAACTTTAATTCCAGGATGCTGTACAATAGAATATTCACAGACCGGTCACTACTGGCTAAACCATGGTTGCCCTGCTGACACACTTGTAAGGATAACCCACCCGGCCATATTCCGCTGTCCCTGTATTCACTATAGGTGCTGTATGGGACTGTCAGATGAACGATTTTGCAGATGTATGACTGTAAGGCTGGTTTCACATTTGCGTCTGTGAACGCAGAGTTTCATCCGCATACGTCCAGTGTACGGCGAGGCGTGGCTAACGCAACATGTTGCATTTTTTGAGGTGGCAAATTTCCACGGCCATACGCATGCGGACGCTTGAGGATGGAGTGCGTCAAAACAAGGCATTACAGTTAGAGTTGAGCGAAACAGGTTGGTCAGATTCAAAAGTCGCCGACTTTCGCCAAAGTCGGGTTTCGTTGGCCGAAACCCGACCATATCGTGCAGTCAGCCATGCTGTCGGCAAAACGAGTGCCAAAGTCGGTTTTCCCAGAATATTTTCAGGAGCTTTTTTTCAGCCAATGAGCAAGGACGTACACTGTGGGCAACGAGATGACATGAGCAGCGTCCACCACCATCTTACAGAAGGGCATTGCAGTGATTGGCTTGCTTTGGGGGGCGTCATAGCGTCTATAAAAGCCCTGACCGCCGACCGCCATTTTACTTCTGCCGATATTAACAGTAGCGTTAGGGCTGGAAAGAGAAGTTCTTCTGTGCTTGTGCTGATAGCAATTGTGCTGTACAGTTAGTGTGCAGTGACAGGGGAGGATTTTCTTGTGTGCAGCAGCGCTGGTTATTAGGCTGATGCTAGCTGTACTGCTGTGTGTACACTGCTGTGCAGACTACATTTTACACAGCACTAATACTTTTATTATTTTTTTCTGCACAGTTACCGACCGTTCATTTTTTCCCACACCGTTCAGAGGTGTACGCTACTCACACACTACCGTGTACCGGCTGGTATCGCGGACAAATACATGCTGACTATCTGTGTGTGACTCCCGAAATATATACAGAGATTGTAATTTTCTCCTGCACCGTACACAGCTGTACGCTTCTGAGACAGTACCATATATCTGCTTTTTGCATTACGGTCAAATCCATACTGAGTGAGCCTCTGTGTCGGACTCCGGAAATATATATGGAGATTTAAATTTTCCCCTTCACCGTATACAGCTGTACGCTCCTTACACAGTACCATATATCTGCTGCTATTTTTGGTACATTTTCCCAAACATGAGGAAGTATGGTGGAAGAGGCCGCGGACGTGGGCGGGGTGGCCAGCTGGGACTGGTGGTGCATCTGCTGGTAGTGCCAAAAGCACAATAGCAACTAAGGCAGGAGGTGTTGAGCCTGCGTCATCGTCTGGCTCCAGAAGGCCTGGAAGGCTCCCTTTTCTGGGAGTAGGTAAAACGCTTTTAAAGACGGAGCATCAGGAACAGGCTTTGGCTTACATTGCCGAAACAGCCTCCAGCTCTATCTCCTCCTCTTCTGAAGTTTCAAAAAATGCAAGCACTGAGTCGTCAGTGCAGGCTCCTGGTCAGGAACAACACCTTTCCTTGTGTCCTTCACCCCCACCACAAGTGAAGGATGCAGCAGGCCACACTTCAGATTACTCCCTGGAGCTCTTTTCACATACCATGTCTGTGTTATCAAGTCAAATCCTGAATTCCCCAGTCCAAGATGAACATGACATGGAGTGCATGATGCACAGCCACTGCTATCTGATTCTGCTGGTACATTCACCCAGAGCACTACATTGCCCTCGCAGTCTACTGAGCCAGAATCTGACCCTGATGAAACTCAGGTGCCCCTTCCCGCATACTATACCACCTTACACGATGACACAGAGGAAGGTGCAGGTGAAATTGAAGAGGAGGTGAAGGATGACTCAACTGTTGACCCGGATTGGCATCCATTGGGGAAGAGGGTGCCGCTGACAATAGCTCAGAAGAGGAGAAGGATCCGCAGCATCGACATCGCAGCTGCGGTTATCTGGCAGGCCCGTAGCAGTCCAAAAACGTGTTAAAAAAACAAAAAGAGTTGCAGGACAGCTTGGCCAGACGGTGAAATTAGCACAGCGTGCAAACCCTGAAAATTTAGCCCACAGTAGGAAGAGTGCAGTGTGGCACTTTTTGGACCAAAATCCTATTGATGAGGCAAAGGTTATCTGTAAGAAGTGCGGAAGGACCTTTAGCCGAAGGAAAAATCTCTGAAGATTGAATACCAGTTGCATGCTTAGACATTTAAACACCATGCACTTGCAAGCGTGGATGGACTACAAAACCTCACTGGCTTTGAACGCCTACATTGCCAAACTGATCTCATTAGAGATGATGCCCTTCCGGTTGGTTGAAAGCACAGCGTTCCGAGAGCTCATGGCCTACGTTGTTCCACACTATGACCTACCCAGTCGGCACTTCTTTTCTAGAAAAGCCATCCCTGCCCTCCACCTCGTGTGAAAGACCGCATTGTCCATGCACTCAAACAATCAGTGAGTGGAAAGGTGCACCTCACAACAGATGCATGGGCCAGTAGGCATGGCCAGGGCCGTTACGTGTCCATCACTGCGCACTGGGTTAATGTGGTGGATGCAGGGTCCACAGGGGACAGCGGTGGTGGGACAGTGCTGCCTAGCCCACGGTATAGGCAACAGTTGGCTGTAGGCGTTCGACCCTCCTCCTCCTTCAGAAGCATAAGCTCGTCGACAGAGCGCAGTCGCATGAGCACTCCATCCGCAGCTGCCAGTGTTGCACACGAGGTGTCCCACTATCGAACAGCTAGTGGTAAGCGTCAGCAGGCTGTATTAAAGATGATGTCTTTGGGCGACAACAGACACACCGCGGAGGTACTGGCCGACTATTTGCAGCAAGAAGCTGAGTCATGGCTGGGCAGTCTACATCTTGAGCCAGGCAAGATAGTCAGTGATAACGGACGTAATTTTGTGGCGGCCATAGCCCTGGCAAAACTCAGACACATACCTTGCCTGGCTCACACCTTGAACCTGGTGGTGCAGTGCTTCATAAATAATTATCCGGAGTTACCAGCCCTGCTCCATAAGGTGCGAAGACTGTGTTCGCACATCCGTTGCTCGCCTGTAGACTCCAGACTTATGCAGAGGCTGCAGCGATCGCTCCACCTCCCCAAGCATCGCCTAATCATAGACGTTGCAACAAGGTGGAACTCCACCATGCACATGGTTGAGAGGCAGAGCGAACAGAGGCAGGCTGTAATTCATTTGTGGGAGGATCGACAGGCAGGCAGTTTGAGGGCAGACATCGAGTTGTCAGGTGTGCAGTGATCAAAGCTGAAAGACCTCTGTAAAGTTCTTCTGTGTTTTGAGGAATGCACACGGCTGGTAAGCGTAGACGACGCCATCATAAGCATGAGCATCTCACTTATGCGTCTGCTCATGCAAACTTTGACGCACATTAAGGATCAGGCGTCTGCAGCGGAGGAGGAAGAGGAGGAGGAGGGAAGCCTTGATGACAGTCAGGCATTGTCTGCTCAGGGAACGGTCCTGGACGAGGTGGAGGAAGAAGAGGAAGAGGAGGAGGATGAGGGGATGATTATTTGGGGGAGGAGGATGCTTCTCAGTGGGCAAGAAAAAAATGTTGGCTTGCCAAGGTCAGGTACAGGGTTTGTGCGTGACTGGATGGATGTGGATTTGGCAGAAAGTGCTCCTCCACCCATCACTGGCAGTGCATCATTGACACCTGGAACATTGGCCCACGTGTGATTATGTCTTGCGGATCCTAAGAAGGGACCCCTCCATTGCCAAAATTATGAAGGATGACGACTACTGGTTGGCCAGCATCCTCGATCCACGCTATAAAGGCAAATTACAGAACATCATGCCACAAGAGAACCTAGAGCTAATTTTGGCGAACAAACAAGCAACTCTGGTAAACCATTTGTTAGAGGCATTTCCAGCACACAGCAGCGGTGCAGGTTCTACCAAGAGCCGTACTGGGCCAAATGGAAGAGGTGTTCGTGGTGCACACAGCTGAAGTGGCGTTGGAGACAGGGGTTTCATGACCATGTTGTGGTCTGATTTCTCGAGAACCGCTCACACGACTGGTAATACTGAATCGATTGCAACAGACAGGAGACAGCAGTTGTCAACTATGACACCCAGTCAGCTACAAACTCTACTGCCAGAGAATGAGAAGACTGTAAAAACATATGAGCCAATAATAACAATTATAATTATTTATTGTATATAAAAATGAAACAAAACATTTAGAAAAAATAGAAGAGCAATTGCCATTAATCAATAATACACATTAAAATTAATATAGAAAACCAAAACTATACAGACAGAATCTCGCTAAACAATTATAATTTGTAGTCTCAGAATATGATATATAAAGTGCTATATGGTGTGCATATAATTCTTATATATAAGGGCATATAGTAGGTCCCATAGAAAAAGAACTAAACATAGCTGCTTACCAATTGTACTAATCCCATAGAAAGGAGTGAAATAGCAGCTTACAAAATGCACTGAGAAAAAAAACTGGCCACAATCCTGTGTTTGATCGAAGCGCTGTCAGTAATTATAGCCAAGTGATTTAGATTTACGTCCTTCACAAAATTCACACTGCTCAGCGACTGATTTAGAACTGAATACGGCCAAATATAACACTCTATGGTGATAGTTAAAGAAGGGTAAAGAAGCCATAGCTGCAGACATCGCTACTTGTAAGTCTCATGTAATGCTCATTAACTATCACCATAGAGTGTTATATTTGGCCGTATTCAGTTCTAAATCAGTCGCTGAGCAGTGTGAATTTTGTGAAGGACGCAAGTCTAAATCACTTGGCTATAATTACTGACAGCGCTTCGATCAAACACAGGATTGTGGCCAGTTTTTTTCTCAGTGCATTTTGTAAGCTGCTATTTCACTCCTTGTCTATGGGATTAGTACAATTGGTAAGCAGCTATGTTTAGTTCTTTTTCTATGGGACCTACTATATGCCCTTATATATAAGAATTATATGCACACCATATAGCACTTTATATATCATATTCTGAGACTACAAATTATAATTGTTTAGCGAGATTCTGTCTGTATAGTTTTGGTTTTCTATATTAATTTTAATGTGTATTATTGATTAATGGCAATTGCTCTTCTATTTTTTCTAAATGTTTTGTTTCATTTTTATATACAATAAATAATTATTAATTGTTATTATTGGCTCATGTGTTTTTACAGTCTTCTCATTCTCTGGCAGTAGAGTTTGTAGCTGACTGGGTGTTGTTTTTAATTGAATTTAACACATTTGATTATTGGATCTTTGGTTGATTTTATTTAGTTGTCAATTATGGTTCAAAATTACCTCTCCTCCCCATCGATGTTCTCCCTCACAGTTCATTCCCCTTCGACTACCGGGCCTGTAAACTGGACACATGGCCTGAATTGGCACAATATGCCTTACAGGAGCTCGCTTGCCCTGCTGGTAGTGTGCTATCACAAAGAGTGTTCAGTGCTGCTGGATCAATCCTGACAGAAAGAAGGACCCGGCTGTCGACCCAAAATGTTGGTGATCTCACCTTCATTAAAATGAACCATGCCTGGGTGTCAAAGAATTTTGTACCACCCTCCCCTGATGATACATAGGTTGCCAGCAAAATGGATCACATTGTCCTCTCCAATTCCTCCATTTGCAGCTGCTGAACGTCCAGCCTACACCTCAACATATGCCACTTTTTCCACCTCCCTAACTGGGCTGTACCCCCCCAGGGCCGGCGTCAGCACCTGGCGCACCCAGGCAAGTGCCGGGGCCCTGAGCAGGTGGGGGGGCCCACTCACCGTCAGAGACACCGGCGTACTATGAGGGGCCCTGTGCCAGTTCCCGGTGCCCACGAGTATGCCCCCCCTGCTTGCTCAGGGCCCCAGCACTTGCAATACTTACCTCTCCCTGCTCCACCGCTGTGACGTCTTCCGCGATTTCTGACAGTGACATTCAGGTCAGAGAGCGTGATGTCACGTCTGTGCGCCCTCTGCCTGAACAGTCACAGTGCAGAGAGCTGGAAGATGGCGACGCTGAGGAGTCCAGAGTAGAGCAGTGCACAGCGAGGAGAGGTATTTCATTTTTTTTTAATGGTTGGAGCAATATATGGGGAGCATTATACTGTACACTGGAGAATTATATATGGGGGCCCATCATACACTTGAGCATCATAGATAGGGCCCATTATACACGGGGGCATTATATATGGGGCAAATCATACACTGGAGCATCATATGGGGCCCATTATATATGGAGCATTATATAGGCCCATCATACACTGGAGCATCACATGGAGCCCATTATATATGGGGACCATTATTCTGTATGGCGAACTATGTGGTGCCCATAATACTGTATGGAGGAATATACTGTCCGGTTTTTGAGCTATTGTAGAATTTACAATAGATATCACTCATGTAATGTAAGAAGTGAAGTATTTGTCATTGTACTATACCTATATTTCTGTGCCGTATCAGAGCATCATGAATTGTGGTATGTGTTAAAGGGGCCCACTGACACTTTCGCCCAGGGCACACGAAAACCTGGAGCCAGCCCTGCCCCCCCACAACTTTAGCCAAATAACCCCCAGTTTTCAATGCGTTACTATTATTATAAAGTAAATTAAGGTTGACAAGCTTAAGTAATAAGAATTGATGTAGTTGGCATTGAAATGGGCACTGTAGGTGTGTTTACTGTCCTACACTCCCTGCCGACTTTTATTCCCCATTGACTTGCATTGGGGTCGGATTTTCGACTCTGACTCGACCTTTTCCGTTAGTCGGCCAACTTCGTTCGACTCGACTTTTGGGAAAGTCAGGTGGTCCGAAACCCAACTCGATCCTCCCGGAGCCAAAGTCGCTCATCTCTAATTACAGTCTATGGGAACACATAGATACGCAAGGACATGCGTACGATTGTGTTTGCGTACGCATGCATATTTATGAGAATTTCCATGCGCATAAAAAGCGCAAACGCATGAAAAACGCATGCAAACGCTGCGTATTTTTGACGGCATGAGTAAGCTGATGCGGATAAAAAACGCTGTGTTAGCATGCATTTGCGGATAATACGCTGTGCACAGACGCAAACGTGAAACTAGCCTAAGAGAGCGCTGAACTCGGATGTTCCAACTACAGCATCAATTAACAATTTTACTCAAATCACATAAAACTAAAACTCCTAATTAAATTAAGTGGATCTCTTACTGAAAAATACAGTCACACGGTAATTAATTCCAGCAGACATTTTGTCAACAAATATTATACTTATATGCTGGTGGTTAGGTTACATTGTATACGTGTTAAACAAGATCGTTCAATAAGATGACACATTGTAGGAGACCAGCCATAACTCCAAACTGTCCAAAAGAAGCCATGCTTACTTAGAGAACCAGACAGACTATAGCGGTGTACACACAGGCACGTATGCACAACTGCACTAGTTCTAGTGGGAGAGCCTTGCCACACAAGGGATTGCATATGACCAGAATATAAATATATATTTTGTATATATATATTTATTATTACACACCTGCTTCCTGAATGCAAAAGCTCCATACGTGCCACCTCTCCTTTTGCGAGTCTGAAGTCCCCAGTATAGAGAACAGTGCCATTTTGTCCTTGGAACAAAAACCTGAAAAGAAAAAAAAAATAAATAACCACACAACAAAATAAATATTGAACGCATGTAGAGAGATCTTAAAAATTGCTGTTGTGAGAAGGCACACACCATAAGAATACAGCCTTCCCAAAACCTGTCAGATGACTAATGCCCTAGCTAGTGCACTCGTCATTTGACAGGTTTTGGGAAGGCTGTATCCTTATGGTGTGTGTTTTTTTAAATTTTTCTATGTAAGCTGTTGGGAGAAGGTGCCCTTCAAATATGAGAGATCTGAGGCAATTTGCAAAAGAAGAGTGGTCCAAAATTCCAGTTGAGAGGTGAAAGAAGCTTGTTGATGGTTATAGAAAGCAATGGATTGCAGTTATATATTCAAAAAGGTATACAATCAAATATTAAGTTGGGGCGCCAACAATTTTGTCTGGCCCCATGGGGTTTTGTGTGAAATTATGTACAGTTTGTTTTTTTTGTGTTGTTCCAATACACACAAAGGAAATAAACCTGTGTATAACAAAATGTGTAACCGCAAGAATTTTCTTGGCGAAATATTAATTTTCTGAAACAATGTTAAGGGTGCCATCACTTTTGGCCATGACGGTAATCATTACCCTCATTCCTCCGTACAGCTGCACGACCAGCTCTACCCTCCCCTACTGTATCCTCAGCCACCCCTTGTAGATTGTGAGCCCTCGCGGGCAGATTCCTCTCTCCTCCTGTACCAGTCGTAACTTGTATTGTTTAAGATTACTGTACTTGTACTTATTATGTATACCCCTCCTCACATGTAAAGCACCATGGAATAAATGGCGCTATAATAAATAATAAAGCAGACACTAAGTAATATACAGAGGCCTGGCCATGGATAAAACCTTGGTACAGCATCTAGCAGGCAGGCAATCCGGACAGCTATTGCTTGCTGGGTATTCACAATCTTTCACATGTCAGTTTACAGTGTAGGCTACAGATAATAACTGATCTTCCAGAAATACCCACACACCTGTCCTCCAGGGTTCAGAGTTTTCACTGTGTTACTAATGTATAACACAGAGCTTAGACCCAACACCTGCAGCCGTTTATTGTGGCTCTATGAGGAGGTTTCACTTGCTGAAAAGTAGCTCGCTCGTCCTCCTTGGGGCCTCTTCCTGTTTTTACCGCCATCCCAACTGACAGAGGGTAGAAAGCTGCATTCTCCCCACCAGACTGTCATACAACCTAGGCAGCCTGTCTACACATGACAGCTGTGGGCCGGAGAAAGAGCATCTGCGAAGAAAAATTTAAGGCCACCCTTGGATAGTGGTCAAATATCCCTCAACTACCTATGTGTTTATATATTTTCTTTTTACATACCATTTACTAGGAGCCAGAACTTTTTACACTTTTCAGTGAACGTAGCTGTATTAGGACTTTTCTTGTGAGAGGAGTCCTATGCCACCATTTTGTCATCGTTTTTATGTGCCGCTTCTTTTCCACAATACATATTTTTCAATTATATTTTTCAAGTACCTTATTGCCATTTTATATAAATTACCGCAACAGAGTTTTAAGAAGCTTACACATATGGTTAGACCTGGGGCCTTTTCCCTCCTGCCATGATAACCCATCGGTCACTTTGCCGATTGGGTGACCGAGAGAACTTCCAGCCTCTGTCTAACCATTTAGATATCATGATCACTATTGACGTAGCACCTAGAGGGTTAAACAGGATCAATGCTATATCCAAAACTCGCCATTCCCGCAGTGTCCACGCCTGTGCCCATACAATCCCTGTACTATACATTATCCGAAATGATGTGCCGACTGCCCGTCGATCAGCTGACGTTTTTCTAACACACGTTGGAACATAAAGCAATGCTTTCATTATTAATGTGGTCTACACACATAAAACAAAAGTAGTAAGAATTAAGCTGTATATTACATTACTGAACCTGGACAATGGCCCGCTGGCAAGAGTGTGATCAGAACGTCTTCTTTCTGAAAAAGGAACATATAATACATAATGTATACACAAAGGGTGAAAGTCTTTGCATTCATTTAACACAGTGAAACTTATTGGACTTCATATACACAGTGCTAATGCTTGTATACAATGTAATACTTCGCTTACTAGAAAATCTCATGCACTTGGTAGAAATCAATATTTTACTTCAAGGCGCATACACAAATGCACAGACAACGCTCTAGAGCAGGGGTGGGCAATTAATTTACACAAGGGGCCATTTGGGTTTTGCATATTTGTGTGTAGTTTTATTTTTTATCTTTATATATCTGCATATTTTTATATTAAAGCTTAAAATCTTTAATAAGTTTGATCCTTGTAAGTATGCTGTAAAGAATCCATAGCCTTTCAGGGAATGCATGACCTTTTGATTGTCTGACAGTAACATATGTTGGGGACTCATCACCCCGTGTGTTTGATGAGTGGTAGCAGCGCGTTAAGAAATTGAGATGCGCGGAGTGTGAGGTTTGCTCACTTTATAGCCTAGAAGAGAGGTTTAGTGCGAGGAGATAAATGAATCCTTGCAGGTGCACCCCATGTTATGTGCTGGGACGTGTGTACGTGACAACTTTTACTCCAAGTCACATACACTTCTTACACAAATGTACAGACAACGCTCTAGAGCAGGGGTGGGCAATTCATTTTCCCAAGGGTCCACAGAGACAGAACCAATAGGATGAAATTAATACTGCTCAATATAAATAGTACTTAGTACTTAGTTTACACTAAGATGGGAACACTTCTGTTCAGTATTAAGTGGTACAATATTAGAGATCCTATCCCAAATATGTAGTAGGTGTAATAATAATATTAGCAAATATCTCTAACTAGAAATGCGGTATAATTCTTCTGATAAGCCATGTCGCCTACCCCATACACAGGGCATTGCAGTAGCTTAGGTATACATGGTTACGACCACTAACAACTAGCTAACACTGCATGAGTGGTCATAACAATGGATATCTAAGCTACTGCAATGCCCTGCACATGGTTTAAGCGACATGGCTTATCAGAAGAATTATACCGCGTTTCTAATTGTAGATAATTGTACTACATATGGAGATAGACTCAATGATCTGGAATACCCCTTTAAGTCTGCTGAAATCTCCCTATAAACCATATGATTCCCCCACACAGCCTCCTGCATACAGCATGTGCCCCCCCTCACACAGCCTCCTGCATACAGCATGCGCCCCCCTCACACAGCCCCTGCATACAGCATGCGCCCCCCTCACACAGCCTCCTGCATACAGCATGCGCCCCCCTCACACAGCCTCCTGCATACAGCATGCGCCCCCCTCACACAGCCTCCTGCATACAGCATGCGCCCCCCTCACACAGCCTCCTGCATACAGCATGCGCCCCCTCACACAGCCTCCTGCATACAGCATGTGCCCCCTCACACAGCCTCCTGCATACAGCATGCGCCCCCCTCACACAGCCTCCTGCATACAGCATGCGCCCCCCTCACACAGCCTCCTGCATACAGCATGCGCCCCCTCACACAGCCTCTTGCATACAGCATGCGCCCTCACACAGCCTCTTGCATACAGAATGCGCCCTCACACAGCCTCTTGCATACAGAATGCGCCCTCACACAGCCTCTTGCATACAGAATGCGCCCTCACAGCCTCTTGCATACAGCATGCGCCCTCACAGCCTCTTGCATACAGCATGCGCCCTCACAGCCTCTTGCATACAGCATGCGCCCTCACAGCCTCTTGCATACAGCATGCGCCCTCACAGCCTCTTGCATACAGCATGCGCCCTCACACAGCATGCGCCCTCACACAGCCTCCTGTATACAGCATGTGCCCTCTCACACAGCCTCCTGCATACAGCATGTGCCCCTCACACAACCTCCTGCATACAGCATGCGCCCTCTCACACAGCCCCTGCATACAGCATGAGCCCTCCTCACAGAGCCTCCTGTATACAGCATGTGCCCTCACACAGCCCCTGCATACAGCATGTGCCCTCACACAGCCCCCTGCATACAGCATGCGCCCCCTCACACAGCCTCCTGCATACAGCATGCGCCCCCTCACACAGCCTCTTGTATACAGCATGTGCCCTCCTCACACAGCCTCTTGCATACAGCATGCGCCCCCTCACACAACCTCCTGCATACAGCATGCGCCCTCCTCACACAGCCTCCTGCATACAGCATGAGCCCTCCTCACAGAGCCCCCTGCATACAGCATGCGCCCCTCACACAGCCCCCTGCATACAGCATGTGCCCTCACACAGCCCCTGCATACAGCATGCGCCCTCACACAGCCTCCTGCATACAGCATGCGCCCTCACAGCCTCCTGCATACAGCATGTGCCCTCACACAGCCTCCTGCATACAGCATGCGCCCCCCTCACACAGCCTCCTGCATACAGCATGCGCCCCCCCACACAGCCTCCTGCATACAGCATGCGCCCCCCTCACACAGCCTCCTGCATACAGCATGCGCCCCCTCACACAGCCTCCTGTATACAGCATGCACCCCTCACACAGCCTCCTGCATACAGCATGTGCCCCCTCACACAGCCTCCTGTATACAGCATGCACCCCTCACATAGCCTCCTGCATACAGCATGCGCCCCCCTCACACAGCTACCTGTATACAGCATGCGCCCCCTCACACAGCTACCTGTATACAGCATGCGCCCCTCACACAGCTACCTGTATACAGCATGCGCCCCTCACACAGCCTCTTGTATACAGCATGTGCCCCCTCACACAGCCTCTTGTATACAGCATGTGCCCTCCTCACACAGCTACCTGTATACAGCTTGCGCCCCTCACACAGCCTCCTGCATACAGCATGTGCCCTCCTCACACAGCCTCCTGCATACAGCATGTGCCCCCTCACACAGCTACCAGTATACAGCATGCGCCCCCTCACACAGCTACCTGTACAGCATGACCCCCTCACACAGCCTCTTGTATACAGCATGTGCCCCCTCACACAGCCTCTGTATACAGCAGGCCCCTCACACAGCCTCTTGTATACAGCATGTGCCCCCTCACACAGCCTCCTGCATACAGCATGCCCCCCCTCACACAGCCTCCTGCATACAGCATGCGCCCCCTCACACAGCCTCTGCATACAGCATGGCCCCCCTCACACAGCCTCCTGCATACAGCATGGCCCCCCCTCACACAGCCTCCTGCATACAGCATGTCGCCCCCTCACACAGCCCCTGCATACGCATGCGCCCCCCTCACACAGCCTCCTGCATACAGCATGCCGCCCCCTCACACAGCCTCTGCATACAGCATGCGCCCCCCTCACACAGCCTCCTGCATACAGCATGCCCCCCCCTCACACAGCCTCCGCATCAACAGCATGCGCCCCTCACACAGCCTCTTGCATACAGAATGCGCCCTCACACAGCCTCTTGCATACAGAATGGCCCTCACACAGCCTCTTGCATACAGAATGCGCCCTCACAAGCCTCTGATACATGCCCCTCACAGCCTCTGCATACAGCATGCGCCCTCACACAGCCTCCTGATACAGCAGTCCTCCACAAGCCTCCTCATACACATGCCCTCACACAACCTCCTCAACAGCAGCCCTTAACACAACCTCCTGCTACACATGCCCTCCTACACAGCTTGTCAGCGCCCCCTACAAGCCCCTGCATACAGCATGCGCCCCCCTCACACAGCCCCTGCATACAGCAGGCCCTCACACAGCCCCCTCATCAGCATGCCCCTCACACAGCCTCCTGCATACAGCATGCCCCTCACCAGCCTCCTGCATACGCATGTGCCCTCACACACCTCATACAGCATGCGCCCTCACACACCTCCTGCATACAGCATGGCCCCCTCACACAGCTCCTGATACAGCATGCGCCCCCCTCACACAGCTCCTGATACAGCATGCGCCCCCTCACACAGCCTCCTGATACAGCATGCCCCCTCACACAGCCTCTGCATACGCAGCCCCCCCTCACACAGCTCCTGTATACAGCATGTGCCCCCTCACACAGCCTCTGCATACAGCATGTGCCCCCTCACACAGCCTCTGCATACAGCATGTGCCCCCTCACACAGCTTCCTGATACAGCATGCCCCCCTCACACAGCCTCCTGCATACAGCATGGCCCCTCACACAGCCTCCTGTATACAGCATGCGCCCCCTCCAAGCCTCCTCATCAGCATGCGCCCCTCCCAGCTACCTTAACACATGCGCCCCTCAACAGCATGCGCCCCCTCACACAGCCTCTGTATACAGCATGGCCCCCCTCACACAGCCTCTTGATACAGCATGGCCCTCCTCACACAGCTACCTTATACAGCTTGCGCCCCTCACACAGCCTCTTGTATACAGCATGTGCCCCCTCACACAGCCTCTGCATACAGCATGCGCCCCCTCACACAGCTACCTGTATACAGCATGCGCCCCCTCACACAGCCCTTGTATACAGCAATGTGCCCTCCTCACACAGCCTCTTGCATACAGCATGTGCCCCCTCACACAGCCTCCTGTATACAGCATGTGCCCTCCTCACACAGCCTCCTGCATACAGCATGCGCCCCCTCACACAGCCTCTTGCATACAGCTTGCGCCCCCCTCACACAGCCTCCTGTATACAGCATGTGCCCCCTCACACAGCCTCCTGCATACAGCATGTGCCCTCCTCACACAGCCTCCTGCATACAGCATGCGCCCCCTCACACAGCCTCTTGCATACAGCTTGCGCCCCCTCACACAGCCTCTTGCATACAGCATGTGCCCCCTCACACAGTCTGCTATGTACATATAAACATGCCACACATAAAAAAACCACCACATACCCACCTCACTCCCGTTCCTCTGGCGCTCTGCCTCTTCTGACGTGATGAAATGATGTAATTGCGTCAGCCATCTCACACACTGATTGGTGGAAGAAGGGGCCAGCGGCTCTGTCCTCCACCAATGTTTTCCCTGCTGTCTGCATCCAAAGAATGCGGATAGGGGTGACGGCGGGTCGGGGACGACATAGGCCACTGTTTCAGTCCTTCGGCTGTCTCTGTCCACAGTCCGGATTAGGACAGCTAGAGGGTCAGATGTGGCCCGCAGGCTGCACTTTGCCCAGGTCTGCTCTGGAGACATTTTATTTAAGCGCAAACCTATCAGCAGAAAAAAAAAAAGGAATGAAAAGCAAAAAGCTCTACTGAAATGCACATCCCAAGCAAGAATAAATGGAGTTTCCAACCCATCGACTGGGGCTACAGTGAATGTGCAGCAGAGCTTACTGCAAATATGCAGCAGAAATTTCTACCCTGGATGTAGTTTGTTATAAAATATCAAAGTGTGCTGTACTCACCTTCCCCGGGTCCACCAGTCAGTCTCTACTGTTGCTCCCAGTGTCTGGCATTGGCTGTGGAGCTAATGTAACGTTGACAGCGCAGCAGCCAATCACTGTTCTCACTGGCTCTGCTAGTGCATACAAGACGCCCCCTTCAGAACAAAAGAGCTCAGATTGAGTGCCGAGCTTTCAACGTGACGTCAGTGCCGCAGCCAATGCCAGGCACGGAGACTCGCTGGTAGAGCCGGAAGGCCGCGAGTACACCGCAGTTTTTCATTTTCGGACAAACTTCAGCCAGGGCAGAAACTTCCTTTAAGTATCATTGATAATGTAGCACAATGCTTTATATGATTTCTGGCTAAGGACTACTGCAGTAATGATCTTGGGCAGCCAATAAAGTCGCAGTTGTGCCCAAGTAAAAAAAAACAAAAAACAAACAGACTACATTAATAGCATTATGCAGATGGGATTGTAGCATTTCTGTATTTCTTCATACAGACATTTGGCAGTGTAACACATGTAGGTAGAGTGATACTCACATCATCAGTAGCTTCATCGATCAAAGATATCTGTGTTGGCGTGTCCACTTCAATCGCTCTCTGAACACAAAACAAAGGAAAATATGTGAAATCCTGGTGCATTCTATGCCGTATATACAGTTAGGGCCAGAAATATTTGGACAATGACAAATTTTGGCATTTTAGCTGTTTACTAAAGCACATTCAAGATTTAATTATATAATCAATAGGGGCTTAAAGTGCAGAATCTCACCTTAAGGCCACGTTCACACTTTCAGTATTAGGTCAATATTTTACCTCATATATGTAAGCCAAAACCAGGAGTGGGTGATAAATACAGAAGTGGTGACGTGTTTCTATTATACTTCTCCACTTGTTCCACTCCTGGTTTTGGCTTACACATCCTGAACAGGCCCGGATTTAGGGGGGGGCTCAAGGGGCCACCCACCAAGCGGGGGCCTCCCACCAATATAGGGATAAATATCTCAAAACATGTAAAATACACGTTTCTTTGCTGTGAACTGTTTCTAATGATAAGGAACATTTAACAAAAGAGAAACTATTGAAAGTGTAGGGACCTGGCTTCGGTCCTACATCTCAGTGGCTGGCGCAGAGCAGCAGAGTCATGGCACCTGACCTGCGTCAGCACTCAGCATCCACTGATGGCTTTGCTGAGATTGCTGATGACTTTGAAGAAAAAAAAAGTTGTGCACGGTGAAGCAGAAGGACTGTTAAGACAAATGAATCCGCTTGAAATTGGTATTAACACCACCTTCTGGAATGATATCCTGCAAAGAACAGATGCTACTAGTAAAAATCTACAACACGCAAAACTCGATCTAAACACTGCTGTGGCATCACTGACCAGCTTAAAAAAAAAAAAAAAAACTATGTCACATCAAAGCGTGACATAGAAGAGCTGTCTGGTTCATCTGAGTATGTTCAGACGATAACTCGACAGAGGCGCCGAAACATGTGCCTCAATCCATTGGATTATGGCCATACGGAAGAAGTAAAAACTCAGCCCTTCTGAAAAATGCAGAACAGAAACTTTCTTGCCTATCATTGATCAGTTTATCGCGTCTCTTGACCATCGTCTTCAAGCATATAAAGGTATATCAAGCAAATGTGGCTTTTTTAGCCATGTGAATGCACTGTCTTCAGACGAGCTTAAGGCCACAGCAGAGCAACTCGTCAGCTCTTATTCAGATGACTTGGACACTACATTTATCCATGAACTGTGTCAGTTTGTAACATTTGCCAATTTATTCACAGACAAGGAGCCAAAAGATATCCGCACTGAACTTTTCATGTACAAGCTTATCATGGAAAAGGGTGTGCAGGACACTTTCCCAAATATTGAGATAGCTCTAAGGATATATCTAATTTTGATGGTAAACTGCAGTGGTGAGTGTTCCTTCTCAAAACTCAAATTAGTTGAAAATAGATTAAGGACAATCATGAGCATCAAGTCAGATATACTGCGTGAATTGGACTTTAGTGACATCATAAGTGATTTTGCAGCACAAAAATCAAGGAAAGTGCCTGGATTGTAAAAAAATGAATGATTTTACCTGAATTACTCTGCGTAAATGATTTTTGTAAATAAACTTGCGTTCGTTTCATTTTGTGTTTTTGCATTACATATTGCAACACCTTGAAAAATGGGCCTCCCTCCAAAATGGGCCCCGGGCCACCCACCTCTTAAATCCGGCCCTGATCCTGAGGTAAAATACTGATCAATTACTGAATGTGTGAACCTGGCCTTTATTTGAGAGTATTCACATCCCATCTGGAGTAAGGGTTTAACAATTACAACTCTTTAACCCCATTACCCCCGAGGGTGGTTTGCACGTTAATGACCAGGCCAATTTTTATAATTCTGACCACTGTCCCTTTATGAGGTAATAACTCTGGAACGCTTCAAGGGATCTTGGCGATTCTAAGATTGTTTTTTTTTTGTCACATACTGTACGTCACGTTAGTGGTAAAATTTATTGGATATATCTTGTGTTTGCGTAAAAAACGGTTAATAGTTAATAAATAACATTCCCCACATATCTACTTTACATCAGCACAATTTTTTTTTTGTTAGGAAGTTATAAGGGTTAAAAGTTGACCAGCGATTTCTCATTTTTGCAACAAAATTTACAAAACCATTTTTTTTTTTTTTTTTTTTTTTAGGGGACCACCTCACATTTGAATTCACTTTGAGGGATCTATATGGTTGAAAATACCCACAAGTGACACCATTCTAAAACCTGCACCACTCAAGCTGATCAAAACCACATTCAAGAAATTTATTAACTCTTCAGGTGCTTCACAGGAGCAGAAGCAATGTGGAAGGAAAAAATGAACATTTAACTTTTTAGTAACAAAAATGATTTTAGCAACTTTTTATTTTCACAAGGTTAAAAAGGAGAAAATGGACAAATAAAGTTGTTGTACAATTTTTCTTGAGTACGCCGATACCCATATGTGGGGGGAAAACCACTGTTTGTGGGCGCATGGCAGAGCTCGGAAGGGAAGTAGCGCAGTTTGACTTTTTCAAACCAAAATTGGCTGGAATTGAGATCGGATGCCATGTCACATTTGAAGAACCCCTGATGTGCCTAAACAGTGGAAACCCCCCACAAGTGACCCCATTTTGGAAACTAGAGAACTTACGGAATTAAGGAACTTACTGTATCTAGATGTGTGGTGAGAACTTTGAACCCCCAAGTTTATCACTAAAGTTTTTAACGACTGGGCGTAAAAATAAAAAATCATATTTTTTCCACAAACATGATCTTTTAGTCCCCAATTTTTAATTTTCTCAAGGGTAACAGGAGAAATTGGACCCCAAAAGTTGTTGTCCAATTTGTCCCGAGTACGCCAATACCCCATATGTGGGAAAGAATACTGTTTGGGCTAAACGTTGAGGCTAGTGACGTTTTGGAAAGCAGACTTTGATAGAATGGTCTGCGGGCATCATATTGCATTTGCAGAGCCCTGATGTGCCTAAATAGTAAAAAAAAAAAAAAAAAAAACACACAAGCACCTCCTTTTTGTAAACTAGACTCCCAAGAAACTTATCTAGATGTGCCTGAACAGTGGCAATGCCCAACAAGTGCCCCCTTTTAGGAAACTAGACCCCCAAGGAACTTATCTAGATGTGCCCCCTTTTTGGAACTAATCTGCTGTTTCCTGTTATGTATATTTAAGTAAATTAGTAGTGCATGGAGGTGTGGTACAGTTTGAAGTAATATTTCATACACAGGCCTGGTTTTTCGTGTCGCATTGATAAATGGTTTCCTTGTGCATTACCCTTTTGCAACACACTCAGCACCTTTTTTGCGGCTTACCTTTTTTTCCAGTTGGCGGGACCTCCCCCGGGAAATGCTGACCTGGTATGATAGGAGCACCTTCAGTTCCGGAAGTACTGGGGCCCGCTCCTTCCTGAGTACCAAATATCAGGCCCTGAACCACTACCTCCTGGAACTGAAGGTACAACGTATCGGTGTGGCCTGCACATCGTGACAGCAGGAAAGCGTTGGGCATTACCATTTGTACAATGTGCAGTGTCAGCTTCTTGTACCACACCTTGGCCTTTCTCAAAGTACTGTACTTCAGAGAGATTCAGAGAGATCAACGCCCCCCCATGTTTTTGTTGTACCCCAATACACAGTCCGGTGTGCAAATCTGTGTAGAGGTACCTCGTACAGTGCCGAGGGCGCTGCCATCACCATGTATGGTGGTCAAGAGAAGGTCATCCCTTGTTCTTGACCACCAGCAGCTGGTCGCAACATTGGGCTCTGCTGTCACCCCTTCTGAGCATCTGCCCACGTAGCGTTTTTGGGAGGCCTCTCTGAAGCTTGAGGACAGTACCGCAGATTGCGGTACCTTGTGCAGAGAGGGATTTGAAGAGTGGAATGCTGGTATAAAAAAAGTTATCGCTGTAGAGGTGATAACCTTTATCCAGTAGTGAGTGCACCAAATCCCACACAATTTTCCCACTCACTCCCAGGACGGGGGGGACACTCAGGGGTTCAATCCTGGTGTACGTCCCTTCGTAAACTCTAAACCTGTGGGTGTACCCAGAGGTACTCTCACACAGCTTATAGAGTTTAATTCTGTACCTGTCCCTCTTGCTGGGCAGGTACTGACGGAATTTGAGGCTTCCCTTAAAATGAACTAAGGACTCATCCACACAGATGTCCCTTTGGGGCACGTACACTTCAGCAAACTTTTTGTTGAACTATTCGATGACCGACCGAACTTTGAACAGATGGTCAAAGTTGGGGTCATCTCGTGGGGGACACTGTGCATTATCGGTATAATGCAGGAATTTGTGGATGGCCTCAAAATGCGTCCGGGCCGTGACTATTCGGAACACTGGAGTGTTGTATAAAATATCAACACTCCAATATTGCCGAAGTTCTGGCTTCTTCAGGATCCCCATGTGAAGGACCAGGCCCCAAAACTGCAACATTTCAACTGCGTCTACAGGAGACCAGTTAAAAATGATTAACCAGGGTTTTGTGCCAAGAATTGACAAGCATATAAATTAGCTTGTCCCACTATGAGGTTAACAAAATCCTCAGCAAAAAAGACTTTGAAAAAGTCTATTTCTGTGAGGCCGGGGGTGTCAAACTTGATTCCTGATTCTGCCACAAAATCAGTACTCAGTGGCTCGTAATTTTCAGTGGGGGTGGGGGTTCGTAATGGGGTGCACTGGTTCATCTTCTGGAATGGTGGGCGCTGCCTCATCTTTTGTCCTGGGACGTCTAAGTGGCGGTTCCGCAGGATCCGAGGAGGAAGATGAAGTGGATGAAAAATCTGAGAAATAAAGAAATGTGGGATCCTCTCCCTCGCTATCAGTGTTGGAGGCAAGGAAAGCACATGCCTCCGCCACTGAGTAGGGTTGTTGGGACAAATGTGACATTTTAGTTTTATGAATATGGTGCTTGTGTCAAGTATAGTGTTGAGCGATACTGCTCGATATCTAAAAATATCGTATCGAAATGGTATCGCCGATATCACTAAATATCGTCGATATCCGATTCCGATACCGGAAGTCCCATGTAAGTCTATGGGAACAAAATATCGCAACAAAAAAAACCCTTTCTTTCGTTGTAAACACAAAATATACACACATAGAATACATATATATATATTATATATACACATATGTTCATTGTGACATATATATATATACATATATTTATAGTTTATACACTTCTACATAGTAAAATAGACTCTGATTCAATTGCCGGGTAAAGCCGTGACATACCCCATAGAAGTCGACGGGCTCGGTGCCGAGTACCCCCAAAACCTCTGGCTCTGTGCGACTCAACTTGGGCGTCACGAACAGGATTCTGTAGCTCGCTATAAGCGAGTCCTGTGTGCCTGAATTGAACTGGTTTTGTGCTTGAGAATTGCTAAAATCATCAGAGAATGTATTTGCCATTTTTCAGCCATATCTGCGTCACGACGAGGCACTGGTGAAGAAGAAGGGCGTGCTCTTCGTGGGTGTACACTCACTCAGTGACGCGAAAACGATGGCTCTAAATGGTACTGCAATGTAAGATCGTGCCCCACAGCTCTTCAGTTCCGCCTCCTCATCCTCCTCAGTGTGCGGAAACTAACACGAAGGTCCCGCCTCCCTACAAAAGAGGGGCCCTCTCCAGATGCTAATGACACATGTGACTTGGCAGAGATGGCTAATGGACACGAGCAGAAGTGTGAAGGGATGGAGCAGTCAGACTCAGAGCTCTCCCCCCACGGAAGCGACCCGATCGCCACGGAACCACCGTTGGGCACCCGGCCTGGAAACCCTCCTACGCTGCAAGAAGCGGAGGATACCCTAAGAGGCCTGGCCCGGCACCGGGAGGAGGTCGCCAGGATGGAAGCCAGCTGGCGTGCCCTAAAAATAAACTTGGAGCGGCGCCAATCCCTCTTACCTGAAGTGTCTGTACCGGAAGGTGAGGCACCCGTTCTAGTAGAGGAGCCCTTGCAATGTGATCCGGTTGACGTTGTCGCAGTGGAGGCACCCGTTCCTGCAAAAATCTCTGCACCGGCAGCACCCCAGATCCCGCTGTCTGCCCCCGTCGCTGAGACAGAAGAAGCGACACCCGTCCTCATGGAGGAGGGCCGCGCAGGCACCAGAGGTCTACCTGCCTGTACCGGAGCTCCGACTGTCATCTGTTCCAGAGCCGGCTGCTTCCTCCGCAGGTGAGCGCCGCCAGGACTGGGGGCGCCAGGAGAGCTGCCGCAAACCGGACACTGTAAGCTGGCATTTGATGGTGGAGACATGGAGCAGCTGGTGGAGGAGAATTACAACCGGCGTCAGGAGGAAGAGTGGAGACGTTGGGAGCGGGAAGCAGAGCGACAAAGGGAGCAGCGAGAATCCCAAAAGCTTCGCCAACGTCAGCTGGAGAAGGACCGGGCAGAGAAGGACCGGATGAGAAAAGATAAAGGAACCCTGTGGGAGCCGCGGCGTAAGGGTGCAGTACGGAGCTTTAAATTGAAAGGTGGTTGGGGCTTCATCCAGGAGCCTGGACTTTATTTAGAAGTTTTTGTGAACCGGCGGGACGTGGAGGCTCACCTCCCAGAAGGACACCCGGGGAGGGACCTGTTGCCAGGAGACTTGGTGACTTACACCCGACACTGGGGTTACAATGGATGGTACGCCCTAAATGTTACCAGGTGCGACCCCTACTCCCCAGAGTGTCAGGAACCTGTGAGACCCTCGGAGCCTTCAGCCTCCCACATCCAGGCCTCTGCAAAAGTGCCCACCCCACGCCGTAAATCTCCCCAGCCTCCCTCAGTGGTCTCCTCAGCAGCCCCAGCTATGGACATGATAAGTATAGCTGGCCCGTACCCGGCGCCTGTTAGGCCCCCTGGGGTTCGTTCAGTCCGGGACATAGGGTTCCAGACCCGGAGGGAGATGAAAGAGGTGGCCACACAGACCCAGATAGCGGGTCACGACTTGACTGTACAGGCCACACGACGTCATCAGGTCCTGGTGGTCCTTGGTGCCTCGGATGTTTGGCAAGCATCAGAAGAGTACCAGGTGGTACCTGGAACACCCCTGCCAAAGAATTATAAATAACCCAGACAGGGTCCCTGTATGTAAATAGTTAACTTGTTGATGTACCCGGACGGGTGAATGTTCATAAAAAAGTTTTTTAATTTAATAAAAAAAAAACAAAACACAGTTTTCATTACTTTTATTACAGTCTCATCCTGCGACGCCATCGATCTCCTGTAAAAAAATGAAAAAAAAAAAAAAAAGTATACCACCTGACCGACGCAGTCCATAGTAACGATGTCCCACGACGATCCAGCTCTGCTACATCAGAATGACAGGCAGAGCCTGTCATCCCGGCGCAGCACAGCTGATTACCTGCTTCCCCGGCGGTGACGTCATCGGACTGGTTTACGGCCGGGGTTACCCTGCAGTCACTGCAGTTATCGCGAAAAACTGCATGTGACCGCCAGGGAGAAGATAATGGCGGCCATCAAGCAGTCCAGGACGTGACCGCCGGAGATCTTCTGCCAGGTAAGTGCCGCTGACTCCCGACAGACCCGACCGACGGACACTCCAGACAGTGACAGTGACAAATCCGATTCCGGTATTCGATAAGACGAAAATATCGAAACGAATTATGAAAGGCCGATAGAGCTAATATCGGCCGATACCCGATATTTGCAGTATCGTATCGCTCAACACTAGTCAAGTACTTTATTTTTAACTGTTTGTGTGTGTGGGGAGGGAGTGTTTGGTGTAAACTTTTGTGTGAAAAGAAAAAGCTAAAAGAAAAAAAGCACAACCAGGGAGAAAAAAAAACGTCAGTGAAAAGTGTAAAACAGCAGGCACGAGCGCTGGTGACTAGAGATGAGCGACTTGACTTTTTTGGGTCGAGTCGGGCTTCGTGAAACCCAACTTTCTCAAAAGTCGAGTAGAACGGAGTCGGCCGACTAACGGAAATGGTCGGGTCGGAGTCGAAAATCCGACACCAATGCAAGTCAATGGGGAATAACAGCTGCCCCCCCCGCCCACGTCCTCTTCCACCATACTTCCTCATGTTTGGGAAAATGTAACCAAAATACCAGCAGATATATGGTACTGAATCAGTAGCGTTCAGCTGTATACAGTGTTGGGGTAATTTTAAATCTCTGTATATATTTCCGGAGTCACACACAGACGCTCACTCAGTATGGATTTGACCAGAATACAAAAAGCAGAAAAAGGGTACTGTATCAGAAGCAAAAAGCTGTATACAGTGTAGGGGAAATTGTAAATCTCCGTATATATTTCCGGAGTCACACACAGATAGTCAGCATGTATTTGTCCGTGATACCAGCCGGTACACGGTAGTGTGTGAGGAGCGTACAGCTCTATACGGTGTGGGAAATGAACGCTCGGTAACTGTGCAGAAAAAAAGAATAAAAGTATTAGTGCTGTGTTAAGAGCATTCTGCACAGCAGTATACACACAGCAATACAGCTAGCAGGCAGCCTAATAACCAGCGCTGCTGCACACAAGAAAATTCTCCTCTGTCACTGCACACTAGCTGTACAGCACAATTGCTATCAGCACAAGCACAGAACTTCAGTTTCCAGCCCCAACTCTCTCCCTACTGATAAACAGCCTCAGCAACATCTCCCTACTGTTAATATCGGCAGAAGTAAAATGGCGGTCGGCGGTGAGGGCTTTTATAGACACTATGACGCCCCCCCAAAGCAAGCCAATCACTGCAATGCCCTTCTCTAAGATGGTGGTGGACGCTGCACATGTCACTTCGTTGCCCACAGTGTACGTCCTTGCTCATTGGCTGAAAAAAGGCGCCTGCAAGCATTATGGGAAAACCGATTTGGGCGCTGGGGACGACGACCGCATGGCCGACTGCACGCTATGGTCGGGTTTCGGCCAACTTTGGTGAAAGTCAGCGACTTTTGAATCTGACTGACCTGTTTCGCTCAACTCTACTGGTGGCTGCTGGATGTGCACACGGAGGTGGTGCAAAGGGGGGGGTGAGAAAGAAAAGCGAGAATGAGTGTTGATCCTAAATTTGCCTTATTTATATCTTCTTAGAGATATTTATACACCGAGACTGCCCTGGTGGGAGGAACCACACTCTATAGCTAGAGAAAAGTAGGTTTTTCCCATCACAGAGGGTGATCATCTATTGTGAGACAGTGGGACTATGGTTTCTCAACTGTAAGAGCCCAGACTGCTGTAAGCGCAGCGAGTATGGGATCCTCTAATGACGCAGTGCTGTTGATTTCGCAACAAGGTACAAAGGCAGTGATGCCGTCCCTGGAAACCATTATACAACTGACTTATGGGACGAGAATCTGTGTACCGGATGTTGATCAAGGAAACTAGTCTGACTGCCATATGTGGAGTTGGGAAGGATTCTTTCCTTCCACCTCGTGTGATTTCCTGCACCCAGAACAGTAGTATGTCCATTTATAGGATGAACCCAAAAGATGAATGTCTCCCTTCAAAGCTAACTATGGAAGAGACTTGCCTTTAGCACTAAAGGCAGTAGCTCACTTGAGAGTTCTGTTCCAAACAGAAGAAATGCTAGATTACTAGGCCAATCCAAGCATAGCTGTTACTTTGGCTAAGCCTGGTTGCAAAGAATGAAGCAACAGAAGCTGGACCTAGGTCCAGAAACACGAGGACCCTCTAATCGGAGTTAGGTCCCGAGACAAAATGTGGAGTGGTAGGCCGACCATACAAGGTGCAGCCACGCTGCCGAAGCAATAAGGCACACGGTCTAAGCCAGAGGCCAAAAGGCACAAGGCCACAACACCAGAGGTACTTTGAAGCACAGAGAGACTATGATGCACAGAGGCACTATGATGTACTATGATGCAATATGATGCACAGAGGCACCATGATGCAATATGATGTACAGAGTCACCATGAAGAACAAATCGATAACGGCCATGCTTGAAGGTGCCAAACAAGAGTTACATCCAAGAGAGCAATCTATCAGAATTCAGGACAAACCTCCATTCTGAATAGTACTTCTCAATTGCCAGACTGGCCCCACCTGAAGGAGCTAATTAATGAGCGGCAGCTGGAGGGCAGTCTTCATGGAGACAATGTGCTGCATTAACACCATGCGACCTCCTATGAAAACATGCATCACAAAAGTCCCTCAGAAGCGCAGTCAATAGGCCCTGTGCAGACATGACATGCAACTAACTGATGTGAAATCATGAGCTGTAGCCCGGACATATGGCCTTATCATAGCCTAGCGGTCGGAGGCCTAGCTGCGTACATGTGAAATCAAACCTCAGCACATGAGGCCAGGGTCAGTGTAGTTTGAAAACTCCTCTCCTTCAGAGCTGGATTCCAACTCTCACCGTGGTCTTTTTTGTCTAGGGCCCTCCCAGGAGGGATGTGGGGTAACTAGCTCTAACAGAACTCTGAACTTCCTCCCTTATTCTGGTTCTTCTGTCCGTCATAAATGAGGAGTGTTCATCTTTGACTACTTTGGCGATGCACTCCGGACACAATTGCTTCCCACATGTGTCAGGTAGCTTAGTATTACACATGGCACATGTCTTCCCCTTCTTTTTAGGTGCAGATGGTGTCATGATCCTTCTAGGGGTTTCCTTGTCCTATAAAAGGAACATACTATTAATTATACCCCATCTAAACAGTGTGACTGTGTAACAGTGTGACACTGTGAGGCACAAACACTCATTTGTACTGGGGTTTCAGTAGTGGTATCAGACCGGTTAGTGGATTGACCTTCCATAGATGGCTGACCTGATGAACTGGAACATCAGCTTCCCCCCTGTTATACTTTAAATAGTATTGCCTCACCTGTCTTCCACCTAAATCGTCAAAAAAAGGCGGTTCCCCTTTATATTAGGATTCGGCGCTTTTTTTTTTTGTTCAAATAGCCCGGAAGTGCGTTCCACGGTAGAACGCACGCCGGTCACTAGAGGCCGCGGGTCTCCTCTTGAAACCGGAAGTCTCAGTCTCTTCAGTGTGTATTGAAAGCACACGCTGGGACGCATCACGCGAGCCCCTCCGGAGGGAAGCGGCTCACTCCAGGGTCCACCACCACCGTGGACCAGGCTGAGGGACCCCTTGTTCGGCAGGGTGTCGGCCTCCGGACCTCCGGCAGGACAAAGGGGAGAGATGACGAGGATCACAGCCTGATCCGCCTGCGTCCGGAGTGCCTGCTCCTCTGGAAGTTGAAGGTAATCCTCTTCTGCGTCCATCCCTGATAGAGACAGGAAAAACACTGGAGGGTGGAGGTGGGAGGGACTTTTAACCTCTGTGATCCTGTCCCACTATAGGTCACGGAAGGACTACCTCCATGGTGCTGTCCAGAGGGACGTAATGAAAAACCCCTTCACAGCTGCCACCCAAGTGAAGAACACTCTCCAGGAAGTAGGTGTTTCAGTATCTAATTACCGTATTTTTCGGACTATAAGATGCACCGGACCATAAGACGCACCCCAAATTTTGGGGTGAAAATAGCAGAAAAAAGATTTTTACAATATGGGGGTCCGTCTTATTGTCCGAATTTTAAGGTACCTGAGGGCCGACGGTGGTACAGCAGGGGTTGCGGCAGTGGTGTGGCAGAGGTGCGGTGATGCTGATACTCATCTTCCTCAGGTGAGGTGACGCTGCGGCACGGAGAGCAGAGCCGGGTTTGTGGCAGTGGTGTGGCGGTGGCAAAGGTGCGGCGTTGCAGAGGTGCGGTGGGCAGCGTGCACCTGAGCAGGGTCCCTTCCTCAGGTGTGGTAACGCCGCGGCAAGGAGAGCAGAGCCGGGTTTGTGGCAGTGGTGTGGCGGTGGCAGAGGTGCGGCTTTGTAGAGGCGCGGTGGGCGGCGTGCACCTGAGCAGGGTCCCTTTCTTAAGGTGGTGAGGTGACGCCGCGGCACGGAGAGCAGACAGGAGTGCAGAGCCGGGTTTGTCGGTGGTGGCGGCCATCTTCCTGAGGCGGCGCATGCGCAGAGTACTCTGCTTCCTGGGGCTTCAGGAAAATGGCCGCCGCGATCTCTATCTGCGCACGCGCTGCCTCAGGAAGATGGCCGCCACCACCGACAATCCCGGCTCTGCACTCCTGTCTGCTCTCCATGCTGCGGCGTCACCTCACCACCTGAGGAAGGGACCCTGCTCAGGTGCACGCCACCCACCGCGCCTCTACAAAGCCGCACCTCCGCCACACCACTGCCGCAACCCCCCGGTAAGCCTGCGTTCAGGCTATAAGACGCACCCCCCATTTTCCTCAATTTTTTTGGGGAAAAAGTGCGCCTTATAGTACGAAAAATACGGTATACCATAAAGAGAACACTGCATGAGAGCAAATACAGAGGGTTCATCACAAGGTGCACACCATTAATCAGACTGAAAAATAGAAAGGCCAGATAAGACTTTTCCAAAAAACATCAAAAGAAGCCAGCCCAGTTCTGGAAATGCATTATTCGGTCACATGAAACTAAAATCAACCTGCACCAGAATGAGGCTTGTCATAGCTTATGATCTTGAGCCAAAGAACACCACACCCTCTGTAAAACATGGTGGAGGATTATGATAGCATGGGAATGCATGGCTTCCAATGGCACTGTGTTACTAGTGTTTATTGCTTATGTGACTGAAGCCAGAAGCAGCTGGATTAATTCTGTAGTGTACAGGGCTATATTTTCTGCTCAGATTCAACCAAATGCAGCAAGGTTGATTGGACAGCGCTTCACAGACAGATGAATCATGACCCAAAACAAACTGCGAAAGCAAGCCAGGTGTTTAAGGCAAAAAAGTAGAATATCCTGAGAGTCAATAACCAGATCTCACTTTCATCCACCATGCATTTCACATGCTTAAGACAAAATCCAAGGCAGAAAGATCCACAAACAAGCAACAACTGAAGTCACCTGCAGTAAAGGCCTGGCAAACATCACAAAGGAGGAAACCGAGAATTTGGTGACGTCCCTAGCTTCCAGATATCAGGCAGTCATTGCCTGCAAGTGATTCTCTACAAAGTATTACAAATGAACATTTTAATTTATGGTAAAGTTAATTTGTCCAATTACTTCTGAGCCCCTGAAATGAGGAGGCTTTATAGAAAAATAGTTGCAATTCCTACAGGTTTCACAGGATATTTTCGTTAACCCCTTTAATTAAACCTGAAAGTCTACACTGCAATTGCATCTCAGTTTAATTTTAAACCCAAAATAGTGGCCTGCAGAGGCCAAGTCACGAGAACTCAGTGACTGACCAAATATTTCTGGACTTAACTGTAGCTTATATTTTCTCTCTATATATTCCAAGGTCTTCTTTTAGGATAGGTAAAATGGTTGCACTATGAAAACAATGCCTGTCTAGGTGTCTAACTCCATTCCAGGAGCCTCCACTAGAAGGTAACATAGAAAACCAGTCTATATTAGGGTCCTATTTTGGCAGTCTTGGTATTACGTGGGTTGCCGCTGATCTGCATGAACACCATGTATTACTACATCTCCCCTACATGTAACATCTGGCTGGCCATGACCTCCCATGGTAAAATCTGCTGTTTGCTGGGGGCAGAACCTGCAGTCGATTAACGCTAATTTGACCAAGGCCGCCTATAGTACTCGGGCATACAAGGGGCTTCCCTAGTATTATTGCCTTAAATACATGGCAGTGATGTTATATTAGTAGCCTTAAGCTTTACTTGCAGGATTAACACTTACAATGCGCTTTTCCCAAAACGCATACTTAGGACTTGTCAACAGCAATTCCTTAGTGACTGGGGAACAGTACAGGAAAACTTTCAGGCTGTAAAATATAAAGTAAAAGAGAATTTTAATTCTTAGGTCCATTACACAAAATAATTTCTGATCATTCAGTGTAAAGGACAATGTGTCACGTCTACACCGAGTATTGAGGTCAATGAACTCCGAGCACACAAGTGCATCCCTGGAAATATGACCCCTGACCACCAGCTACAACGAAGGTAGCTACAGTCCTGGGACTCCACTGGACAAGGTGGTCAATAACACAGTGCCAGCTCACCTAGGAAAGTAGAAAATGCACTATTAAGCCACAGCAAATGCAATTCTGCAGATAGATGTAAGGCTGGGTTCAGACGGCCATATTTTCAGGCGTCCGTATTCTCAATGGACCCAAACAAGTTTTCAGACGGACCGATGGTCCGAGATAAAGAAGCCCTCCTCCTCCCATCTAAGTTTTTGTCATCTTGGCAATCCTCATACTATAGCACCATGTACTTACAATTGCTCATTTTGCCTTTCTATTCAGCTAATTCTTCTCTTTTCCATTAGATCTATGAAATCCCGTGATTAAAAACTGACTAGCTGAATCCTTCTAAGCCAGCGGTTCTCAACCTGTGGGTCGCGACCCCGGCGGGGGTCGAACAACCAAAACACAGGGGTCGCCTGTAGTGACAGCTACAGCCGCCGGCTTCAAGAAGACTCGATACTCACCTTCCATCGCTGCATCCCTGTCGGCCGCGGCAGCTTCATCCAGCGCTGAGCGGTGACGTAGTACTGCTCATTAAGGTCATGAATATAGACGCGACTCCACTCCCATAGGCGTGGCGTCCATATTCATGAGCTTAATGAGCGATACTACGTCACCGCTGCGCACAGGAGGAAGCTGCAGCGGCCGACAGGGATGCAGGGAAGTTCAGCAATGGAGCGAGGAGGGTAAGTATGATGGGGGGAGGACGGGGGAGCCTAGCCCTGTACAGAAGGGTGTGAGCAGAGCCATGTACAGAAGGGTGTGAGCAGAGCCATGTACAGAAGGGTGTGAGCAGAGCCATGTACAGAAGGTGTGAGCAGAGCCATGTACAGAAGGGTGTGAGCAGAGCCATGTACAGAAGGGTGTGAGCAGAGCCATGTACAGAAGGGTGTGAGCAGAGCCATGTACAGAAGGGGGGGGGGGGAAGAGCCATGTACAGAAGGGGGGGTGGGAAGAGCCATGTACAGAAGGGTGGGAGCAGAGCCATGTACAGAAGGGTGGGAGCAGAGCCATGTACAGAAGGGTGGAGCAGAGCCATGTACAGAAGGGTGGGAGCAGAGCCATGTACAGAAGGGTGGGAGCAGAGCCATGTACAGAAGGGTGGAGCAGCAGAAGGGCCATGTACAGAAGGGTGGGAGCAAGCCATGTACAGAAGGGTGGGACGGCAAAGCCATGTACAGAAGGGTGGGAGCAAGCCATGTACAGAAGGGTGGGAGCGGAGCCATGTACAGAAGGGTGGGAACACAGCCATGTTAGAAGGGTGGGAGCGGAGCCATGTACAGAAGGGTGGGAACACAGCCATGTACAGAAGGGTGGGAGCAGAGCCATGTACAGAAGGGTGGGAACACAGCCATGTACAGAAGGGTGGGAGCGGAGCCATGTACAGAAGGGTGGGAACACAGCCATGTGAGAAGGGTGGGAGCGGAGCCATGTACAGAAGGGTGGGAACAAGCCATGTACAGAAGGGTGGGAGCGGAGCCATGTACAGAAGGGTGGGAACAAGCCATGTACAGAAGGGTGGGAGCGGAGCCATGTACAGAAGGGTGGGAGCGGAGCCATGTACAGAAGGGTGGGAGCGGAGCCATGTACAGAAAGGGTGGGAGCAGAGCCATGATACAAGGGTGAGAGCAGAGCCATGTCATACAAGGGTAGTGGAGCCTTGACAGGTGAGGAGCATGCATACAAGGGTGGGAGCGGAGCCATACAGGGTGGACGAGCCATGTATAGAAGGGTGGGAGGGTGGTATAAATGTTATAATTAAATGATAAGTATGCACTACTACTAAACTACAACCCGTCCATAGCCCCGCCCCCTTATGACAAAAGCCCCGCCCCTGCCACACCTCCATCTCCGCCCTGCCGGGCCATGGAAGAATGGTCTTGCTTGAAGCCGGTCCCTGGTGCAAAAAAGGTTGGGGACCACTGGCCTAAAGCTATCAGAAAATACATATTTTGAAGTAGCCACCAAAATTATTTTTTGGTTTGGGGCCACCGCAACATGAGGATCTGTATTGCGGGGTCACGGCATTAGAAAGGTTGAGAACCACTGTTCTAAGCTCTATGTAGAAACAGGAGGTCAATTTTCCCTGTATGAGTCATAAGTCACTGCAAAAGTCTCTGGCAGGGGGGGGGAGGAGCTGGGTCAGAAGAGGGGAATGATAAATGAAGGGACAAGAGACTTCCTGTTTCTACATAGAGCAGAGAAAAGAGAGGAATTAGCTGGTGGAAAGGCAAAATCAGTAATTGTAAGTGCACAGGGCTACATTATATGATTGCAATATATTAAGAAAATAAAAACATTGATGAAATACTTAAGTGCTTGGCCACGCAAGGGGGCATCAAGCACCTGCACTTGGTCTGAGAAGTCATTCTGTGCTGACAAGTTCCCTTTAAGTGAATATCCCTGGTCACAATGCAAGGATTGTGAAAGGGTTGTACAATGACTTATAGGACGGTTACGTCCACCTAGTGAAATTTTTTTCTGCCTTTTGGGAGTCAATGTCATTCATTTATTTTTTTCTCTGTTGAACATTGACAGTTGTACCCCACAGTCTACTAAATGACAGTAGGAACCAAAGACCGTCGTGAACAGAAATCTTCCCTCGGTGTAACTGCACATTAAGTGTAATGAGAAACACACACAGTGGAAATCTCACATATGTTAAGATAACAACACTAAAGGGTATGCCACACTAAACGAGATCGCTAACGAGATCGCTAACGAGATCACTAAAACGTCACTATTTAGAGATCTCGTTAGCGACCTCGTTGTGTGTGGCATGTAGCAACTATGTGGCCCCTGCTGTGATGTCGCTGATCGTTCACTAGCGTTCTGGACCGTTTTTTGATCGTTGGCGTCCCGCTGGTGAGCCTATATCGCTGTATTTGGCACCTTTTGTGAACGACGAGCGACCTCGTTTGTGACGCATATGGGTTTTAGCGTCACGGAGTGGATCGCAATATCTGTAAGTTCTCTTTTGCGTCACAGAGAGGATCGCAGAAGTTGCAAAGCAGGCTAGCAGGACGCAGAGAGCAGGAGCGATGCTGGAAATTCCTATGAATCAGAAGCGCTCAGTACATGCTAATGACAGATCCTAACGACCGCCAAAGTCGTTAAAGAGATCGCTGACCGCTGATGAGTCGTTTATGAGATCTCCTGTTTGGCAGCTACTAGCGACCTAAAAGAGATCACACCAACGATCTGTTAGGTTGCGTCGTTATCGAGATCGCTAACGAGATCGCTAAGTGTGGCAGTACCTTAAGGCTCAGAAATCTATTGGTATAACACGTGAAACTTAGTAATATGTCTTTCATTTTTGGTACGTAGGACACAGACTGTACAGGCTACATGGAGGCATTTCACGTACCACGACTGCAGTTTTCGTTTCAAAAGAGGAGCACGAAGTCCTTTCATATGATCTACACAAGAGGGAAAAGAAAACAAAGACTTAAGAAGATTTATCACATTTTTGTTTGTTCATATTTGGTTTTAGACACGTTCCAGTATAGGCAGAAAGCTAGAGTCATGAAGCCCCAACACAACGCTTTAGTCACAAATGAATCTGTAGGAAAAAATGAGAATGGGTGACATCAAGACAGGTGACAATTTATTAATCAGCCTGGGTCCTACTGGTGGTATGGCCGCTGCTCACCAGGACCCTCTCCATCCTCCCATCTGCAGGACTGATCTAATTACAGAGAACCTGACTCATGCTGTCCGATCCATAAGCAACATCTATCAAAAGATGGATGTGTGATCTCAGAGTCAGACATACTTGGCTGAGTTCATATAGCCCGAGACCGACACATGATAGCCACAGATTGGGCAGCACGGATCAGCTGTCAGTTCACTTTGAATGATGATACTACATTGTCACACTTTGCATTCTTTTTCAAGGGATGAGTGTGCTGCTGTGAAGTACAGAAGTCACTACACAACAGGAGGCATAAGCACAGGATGCGATCAGCGCACAGTATAAGAGGTCAGCACAGGGTGCGATCAGCGCACAGTATAAGAGGTCAGCACAGGGTGCGATCAGCGCACAGTATAAGAGGTCAGCACAGGGTGCGATCAGCACACAGTACAAGAGGTGAGCACAGGGTGCGATCAGCGCACAGTACAAGAGGTAAGCACAGGGTGCGATCAGCGCACAGTAGAAGAGGTGAGCATAGGGTGCGATCAGCACACAGTACAAGAGGTAAGCACAGGGTGCGATCAGCGCACAGTACAAGAGGTGAGCACAGGGTGCGATCAGCACACAGTACAAGAGGTGAGCACAGGGTGCGATCAGCGCACAGTACAAGAGGTAAGCACAGGGTGCGATCAGCGCACAGTACAAGAGGTGAGCATAGGGTGCGATCAGCACACAGTACAAGAGGTAAGCACAGGGTGCGATCAGCGCACAGTACAAGAGGTGAGCACAGGGTGCGATCAGCGCACAGTACAAGAGGTAAGCACAGGGTGCGATCAGCGCACAGTACAAGAGGTGAGCACAGGGTGCGATCAGCGCACAGTACAAGAGGTAAGCACAGGGTGCGATCAGCGCACAGTGTAAGAGGTGAGCACAGGGTGCGATCAGCGCACAGTATAAGAGGTAAGCACAGGGTGCGATCAGCGCACAGTGTAAGAGGTGAGCACAGGGTGCGATGAGCGCACAGTATAAGAGGTAAGCACAGGGTGCGATGAGCGCACAGTATAAGAGGTAAGCACAGGGTGCGATCAGCGCACAGTACAAGAGGTGAGCACAGAGTGCGATCAGAGCACAGTATAAGAGGAGAGCACAGGGTGCGATCAGCGTACAGTATAAGAGGTAAGCACAGAGTCCGATCAGCGTACAGTTAGAGGTAGACAGGGTGCGATCAGCTCACAGTATAAGAGCACAGGGTGCGATCAGCGCACAGTATAAGAGGTAAGCACAGAGTCCGATCAGCGTACAGTATAAGAGGTAAGCACAGGGTGCGATCAGCGCACAGTACAAGAGGAGCACAGGGTGCGATCAGCACACAGTATAAGAGGTGAGCACAGGGTGCGATGAGCGCACAGTATAAGAGGTAAGCACAGGGTGCGATCAGTGCACAGTACAAGAGGTGAGCACAGGGTGTGATCAGAGCACAGTATAAGAGGAGAGCACAGGGTGCGATCAGCGCACAGTATAAGAGGTAAGCACAGGGTGCGATCAGCACACAGTATAAGAGGTAAGCACAGGGTGCGATCAGCGCACAGTACAAGAGGAGCACAGGGTGCGATCAGCGCACAGTACAAGAGGAGCACAGGGTGCGATCAGCGCACAGTATAAGAGGTGAGCACAGGGTGCGATGAGCGCACAGTGTAAGAGGTGAGCACAGGGTGCGATCAGCGCAGTGTAAGAGGTGAGCACAGGGTGCGATCAGGCACAGTGTAAGAGGTGAAAACCACCACGAGAAAAACAGCCTCACGGTCAGGATAAATTATATAATCTTTATTGACAAAATTTGTTAAAATATTACAGGGACAAATGGCAGGGGAAAGGGAATTGTAGCAGAAATAGCAAATATGCACATAAATCAAAGATCAAATGTATACCTGCTGATAGATCTCACATAACAATGGACAACTGTCCATATGATGCAAATCGAGGGTAAACCCGTATATACTCATGTAGCCAATACACATCAGAATGTATACACAGAATCCCCATATAATTTATCAGGTAAGTACCAGGGAATAACGCAGAAATATATATATATATATTATTGTAATACATAATGATGTGGAAGGCTGCTAAATATCAGATGGAATAATACAATACTAGGTAGAATCACCGAAAAAAGAACCATCTTGGCAGCCACATAGAGCGATTTACGCATGCTAGCCTGAAGCGACAGGCACCGCCCCCGGACGTCATCGCTCACAACACATGGGAACCACATGATGCGGCAGAAGACGCCGGGGAGAGGGGCCGGCCACAGCAGCCAAGGCCGCACGCGCAATAGCCATGTGTTGTGAGCGATGACGTCCGGGGGCGGTGCCTGTCGCTTGCTGCTTCGGCTAGCATGCGGATACGTCTATCCGGTAGCCAGCACATTTATACCGATGAGGGTCTCTGTCTCCCCTGAGGAAGGAGCCTGTGAGCGGCTCCGAAACGCGCGTCGGGTTCGGGGTTCCTGTTGATCTTATGTTCCTGCTGTCTTAGGTAAATCGCTCTATGTGGCTGCCAAGATGGTTCTTTTTTCGGTGATTCTACCTAGTATTGTATTATTCCATCTGATATTTAGCAGCCTTCCACATCATTATGTATTACAATAATATATATATATATTTCTGCGTTATTCCCTGGTACTTACCTGATAAATTATATGGGGATTCTGTGTATACATTCTGATGTGTATTGGCTACATGAGTATATACGGGTTTACCCTCGATTTGCATCATATGGACAGTTGTCCTTTGTTATGTGAGATCTATCAGCAGGTATACATTTGATCTTTGATTTATGTGCATATTTGCTATTTCTGCTACAATTCCCTTTCCCCTGCCATTTGTCCCTGTAATATTTTAACAAATTTTGTCAGTAAAGATTATATAATTTATCCTGACCGTGAGGCTGTTTTTCTCGTGGTGGTTTTCTGTATTATGTACAGCTGGTCTTCACATGTCCGTTTTCAATATGCATGCTTCTAATTTCCATGTTGGGTATAATTAACATCTCTTACATGCATTATGATGTTCGCATTTTCTTTCTAGTGTAAGAGGTGAGCACAGGGTCCGATCAGCGCACAGTATAAGAGGTGAGCACAGGGTGCGATCAGCGCACAGTGTAAGAGGTGAGCACAGGGTCCGATCAGCGCACAGTATAAGAGGTGAGCACAGGGTGCGATCAGCGCACAGTATAAGAGGTGAGCACAGGGTCGATCAGCGCACAGTGTAAAAGGTGAGCACAGGGTGCGATCAGCGCACAGTATAAGATCTCCAGGCCGTAAGCTAGCACAGGGTGCGATCAGCGCACAGTATAAGAGGTGAGCACAGGGTGCGATCAGCGCACAGTATAAGAGGTAGGGACAGGGTGCGATCAGATCACAGTATAAGGGGTAAGCACAGGGTGCGATCAGCGCACAGTATAAGAGGTGAGCACAGGGTCCGATCAGCGCACAGTATAAGAGGTAAGCACAGGGTGCGATCAGCGCACAGTGTAAGAGGTGAGCACAGGGTGCGATCAGCGCACAGTATAAGAGGTGAGCACGGTGCGATCAGCGCACAGTGTAAGAGGTGAGCACAGGGTGCGATCAGCGTACAGTATAAGAGGTGAGCACAGGGTGCGATTAGCGCACAGTATAAGAGGTAAGCACAGGGTGCGATCAGTGCACAGTATAAGAGGTCAGCACAGGGTGCTATCAGCGCACAGTATAAGAGGTGAGCACAGGGTGCGATCAGCGCACAGTATAAGAGGTGAGCACAAGGTCCGATCAGCGCACAGTACAAGAGGTGAGCACAGGGTCCGATCAGCGCACAGTATAAGAGGTAAGCACAGGGTGCGATCAGCGCACAGTATAAGAGGTGAGCACAGGGTCCGATCAGCGCACAGTATAAGAGGTAAGCACAGGGTGCGATCAGCGCACAGTTTAACCCCTTCATCCCCAAGGGTGGTTTGCACGTTAATGACCGGGCCAATTTTTACAATTCTGACCACTGTCTCTTTATGAGGTTATAACTCTGGAACGCTTCAACGGATCTTCGCGATTCTGAGATTGTTTTCTCGTGACATATTGTACTTCATGATAGTGGTAAAATTTCTTCGATATAACTTGCGTTTATTTTGAAAAAAACGCAAATATGGCGAAAATTTTGAAAATGTTACAATTTTCAAACTTTGACTTTTTATTCCCTTGAAACAGAGAAATTTGTCACACAAAATAGTTAATAAATAACATTTCCCACATGTCTACTTTACATCAGCACAATTTTGGAACCAAAATTTTTTTTTGTTAGGAAATTATAAGGGTTAAAAGTTGACAAAGCCATTTTTTTAGGTACCACATCATATTTGAAGTCACTTTGAGGGGTCTATATAGCAGAAAATACCCAAAAGTGACACCATTCAAAAAACTGCACCCCTCAAGGTACTCAAAACCACATTCAAGAATTTTATTAACCCTTCAGGTGCTTCACAGGAGCTGAAGCAACGTGGAAGGAAAAAATGAATATTTAACTTTTTAGCCACAAAAATGATATTTACAAACTTTTTTTATGTTCACAAGGGTAAAAGGAGAAAATGGGCAGATAAAGTTGTTGTGCAATTTCTCCTGAGTACGCCAATACCCCATATGTGGGGGAAAAACCACTGTTTGGGCGCACGGCAGAGCTCGTAAGGGAAGGAGAGCCGTTTGACTTTTTCAAACTAAAATTGGTGGAATTGAGATTGGACGCCATGTCGCGTTTGGAGAGCCCTGATGCGCCTAAACAGTGGAAACCCCCCACAAGTGACACCATTTTTGAAACTAGCCCCCTATGGAACTTAGCTAGATCTGTTGTGAGCACTTTGAACCCCAAAAGTGTTTCACAAAAGTTTATAATGCCTGGGTGTGAAAAAAAAAAAACAAAAACAATTTTCCACAAAAATTATTTTAGTCCTAAATTTTTGATTTTTCCCGAGGAAATTGGACCCCAAAAGTTGTTGTCCAATTTGTCCTGAGTACGCTGATACCCCATATGTGGGGGGGGGGGGGAAACTGTTTGGGCGCACGGCAGGGCTTGGAAAGAAAGTAGTAACGTTTTGGAATGCAGACGTTGATGGGGGTCATGTTCCGTTTGCAGTGCCCCAGATGAGCCTAAACAGTGGAAACCCCCCACAAGTGACCCCATTTTGGAAACTAGACCCCTAAGGAACTTATCTGGATCTTTGGTGAGCACTTTGAACCCCCAAGTGCTTCACACTAGTTTATAATGCCCAGGCATGAAAATAAAAAATCCTATTTTTTTCCCACAAAAATCTTTTAGTCACTAATTTTTATTTTCCCAAGGGTAACAGGATAAATTGGACCACAAAAGTTGTTGTCCAATTTGTCTTGAGTACGCTGATACCCCATATGTGGGGGGGGGACAACAGTTTGGGCGCACGGCAGAGCTCGGTATGGAAGGAGCACCATTTGACTTTTTCCAACCAAAATTGGCTGGAATTGAGATTGGACGCCATGTTGCATTTGGAGAGCCACTGACGTGCCTAAGCAGTGGAAACCCCCCACAAGTGACCCCATTTGGGAAACTAGACCCCCTAAGGAACTTATCTAGATCTGTGGTGAGCAATTTGAACCTCCAAGTGCTTCACACAAGTTTATAACGTAGAGCCGTAAAATTAAAAAATCATTTTTTTCCACAAAAATGATCTTTTCACCCCAATTTTTATTTTCCCAAGGGTAACAAGACCGCAAAAGTTATTGTGCAATTTGTCCTGAGTACGCTGATACCCCATATGTGGGGGTAAACCACTGTTTGGGTGCATGGCAGAGTTTGGAAGGGAAGGAGCGCCGTTTGACTTTTTCAAAGCAGAATTGGCTGGATGCCATGTCGTGTTTGGAGAGCTCCTGATCTGCCTAAACAGTGGAAACCCCGACAAATGACACCATTTTGGAAACTAGACCCCTCAAGGAACTTATCTAGATGTGTGGTGAGCACTTTGAACCCCGAAGTGCTTCACAGAAGTTTATAACGTACAGCCGTAAAATAAAATTTTTTTTTTTTTTTTACTAAAATGATTTTTTCGCCCCCAATATTTTATTTTCACAAGGATAACAGGAGAAATTGGACCCCAAAAGTTGTTGTCCAATTTGTGCTGAGTACGCTTATACCCAATATGTGGGAGAAAACTACCGTATGGTCACACGTTGGGGCTTGGAAGGGAAGTAGTGAAGTTTTGGATTGCAGACTTTGATGGAATGGTCTGGGGGCGTCATGTCGCATTTGGAGAGCCCCTGATGCGCCTAAACAGTGGAAACCCCCACAAGTGACCCCATTTTGGAAAATAGACAGAACCCACAAGGAACTTATCTAGATGTGTGGTGAGCACTTTGAACCCCAAAGTGCTTCACAGAAGTTTATAACGTACAGCCGTAAAAACAAAAAAAATCATTTTTTTTTACAAAAATTATATTTTCGCCCCCAGTTTTTTTTATTTTCCCAAGGGTAACAGAAGAAATAGGATAAATTGCACAATAACTCTTGGGGTACAGAGTACGCTGATACCCCATATGTGGGGGTAAACTACTGTTTGGGCGCATGGCAGAGCTCAGAAGTGAAGGAGCACAGTTTGACTTTTTCAACGCAGAATTGGCTGGAATTGAGATCAGACGCCATGTCACATTTGGAGAGCCCCTGATGTGCCTAAACAGTGGAAACCCCCCAATTCTAACTCCAACCCTAACCCCAACACACCCCTAACCGTAGTCCCAACCCTAACCATAACCCTAACCACAAACCTAACCCTAACACACCCCTAACCCTAATCCTAACCCTAACTTTAGCGCCAACCCTAACACTAACTTTAGCCGCAACCCTAACGGGAAAATGGAAATAAATACATTTTTTTTAATTTTATTATTTTTCCCTAACTAAGGGAGTGATAAAGGGGGTTTGGTTTACTATTTATAGCGGGTTTTTATGTTTGGCAGCTGTCACGCTAAAAGACACTTTTTATTGCAAAAAGTAGTTTTTTGCATCACCACATTTTGAGAGCTATAATTTTTGCATATTTTGGCCCACAGAGTCATGTGAGGTCTTATTTTTTGCGGTACGAGTTGACGTTTTTATTGGTACCATTTTTGAGCAAGTGACATTTTTTGATCGCTTTTTATTTAGATTTTTGGGAGGTTAGAATGAACAAAAATCAGCAATTCATGAATTTCTTTTGGGGGAGGCGTTTTTACCGTTCCGCGTGTGGTAAAATTGATAAAGCAGTTTTATTCTTCGGGTCAGTACGATTACGGCGATACCTCATTTATATCATTTTTTTTATGTTTTGGTGCTTTTATAGAATAAAAACAATTTTATATAAAAAATTATTATTTTTGCATCGCTTTATTCTGCGAGCTATAACTTTTTTATTTTTTCGCTGATGATGCTGTATGGCGGCTCATTTTTTGCGGGACAAGATGACGTTTTCAGCGGTACCATGTTTATTTATATCGGTCTTTTTGATCGCGTGTTATTCCACTTTTTGTTCGGCAATATGATGATAAAGCATTGATTTTTTGCTTTGTTTTTTTTATTTTTTTTTAAGGGGTTCACTAAAGGGGTTAACTAGTGGGACAGTTTTATAGGGGGGGTCGTTACGGACGCGGCGATACCAAATATGTGTACTTTTATTGTTTTGGTTTTTTTATTTACAGTAATAAATGAATTTATTGGGGAATATATATTTTTTTTTTGGAATTTTTTTTTACACTTTTTATTTTTTTAACTTTTATACTTTGTCCAGGGTGGGACATCACTATGTAGGGTGAGATCGCTGGTGTGTACAGTGTGCACAGCACTATGTCACACCAGCGATCGCTCTGGCAGTGCTGCAGGCTTCTCAGTGACTGCTCTCAGCAGACACTGAGGAAGCCGCCTCCCTGCAGGACCCGGCGGCCATCTTGGATCCGGGTCCTGGGAGGGAGGAAGCCCTCAGAACAGCGCGATCACATCGCGCTGTTCTGAGGGTCTCAGGGGAGTGTGCAGGGAGCCCCCTCCCTGCGCGATGCTGCCCTGTGCCCCTAGTACACCGCGATCATGTTTGATCGCGGTGTGCCAGGGGTTAATGTGCTGGGAGCGGTCCATGACCGCTCCTGACACACAGTCCCGGGTGTCAGCTGTGATAATTATCCCGGGGATTATAATCAGCTGACACCCGGCGGCGATTAGCTGCGTTCCTCCCGGGAGCGCAGCTGATCGCCCTGGATGTACTATTCCGTCCATGGGAATGAGGTCCAGGGTCACATGGACGGAATATTACGTCCAATGGAATAAAGGGGATAAAGCTATGTGCGCACATTACGGATTTACTTGTGGAAATTTCTGCGCGGTTTCTGCCTCTTTTGGAAGAAAATGCAGTTGAAATTCCACACGGTTTTGATGCGTTTTTAATGAGGATTTCATGCGGATTTTTATGCTTTTTGTAAGCTAAATAAAGATATATTATTTAAAAAAATAAGTAAATTGTGATGTCATTTCCTTGCTCAACCTCTTCTTTTTCATTCTCCATTGAAGAGCATAATATCATTACATACTATGTTAAAATATAATGTTTACACACACAAAACAAATTATATATATATATATATATATATATATATATATATATATATATATATATATATATATATATATATATATATATAACCAAACCCGAGGTTTAGTAATGAACAGGTGTCAGCCAGATACCTTCATTAATAATATGGTACATTAAGAATTAAAGACACACACACACGAAATCTGTGTGAAAAGCAATAGCTGTTTATTTAAAAAAAAAAATTGTGTGGGATCCCGCGTAATTTTCATAACCAGCAGAGGGAAAGCCGACGGCTGATGTTATATTTCAGGGAAGGAGCCAATAGCCACAAAGGTTCCCAGACAATTAATATCAGCTCACGGATGTTTTCTTAGCCTTTACTGGCTAGTTTACAGGGGAACCCCAGAAAAAAAAATTGACATGAGGTCCCCCTATTTAAAAAAAAAAAAAAATTATAATAGCCTGGGAAAGGGCCATGGATAATGGCACCACCCCAGGCTAAAACCATCAGCTCTCAACCGCCTCAGAAAGGGCGCATCTTATAGATGCGCCAATTCTGCCACTGTAGCGGTGGCAAGTGGGGGTTCATATTTGTGGGGTTGTCACCTTCGTATTGTCAGGTGACATTAAGCCTACAGCTTAGTAATGGAGAGGCGTCTATAAGACACCTATCCATTACTAATACTATAGTTATTGGTAAATAAAGACACAGACAGAATAAAGTCCTTTATTTGAAATAATCACACAGACTCCTTTATTGAATCTTAATTAACCATACTTACTGACCGCCTAATCCCCGACTCCCTCGTCTCCTGCAACAAAAAATAAAACATGTAATACTATCCTGTCCGACGTAGTCCATTTAATAGAGTGTCCCACAGCGATCTCACGTGTATAACAGTCACATCGGGAGATGTGACTGCTCTACCCGGCCTCGGCGATACACTGCTGGAGTGATTACCTCATGTCAGTGTATCACTGTGCCGGCATAAGAGTTCACCGGAGTTCATCAGCTCTGATGCTCTCACGGCACTACCAGTGTGTGAGAACTTTCCCACGCAACAGTGCTGTAAGAGCACCGGAGCTGATGAACTCCAGTGAACTCTCACGCCAGCACAGTGATACACTGACAGGAGGTAATCGCTCCCGCAGTGTATGGCAGGCGGCCGGGTAACATCAACGTGGGACACTCGGTATAAATGAACTACGGTGGACAGGGAGTATATGTTGGTTTATTACTTTTGATTGCTTGCAGGAGAAGCGGGCGTTGGGGATTAGGTGTTCGGTGAGTATCTATATTGTATGTGATTATGTCAATGTTTTGATTTTTTACAACTGAACTCAAGCGCCGGGTGATGAAACTTTTCTCCCATCATTGGCTCCTGTTGTCTCTGTTATATGTGACAGCAGACATAGACCGATGGGAGTAGTAGTCCCATCAGACGATGCCCAAGTACAATCACTATGTCACTATTGTTGCATGGACACACACACACACACACACACACACACACACACACACACACACACACCACATACTCTTCCTCCTTCTGACATCATTTCCTTTTCTGCAGCGCTTTAGGCAGCAAATCCGCAAACATTTTTACACCTGCGTTTTTGCTGCGGAAACGCTGCAGATCTGCAAAAAGAATTGACATGCTGCGGAAAGTAAAACGCTGCAAATAAGGATGGAAATTTCCGTAGCATGTGCACAACAATTCAGGAATGCCATTGATTAACATTGCTTAAAGGGAACCTGTCACCTCATTTTGCTGCTATAAGATGCAGCCACTGGCTTTCGGGGCTTATCTACAGCATTCTATAATGCTGTAGATAAGCCTCGGGTCAGACCGGAAAGATAAGAAAAACTTATTATACTCACCCGGGGGGCGGTTTGGTTCGATGGGTGTCGTAAGTCAGGTGGCTCCTATCTTCATACAATGTCGTCAACAGGGCAGATCAGTACGCCTGCGCAGGAGCACAGCACGAAGCCAGCAGGATGACATTGCATGAAGATGGGAAGCGCCAGACCAGGATCTGTGACACCCATCGTACCGCTCCCCGGTTGAGTATACAGGTTCCCTTTAAGTAATCACTTGCGTTTTTGGAGCATTTCCACGTGGAAAAACCACTGCGGAAATGCAACAAATCGCGCAACATGTGCACATAGCTTAAGAGGTAAGCACAGGGTCTGAACACACACGGTAAGATGAGCTCAGGGTCCGATCATACACACTGCAAGATAATCTTGGGGTCCGATCACACACCGTAAGATAAGATCAGGGTCCGATCACACACCGTAAGATAAGCTCAGGGGCCGATCACACACCGTAAGATTAGCTCAGGGCCGATCACACACTGTAAGATAAGCTCAGATACCGATCACACACCGTAAGATAAGCTCAGGGTCGATCACACACCGTAAGATAAGCTCAGGGGCCGATCACACACCGTAAGATAAGCTCAGGGGCCGATCACACACCGTAATGATTAGCTCAGGGGCCGATCACACACCGTTAAGATTAGCTCAGGGCCGATCACACACACGTAAGATAAGCTCGATACCGATCACACACCGCAAGATAAGCTCAGGGTCCGATCACACCCGTAAGATAAGCTCAGGGGCCGATCACACACCGTAAGATTAGCTCAGGGCCGATCAACACCGTAAGATAAGCTCGGGGTCCGATCACACACACGTAAGATAAGCTCAGGGTCCGATCACACACCGTAAGATTAGCTCAGGTCCGATCACAACCGTAAGATAAGCTCGGGGACCGATCACACACCGTAAATTAGCTCAGGGCCGATCGACACCGTAAGATAAGCTCAGAGGACCGATCACACACCGTAAGATAAGCTCGGGGTCCGATCACACACCGTAAGATAAGCTCAGATACCGATCATACACCGTAAGATAAGCTCAGATACCGATCACACACCGTAAGATAAGCTCAGATACGATCACACACCGTAGATAAGTCAGGGGCGATCACACACCGTAAGATAGCTCAGGGCTCGATCACACACCGTAAGATAAGCTCAGATACGATCACACACCTAAGATAAGCTCGGGGACCGATCACACACCGTAAGATAAGCTCAGAGTACCGATCACACACCGTAAGATAAGCTCGGGGAACTCACACACCGTAAAATTAGCTCAGGGGCCGATCAGACACCGTAAGATAAGCTCAGATACGATCACACACCGTAAGATTAGCTCAGGGCCCGATCACACACGTAAGATAAGCTCGGGGTCGATCACACACCGTAAGATAAGCTCAGGGCCCAATCACACACCGTAAGATTAAGCTCAAGGTCCGATCACACACCGTAAGATAAGCTCAGGGGAACGATCACACACCGTAAAATTAGCTCAGGGGCCAATCAGACACCGTAAGATAAGCTCAGAGGACGATCACACACCGTTAAGATAAGCTCGGGGTCAGATCACACACCGTAAGATAAGCTCAGATACGATCACACACGTAAGATAAGCTCAGATACCGATCACACACCGTAAGATAAGCTCAGATACCGATCACACACCGTAAGATAAGCTCAGATACGATCACACACCGTAAGATAAGCTCAGATACGATCACACACCGTAAGATAAGCTCAGATACCGATCACACACCGTAAGATAAGCTCAGGGCCCGAATCTCACACACCAGTAAGATAAGCTCGATACGATCACACACCGTAAGATAAGCTCAGGGGCCGATCACACACCGTAAGATAAGCTCAGATACCGATCACACACCGTAAGATAAGCTCAGACACCAATCATACACCGTAAGATAAGCTCAAGGGCCGATCACACACCGTAAGATAAGCTCAGATACCGATCACACACCATAAGATAAGCTTGGGGACCGATCACACACCGTAAGATAAGCTGAGATACCGATCACACACCTAAGATAAGCTCGGGGCCGATCACACACCGTAAGATAAGCTCAGATACGATCACACACCATAAGATAAGCTCAGGGGCCGATCACACACCGTAAGATTAGCTCAGGGCCCGATCACACACCGTAAGATAAGCTCAGATACCGATCACACACCGTAAGATAAGCTCAGATACCGATCACACACCGTAAGATAAGCTCAGGGTCGATCACACACCGTAAGATAAGCTCAGACACCGATCACACACCTAAGATAAGCTCAGGGTCCGATCACACACGTAAGATAAGCTCGGGTCCGATCACACACGTAAGATAAGCTCAGATACGATCACACACCGTAAGATAAGCTCAGATACCGATCACACACCGTAAGATAAGCTCGGGGACCGATCACACACCGTAAGATAAGCTCAGAACCGATCACACACCGTAAGATAAGCTCAGGGGCCGATCACCGTAAGATAAGCTCAGATACCGATCACACACGTAAGATAAGCTCAGATACCGATCACACACCGTAAATATAAGCTCGGGACCGATCACACACCGTAAGATAAGCTCAGACCAACCGTAAGATAAGCTCAGATACCGATCACACACCGTAAGATAAGCTCGGGGACCGATCACACGCCGTAAGATAAGCTCAGACACCGATCACACACCATAAGATAAGCTCAGGGTCCGATCACACACTGTAAGATAAGCTCAGGGTCCGATCACACACCGTAAGATAAGCTCAGGGTCCGATCACACACCGTAAGATAAGCTCAGGGTCCGATCACACACCGTAAGATAAGCTCAGTGTCGATCACACACCGTAAGATAAGCTCAGGGTCCGATCACACACGTAAGATAAGCTCAGACACCGATCACACACGTAAGATAAGCTCAGACACCGATCACACACGTAAGATAAGCTCAGACACCGATCACACACGTAAGATAAGCTCAGACACCGATCACACACGTAAGATAAGCTCAGACACCGATCACACACGTAAGATAAGCTCAGACACGATCACACACGTAAGATAAGCTCAGACACCGATCACACACCGTAAGATAAGCTCAGACACGATCACACACCGTAAGATAAGCTCAGCACCGATCACACACCGTAAGATAAGCTCAGGGTCCGATCACACACGTAAGATAAGCTCAGGGTCCGATCACACACGTAAGATAAGCTCAGACACCGATCACACACGTAAGATAAGCTCAGACACCGATCACACACCGTAAGATAAGCTCAGACACCGATCACACACCGTAAGATAAGCTCAGACACCGATCACACACCGTAAGATAAGCTCAGGGTCCGATCACACACGTAAGATAAGCTCAGGGTCCGATCACACACGTAAGATAAGCTCAGGGTCCGATCACACACGTAAGATAAGCTCAGGGTCCGATCATTGCTGCCATGTATGCGTTTTTACTTCAGACAGGTCCGTACTTGCCAGACATCCAGGAAAGGCAGCCCCCTGCCGATCACTTACCCTTGTGGCAGTGGGACAGGAAATACGCTTTGGCGGAGAGATTCTCCCTATCAAACCTATCGATGGAGACAGAGGGATATTCCTTCATCCGGCCCTGGAAGGAGCTCATGTTATCAGCGCATGCAGGAGAAGCTGCGGACCAGGCAGCCGGGCATTACCGGAAGCGGCACACAGCAGCTCTGCATGTAACGCCACCATATGAAGCCCAGCCAATCACCGCTCTGCTCTGCGGACTCAGCAACCAATCAGCTGTGAGCGCCGCTGTATACCTCCGCGCGGACAGCAGAGGGGCGCGGTCTCCGCTGTGCGGCTCCTCCCAGGGAAACATCACATCGGCCATCAGCTCTTCGCCTCCTCTCTGGTTCCGCCCACAAGCTTTGGGTGAGCAGGTTTGGCCTTTTCTACAGAGGCAGCGCGTCAGTTGTTGCTAGGATACCGGAGCTGCGGCTGCTGATCGGGGCTTGCCGGTAGGTCGGGGATAAGAACACTTCTCGGACACGAAGGTTTAATGACTGTCAGCCTACTCTCCGTGTTACATCAGTAGTGTGCGCAGAGGGAGGACAGGGCGAGCGGTGTTTTCAGGACCTCAAAGGGAAGGTGAGTCTGGATGCGACACCCACAGTGATTCCTCCCTTCCGGTGACTTTCCCATGGAAACATCTGTGATATTCCCAGAATCGCATCTTATCCCCTATATGCAGGGATGGCAGGTGTGTACTGATCCCTGGGGTCCAGAACGGCTGAAACAACATTCTAACCAGGATGAACCACCCACCCATCTGCAGGGATTGGAGCTAGCTCTATCATTCCCTGAGCGCACAGCCGAGAGGGAACGGTGGCTGATCCCAGGACCCCACCCCCAAGTGATCCCAGGGCCCCCCAGTGATGCCAGGACCCCACCCCCAGTGATCCCAGGACCCAACCCCCCATTGATCCCAGGGCCCCCCCAGTGATGCCAGGACCCCCCAGTGATGCCAGGACCCAACCCCCGTGATCCCAGGCCCCCCCCCCCCCAGTGATGCCAGGACCCCCCAGTGATGCCAGGACCCAACCCCCAGTGATCCCAGGACCCAACCCCCCATTGATCCCAGGGCCCCCCCAGTGATGCCAGGACCCCCACTCCAAGAGATGCCAGGACCCCACCCCAAGTGATGCCAGGACCCCCACCCCAGTGATCCCAGGACCCCACCCCCAGTGATGCCAGGACCCAACCCCCCATTGATCCCAGGGCCCCCCAGTGATGCCAGGACCCCACCCCAGTGATCCCAGGACCCCACCCTCAGTGATCCAGGACCCCCACTCCAAGTGATGCCAGGACCCCCACCCCAAATGATCCCAGGACCCCCACCCAAGTGATCCCAGGACCTGCACCCCCAGTGATCCCAGGACCTCACCCCCAAGTGATCCCAGGATCCCCACACCCAAGTGATCCCATGACCCCCCATTGATCCCAGGGCCCCCCAGTGATGCCAGGACCCCACCTCAGTGATCCCAGGACCCCACCCTCAGTGATCCCAGGACCCCCACTCCAAGTGATGCCAGGACCCCCACCCCAAATGATCCCAGGACCCCCACCCAAGTGATCCCAGGACCTGCACCCCCAGTGATCCCAGGACCTCACCCCCAAGTGATCCCAGGATCCCCACACCCAAGTGATCCCAGGACCCCCCCATTGATCCCAGGGCCCCCCAGTGATGCCAGGACCCCACCCCCAGTGATCCCAGGACCCCACCCTCAGTGATCCCAGGACCCCCACTCCAAGTGATGCCAGGACCCCCACCCCAAATGATCCCAGGACCCCCACCCAAGTGATCCCAGGACCTGCACCCCCAGTGATCCCAGGACCCCACCCCAAGTGATCTTAGGACCCACACCCAGTGATCCCAGGACCCAACCCCCCCATTGATCCCAGAGCCCCCCCAGTGATGCCAGGATCTCCACCCCCAAGTGATCCCAGGACCCCCCATTGATGCCGGGACCCCCAGTGATCCCAGGACCTGTAGCCATGAATGGGTCAGAAGTGCTCATGCTCTACCCTCTCTCCATTTATTGACTATGACACTGCAGGAGAATGTGGAGCTCAGGACTCGGCTGTTTCCAGCGGTTCTATAAGAATGAATGGAGTGTTAGTAGAGCGTGTGCCGACACGTTGCCCCACCCATTGTCTATGGGACCACTGGAAATAGTCGGGAGCTGAGCTCCACTTTCTCCAGCAATTCCATAGTCAATAAATGGAACAAGCGCCCTTCTGCTCAACTCAGGGCGGTACTGGAACCAAGACTGATTCTGGGAATACCCTTTAAATGGAATGTATCACCAGGTTTTTGCAGCCTAATCTGAGAGCAGCATGATGTGGGAGCAGAGACCCTGATTCCTGTAAGATTTGTGACTGCATGACCCACGGTATGGCCAATCTATACGCTAAGTACCTTCTTTTTTACTGTATTTTTCATAGCAATTTTGCAGATGAGTATTTCATATATACATTATATAGCACTTTTTTTTTACCTTTTTTCCCATTTCTATGGCAGTAATGCAGTTTCAATGTTCTATAACAATTCATATTTCTCAGTATTTCATGATAATCATCCTTGCTTGATATATGAAATAAATGAAGTGCAGCAAAGCTGCTCTTTCCCAAGTTCTTCCTTCTTTCTTCAGAGATCAATTTGACATAACTGAATCCAGCCAGAAGCTCTTAGAATGATGTCGGAAGCTGAATCTGGTGCCATTAGCTCTGAAGTTACACCAAAATCAATGACTCGTGCGAAGAAGTGGTCGGATGAGATCGAAAACTTGTACAGATTCCAAACCGCTGGCTACAGAGATGAAGTGGAGTACAGACATATAAAGCAAGTGGACATGGTGAGAACTGGGTGCAGGTCATAGGGAAAGCTGCCTTCTAGAAGCTGAAGATGTAACGGGTAAAAACACTGGACACCTAGCACCCAGAACATAAGTGCCAGATTATCAGAGTAACTGATAACCAGATGACAGTAGCACCAGTCTGTGGGAGGGATGTAGCACCAGTCTATAGGTGGGATGTAGCACCAGTCTGGTGGGTGTGGATGTTAGAAGTCTATGGTGGGGATGTAGCACCAGTCTATGGGTGGGATGTAGCACCAGTCTGTGGGAGGGATGTAGCACCAGTCTATGGTGGGATGTAGCACCAGCTGTGGGTGGGATGTAGCACCAGTCTGTGGGTGGGATGTAGCACCAGTCTATGGGTGGGATGTAGCACCAGTCTGTGGGTGGGATGTAGCACCAGTCTATGGTGGGATGTAGCACCAGTCTTGGGTGGATGTAGCACCAGTCTATGGGTGGGATGTAGCACCAGTCTGTGGGTGGGATGTAGCACCAGTCTTGGGTGGGATGTAGCACCAGTCTGGTGGGTGGGATGTAGCACCAGTCTGATGGGTGGGTGGATGTAGCACCAGTCTTGGGTGGGTGGGATGTAGCACCAGTCTATGGGTGGGTGGGATGTAGCACCAGTCTATGGGTGGGTGGGATGTAGCACCAGTCTTGGGTGGGTGGGATGTAGCACCAGTCTGTGGGTGGGTGGGATGTAGCACCAGTCTGTGGGGGGATGTAGCACCAGTCTGTGGGTGGGATGTAGCACCAGTCTGTGGGTGGGATGTAGCACCGCTGTGGGTGGGATGTAGCACCAGTCTGTGGGTGGGATGTAGCACCAGTCTGTGGGTGGGATGTAGCACCAGTCTGTGGGTGGGATGTAGCACCAGTCTGTGGGTGGGATGTAGCACCAGTCTGTGGGTGGGATGTAGCACCAGTCTGTGGGTGGGATGTAGCACCAGTCTGTGGGTGGGATGTAGCACCAGTCTGTGGGGATGCCTCGGTGGGATGTAGCACCAGTCTGTGGGTGGGATGTAGCACCAGTCTTGGTGGGATGGCACACTGTATTGCACCAGTCTGTGGGTGGGATGTAGCACCAGTCTGTGGGTGGGAGAAATGTATAGCACTCAGTCTGTGGGTGGGATGTACAATCTATATAATTAATTGCCTAGTTATTCGGCACTTCCAATTTAAATATACCAAAAAAGAGAAAAGGAAGTTTTTACTACCATAAAAAATTATGGTATTGAAAATTATTTTAAAATATATTTTTAAAAATACATATCATATTAAGGGGAACATCTATACAACAGAATATACGACTCAAACAGCCTTCAATAGGGTATATAGATATTTGCAGATATTCACAATGAACTATATTATCAAGATAATGCTGCCTAGTTTATGGTATCCCACCTATAATGCAGTACAGCAAATATATGATTGTTCACATTGCAGATCTCATATCTAATTTCATGCAATTAGTCCAGCATAGCAAATATTGCCATTATCTATAGTTCAAACCCTATATATATATATTATTATATATATATATATATATATATATATATATATATATGAAAGTGCATAGTGCAACTAGTCAAACAATCCCTTAATTTGGGGTATGTATAAGGGGCAAAGGTATTTAAGGCATATGCTTATTAGTATGGTATAGCGAATGTATTACCCTACCTCAGTACAGGCTGTGGCACCCTGATGCGCGTTTCGCCCGTGGCTTCTTCCTGAGGGATGTGCGTCTGTGGGTGGGATGTAGCACCAGACTGTGGGTGGGATGTAGCACCAGTCTGTGGGTGGGATGTAGCACCAGTCTGTGGGAGGGATGTAGCACCAGTCTGTGGGGGGATGTAGCACCAGTCTGTGGGTGGGATGTAGCACCAGTCTGTGGGTGGGATGTAGCACCAGTCTGTGGGTGGGATGTAGCACCAGTCTGTGGGTGGGATGTAGCACCAGTCTGTGGGTGGGATGTAGCACCAGTCTGTGGGTGGGATGTAGCACTGTAACGCTACCCACGACTGCGGGTCGTTGGGACATGGCATAGCTTGCCTAACTAGCCAATGCTCCCATGCCGCCAGTCCACGACGACGTGAGGCTTGCGTCCCAGATGGTAAGAGAATGTGGACCCACTGGACCACGGAGGGAGACCCAGGCCTGCCCGGACTAGGGAAGGGCAGCGACCGGGATCCGTGGCAGCTGAGCATGTGGGCAAGATGGCGACCTGCAGGACTAGACAACACCGCACAACTTCAGGTATGAAGAAACAAAGTTTACTTAAAGAAACACAGTACATAAACAGAACATAAGACCGGGCTCCCGATTCCGCACATCAGAGAAGGGTACACAACTCAGGATCACAGACGAGTGCAGGAGGACATCACGGGTAGATGCAGTCCAGGGTTATCTGGCACGGGCATACTTGGGCGGCCTCTCTCCCAGGCCTCAGGCATAGCACAGGCTCAGCAGGAGAACATCAGACACCGACCTCAGACAGACTTCAGACGATGGCGGGGTCATCACAGGTAGATGCAGTCCAGGATCATCTGGCACGGGCATACTAGCATGGCCTCACGCGTAGCACAGGCTCAGCAGGAGAACATCAGACACCGACCTCAGACAGACTTCAGACGATGGCGGGGTCATCACGGGTTGATGCAGTCCAGGGTCATCTGGCACAGGCATACTAGTATGGCCTCTCTCAGGCCTCAGGCGTAGTGCAGGCTCAGCAGGAGAACATCAGACACTGACCCAGGACAGACGTCATCACAGGGTAGACCACGGAGGAACCGGCAGGACAACGGAACATCAGGAACACAGACTGGATCTCAGGAACACAGACAGGATATCAGGAACACGGATTGGATCTCAGGGACACAGGAACACGGACAGGACATCAGGAACATGGATTGGATCTCAGGGACACAGGAACACAGACAGGACATCAGGAACACGGATTGGATCTCAGGGAGTCAGGAACATGGACTGGAACTTAGGAACATCAGAACACTGGCATCGGACTCCGGACATCTAGCAACGATCGGCAGGCTCCGGACATCAGGCAGAGAAGGATAGGATCCGGACATCTGGAAGTGGTCATCGGACATCGGATATCAGGCAGTGGTCATCAGGGAGGACACGGTCCTTGGACTCCGGACATCTAGTATCGATCTGAAAAGGAACCCCAGCGGTCTGGTGCAAGCCCCGCCAGGCTCAACGGGAGCTGGCCGGGGATTGCACAGAAGCTGAGCACAGAGTAACAAAAACTCAGCACACACCGGACTCCTCCTTCCACGATGAACTCAGGTTATATAGCAAGGAATCACAGTCACTGGTACAGGGTTCAGGACACAGAAGGACTTCAGGAACATAACACAGAGGACACAGTTCAGACAGTCAGGTACAGGGTCAGATCCAGGATCAGGGATTCGGGTAATAAGACACAGCAGGAACAGGCCTGGATATGCAGGCTCCAGGAAAGGCATTCTGGGTAGTCAGCCCCAGCATAGGCGAAAACACAAGACACAGTTCAGACATTCAGGTACCGGGATAGATCCAGGGTCAGAGATTCAGGGAACAAGATACAACAGGAACAGCCTGGATAACAGCTCCAGGAAGGCGATCTGGTATCAGCCCCAGCATAGGCGAAAACACAAGACACAGTTCAGACATTCAGGTACCGGATAGATCCAGATCAGGATTCAGGAAACAAGATACAACAGAACAGACCTGGATAACGCTCCAGGAATGGCGATCTGGGTACTCAGCCCCAGGCATAGGCAGAAACACAAGACAGGACAAGGGGAATCAGCTCTCCAGAGCTGATCGAACTCAGAGCAGGAGCTGAACACACAACCACACATGGCTAGGTTCAGGAACTCAATGCAAAGTCAGTGCAAAGCTCTGGCAACGCCCCGCAGGGCTGGGGAACTTTATATATGAACTGCTTCACAGCGATAGGCTGGAGCAGTAATTCTAGTACACACCCATTCCTCATAAAAGCAGGACAGGTGTGGGCCGCGCCCCCTATGCAGAGCCAGACAACTCATCACAGAAGAACACCTGACCGTGACTGCTGCCACACACGTAGTAAGTCATGCACCAGTGCAGAGGACTTTGCAACCTACGGATGGCTTCTACAGCAGGTCAGGGACCGCATATGCGGGTGGTCATGCAACGCAGCGGAGACACACGCAAGTACGGCTACGCAGCAGAGCTGGGAACTGAGCAGCATCCATACAGGTAACAGACAACAGTATCCCAGCTGGTTAGGGAAAGGAGCAAAAGGGTTAAAGCAAAGACATGCTGAGTAACACTGGAAAACAAAGTACAGACAATACCAGTGTTACAAGCACCAGTCTGTGGGGAGGGATGTAGCACCAGTCTGTGGTGGATGTAGCACCAGTCTGTGGGTGATGTAGCCTCAGTCTGGTGGATGTAGCCTCAGTCTGTGGGTGGATGTAGCACCAGTCTGTGGGTGGGATGTAGCATCAGTCTGTGGGTGGGATGTAGCACAGTCTGTGAGTGGGATGTAGCATCAGCTGTGGGTGGGATGTAGCACCAGACTGTGGGTGGGATGTAGCACCAGTCTGTGGGTGGGATGTAGCATCAGTCTGTGGGTGGGATGTACAATCATATATAATTAATTGCCTAGTTATTCGGCACTTCCAATTTAAATATACCAAAAAAGAGAAAAAGGAAGTTTTTACTACCATAAAAAATTATTTTATTGAAAATTATTTTAAAATATATTTTTAAAAATACATATCATATTAAGGGGAACATCTATACAACACAATATAAGACTCAAACAGCCTGCAATAGGGTATATAGATATTTGCAGATATTCACAATGAACTATATTATCAAGATAATGCTGCCTAGTTTATGGTATCCCACCTATAATGCAGTACAGCAAATATATGATTGTTCACATTGCAGATCTCATATCTAATTTCATGCAATTAGTCCAGCATAGCAAATATTGCCATTATCTATAGTTCAAACCCCATGTATATATATAAGAAAGTGCATAGTGCAACTAGTCAAACAATCCCCTTAATTAGGGGTATGTATAAGGGGCAAAGGTATTTAAGGCATATGCTTATTAGTATGGTATAGCGCATGAATTACCCTACCTCAGTACAGGCTGTGGCACCCCTGACGCGCGTTTCGCCCGTGGCTTCTTCCTGAGGGGGTGTGTGGCGTGTGTGTAGGGTGGGAGTGTAGCACCAGACTGTGGGGTGGGATGTAGCACCAGTCTGTGGGGGGATGTAGCACCAGTCTGTGGGTGGTGGGGATGTAGCACCAGTCTGTGGGTGGGATGTAGCACCAGTCTGTGGGTGGGATGTAGCACATCGTGGTGGGTGGGATGTAGCACCAGTCTGTGGGTGGGATGTAGCACCAGTCTGTGGGTGGGATGTAGCACCAGTCTGTGGTGGGATGTAGCACCAGTCTGTGGGTGGGATGTAGCACCAGTCTGTGGGTGGTGAGCACCAGTGTGGTGGATGTAGCGCCAGTCTGTGGGTGGGATGTAGCACCAGTCTGTGGGTGGGATGTAGCACCAGTCTGTGGATGGGATGTAGCACCAGTCTGTGGGTGGGATGTAGCACCAGACTGTGGGTGGGATGTAGCACCAGTCTGTGGGTGGGATGTAGCACCAGACTGTGGGTGGGATGTAGCACCAGTCTGTGGGGGATGTAGCATCCAGTCTGTGGGTGGGATGTAGCACCAGTCTGTGGGATGAGCCCGGGGATGTAGCACCAGTCTGTGTGAGGGATGTAGCACCAGTCTGTGGGTGGGATGTAGCACCAGTCTGTGGGTGGGATGTAGCACCAGTCTGTGGGTGGGATGTAGCATCAGTCTGTGGGTGGGATGTATCACCAGACTGTGGGTGGGATGTAGCACCAGTCTGTGGAGGGATGTAGCACCAGCTGTGGGTAGGATGTAGCACCAGTCTATGGGTGGGATGTAGCACCAATCTGTGGGTGGGATGTAGCACCAGTCTGTGGGTGGGATGTAGCACCAGTCTGTGGGTGGGATGTAGCACCAGTCTGTAGGTGGGATGTAGCACCAGTCAGTGGGAGGGATGTAGCACCAGTCTGTGGGTGGGATGTAGCACCAGTCAGTGGGAGGGATGTAGCACCAGTCTGTGGGTGGGATGTAGCACCAGTCTGTGGGTGGGATGTAGCACCAGTCTGTGGGTGGGATGTAGCACCAGTCTGTGGGTGGGATGTAGCACCAGTCTGTGGGTGGGATGTAGCACCAGTCTGTGGGTGGATGTAGCATCAGTCTGTGGGTGGGATGTAGCACCAGACTGTGGGTGGGATGTAGCACCAGTCTGTGGAGGGATGTAGCACCAGTCTGTGGGTGGGATGTAGCACCAGTCTGTGGATGGGATGTAGCACCAGTCTGTGGGTGGGATGTAGCACCTGTAAGTGTGGAGGGATGTAGCACCAGTCAGTGGGAGGAATGTAGCACCAGTCTGTGGGTGGGATGTAGCACCAGTCTGTGGGTGGGATGTAGCACCAGTCTGTGGGTGGGATGTAGCACCAGTCTGTGGGTGGGATGTAGCACCAGTCTGTGGGTGGGATGTAGCATCAGTCTGTGGGTGGGATGTAGCACCAGACTGTGGGTGGGATGTAGCACCAGTCTGTGGGAGGGATGTAGCACCAGTCTGTGGGTGGGATGTAGCACCAGTCTGTGGATGGGATGTAGCACCAGTCTGTGGGTGGGATGTAGCACCTGTAAGTGGGAGGGATGTAGCACCAGTCAGTGGGAGGAATGTAGCACCAGTCTGTGGGTGGGATGTAGCACCAGTCAGTGGGAGGGATGTAGCACCAGTCAGTGGGAGGGATGTAGCACCAGTCTGTGGGTGGAATGTAGCACCAGTCAGTGGGAGGGATGTAGCACCAGTCTGGGGTGGAATGTGTATGCATCAGTCTGTGAGTGGGATGTAGCACCAGTCTGTAGGTAGAATGTAGCATTAGTCTGTGGGTGGGATGTAGCACCAGTCTGTGGGTGGGATGTAGCACCAGTCTGTGGTGGGATGTAGCACCAGTCTGTGGGTGGGATGTAGCACCTGTAAGTGGGAGGGATGTAGCACCAGTCAGTGGGAGGAATGTAGCACCAGTCTGTGGGTGGGATGTAGCACCAGTCAGTGGGAGGGATGTAGCACCAGTCAGTGGGAGGGATGTAGCACCAGTCTGTGGGTGGAATGTAGCATCAGTCTGTGGGAGGGATGTAGCACCAGTCTGTGGGTGGAATGTAGCATCAGTCTGTGAGTGGGATGTAGCACCAGTCTGTAGGTAGAATGTAGCATTAGTCTGTGGGTGGGATGTAGCACCAGTCTGTGGGTGGGATGTAGCACCAGTCTGTGGGTGGGATGTAGCACCAGTCAGTGGGAGGGATGTAGCACCAGTCTGTGGGTGGAATGTAGCATCAGTCAGTGGGAGGGATGTAGCACCAGTCTATAGGTGGGATGTAGCACCAGTCAGTGGGAGGGATGTAGCATCAGTCTGTGGGTGGGATGTAGCATCAGTATGTGGGTGGGATGTAGCACCAGTCTGTGGGTGGGTTGTAGCACCAGTCTGTGGGTGGGTTGTAGCATCAGTCTGTGGGTGGGATGTAGCACAGTCTGGGCCACATTGAGTTTAATTGTGAAGGCGAGATACCTCGGTCTGAACATCTTCAGAAATAGCAGTGTCACGATTTTTCCACTCAGTGAGTGACTGCTATGCTGTTCTATGGAAACTATCTTGCTGAGCTGTCGGTGCCTTGATTGACAGCTCAGGTATCCAATCTATTACTGGGAGGTGCGGGACTTTCTCTAGGTGCTCTGGTGATTGCCCAGCTACTTAAAGGGAATCTGTCACCCTAAATTGGCGGGATATTTAAATGATGGCAGTCAGGTCAGATGGGCGGTGTTTTGGGTACTTGCCTTAACATGTTGTTCGCCGCTGTCTCCATTATTTCTGGGAATTGTAGTCATTGACCTCCATATAACGCGCCTGCGCATTGCAATCTGCGGGCAAAGCATACTGCGCGTGCGCAATTCAAGATTGCAATGCGCAGGCGCGTTATATGGAGGGCAACGACTACAATTCCCAGAAATAATGGAGACAGCGGCAAACAACATGTTAAGGCAAGTACCCAAAACACCGCCCATCTGACCTGACTGCCATCATTTAAATATCCCGCCAATTTAGGGTGACAGATTCCCTTTAACTGAGCTGTTTGCCTCTGATCCCTACCAGATGTAGTTTGTGCTTCCTGGTGAGTTGTAGCCTGAGTCTGTTGCCTGACCCCCTTGGACCCCTTTGTGTTGTCCTTTGGCTTTTGATCCACTATCTCTTGTTATTGACCTTGGACTGTGACTTGACTTACGCCTTTGTCTTTTCCCTTGGCTAGCTATGTAGTCTCTTGGTATTGACCCTGGAACATCTGACTCTTCTGCTGCTTCTGCTTTTCAGTCTGTCCGTGAGTAGTGATTAGCATCACAAGCAGGTCTTGGGTTTTTACCAGCTGTGGAAAGGTTTGGACCGGCTAAAAGTGTTCCAAAGAAGGACAACTGGTGATCCAATGGAAGAAAGATTCAATGATGCACGTAGAAAACAAAGGCTAGCGCAGAGGTGTGGTTAGGTTTTATGGCAAGAATTCAGTTTTGCTTCCCCCCCCCAAGCACAGATGCGATTTGCATACTTACTGTCACGTGTTGATGAGCTGCTCTTCCTAATGCTCTCAATGAGAAGAGAAGCTCGTTGTCACATGAAACGAAGTATGACAATTGCATATGAGTGAAGTGGCCATGTGATGACTGTTGGAACCTACAAGCAGAGCTGAATCCAGACAGTGAGTATATTATGGCTACAGGGCTTCATTTTTATAATTAAATGGGTTATCCAAGTTTCAGATGAAAGTCTGCAGTCAATATATGTTGTAAGTGTGTGGCCCAGCTGCGCTTGGTGACACATGTTCCCTGGAGGATGCACAGAAAGGTAATGCACAAACACCTGATATTCATTCACTCTCCACACTTCCCTATATTGCCACCAGAGGGAGCCTTAGACTATATAAGGGTGTGGGAGACGTAGCACTAGGTCTTTGTCTTTTCTGTCTTTGGTCTTTGACATTCTGGTGATTCCTGTCAGACGACACAGACATTCGTTCAGTCTTCCTGAGTGATTCTGACTGTTAGTTCCCTATGAACGTGGAAAGTGACTCTCGGAGTGAGCACGAAATCAGTCTGACGGAAGGTCCTGATAGCTACTCTGGACAGAGCCTATGAAGGAAAAGAAGGAAGGGAGCTACAGTTATTTGTAACAACGAGTCAACTGAGGAATTGTCAGTGAGCGGTGATAGAAGGAAGCTGACGACTACACCTACTGTTGCCTGTGCTTATGTTAAGGTTGTGAGTAGGGCGACAGGCGAGTGGTGAAAAGGAAGAAAGAGTGACTGAGGTGAAATAGCAACGTTGGCTTAACCTCCACTCTGCACTACCGGACGCCGGGTCCGAGCTTGCTAGTTCCTTCAAGGCTAGTGGGAGAAACCGGTGACCCTGCTGGACTTCAAGTCGCAGAGGGGCCCTTTTGTGCTGATACGTAACCGGGGTCAGGAAGAACAGGAGTCAGGCTTGATCAGCCACATAGACTTAGTTCTGTCCACAAGAAGGCTCCACCACAATGTCGGCCGGGCGTAGCTGTTCTATACGGAGTTAAACTTAGCTTCATGCAAGTTGGAGACTCACACACATTAAGAAGTAAGGAGGCCTTAAACCTACTCAGTGATTACCGTATGTGCATCCTCCACCCTGAGCAGCTTCCCGGGACATACCTGCAAATACCACCAGTAAAGGTATGGAAAGAGACTGACTTGTGTGTGTCTGCCTTATTGCCTGCACCCTGCACCGCCATTTACCCTGAGGGATCCAGTCTCGCCTGTGGGAGACTTAACACCTTGCTGCCAATAACAACCCCTCAGAGGATTAACCCTGCAGCGCTGGTCACCCTGATCAGAAACCACAGGTGGCGTCACGAACAATTACTACAATCCCCTGTAAATATCCCCCTTTGAATGAGCGCCCAGGGCAACGGACCAAGCTGTGCTACCCGTGACCTCTCCCCCATTGAAGTGAACGGGCTCGGTGCCGAGTACCCCATAAGCCCTGTTACGTGTTCGACTCATCTTTGGCGTCACGAACAGGATACGAAGCTTACTAAATGTGAGTCCTGTGTGCCTAGAATTGGACTGTTTTTGTGCAAAAAGACTGTTGCTGTTGTTTGATTTTTGGCGCCATTTTCCGCCATTTTGCCGCCATATTCGCGCCCTGAGGCGCTGGGGAAGAAGGTGGGCGGACCTTCGTGGGCATACCCCCCCCCGTGGCGCGAAAGTTATGGGCGCCCTGTCTAAGTGCTATTACAATGTGAGAGCCTGCCCTACTGCAAGGGAGATCCGCCTCCTCTTCATCCTCTATGCCAGGAAGAGAAAGCGAAAGTCCCGCCTCCACGGAAGAGACCAGATTGTTCCAGATGGGAAACACAGTCTGGCCTGGAGTGAGATGGCGGAAGGACAGGAGACGATGTGTGGAGGAATGGCGGTGCACAGACCCCGTTCCCTGAAGAGCTACTGCCTGTGCCTGAACCGTCCCCAGGTCGGGAGAATGACCGGAGAACTCAGAAAGTGGAGGAGGTGGATGCGGTGCTGAGAGACATGGCCCGACACCGCGCTGAAATCGAGGCGATGGAGAAAAGCTGGCGTTCCCTGAAACAGCGGCTGCTGTGGGATGCGATGCTCTCCCCCCTGAATGCGCAACCGTTACCTGCGCCACCACTGGACCCAGCGGCTGATGAATCACCGGAGGCCGGCCCCAAGAAAGCTGATCCTGACTCCGCCGGGGACGAGGTGGGAGGGAAGGAGGCTGAGGAGGCCCTGCCCGGACCGGAGTACCAGCCAGGCCTGGAACCAGAGGCCGCAGCGGAATGCAGTCCCCCGGTAGGGACGACGACGGAGGAGACCCAGCTGCAAGTGATGGAGATCGACTGGGAGGAGATGGAGTACCTGGACGACGTGGAATACGCCGCCCAGATGGAGAACGAGTGGCGACGCCGTGAGCAGGAGCAGCAGCAGGAGCAGAGAGAGGCGCAGCTTTACTGGAGGGACCGGGAGCAGAATCTTGCGGACAAGAACATCGTCCGGCGAGATAAAGGTACGCTCCGGGAGCCGCGGCGCCAGGGGACGGTGTGTGCCTCTAAGGCCCGAGGAGTTTGAGGTTACCTATGTGAGCCCGGGTTTTCTCAAGAGATCTTCGTTCACTGCCGCGATGCGGGGTTCAACCTATTAAAAGGGGATGTTGTCACGTACACGCGACACTGGGGTCTTAAGGGGTGGTATGCCCTGAATGTCTCCCGAGTCAGCGACCCGTCCCTGAAGCTGGAAATGTACCCCGTGTTCAGCGTCCCAGGCGCAGCCCCATCAGTACCTGGCCGCGCACCTGCATCCTGTCCTGCATCACTGCGCGCACCTGCATCCTACCCTGCATCCTACTCTGCAACGCAGCAGGCTAGTGCGACCCCCATGGAGCCAGATCTGTATTCAGAAGAGGCACCTGTAAGGCCTCCAGCAAGTCGCAAAATTGTAAAGAGGACTGTAGCTACCCAGACACAGGTAGCAGGACATCTTCTGGTGATGCGTTCCAGAGCGCACCGCATACTTCCAGCCCCAGGTATGGAAGAAGTAACCACAATATCTAAAGAAGAACAGTAGGACCCAGACAGGGTTTACTGCAACTGTAAAAAGTTAAGAAGAATTGCACTTTATTAAAAATGTTATGTGATAATGTTTGCATAGTTTGATGCGTAGTATACCCCAGTTGGGTAATGTGAAGTATAATGTGAAATGTTCTTATGCAAAGGACTGCGTGCTTAGGACTCTTGCAGCACAGAACTTTAATTGTAAATAGTTAGCACTTCGGTGCCCCATCTTGGTTTTACGTAAAGCCATTCTACCTCAGAAGAAAAACCCATATGGTGTGGCCTTGAGTGAGGTTTGCAGCAGAGAAGTCCTGCAGCCCACCCAGGACCCCCTGTGGGAGGTTTGGTACGGGTCCTCCACAAGAATATTGTATTTATTGTGAGAAAGTATTTTGATATTTTTCTAATTGCAATTTGTACACAATGTAACGTTAAAGTGTCCTTACCTCCCGCAAGGGATGAGTTATGTTATTGATGTTATTATAAAAATTGTTTTTTCTATTTCAGCCCGGGAGTGCTGAATATAACTAGGGGGGGATGTGTGACCCAGCTGCGCTTGTAACACATGTTCCCTGGAGGATGTACAGAAAGGTAATGCACAAACACCTGATATTCATTCACACTCCACACTTCCCTATATTGCCACCAGAGGGAGCCTTAGACTATATAAGGGTGTGGGAGACGTAGCACTAGGTCTTTGTCTTTTCTGTCTTTGGTCTTTGACATTCTGGTGATTCCTGTCAGACGACACAGACATTCGTTCAGTCTTCCTGAGTGATTCTGACTGTTAGTTCCCTATGAACGTGGAGAGTGACTCTCGGAGTGAGCACGAAATCAGTCTGACGGAAGGTCCTGATAGCTACTCTGGACAGAGCCTATGAAGGAAAAGAAGGAAGGGAGCTACAGTTATTTGTAACAACGAGTCAACTGAGGAATGGTCAGTGAGCGGTGATAGAAGGAAGCTGACGACTACACCTACTGTTGCCTGTGCTTATGTTAAGGGTGTGAGTAGGGCGACAGGCGAGTGGTGAAAAGGAAGAAAGAGTGACTGAGGTGAAATAGCAACGTTGGCTTAACCTCCACTCTGCACTACCGGACGCCGGGTCCGAGCTTGCTAGTTCCTTCAAGGCTAGTGGGAGAAACCGGTGACCCTGCTGGAGTTCAAGTCGCAGAGGGGCCCTTTTGTGCTGATACGTAACCGGGGTCAGGAAGAACAGGAGTCAGGCTTGATCAGCCACATAGACTTAGTTCTGTCCACAAGAAGGCTCCACCACAATGTCGGCCGGGCGTAGCTGTTCTATACGGAGTTAAACTTAGCTTCATGCAAGTTGGAGACTCACACACATTAAGAAGTAAGGAGGCCTTAAACCTACTCAGTGATTACCGTATGTGCATCCTCCACCCTGAGCAGCTTCCCCGGACGTACCTGCAAATACCACCAGTAAAAGTATGGAAAGAGACTGACTTGTGTGTGTCTGCCTTATTGCCTGCACCGCCATTTACCCTGAGGGATCCAGTCTCGCCTGTGGGAGACTTAACACCTTGCTGCCAATAACAACCCCTCAGAGGATTAACCCTGCAGCGCTGGTCACCCTGATCAGAAACCACAGGTGACGTCACGAACAATTACTACAATCCCCTGTAAATATCCCCCTTTGAATGAGCGCCCAGGGCAACGGACCGAGCTGTGCTACCCGTGACCTCTCCCCCATTGAAGTGAACGGGCTCGGTGCCGAGTACCCCATAAGCCCTGGTACGTGTGCGACTCATCTTATGTTAGCAACACAGGTGCAAAATACCAGAACAACAGCCACTCTCCACATACCCGTTCAAGGAGTGGGCGACTGCCCAGTACACAATTGCACAAAAGAGGCCCGCATAGGGTGTTGTTCACACAAGGGTACTGCATAGTGTCTGGTTTTCAGCCTATTAGTCACGCCCCTACTTTTAGATTAGGCGGGCTGGCCAGCACTCTCTCAATGCATAACAGTGTGAACACCCCTCATGTGAGACCAGACACTAAGCAGTAACCTTGTGTGAACACCCTATGTGGGCCTTTATTGTGCAATTGTATACTGGGCAGTCACCCCCTCCTTGATTGGGTATGTGGAGAGTGGCTGCTGTTCTGGTATTTTGCACCTGTGTTGCTAACATCTTGCTTTATTGGCTGGCTGCACCATGTAGTACAAATTAACTTTACCATAAATAAAATGTCCATTTTAATACTTTGTAGAGAATACTTTGCAGGCAATGACTGCCTGAAGTCTGGAAGCCATGGACGTCAGCAAATGCTGGGTTTCCTCCATTATGATGCTTTGCTAGGCCTTTACTGCAGCTGACTTTAGTTGTTGCTTGTTTGTGTTTCTGCCTTATGTTTTGTCTTAAGCATTTGAGAGGAGCACATTCAGCAGCCGTCTAATCCTACTAAGGTGCAAGAAGAAGAAATTCAGGAAATCGTTTGTGCCTACCGCAATGGGGATGTATAGCAATTCACTAAGGGTGACAAATAGCTACGACCTAGGGCTGGCGCACTAATGGAAATGATTAGAGATTTGTGTACCTTTGTTTGTTACGTATTGTGGTTAGTCATGTGCAGCATCTGTGTATAGTAACTACTCTATGTAACGCTGTTTGTAATGCTGTGGCAACGCTGCTGTGATACCATAATTTCCCACAGGATCAATAAAGTGTATCGTATGGTATCGTAGATGCAGCTCGATGAGGTTGGGATCTGGTGATTGACTCGGCCATTGCAGAGTATTCCACTTCTTTGCCTTAATAAACTCCTGGCTTTCTTTCTCGGTATATCTTGCGTTACTGTCCAGATATTTCTGGACCTAACTGTATATACCATTAGTGAGAACTACGCACTTCCATCTGTTACTGTCTCATTTGCAATCACTTTGGGCCTGATTTATTAAGGCCTACATTGTTCATGCCATTCTTTATGAGGAGATGTGCTGCAGTCAGTTGCTTTGATTCATGAGGCGTATGCTCTTCATGAATCAGCAGCGCCTGATGAGTCACCTCTGTATGCAACTCAATGCAAATCCTATCCAGTCCCTGCTGGAGTGAGATATGTGGAGTAGTGCTCCGCCCACACTGTTAGAGCTGGGTGGCCATGGCATGAGACTGCTGAAAGTTGCATATTTTTAGTGCAGCTTCCAGTTGCACCAAAGTTGTGACCGTTCACAGATATTTATGCCATTTCACTTTTTTTGTATTATCTATATATAAATTGCTATGTTTTCATATTCATTGTACAGGGAATTCCTTGCTGCGATTTCTCTTTAATTTCATAGCATCTGCAGTTTCCGAATACACTGCACTTTATAATCAGATTATCATCAAATACATATTTATAAGGCATTAATGGCAGATCCCATAGTAACCTATGCGGTCAGTGCAGGACAGCTGGGTATGTTGCTGTGACAGCACCGCACTGTTTCATTGTCCTCCGTCGTTTGTAATTGTAGACCAAACGTGACACAAAATGAATATCAGGACTGCCAGTCAGAAACAGACTGTATTGGCCCTGACCCTCCAGATTTGATAATAAGGAATAAATAATGCTTTCTTTTCTTAGGTGGATCGCTGGCCGGACACTGGATTTGTAAAAAAGTTGCAAAGAAAAGACAATACATTTTACTACTACAACAAGAGCAGAGAATGTGAAGATAAAGAAGTCCATAAAGTAAAAGTGTATGCCTACTGAATAAATGTCCTCGCATCGCACCAATCTATTCTTCTTGGTTTGTTATTTATGCATTTATTACATCTTAGGTATGTGCGCAAGACTATATATTCCATACCCATGATCAGGGGTGTCTGCATAGCGGCAGACCATGCGGCCGTGTGGTGGGTCCTGTGCCGCTCTACACTGAGCCTTCTACTGTAATCACAATTTCAGTCGTATCGCTCCCTGATCCACCATTTTGCCTCTTCCTGGGAGTCTGAGATTCACCCTGAACAGAATGAGGCATGGTGAGTAATGCTTATTTTTCTTTTTTAAATGTCACTAGTTGTAGGTCTCATTATACTGAGTGAGGTGCTATGGGGGCCATCATGCGGAGTGAAGTGTATTGAGGTATAATACTGAGTTGGGGGCTTTGGTGCCACCATATTGGGGGACTTTGGGGGTCATCATACTGAGTGAGGGATGGTGAGCATCATACTGATGGGCCAACTTACTGTGTGGGAGGATGTGCAGTTCATGATACGCTGTGAGATGCTGTGGGGACATCATATTGAGTGGGGACTCTAGGGGTACCATTCTGAGTGGAGGGCTGTTGGGGTACCATTCTGAGTGGAGGGCTGTTGAGTTATCATATTGGGGAACTCTGGGGACCATTATACTCAGTGGGGGCTGTTAGAGCATAATACTCAGAGGTAATTATACTGTGGAGGGATGTGGGGGTATAATACTGATGATGTGGGAGCATCATAGTGAGCAGAGGGCCATTATACTGACAGGTCATCACGCTGTGTGGAGGCTATGATACTGTGCGTGGAGGAACTATGGAACTATATTATGCATACTAACTTGTTGTTTGGGGAAAAACCCTTTTATGTGTAGTATAGATGTATTTCAACTGAAACCTGTGACCTCTCCTTGTTTTTGTGAGCCAAACTTAAAGCATTTACGGTGCTTTGATTTAATCTCCACACTAGTCCCGTATGACTGGGGCCTAAGGCTGAGCCTACATGGACGCTTCGACCCTGATTCATCAAACCTAACATTTTGTACGTCAGTCTTGATGGATGAGTTGTGTACTAGACTAAGATTTACTACATCTATTAAGCAGTGTGCATCTCCTAATGCATTCACATTTTATTGTCATAATTATATGCAGCTAATAGAATATTTCAGTTGACCCAATAGATTAATCAGAGTGTAATGAATATAAAACAAGGGCAATTAAAAGCTAAGAAAGGCTTATAGGGGGTAAAAAAGGAAATGAGTAGGGGTGTAAGGAAGTGGGGGGATTTCCAAAGATAAATGAGTAGGGGTGGAGGGTACTGGGGAGACTTCCAAAGATTGTCTCATTACAATGGAAAAATTATATCACAGAACCATAAGTCCATCAGCTTTTTATCTACAGATCATCAGAAATGGAATGGCACTGCATAACTCTAAAATAGAGCTCAACAAGCTATCTGATTAGAGTGAAAGGCATACTGTAGGCCAGCCAAAGCATCCATGTCTTCAGAAAGAGGCCATGTGTTCCGTAGGACCGGCTACAAAAACAAAAATCCTCCAATCTATGAATCTCAGGTGCACTGACAGACCATTTTTGTGGTCTATGCACTTTAGCTGTCACATGTGTACAGCAAATAGATTCTCCCTGGATGGTTTCTACGTGGGAGAAGGTCTAGCTAGTGCAAGCATTTCTAATAAAACCTTAAAATCAGATTTTGTTTTCTTTAACAAAGGGCCAAAAGGGTTTAATTAAAGGGTTTTCCACTACTTGGCCAACCCCTTCGCAATCCCAGTGAAATAATAGCTATACTCACCTCCAGTTCCAGCGCTGTGCCAGCAGTGTCGGCACTGGCTCTTCCGGGTATTGAGTCACATTGTGATGTCACCTGATTCATACCGCCAATCTCCCCTGGCTTCACTCTCCTTCAGACAAATCTGACATCTGGACGAAGAGAGAGCTGCTGCTGCTCTCTCACACTTCCTCCAGATGTCTGTCACATACGAATGAGAGGAGAGTGAAGCCAGCGCCGATTGGCCTCAACGAGCAACGGGAGAGCTAGTGCCAACACTGCTGGCATGGAACCGGCACAAGATGTGAATATGGGTGTTATTATTCTACGGGGGGAAGCATAGCGATTGAGAAGGGGTTGTCTGAGTAGTGGACAACCTCCTTAAGGGACAATGTCACTAAATATGGAAAAGAGGGCCAACTTAGGAGCAACCCCGCCAACAAAGAAATGAGTTGGATATCTTGTAAACATGTCGTCTGGGGTTTTATAGGATTTGGCGCCTCTTTCAGCTCCTCTGCAGCATTGCCAGAAATGTATGCCACTCAAGGGCTGGAGGACATTTGGCATAGTGTTTGCCCCTTTTGTAGGATACATTATGTTAATTTGTTGAATATGATCGTCCATGGTCCCAGGTGGCCATTGATTGTTTTTAAAAAAGTTGGAGCTGGCCAGGATTGGTGTAAAAACGCCAAAAGTCACTACATTTTTGCAACATTTCAAACTATTTTACGCCAGAAACCTGGAGTAAACTGCTTGATGAATTAGTCCTTTTAGTCTTTAGCAGTTTTGTAGAAAGTCTTCCAGAAAAGTGGGAGATTTTACAGCTGCCAACTAGTAATACTTGTGGTTTTATTATTGGATGTGATAATAGCCCCTTGCTCTAATGTGTAGAGGTCCCACTGCTTACGTCCACTCACTGGCGTGTACCCATGTCATATAGGACAGGCCGTCCCTTAAGGAATATACTTTCTGAAGAGATCATTTGCCTTAGAATAACACTAGAAAGGTGGATCATTTGCTTAATATCAACCATTTGTCAGCAGTAAGAGTAATAAATAGAACTGTGTTCAGACTGAGCACCATAGGAGGTTAGAGGGCTCCCCATAGCCATGAGAGTATTTGGGGTTGATATGACATGGATCCTGAATCCTACACAGCATCTTGTGCACAATTGTGATCAGCGTTGGACTAGGGTGACAAAGGCCCACCAGTAACAATGTCTCTGAGGGTCCACTGTACAGGCTCCTGCAAATATTACAATACACTCAGTCACAAATTTACCTCTATATAATAATACAATCATGGCTCGTTTTAGACAAAGTGGGGTCCTGGGTAAAAGTTTAAAGTGGGGCCCCAAATGCTCACATTTTGCACCATCACACAGAAACACGATTTGGTTGTATTTACATGCGCTGAGTTCAGGCCATTAACCCCTTTCTGACATTGGATGTACTATCCCGTCCATGTGCCCTGGGCCCATATGACCATGGACGGGATAGTACGTCATCACCGATCAGCCGCACTCACAGGGGGAGCGCAGCAAATCGGTGCCGGGTGTCAGCTGATTCTCACAGCTGACACCCGGCACTAATGCCAGCAGCGGTCACGGATAATCGCAGCGTTCCGATGGCTGCAGAGGGGCTGACAGCCCCTCTGCTTTTGGATCGGAGACCCCACGAAGACCCCATCGTTCCCATGGAGACCTGAATGTCGTCACGACAACATCCGGGTCTCCAGGTCAAAGACACTTCCCAACATGCGCAGTGCATGTCAGGTAGTCTCAGGTTAGTGTACAAAGAAGCTGCAAGCTTATATAGTATATATACAATGGAAAATTGTGATAAAAAGAATCCCAAAAGACATATATCAATGATAGATATAATTTTATTAGAAAAATACCAGGAATGGAGGGAACAGGGGTGGGGCAGAGGTCAATTGACCAATAAGCACATGAACGACAGGGAACACAAACAGATCATAGTGCATGAAACGGAATGTACAACTTAATATTAGTGATCGGACCCAAAGAGTGGTCGTAAATGGCTGCACATCCAGTTGGAAGAATGTCTCAAGTGGGGTACCACAAGGCTCTGTTTTGGGCCCTGTATTGTTCAACATCTTTATCAATGATTTAGATGAAGGAATTAAGGGTAAACTGATTAAATTTGCTGATGACACAAAGCTAGGAGGGGTAGCTAATACTAGAGAAGAGAGAGAGAGGATTCAAAAAGATATAAATAAACTGGAGCAGTGGGCAGCAACTAACGGATTTTAACAGGGAAAAATGCAAAGTACTACATCTGGGCAATAAAAATGAAAACAGCATATACAAAATGGGAGGAATATGGCTAAGTAACAGCACATGTGAAAAAGACTTGGGTATACTAATTGATCACAGACTGAACATGAGTCAACAGTGTGATGCAGCAGCAAAAAAGGCAAATACAATTCTAGGATGTATCAACAGAAGCATACAGTCTAGATCACGTGAAGTCATTATTGCCCTCTACTCCTCTTTGGTCAGACCTCATCTGGAATACTGTGTCCAGTTTTGGGCACCACATTTTAAAAAAGACATCAACAAACTGGAGCAAGTTCAGAGAAGAGCCACCAGAATGGTGACCGGTCTGCAAACCATGTCCTATAAGGATCGGTTACAGGATTTGGGAATGTTTAGCTTGCAAAAAAGAAGACTGAGAGGAGACTTAATAGCTGTCTACAAATATCTCAAGGGCTGTCACATTGTAGAAGGATCATCTTTATTCTCATTTGCACAAGGAAAGACTAGAAGCAATGGGATGAAACTGAATGGGAGGAGACACAGATTAGATATTAGAAAAAACTTTTTGACAGTTAGGGTGATCAATGAGTGGAACAGGCTGCCACGAGAGGTGGTAGTTCTCCTTCAATGGAAGTCTTCAAACAGAGGCTGGACATACATCTGTCTGGGATGATTTAGAGAATCCTGCTTTGAGCAGGGGGTTGGACCAGATGGCCCAGGAGGTCCCTTCCAACTCTACCATTCTATGATTCTATATATAATATATGGGGCAATTGCCATCTCAATAATATTGCACAAATCCCAGAAAATGATTGACAGTTATGGCATACATTGGATTATAATAGATGACTAAGTGAAATTAGTAGTATATAACAAATTGTCAAATATCACGTGCAATAGCTGCATAGAATATTGCACAATACCACATAGTCACAAAATGCCATAACCTAGGTATCACAGACATTCACAGATCAAAAGCCATAACATGGAGTCAAACAAAATGTGATACCTGAAAGGTAAGTATACCATGCGACCTGGTGCGCCCTCCCCGACGCACGTTTCAGCGAATTGTCTTTCTCAAGGGCAATTTGCCGAGAGAGAAAGAAAAAAAGACGGGAAAGAAAGAACAGAGAGAAAGAAAGAAAGAACAGAAAAAGAAAGAGGGGACAGAAAAAAACTGAGAAAAAAAGAAATAGGGGAAAGAAAGAACAAAGAGAGAAAAAGAACAGAGAGATAGAGAGAAAGAAAGATGGGAAACAAAGAACAGAGAGAGAGAAAGAGAAATAAAGAAAACAGATAGAAAGAAGAGAGAGAAAGAACAGAAAGAAAGAGTGGAAAGAAAGAGAAGAAAGAAAGAAAGAAAGAAAAAGAAAGAAAGAAAGAAAGAAAGAAAGAAAGAAAGAACAGGAGAGAAAGAAAGAGAAAGATAGAGAAAGAAAGAAAAAGGGGAAAGAAAGAACAGAGAGAAAGAAAAAGAACAGAGAGAGAAAGAAAGATGAGAAAGAAAAAAACTACTGAATAATGGCCCCATATACTGCTGCATACAGTAAAATGGCCCCACATGATGCTCCATACTGAATAATGGCCCCATATACTGCTGCATACAGTATAATGGCCCCACATGATGCTCCATACTGAATAATGGCCTTAGCTGCATACAGTATAATAAGCCCCACATCATGCTCCATACTGATAATGGCTTGCATAAAAAAACTATCACCTTGCTCCAAAGTGATATCGCTTCACACTATCACACACACACATACACGTCACCACCACACATACAGCGCCACCACACGTCACACACACACACACACACACACACACACAGCTTCACAGGCACAGCGGCCAGACTCACCTCTCCACGATCCGGCAGCTTCCTTCTTCTCACTTCCTCTCACACATTGAGCGGCGCTGCCGGCCGGCTGACGTCATTTTTCAGCTCCGTGGCAGCGCCGCTCAATGTGAGAGGGAGCTGCAGGGAATAACTGAGGCGAGGCCGCGTGCCAGCTGAGAGGGCTCTGCGTGCCATAAGTTCGCCATCACTGACATATAGTGTCCAGAGCAGGACAGCTGGAGGGGGGGGTCAGAACTCAGATGTGACTGTGTGAGGGATTAAAGAGAGGCGGCCGGCACCACACCAGGTGTTATGAGTTCTGCTCTGCCACCCCTGGCTGCCGCCACCTGAGACAAGAGGCTCAACTCGCCTCATTATAGCGGCGCCCCTGCTTTTGTCTGTACATCGTGAATGAGGTGTGTTTGGCCAACTACTGCTAATATTGGGGGATAGGTGGCCTACACCTACACAGCAGCCCTCCGGGGAATCCACCTGCTCACTTTGGGCCAGTCCAATCCTGAATGCCGTATTCCATACTGATATTGTACAGGTCAGTATGACACGACACACCCTGAGCTGCCACACTCCCTCAGTTATGTGACAGCAGTATTAAATCCAGCGCTCGGCTCATCAGAGCTTTAGGGTAAGTTCAGACGTTGAGTTTTTTCAGCATTTTTTTCTGCAGCAAATCCTAATCTCTTGGCCGGAAAGAAGCTGCAGAAAAAAAAGCATGTTTTCTTTGGTTTTCCTTGGTTTTTCTTGCGTTTTTTGCATACTAGATTTATTTTTTGTGCATCCTGAGATAGTTTAATGTTGAAAAAAAATCCTGTTTTATCAGGTTTTGGCACAAAAAAATGCAGCAAAACCTGATACCTGCATTTTTGGTGTGTTGTTTCACCACCCATTCATTTCAATGAGTGAAACAACGCTGCAAAAACACTGAAAAAATGCTGAAAGTGACATGCACTATGTCCAAAAACCCATGCAAAGCACAAAATAATGATGAAAAAAAAACAATAGATGTGCATAAGAATTCTGAACGCTCATAGGCTTTGCTGGTACTGTAAAAAGCTGGTGAAAATTTGTATACAAACGCTGAATAAAACGCACAGTATGAACTTAACCTTATTTATACTGAGCACGGGTTATGACGAAGCAGTTCACGCTCCATAATAGACGGAGCAGCCAATGAGGGCTCAGCTATCAGAGGCGCGCCCCCGCACGGGCCAATAACGCGTCTGCTCTGCTAAACATAAACAAACAGCACGTCTAGCAGTGCACTGCCGGGCACGTGACATGGCTGGGGGCGTGTCTATGCTCCCGGCAGACAGATTTATCACCAATAGGAGGAGCGTGGCTCAAATACGCATGCGCAAACACTCCGCACCGGCTTCCTTTAGATTAGAACGTTGTGTCGGTCACGGTTGTCCTGGTAACTATGTGCTGAAGTTGGGGCTGACGTCTCCTGGAGCACGGTACTGGCAGGCGGGATGCTGGAGGTAACGTGTGGGTGCACCTGGGAGCGCGGTGTGCTGGGGGGTGAGGGGCTTATACTGGTACTGAACAGGTGCTGGGCGATGGCTTCCTCCTACCTCCGGCCTGATGACGAGGCATGCAGTGGAGGAGTCGGGGGTCTGCAGGTGTAGGCCTGAGAGGCAGTGAGTGTGTCTGATTTCTAGCCTGGCTGGCAATACAGAGGTTAAAAGTGTGTTTGTATATGTATGTATGTATATGTGTGTATATATATATATATATATATATATATATATATATATATATTATATAATTGGAATGTTCTGCTTGTGTAGGGCCTTCATATCCCACAGACATCACTGTCCCCATTGGGGCTCACAGTCGGGGTGAATGATTTCTATTGGTGTGGCAGTGAAGTGGTTAACCAGCATGGTCTCTACCCCGTGGCCCTCTGGGCTCCTCGTAGGCATGGATTTGGGTCAGGGATTCCCAGCATGCTCCATCAGGGGTCTCCCCTAGACGCGCTGGGTTTGGTGTGAGACCCCCGGAGTGATCTTGATTGGCCGCTGGTCTCTGTGAGCTGCTGTCCCCATAGGTTCTCCTCCCTGCTGCACCACCAGGACACACTGACTGGCTCCGCGGCGCAATGTCCTAGCTGCATTTCCATCCATAAGTATTCATATAGAAGGGTGGAATCAGTGTAGGCTGTGGTGATGGCTTACGGGGGCTCCTGAGACCTCTACTCTACCATATCTAGGGGCAGCATCTGGTAGAAGCTGCTCCCCGTGGCATCGGGAAAATGCGCCGATCCGACCTTGAGGAAGCTCCGTGCGGTCTATGCTCATGACACAGCTGGTGGGTTTAGATGGGGCCAAACTGCTTCAGCCAACGACGGGCTCACACTGGCCTGGGGACCGTCCTGCAATGTTGTCACTTGTCACCCCATCAGACAAAATGCAAAAGGCCCAGGATCTTCTGTTCACATTTCTCGCAGTCTAGGGGGTCCCCCACCTGTGGCTCGGGCTCATGATGTCGGCTGCCCACCTGCTTGGTGCATCGGGTGTAGCAAACTGCCATGAAGAGCAGATCTCCACATGGGGACTTCTGTGAGTGACCCCACCCAGAAGAAAAGATGATGTGCATACACATGTCTGGGGGTGATGAGAAGTTACAGAATTGTCTGGCCTTAGGCCACAAGTCTGCAGATACTGTGTGACTGCAGACTTGTGAATCCTTGCATCGTGCGCTGTGCGGATTCTCTGCCGCCAGGAGGGGGCGATAATGTGACAGCAAGTGTGGGATTTTCCTACTTCCAGCCACATTCGCACTAGATCACTAGACTGTATCCGGCCTTGACCAATGCACTGGCATTGAGCGAGCAGCGCCCATCTAGTCGGCATGTGACCACATATATGCAAGTCACGTGCCCGGCACCTGTGAAATCCACAGTGACTGCAGACTTATAGCCTAAGGCCGGACAACCCCTTTAACTGCTAAGCTGGACAAAAGAAGATGGTGCCAGATAGACGCTTGAAGCTGGATGTGATAGTGTTGTGGGGGTGCTGAATGAGGGTAAGATTACCACCCTAGATCTTGGTGGGATGTCTGTGGGGAAGCGTTGGCTGTCATTTCACCGATATTGTGGTGCTGTAGATGTCACTACTTGTGTGGGGGGTCTCTAGATGTGGCTTGCAACCTTCTCTCAGAGCTGAACGTGCCTTTCCAGGTAAGAAAGGTTGGGGACCACTGATGAAGACCACCTGGGGCCTCGTTCCCAGTAAAGATGGCTTAGGCTGCTTTCACACATCCGTTTTTTGACGTCAGGCGTAATCCGGCTTGTTTTTAAATAAACGGATCCGGTACCGGATGCGTTTTTTTAGCATTGACTTTCATTAGCGCCGGATCGCGCCTGATGTCTTTGCGTTGCATCAGTTTTTGTCCGGATCCGGCGGAAATGTAGATTCTGGCGGCCGGACAAAACGGTCACTGCAACGTTTTTTCTTTTTTCCGGACCCGCCTGATAGTGCCTGAATCGGCGCATCAGGCGGTCGGAAATAATAAGTCTATGGAACCGGATCTGTCATTTGTGCAATCTGTCAAAAGACTGATCCGGATTCTGGAAATCAAGGACGACTACTACTACTACTACTACATTTTCCACTGTCTCTGGACATGCAAACCTGCATTTTCCGGGTTCAAAAGTTCAGGTCGGATCCAGCAAAAAAAAAAAAAAAAGATCCGTTGCATCAGTTTTTTTATTTCAGCGCCGGATCCGTCCCTTCAGGTATTCGACGGATTATGCCTGACACAAAAAAACTGATGTGTGAAAGAGGCCTTATTCTGTGCCTCCTTTCTTGCCCACTCTGTGATCTGAAGTGCACGCAGGGCGCCCCTGTCCGGCATTGCTTTTTATCTAGATCCTGCTTCATTTTCAATCCACTTTGGCTATGTGCCCACGATCAGGAAGAGCAGCCTTCTGGACATTGGAAGCAGAGTAGATGGGATATGTAGAAAACCCGTGCCCACTGTGCTTCTATATTACGCCAGCAGTGCGGGATTACGAGCTGCGGCATGTCCGTTATCTGCAGCGGAGACCGATCAATAGAATGTCATTATATGCGGTAAATCCTCACGGACTGACAAACCAGTACGGTAATTAGATCACAGTGATATAACACTACTAGTCCTGATCATGGGCAGATAGCCTTGGGGTCATCCAGACCCGCTCTATAACCTGCCTGGGAGAGTGTGTAATAAGAGGGTGCGCTGCCATGTAAAAATGACTCGCTGCTCATATGCTCCTTCATTTGAGCTTCTGTTAACGATTTTACCTTTTATAAAGCCGCAAAGTGGTTAAAAGAAATGACTGGCCCGTTCCTCAGGCTGTTTCTACTTGGCAGCCTCTCACTGTTTTATATATAGAGGTGTGTAATAATAAAAAAAAAATATATATATATATATATATATATATATATATATATATATATATATATATATAATATATATATGTGCCTTCTCAAAAAATTAGCATATAGTGCTAAATTTCATTATTTTCCATAATGTAATGATTACAATTAAACTTTCATATATTTTAGATTCATTACACACCAACTGAAATTTGTCAGGTCTTTTACTTTTTAATACTGATGATTTTGGCATACAACTCCTGATAACCCAAAAAACCTGTCTCAAAAAATTAGCATATCAAGAAAAGGTTCTCTAAACGACCTATTACCCTAATCTTCTGAATTAACTAATTAACTCTAAACACATGCAAAAGATTCCTGAAGCTTTTAAAAACTCCCTGCTGGTTCATTACTCAAAACCCCCATCATGGGTAAGACTAGCGACCTTACTGATGTCAAGAAGAGAAGGCCATCATTTCAAAAAACTGACCGGCACATCCAAACTTAGATTCAGTGTGAACAGGTGCTAAACCTAGAGTCACCAACTCATATACATACAAGAAGAAAAGGTAGCACACTGTAGCGCTATAGCTTGCAAACACGAAATATGAAAAATATGAAAAATGAATTACATCATTACTTAGAAATATGAAAAATTGAGAAGTCTTAGCGCATAAGATGGCCAAATTATGTGAGCCTGATAGCCACGTCAAGGCTCTTCTCGTATATCAGGTCCCTAACTAATGCCTATCCTCGCTTTAGAAAAGTCTGTCTGCATGGGAACCTATGAATCCTCTTTTCAGACTAAAATCTACATCTCTGTGGAGGGGTGATGAACCTGCTGTAATTAAAAGGCCTGTGACCACCAGGTGGAGTGCTCAGGCAGAAGGTAAATGAATACATATCAAAAAACTGACCGGCACATCACAAACTTAGATTCAGTGTGAACAGGTGCTAAACCTAGAGTCACCAACTCATATACGTACAAGAAGAAAAGGTAGCACACTGTAGCGCTATAGCTTGCAAACACGAAATATGAAAAATATGAAAAATGAATTACATCATTACCTTAGAAATATGAAAAATTGAGAAGTCTTAGCGCATAAGATGGCCAAATTATGTGAGCCTGATAGCACGTCAAGGCTCTTCTCGTATATCAGGTCCCTAACTAACATCATTGACACCCTCAAGCAAGAGGGTAAGACCCAGAAAGAAATTTCTCAACAAATAGGCTGTTCCCAGAGTGCTGTATCAAGGCACCTCAATGGGAAGTCTGTTGGAAGGAAACAATGTGGCAGAAAACGCTGTACAACGAGAAGAGGTGACCGGACCCTGAGGTAGATTGTGGAGAAGGACCGATTCCAGACCTTGGGGACCTGAGGAAGCAGTGGACTGAGTCTGGTGTAGAAACATCCAGAGCCACCATGCACAGGCGTGTGCAGGAAATGGGCTACAGGTGCCGCATTCCCCAGGTAAAGCCACTTTTGAACCATAAACAGCGGCAGAAGCGCCTGACCTGGGCTACAGAGAAGCAGCACTGGACTGTTGCTAAGTGGTCCCAAGTGCTTTTTTCTGATGAAAGCAAATTTTGCATGTCATTCGGAAATCAAGGTGCCAGAGTCTGGAGGAAGACTGGGGAGAAGGAAATGCGAAAATTTCTGAAGTCCAGTGTCAAGTACCCACAGTCAGTGATGGTGTGGGGTGTCATGTCAGCTGCTGGTGTTGGTCCACTGTGTTTCATCAAGGGCAGGGTCAATGCAGCTAGCTATCAGGAGATTTTGGAGCACTTCATGCTTCCATCGGCTGAAATGCTTTATGGAGATGAAGATTTCATTTTTCAGCACGACCTGGCACCTGCTCACAGTGCCAAAACCACTGGTAAATGGTTTACTGACCATGGTATTACTGTGCTCAATTGGCCTGCCAACTCTCCTGACCTGAACCCCATAGAGAATCTGTGGGATATTGTGAAGAGAAAGTTGAGAGACGCAAGACCCAACACTCTGGATGAGCTTAAGGCCGCTATCGAAGCATCCTGGGCCTCCATAACACCTCAGCAGTGTCACAGGCTGATTGCCTCCATGCCACGCCGCATTGAAGCAGTCATTTCTGCCAAAGGATTCCCGACCAAGTATTGAGTGCATAACTGAACTTTATTATTTGATGGTTTTTTTTGTTTGTTTTTAAAAAACACTTTATTTTATTGGATGGTTGAAATATGTTAATTTTTTGAGACAGGTTTTTTGGGTTATCAGGAGTTGTATGCCAAAATCATCAGTATTAAAACAATAAAAGACCTGACAAATTTCAGTTGATGTGTAATGAATCTAAAATATATGAAAGTTTAATTGTAATCATTACATTATGGAAAATAATGAAATTTAGCACTATATGCTAATTTTTTGAGAAGGACCTGTATATATGTATTTTATTTCTGAAGCATCTTCTGCTTGAAAAATTCCCCAGGTACGCCAGCGTCTACCCTTAGGGAGCCCTTTTACCTGTTGTACCTCCTGTCAAGCATAATTCTGCAAAAACTATTTTTTTTTCATACAACAGGCAAGAAATATAAAATAGAAATCTGCTTCAAATCTGCAAGGGAAAAATAAGCTGCGTGTGTGAGGTTTCAGAAAGCTTTCACTTTGCTGGTACAGTAAAAAACTGGATTATTTCACAGGAAAAACGTGGCAAATGTAACCTACTTTATTTTTTTAAACTTATGAGAAAAATGGACACATGGGACTAAAATGGATTTTTTATTGTGAGCTTTTCTTTTTTATTTTATTTTTTTGTAAAGTGTGAGCCCCTAACCTTGCCTTTCTCCAGCCTCCATAGTCTTTCTATCTCCCAATGTTTATTGTGTTTAGAACTATTCCTATTCTCATACTTGTTCTCTCACGTATGTTATGATTCAATGTTGTGTCTTGTTACATTTTTATTGATTTATTTTTTTCACTTGCGAAAAAAGAAAACAAAAACGGACATGTGAACGTTTCTCAGAAGTCTATGGGCCTGATTCATCATTTGTGGTGGTTTTGTCTTTTTATTTTTTCACTCGTGGTTTCCACTAATTTTTGTGCCAAAATAATTGGCGCATGGAATTCATACATTTTTGTGTAAAGTTTTATTTTTTTTTTTTGTTCTGTCTTTATCTGGTTTCGCAAAATGTTGCAAAAACTGTTCTAAAAACCCCTGCTATATGTAATATCACTCTGGAGGGGGGTGACTGGAGTAGTTGCACAAATTTTTAAACTTTTTAAAAAGTCGCGTTTCATAAATCTGTAAAACATCCGAAAAGGTCAAGTTGTTGTAAAAATGTAAACTGGCTGAAAACCACAAACGACAGCTTGAATTTGTCACTAATTGAAAGTTATGACACAAAAAAAAACAGATAGAAATGCAGTGACGCATTGGGGCCATTTGTGGCCACTTTTCCAAATGTACATATACTGTATTTTATCTGTGAATTTTAAAATTAATTGCCAGATTTACATATAAATCTAATAACTAACGCGTCCCTTCCGTCAGACATCTGCCAGCCAAAAATTCGGGTTCACCACTATTCTCTGCGCTGTCTTGGCAGCTCCAGAACATCCGCGGGCTGCCGATCATTGTGCAACTTTATTTGCTGCTTAGTCTATCGTTTGTAAAACGATCTGCTCTCTATGCCATCCGTGTGCACGCCGTTTTTACCGACTGATTGATATAAGAAGGTGGAGAAACTTTCGGTTGAAAAAAAAACAAAAAAAACACCTGCTGAACTGGCACCATCCCCTCCCCTATGACTGAAACCTGAACACTACCCGGAGAAAAAAGTTAATTTATTCAAAGCACATGACAGCACCCAACGAGAGAGGGGATCCGCCCTTCAGGAACAGGAAACCTACAGATACATAAGGGCGGCACCTCTCCCACGCATCAGTTGGTTTCCTGTTCCTGGAGGACAGGATCCTTACAGTATCCTTTGGATGGACTCAGGCCGGCCGGTCGACCCAGGTAGCGGGCAGTCCCCTACCTAGATCAGGCGCGGGGACCCTGGAAGCGCCACGGTGGGTCCAGGGAGGATTCCACGGCTGTGTGGGGAGCGGTATTCAGTGGAGGCTGGGGCATGGGAGACGCAGGGAGGAGGGGGCACAGGGGGGGGGGAGGCAGCAGACCCGGGGTGGGAGGAGCCGAACCCCTGGTCACATCCTGCTCACCCGGATATCCGAGGGTGGGCTATTAAAGGGGGCTTGACATGCTGCAAAGGCGCTTCAGTTTCCACAATGGAGATGCCAGAAGCCTCGGCAGAGCAGTAGGACGTCCTGCCAGCTGAGCAGAAGAAAGAGCAGAAAAAGCAGGGTCCAAGCATGCCTCGCATCAAGCCCCAGCTGAAGTCCAGAGGACAGACAAGTGGCCAGTCCAGCCACAAAGGTTCCTCCAGAACAGTGGAGGCATCCTCATCAGCTGCGCTCCCCCGTGATCCGGTACCTATTTCTGCGAACGGATAAGAGATCTTCGTGAAAGTACACCCGGTGATGCAGTTTTTCCCCCTTATGTTTTTCTGTCCAGCAGGGCAAGAAATTGTTTGGAAAAGTCAAGGCATAGGGAATGTGGCCTTTGCGGTCAGCCCCTGGCCTACGCCTACCCTAAAAGGTTGTGTCTATCTTGTGTACGGCAGACGGTAGGGATCTAGGAAGGGGGAAAAGGGTCCGCAGTTCCTGATCATATTATGCCAATACCTTACATTTCCCCGGCCCTCCTTACAGGTAGCGGAAGGAACTCCTGACTTCACCTCGACCCTAAGGGACCTAATTAGGACTGAGATGAAATCATATGCATCGGATCAGTCATCTAAAAGGAAACGTGGAACAAAAGTGTCAGATTCGGATTCCCCGGCTAGGCCTAGGAAAGGTGAGCATTCGCCAGAGTCCATTGTTTCTTCATCCCCTTCTGACTCATCGTCCTCCTCTGAGGAGGATTCTACCCGGTTTTGCTTTCCCCTGGACTAGGTGGACAGATTAGTTAAGGCAGTCAGGTCCACCATGGGGATAGAAGATTCAAAACCAGAGCGGTCAGTGCAGGACTTTGTTTGGGGGATTAGACCCAAAGAACCGGAAGTCCTTACCCTTGAACAACACAATTCAAAACCTGATAAGCAGAGAATGGAAGAAGCCGGAGAAAAGGGGTTCCTTGGCACCGACGTTTAAACGTAGATACCCCTTTGAAGACCCCCTGGTGAATTGGTGGGATAAGGCCCCGAAACTCGATGCTGCAGTAGCCAAAGCCACTAAAAAGTCCTCCATACCCTTTGAGGATATGACCAACTTAAAAGACCCGCTAGATAAGAAAGCGGATTCATTCCTCAAGGGCACTTGGGAGATGTCAGCAGGAGCCCTGAGACCAGCGGTTGCTGCCACCTGCACAGCCAGGTCTGTGATGGTCTGGCTGGACCAACTGAAATTACAGATAGGGGATGGGACCCCCCGAGAACCTGTACTAAGATCACTGCCAATAATTCAGAGTGCAGCAGCCTTATGGCGGACTCTTCGGCAGACTCTGTGAGGATGGCTGCCAGGGCAGCGGGTCTGTCGAATGCAGCGCGAAGAGCGTTGTGGTTAAAATGTTGGCCAGGAGATATTCAGGCCAGATCCCCCTCTGCTCTATCCCCTGTGAAGGGGAATATCTATTTGGCCCTGTCCTGGACGAGCTCTTGGAGAAGGCAGGGGATGATAAGAAAAAATTTCCCAGATTGCCGAATCCCTCATACAGACGTCCCTTCGGTAGGAAGGGATTTAAAACCGTAGAAGGTTATCCAGGGAACATGTCAGATGGGGATAGGAGGAGGAAAGGTACGGGATACATGTTGAAGGGCCCGTCTCGAGAATCCAAAAAAAAACTCCCAATGACAATCTACCTCCCACCGGCGCTACTTATCAGCCTTCTACCCGGCCTGGTCTCAAATCTCCAACAGCGGCTGGATTCTAGGCCTAGTGGCTTCGGGACTCCGGTTGGAATTTTCCAAGATTCCTCAGGATACCTTTAAAATCACTCCTACCCGATCTTCCTTGTCAGAACAGGCTGTTTTGGAGTCTAGGTTACACGACTTATGTCTTAAGAGAGTCCTGGTATAGGTGCCGGAGATAGAGAGAGGTAGAGGCTTCTACTCCCCTCTATTTCTCATCCGGAAACTGGACGGTTCCTTCAGAACAATAATTAACCTGAAGGCTTTAAATAAATTTCTGGTTGTGCGACCATTTAAAATGGAAACCATCAGATCCACAATAAAACTACTATTTGAAAACTGCTTCATGGTGGTATTAGACTTAAAGGACGCCTATTATGATGTTCCTATTCATACAGCTCATCAGCAATTTCTTAGAGTTGCAGTTTGGTTAGAAGGCTCACTCCGGCATTTCCAGTATAGGGCCCTTCCATTCGGTTTGGCAGTGGCGTCTCTGGTCTTCACAAAAAATTATAGCAGAGTCATGGCCCACCTGCGAGAATTCCAAATCCTAATAATACCCTACCTCGACGATTTTCTGATTATAGGCAAAACCGAGGACCATTGTCGGGAACAGCTACATAAATCGATAGCTGCCCTAGAACAATTAGGATGGATACTGAACATCACTAAGTCTCGGTTACAGCCCATGAGGGTACAACAATTCCTAGGCCTAACCTTAGATTCTCGAAAACAGGAATGCCGTCTGCCACCCGACAAATTAATACGCTTACGCTACCAGGTCCTTAATGTTTCTAACAACCCTACCATGTCCCTTAGGAAGGCCATGTCCTTGTTGGGCTCTCTCTCTTCCTGCATCCCTGCGGTACAATGGGCACAGTGGCATACTAGAACTCTTCAGAGCGAGGTTTTACACTATGATAGAAGTCTTAAAGGTCGCTTAGAGGGCCAGCTGACTTTATCCCGTCCCACAGTTAAAGCCCTTCAATGGTGGCTGGATGAGTGTAACCTATCTAGGGGGGTGGCCTGGGAGTATAATGTAACCCGGGTAATTACCACAGACGCAAGCCCCATGGGTTGGGGGGCCCATATGGGTGATTGTATGGTACAGGGCCTATGGGAACATCATCAGGTGGACATGTCCTCTAATATGAAGGAGTTATCAGCAGTGGAACAAGCAGTAAAAACACTCCTTGTTTATCTACAGGGTCATCATGTGCTGGTTCTATCCGACAATCAGGTCGTGGTGGCATATATCAATCACCAGGTTGGCACTCGATCCAAACCCCTCATGCAAGTAACAGAGTGCCTGTTCCTCCTGACAGAAAGACATTGTCTATCTTTAACAGCGCTACATATAAGGGGAAAGGAAAATTTTACTTTTACTGCCGACTACCTAAGCCGCAACCTTCTGAGACAGGGAGAGTGGTCTCTAAAGAAGGTTATCTTCGACCTAATCGTACAGAAGTGGGGTCAGCCAGATGTGGATCTCTTCGCAACCGGAAAGAACAGAAAGGTGAAACGATTCTGCTCCCTAAATCCCAGAGAAGGTCCACAAGCGGTAGACGCCTTTCTGATAAAGTGGGACTTTGCACTAGCTTACGCCTTCCCTCCTTTGGCCATTATACCCCTAGCGGTCAGGAAAATCAGAAAGGACAAGGCAAAAGTAATACTGATCGCTCCCTTTTGGCCCAGAAGGGCTTGGTTCTCGAGTCTCCGAGCCATGTCGATGTCCGATCCGTGGGTCCTTCCGGACGTTCCGGATCTCCTATCCCAGGGCCCAATATACCATCCTCAGGTGACTGGCCTTCATCTGACGGCATGGATTTTGAGCGGTCACTTGTAAAAGATAAAGGGGTTTTCTCCAGGTTTGATCAGTACCCTTCTTAAAAGCAGAAAGGAAATCACAACAAAGATCTATGCCAGGACCTGGAAGAAATTCTTACAGAACCCGAGAATTGTAGTTCGAGATTCAGTACTAATAGCTCAAATCCTAGAATTCCTGCAAAAAGGTCTACATATGGGTCTTTCCACTAGTACCCTTAAGATGCAGGTTGCTGCCCTGGGAGCTCTTTTTAATTGTGAAATTGCCAGAAACTACTGGGTCAGTAGATTTATTAAAGCAGCTGCTAGATCCAGACCTGTAGTTAGAAATAGGTTTATACCCTGTGTAACGGGTCTGGTGGGTGGAACTACTGACGAGACAGGTCAGGTTGGTGGAACCACAAAGCTTTATTATACAAGAGAGTTTACTTGTAAGAGAGCGGGTGGCACCCGGGAAAAGGGCAGGGAATCACGGCAGGGGATATAGGTAGTCTCTGGACAGGCAGGTTTGTCACAGCAAGTGACCAAGGAAGTCTCTGGGCAGGCAGGTTGTAACGGTAAGTGATCGAGGCAGTCTCTGGACAGGCAGACTGTCACGACAAGTGACCAGGCAGTCTCTGGACAGGCAGACTGTCACGACAAGTGACCAGGCAGTCTCTGGACAGGCAGACTGTCACGACAAGTGACCAGGCAGTCTCTGGACAGGCAGGTTGTCACAGCAAGTGACCAATGCAGTCTCTGGGACAGGCAGGTTGTCACAGCAAGTGACCAAGGCAGTCTCTGGGACAGGCAGGTTGTCACGGCAAGTGACCAGGCAGTATCTGGACAGGCAGGTTGTCACAGCAAGTGACCAAGGCAGTCTCTGGGACAGGCAGGTTGTCACGGCAAGTGACCAAGGCAGTCTCTGGACAGGCAGGTTGTCACGGCAAGTGACCAAGGCAGTCTCTGGGACAGGCAGGTTGTCACGGCAAGTGACCAGGCAGTCTCTGGACAGGCAGGTTGTCACGGCAAGTGACCAGGGCAGTCTCTGGGACAGGCAGGTTGTCACGGCAAGTGACCAGGCAGTCTCTGGACAGGCAGGTTGTCACGGCAAGTGACCAGGGCAGTCTCTGGGACAGGCAGGTTGTCACGGCAAGTGACCAGGGCAGTCTCTGGGACAGGCAGGTTGTCACGGCAAGTGACCAGGCAGTCTCTGGACAGGCAGGTTGTCACGGCAAGTGACCAGGCAGTCTCTAGAACAGGGCAGGCATATACGACCTGATATGGTGGAGCCTCCAGGTAGGCTGCAGTCGGATGGCAGATGATCGCTCCCAGGTGAGCAGGCAAGAGCCGTGGATCTCTGCAGATGATGTCCGAACTTCCGGATGGAGTTGCAGTCGGATGGCAGATGATCGCTCCCAGGTGAGCAGGCAAGAGCCGGGGATCTCCGCAGATGATGTCCGAACCTCCGGATGAAGCTGCAGTCAGATGGCAGATGATCGCTCCTAGGTGAGCAGGCAAGAGCCGGGGATCTCTGCAGATGACGTCCGAACCTCTGGATGGAACTGCCGACGGATGGCAGACAGGCAAGCCGACAGGTAACAGGCAGGTAACTGGAATCAGGAGCTGATGGCTGAAACAGAGTTAGACTGCACAGGAACAACATTGCTCGGGCACCTACATTAAGGAGGAAGCCCTTAATATAGGGTGGAGTCCTCCAGCATTGGCTGGAGACTGATTTGGAAAATGCACGTGGCTCCTTTAAGAGCGGGGGAGGGTGCGGGCGCGCGCCCTAAGGCCAGTAGCAGGGAAGGAGCGCGCGGGACCAGCAGGGTGGAAGGAGGACGCCGAGGATGCCAGAGGCGCAGAGGAGGCTGGGAGCACTGAGGACGCTGAGCGCAGGTGAGGAGAGCGACGTCCCTGTCTGGCAGCAGGCAGGGACGCGGGCGCTACACCCTGGGACTTAAACCTGGTTCTTACGGCCATGACAGAGGCCCCTTTTGAGCCCATTGCAGATGCCTCAATAAAAACTCTCTCCATTAAAGTAGCTTTCTTAGTGGCATTAACATCAGCACGAAGGGTGGGGACATTCAGGCGTTGTCTAGGATTCCTCCTTATACACAAATCCAGGAAGATGGGGTAGTACTCAAAGCCGATCCGGCATACTTACCTAAGGTAGCTTCCACCTTTCATAGAACTCAGGAGATAGTTCTTTCCTCCTTTCTACCCAATCCAAGCAACCAGAAAGAACAGAAACTCCACACGCTGGATGGAGGAGATGTCTCTTAGAGTATCTAACGATAACTAACCCTTGGAAAAAGGATGACGCCTTATTTGTCTCCTTCCAAGGCCCTAGGAAGGGCTGTAGAGTATCAAAGGCCACACTAGCCAGGTGGATAAGGGAGGCCATTTCTTTAGCATATTCCTCGAAAGGAAGGCCGGCACCGGAGAAGCTGAGGGCACATTCCACCCGGGCCGTAGCAACCGCGTGAGCAGAAAGGTCGGAAGTCTCCATCGACCAGATATGTAAGGCCGCCACTTCGTCCTATCCAAGCACATTCTTTAATCATTATAGATTAGACTTGGGTGCTTCTTCTGATCTCTCCTTCGGTGTAAGGGTGCTGCAAGCTGTAGTCCCTCCCTGAGTAGTTATTACTCTCTGTAATTCTCTTTGGGTGCTGTCATGTGCTTCGAATAAAGTCTTAGTTACTTACCGTTAACGGTATTTTTCGAAGAACATGACAGCACCCTTGAATTCCCTTCCCTCTTTATCGTTTGGCGTGCACTTCTTCCTCTTATAAGTTTTACTTAGAATGAGATACTTAAACGCAGTAGTGTTGTATGAAAATTATTTGTCATTAACCTTGGTGGTCCTCTTGTGCTCTGTAAACCAACTGATGCGTGGGAGAGGTGCCGCCCTTATGTATCTGTAGGTTTCCTGTTCCTGAAGGGCGGATCCTCTCATTGGGTGCTGTCATGGTCTTCGAAAAATACCGTTATCAGTAAGTAACTAAGACTTTTTTTTCCCGCTGCTTTCGGCTACATGCAGGCGCTGGGATGCATAACGCTATTAACCTGCAGATTAACCGCATATATGCAGGCTAAGGCCGGCGTCACACTAAACATATGAAAAATCGGTCCAAGTCTCCCTGCCAAGAGTCATGCGATTTTTCACACCTAACATCCGATTAATCCGGTGCAGTGCAATTGCTATCTGATTGCAATGCGATCTTTAACATGAGCTTTTACGTACAGCAGTTCTCTTATCATTTACACATCGTTTTCAAAGAAAATATTCGTCAAATCACACACACACACACACACACACACACACACACACACACACACACACACACACACAACACACACACACACACACACACACACACACACACACGATAGGATAAAAAGCCGGCAATTCATGTGCCGCATACAGTGATATCAGAGTGACAGGTTAGAATAGCATAGCTATAAACACATAGAATGCATAGATATATAGATGTCGGTGACACACACATAAAGCCCACAGGTTAGTAATGGAGAGTCATCAATAAGACGCCCCCATTACTAACCCCATAGTCTCATTATAAGAAAACAGACACCCAGAAAAGTCCTTTAATTGAAAGAAAGACACAGACTCTTATAATCTTCGGCCTCTTTCACACGTCCATGTCTCCAGTTCGTGTGGTGACAGTTTTCACATGTACCAGAGACACATACACACGTAGACCATTCAAATTAATAGGTATATGCACGTGTACCAGTGTGTTTTCACGGACCGTGTGCACAATACACAGACATGTCCGTTTTAATACGGGCCGCAAAACGTCCCGCGCACACGGAGAACATTGTACACTGTCCGCCGTGTGCATGGACGGCCACCGGGGAAGTAGCTCTACGTAAACCGCTGTTCCCCTGCGTGTGGTGCTGAATGCAGCTGTCATTATTCTCTCCAGTTCTACCGGCAACAGTGCGAGCAGGAGAGAATGACTGAAAAACCCAATGTGGGGTCCCCTTTATTTTTTGAACAAACCCGGCAAAACTCACAGATGCGGGCTGCTATTCTCAGGCTGGTAAGGGGCCATGAATATGGGCCTCCTCAGCCTAAAAACAGCAGCCCGCAGCTGCCAAAAAAGCGCCTATTCTGGAGCTCGGGTGGCAAGTGGGGTAATAAGGGGTTAATGTCACCTTTCTTTTGTAAGGTGACATTGAGCCCGGCTTAGTATGTGTCATTACTAATCCTATAGTAAGTAGAGGGTTAAATAAGCGCACACACACATTAAGAATAAAGTCTTTTAATGAAATAATACAACACACAGGTTTGCCATCTTTATTAAACTGCTATTCCCAGCGAAGCCCTCGATCTTCTGTAAAGAAAAAAAGAAAAAAAACAACAACAATATCCCATACCTCTCCGGCGTACAGTCAGTCCCACGGCGCAATCCTTATCTGGGGATAATCGGTTTACAACCGGAGCAGTGCTAATGCGACCGCTCGGGCTGTAAACCATTGGGGAATGAATGGGAAGCAGCGCACACAGGCTCAGTGACGTCACTGAGCCTGTGCGCGCTGCTTCCCATTCATTCCCCAGTAGTTTATAGCCGAGCAATCGCATTATCACCGCTTCGGTTGTAAACTGATTATCTCCAGATACGGATTGTGCCGTGGGACTGACTGTACGCCCGACAGGTATGGGACATTGTTGTTTTTTTTTTTTCGTTCATTCTCTCCTGCTCGCACTATTGCCGGCAGAGCAGGAGAGAATAATGACAGCCGCGTTCAGCTCCACAGGCGGGGAACAGTGCTTACTGTAGCGCTACTTCCCCTGCGGCCATCTGTGTGGTACTGGTGCGGCACACATGTCCACACGTAGTACACACACGGACACTGATATCTCCGGTACTGGTTTTTCCGGTACCGGAAATATATGGACATGTGAAAGGGGCCTTAATTAAACCATACTTACGACCTCGCCCATTCCCCCGATGCCCTCCTCATCTGCAAAAGAGGTAAAAAAAAAAATTAACAGTATTCCTCATCTTCCCACAAAGATGCTTTTAATCCATTTGTCACGCGAAGGGTCTAGCACTGCTACATCTAGATGGCAGGCTACATGGTTGCATGATGCAACCTGGAGCCTGTCATCCAGTAGACACTGAGCACGGTGTGCTCAGTGTCTGCCTGTGAACTGCTATTCCCTGTCTGAGGGCTCCACGAGCGTGAGAAAGTTCTCCTTCTCGCGGTGCCGTCGGACAGGTCCTGGAAGTTCACAGCCAGTGTAATGTAATAATCCAATAGTTTTTCTACTATACTTTAACCCCTCTCTGCCATTGGACGTACTATCCCGTCCATAAAACTCGTGACAATCTAACCATGGACGGGATAGTACGTCCAAGGCGATCAGCTGCGCTCCCGGGGGAGCGCAGCTGATCGCCGCCGGGTGTCAGCTGATTATCAGCTGACACCCAGCACTATGTGCCAGGAGCAGTCACGGACCGCTCCCGGCACATTAACCCCTGGCACACCGCGATCAAACATGATCGCGGTGTACCGGGGGCACAGGGAAGCATCGTGCAGGGAGGAGGCTCCCTGCGCGCTCCCCTGAGACCCTCAGAACAGCGTGATGTGACCGCGCTGTTCTGAAGGCCTCTTCCCTGCAGGACCCCGGATCCAAGATGGCCGTCGGGTTCTGCAGGGAGGCGGCTTCCTCAGTGCCTGCTGAGAGCAGTCACTGAGAAGCCTGCAGCACTGTCAGAGCGATCGCTGGTGTGACAGAGTGCTAAAATACAGTGATGTTCCACCCTGGGACAAAGTAAAAAAGTTAAAAAAAAAAAAAATTCAAAATAAACGAAAAAAAAAAAAATTCCCCAATAAATTCATTTCTTGCCGTAAATAAAAAAAACAAAGCAATAAAAGTACACATATTTGGTATCGCCGCGTCTGTAACAACCCCCCCTATAAAACTGTCCCACTAGTTAACCCCTTTAGTGAACCCCTTAAAAAAAAAAAAAAAGCAAAAAATCAATGCTTTATCATCATACCGCCGAACAAAAAGTGGAATAACACGTGATCAAAAAGACCGATATAAATAAACATGGTACCTCTGAAAACGTCATCTTGTCCCGCAAAAAACGAGCCGTCATACAGCATCATCAGCGAAAAAATAAAAAAGTTATAGCTCGCAGAATAAAGCGATGCAAAAATAATTATTTTTTATATAAAATTGTTTTTATTGCATAAAAGCGCCAAAACCTAAAAAAATGATATAAATGAGGTATCGCCGTAATCGTACTGACCCGAAGAATAAAACTGCTTTGTCAATTTTACCATACGCGGAACGGTATAAACGCACCCCCCCCAAAAGAAATTCATGAATTGCTGATTTTTGTTCATTCTCACCTCCCAAAAATCGAAATAAAAAGAGATCAAAAAATGTCACAATCTCAAAAATGGTACCAATAAAAACGTCAACTCATACCGCAAAAAATAAGACCTCACATGACTGTGGACCAAAATATGCAAAAATTATAGCTCTCAAAATGTGATGCAAAAACTATTTTTTGCAATAAAAAGCATCTTTTAGCGTGACAGCTGCCAATTATAAAAAACCCGCTATAAATAGTAAATCAAACCCCCCCTTTATCACTCCCTTAGTTAGGGAAAAATAATAAAATTAAAAAAATGTACCGTATATACTCGTGTATAAGCCGAGATTTTCAGCACCTTTTTTCGTGCTGAAAATGCCCCCTCGGCTTATACACGAGTCATAGGGCAGAAACCAGCGGGGGAGGGGATGCCGCGGCAGGAGCCGGTGGCTGGGATCATACTCACCCTCCCCGTGCCATCGCTGAGGGTCCCTGCAATCCTGCGTTCTCCCCGTCTTCTTGCAGCTCTCCAGCACTGAGCGGTGATGTAATACCCGCTCATTAAGGTCATGTAATATGGACGCGACGCCACTCCCATGGGCGTGGCCTCCATATTCATGGCCTTAATGAGCGGTATTACATCACCGCTCAGTGCTGGAGAGCTGCAAGAAGACGGGGAGAACGCAGGATTGCAGGGACGCTCAGCGATGGCACGGGGAGGGGTGAGTATGATGGAGGAGAGGACAAGGAGCACGAGCAGGACGGGGGGGGAGAAACCGTGGACGGGGGAAGCGTGGAGGAGGACGGGGGAAGCTGGAGCAGGACGGAGGAAGCATGGAGCAGGACGGGGTGAGGGGGGAGATCGGTGGACGGGGGAAGCGTGGAGGACGGGGGGGAGATCGGTGGACGGGGGAAGCGTGGAGGAGGACGGGGGAAGCTGGAGCAGGACGGGGAAGCATGGAGCAGGACGGGGGGAGATCGGTGGACGGGGAAGCGTGGAGGACGGGGGGAGATCGGTGGACGGGGGAAGCGTGGAGGAGGACGGGGAAGCATGGAGCAGGACAGGGGAGGATGGAGGGCACAGAGGAGCACAGAGCAGCAGGACAGGGGGCACAGGAGGATGGAGAAGGAATGGGGGAGCACAGCGGAGGACGGAGCAGGAGGGGGGAGTACAGAGGAGAATGGGGGAGCACAGAGCTGGATAGGGGCAGCACAGAGCAGGAGGGCAGTTTATACACCCGGCTTATACACGAGTCAATAATTTTTCCCAGTTTTTTGTGGCAAAATTAGGGGGGTCGACATACACGGGTCGGCTTATACACGAGTATATACAGTATTTATTTCCATTTTCCCATTAGGGTTAGGGTTGCGCCTAAAGTTAGGATTAGGGTTGGGATTAGGGGTGTGTTAGGGTTAGGTTTGTGGTTAGGGTTATGGTTATGGTTGGGATTAGGGTTAGGGGTGTGTTGGGGTTAGGGTTGGAGTTAGAATTGGGGGGTTTCCGCTCTTTAGGCACATCAGGGGCTCTCCAAATGTGACATGGCGTCTGATCTCAAAGTCAAACGGTGCTTCGCCATGCGCCCAAACAGTAGTTTACCCCCACATATGGGGTGTCAGCGTACTCAGGACAAATTGCACAATAACTCTTGGGGTCCAATTTCTTCTGTTACCCTTGGGAAAATAAAAAAAATTGGGGGCGAAAATATAATTTTTGTAAAAAATAAAAAAAAAAAAAAAAAAAAAATTTTTGTTTTTACGGCTGTACGTTATAAACTTCTGTGAAGCACTTGGGGCATCATGGCGCTCACCACACATCTAGATAAGTTCCTTGGGGGGTCTATTTTCCAAAATGGGGTCACTTGTGGGGGGTTTCCACTGTTTAGGCACATCAGAGGCTCTCCAAATGCGACATAATGCCCGCAGGCCATTCCATCAAAGTCTGCAATCCAAAACGTCACTACTTCCCTTCCGAGCAGGGTGGATAAAAATCATGATTTTTTTAAAAAAAATCAAAAAAATCTGATTTTTTTGATTTAAATCGGATTTTTTTGATTTAAATAGGATTTTTTAATCAAGTTGTACACAAGCAAAACTTTGTCTTTTTGCAAATCAAATTATTTTACACAAATAAAAATATTAAAACAGTTGATGATTATGAAACCTAATAATTTTTATTTGCACTATTAAACAATCAGAATTGAACTACAGAGAGTAAGTACTTTTTAACAATAGCCTATCTCTAACGTTTGAAGTAAGCAAACATCTTCAGTGAATACATCAGTCCTTTAAGCCTACTGTTTATTTAGGACTTTTAATAGGAAAACTAGTTGTCCTGCTTTAGCAGTTCCTAAGCGGTTTCGGACTGTTGTGTGCACAAAACCAAATGAAGAAAACAATCTCTCTACTCCTGCCGATGAAGCCGATGCAGTCAGTAGCTGAGTAGCTACATTTATTATCTTCGCTGGAAGAACAAGTGATTGCGACTTCCACCAGTCCAGTGGTTTTAGTTCATTAACGACGTTATCTGCAAACATGTATTTTTGAAATGGTGCAGATTCACACTTCAATTTCAGCACAGTTGCCACAATGTCATGGTTAGTATTGGCGAGCCACTCCATTGCAGAGTTGATTTCCGCCTCAGATAGTTTTTTCCCTCTGTAGATGGGATGCAAGATATTGGCTAAATAGTGTTCTTCTTTTAATGCTTGGTCCTTGCGGTGGTGTATTGCAACCTTTACATTGTTTGAGAGGTTCAAGCGATCTAGCGAACCTTCTAAATCTTTCCAAACTTCTGTGGCATCAGCTATGGTTGCAGTATCTTTCTGCATTTTATCCAACGCAATAGATATTGGCTTTAACCTTTCCAAAAGGTCCTCGGCATTTCTCTTCACACCAAGATTTAATACTTTGCTTCGTATATTAGCATCAATTTTATCCCGATGTGTTTCGCAAATGGACACTAATTTGACCAGTTGTTAATAAACAGTTCCAAGCATTCAGCCAAGGTATTCCATCTAACATCTTGTGGTAGAACCAACTTCAGTCCTCCCATTTCCTTGTAGGTTGCATGTGCAAAATGATTATTGCGGAAATATTTAACAATTTCTACAACATGTTCCTTGACACCCGAAATATGCAGGTCTTTTGCCAAAAGATGCAACAAATGGGCAGAACAACCGTATGTAATGACATTTGTGTCATCCTCATGTGCCAGTTCCGCTCGCATTTTTGCCACATTGCTTGCGTTATCAGTAACTAAGCTCCTTACTTTACATCCAAACTGTTCTTGGCATTGGTGAATTGAGTTCTTAGCAATTTCAAGTAAATATTCAGCAGTATGTGAATTTCCAGATGTGTCGATTGTGTCTGTAAGGTAAGTTTCACCATCTTCTGTTGTGACACAAGTGCAAATTATGGGGTCGTTGTGGATGTTGCTCCAACCATCCAAGCTCATGTTGACAACTTTGTCTTTCAAATATTTTGTACAAGCCGCTCTTTCTTTGTCGTATACAGCCTGAAGATGTTTTCCTGAGATATCAAATCTACTTGGTGGTTTGTAGCCTGGTCTTATTCCTTCGATCATTTGTACAAACAATGGGTGTTCAACTAGTCGGAAAGAAGAATTGGTTGCAAATATGAATTTAGCAATTAATTCATCAAAATGTTCTTTCTGGCTCGTCGTAGTCTTTAAGAGGAATTTTTCTACACTTTGCACACAAAGTTTTTTGTTGGGCTGCTTTGTTGAAGTTGTACCCAGATATTGATTGTCACGTGCAGCACAAGCCATATTTGACCCTGAAAGCACAGTAATTAAAAATATAATTCGACTGCGTATTTGAAGAAATATAACGAAAATATTTTGAAACAAACTTTTTGAACAATGTAATGGTCCTCGTCCTATAAGGGCTGTCTCAAAAGTTATGCTACTCAAGTTTCCGGTGAAGTTGCTGTAATACAAGTAATATCAGAGCAACTGAAAAAAATTGTCACAAAAGTTTTAAAAATGTTTTAAAAAAATGGTCAATTTGGCAGACTTCAAAAGTGAATTGTAGCCTACAATAAAAAAAAAATAGGCGTATACACACTTTTATTTTTACTTAACGTTAATCTTCTGTGAAATATTGCCTTAACATAAATTTAAATTCTATACTCCAGAACTAGTGCTAGAAATTTTTCTTTTCATAGACTTTAACCATCCCAGTAAAACGTCTGTTAAAATAGGTTGTAATTGCCAGACTTACCACTAGTGCTAGGGTCCTGGTGCATAAGAAGCTGTGGGGTTCATTGACATTAGTTGTATCACTATCAACATCTTCATTTCCCTTCTGGTTGCAGTTTTCATAATGTGATTTCAAACGGCAAACAAGTCCTTGGATATCCTTTTGACAGTATTTGCACTTTGCTCTCCCACCTTTCTTTCCAAGCTCTGCTGGCATCTCAACAAAATGAACCCAAATAGGGTCTCTCTTACGACCTGCCATGGCTCACGCAGATCACTTCTGAAGTTTGATTGTTACTACAGCCAAGTACTGCTGACTGACTATCCAACAAGTTTGGGCATGTCAACTGAATGGAAAAAGAAACTGAAACCAAGCTACAGAAAGTGAAACCAAGCTAAAGTGTGGAGTTAATTGAACAATGATTGAAAGTTTTAGATTTTAATCGTGATTTATATTAAAAAAATCTTTTGATTTAAATCAGTGATTTAAATCATGATTAAAATCACGATTTAAATCGATCTGATTTAAATAGAAAAAAATCATTTGATTAAATCATGATTTAAATCGTTGATTTAAATCGCGTGATTTAAAATCAATCCACCCTGCTTCCGAGCCCCGACGTGTGCCCATACAGTAGTTTTTCCCCCATATTGGGTATCAGCGTACTCAGGACAAATTGGACAAAAACATTTGGGGTCCAATTTCTCCTGTTACCTTGGGGAAAATAAAAAATTGGTGACTAATAGATAATTTTTGTGGAAAAAAAATAGGATTTTTTATTTTCATGCCCGGGCATTATAAACTTGTGTGAAAGCACTTGGGGGTTCAAAGTGCTCACCACAGATCTAGATAAGTTCCTTAGGGGGTCTAGTTTCCTAAATGGGGTCACTTGTGGGGGGTTTCCACTGTTTAGGCTTATCTAGGGCACTGCAAACAGAACATGACCCCCATCAACGTCTGCATTCCAAAACGTTATTACTTCCTTTCCAAGCCCTGCTGTGCACCCAAACAGTTTCTCCACCCCCACAGATGGGTATCAGCGTACTCAGAACAAATTGGACAACTTTTGGGGTCCAATTTCCTTGGGGAAAATCAAAAAATTTGGGACTAAAAAAATCATTTTTGTGGAAAATTGTTTTTGTTTTTTTTTCACACCCAGGCATTATAAACTTTTTTGATATACTTGGGGGTTCAAAGTGCTCACAACAGATCTAGCTAAGTTCCATAGGGGGCCTAGTTTCCAAAATGATGTCACTTGTGGGGGTTTCCACTGTTTAGGCGCATCAGAGGCTCTCCAAACGCGACATGGCGTCCAATCTCAATTCTAGCCAATTTTGGTTGAAAAAGTCAAACGGCGCTCTTCCTTACGAGCTCTGCCGTGTGCCCAAACAGTGGTTTTCCCCCACATGTGTGGTATCGGCGTACTCAGGAGAAATTGCACAACAACTTTATCTGTCCATTTTCTCCTTTTACCCTTGTGAAAATAAAAAAAAAAAGTTTGTAAAAGATCATTTTTGTGACTAAAAAGTTAAATATTCATTTTTTCCTCCTGTGAAGCACCTGAAGGGTTAATAAACTTCTTGAATGTGGTTTTGAGTACCTTGAGGGGTGCAGTTTTTAGAATGGTGTCACTTTTGGGGTATTTTCTTGCCATATAGACCCCTCAAAGTGACTTCAAATGTGAGGTGGTCCCTAAAAAAAAAAAAATGGCTTTGTAAATTTTGTTGTAAAAATGAGAAATCACTGATCAAACTTTTAACCCTTATAATTTCCTAACAAAAAAATTTGTTCCAAAATTGTGCTGATGTAAAGTAGACATGTGGGAAATGTTATTTCTTAACTATTTGTGTGACATATTTCTCTGTTTTAAGGGAATAAAAATTCGAAGTTTGAAAATTGCAAAATTTTCGCCATATTTGCATTTTTTTCAAAAATAAGCGCAAGTTATATCGAAGAAATTTTTACCACTAACGTGAAGTACAATATGTCACGAGAAAACAATCTCAGAATCGCGAAGATCCGTTGAAGCGTTCCAGAGTTATAGCCTCCTAAATAGACAGTGGTCAGAATTGTAAAAATTGGCCCGGTCATTAACCTGCAAACCACCCTTGGGGGTGAAGGGGTTAAAGGGAATCTGTCACCCCAATATTGCCATATCAGATAAAGATATGACTGAATAGTGCGTCCCATAACAAAGCTAACGGTAGGTATCATATATCCTGATACCATCGTTTTCATATCAAAATACCTACGGTTTTGCGCTGTCAATCACGGTGGTCAGGAGGGAGGCGTTTTCTCTCTAACTCCCTCCACCCCCGCTCTCGCATCAGTTGCGTATTGCCGTCTGTGTAATCCCACAGACGGTGTTCGGCTTCCCGCAATTGCGCAATTCCAAATTCGAGCCGGCGCATGCGCAGTGTGCTTTGCCCGACAGTGGGCAAAGCTTATAATCAGTACAGCGCATGCGCTACTCTTTCCTTGCCCCGGAAGTCGTCCAAGGCAATCAGTCATTTCTGTGGGATTCACAGACAGCGATACGCAACTGATGCTGAGGAGCGAGGGGGGGAGAGAGAAAACGCTGCCCTCCTGACCTGTCAACCGTGATTGACAGTGCAAAAACCGAAGTTTACAGAGGTATTTTGATATGAAAACAGGGGATCAGGATGTATGATACCTACTGTTAGCTTTATGGGATGCACTGTTCAGCCATATCTTTATCTGATATGGCAATATTGGGGTGACAGATTCCCTTTAATTAAAAATTCACTACCATTCCCTCTCTACTCTCTCGAACTGCTTTATTTTATTTTTTTTACCATCTTCCTGTTTGACATTTTTGTTTGCAAATCTTAGTGCATGCTGGGATAGTCAAACGAGACATCATCGGTGACAAGGGTTGTCAATTTCTGACGTGTTCTCAAAACAAGCTCCATTGTTTCCGTACAATATCATTTTCATGTACAGTGACAGTTCGCTCAGTTGCCGCTTTGATGAGAAGTGGTGAGCTGGCAAGAAAGTGCACTACTAGCTCCTACAGCAAGCAGGAATGCAAAGACCAGCCCCTCCACTGAAAGTAACGTCAATTTCTGGGGCAGGGCCGTTTACTCCTTTTCCTGCTCACCCGTGCCTCTCCTGACAGTTCCCTCTCATGCCGACTTTTCACTTCTCATTAAAGTCGGTGAGGGAGTGCACTGTCACTATGAATTAAAGAATATATTGCACAGTGACCAGCTCATACTGAGCATACTTTGAAACTGACAATGGACGCATGTTCACTAGAGCGCAGCCTAGTCCATTCGGACCTCACTGATTGACAGTTGGACATTTCGGATTAAATCTGTTAGTTTCGGATCACCGTTTTTAAAGGTGTTGTCCTGTCTTAACCAACAAGACCGGTTTCACTCTGACTGCTGACTTGTGAATCCTCACCTTACATGCAGCGTGAGGATCTTCCAGTGCTGACACCAGGAGTGTGGGGGGTGCATGTGACCAAGTATGTGATATGTGTTCTCCCGGCCACATTGTTCTAGATGGGCACAGCCTCTCTCAATGTAAGTGTATGAGTGAGGGTGGGAACATAAGTCGTGTTCGATTTGCTGTTTTGTCAGAAATGCTGTGCGCTGCTCTGGGGCGATATAATAACATAAAGGTCTTTGTGAAATTCGTCTTCTCATGTTTTTTTGCAGTAATCTTAGGTCCCTTGTTGGTGGTGGCACTCCCGATGAGCATTAGCTTGCTCTCCCCACCTTTTTTCACAGCTCTTCACTTCGGCTCTTGAGTTTTCTCTTTTTTTCTTTT
>JARQOD010000004.1:302807331-302969697 GCA_033576555.1 Oophaga sylvatica | reverse complement strand
GTGTCACAATTTGAGTGCCAAGTTTTTTTGAACTCCAACCCTAACCATAACACAAACCTAACCCTAACACACCCCTAACCCTAACTTTAGGCGCAACCCTAACCCTAATGGGAAAATGGAAATAAATACTTTTTTTTAATTTTATTATTTTTCCCTAACTAAGGGGGTGATAAAGGGGGGTTTGATTTACTATTTATAGCAGGTTTTTATGATTGGCAGCTGTCACGCTAAAAGACGCTTTTTATTGCAAAAAATAGGTTTTGCATCACCACATTTTGAGAGCTATAATTTTTGCATATTTTGGCCCAGAGTCATGTGAGGTCTTATTGTTTTGCGGTACGAGTTGACGTTTATATTGGTACCATTTTGAGCACGTGACATTTTTTGATCGCTTTTTATTTCGATTTTTGGGAGGTTAGAATGAACAAAAATCAGCAATTCATGAATTTCTTTTGGGGGGGGCGTTTATACTGTTCCGCATGTGGTAAAATTGATAAAGCAGTTTTATTCTTCGGGTTAGTACGATTACAGCGATACCTCATTTATATAATTTTTTTTATGTTTTGATGTTTTGGCGCTTTTATACAATAAAAATTTTATATAAAAAATAATTATTTTTGCATCGCTTTATTCTGCGAGCTATAACATTTTTATTTTTCCACTGATGATGCTGTATGGCGGCTCGTTTATTGCGGGACAAGATGACGTTTTCAGCGGTACCATGTTTATTTATATCCATCTTTTTGATCGCGTGTTATTTCACTTTGTTCGGCGGTATGATGATAAAGCATTGATTTTTATTTTTATTTTTTTTAAAAATTTTTTAAGGGGTTAACTAGTGGGACAGTTCTATAGATACCAAATATGTGTACTTTTATTATTTTGTTTTTTTTATTTACAGGATAAAATGAATTTATTGGGGAATATTTTTTTTACCTTTATTTTGGAATTTTTTTTTTTTTTTTTTACACTTATTTTTTTAACTGTTTTACTTTGTACCAAGGTGATGGGCACATTACAGATTAGAAGCGTTCACAGATCGTGGTCATACACAGTGTGCGACTAGGCACGGACCCCTCCCTGTGCGATGCTCTCCTGTGCCCCCGGTACACGTTTGATCGCCGTGTGCCAGGGGTTAATGTGCCGGGAGCGGTCCGTGACCCCCCCCCCCCCCCCTCCCGATTGCTGCGACGTACTATCCCGTCCATGGTCAGATTGTCACGGGTTTCATGGTCGGGATAGTATGTCGCATGGCAGAAAGGGGTTAAAGAGGTATCACATTTTACATAAACTGTAACTTGTCCAGTAGATGATTGCTGTGGCCAGGAAGCTATAAATGGAGGTGTTGGTCACACGTGCTGCCCCATTCTAAGCGTTAGTATATTCTGTAGAATGAGGAGCTTTAGCAATCGTCAACGGGCAAAATGTTTGGTCGGTGGTTGTTTCCACGGGCTGCTCCTGCTTCAGATGCACATAGGCTGCCACTTCTCACCAGCGCAGGGTCCGATTCATCAAAGCTTTCAGCTAGAGTTCTGGCATAACGGCTTTTAAAAGTTGCAAAAATTAGGCTCAACTCTGAGTTGTGCCTAAAATTTTGAGCCTTTTGGTGTCTTCACACCAGTTTCTCCCAGCTCCACTGAAATGGGCAGAGTTGGTTCAGGATGGGGGCATGACACCACAGACTGTCTAATTCATGACCATGCTGGTCTTGATGAATCGTGTCACTGGTGTTTAAACAGGACGATGTGCTGCCAAGGACAATGGTCTTTTGGCAAAACCAGAACATTGTTTCACCGACGAATAAGTGATCACTCAAAGAATGAGCTAAACAGTGGCCTAAATAAGATAATCAAGATGGCACTATTATCTTGAAATGAATAATTGTGCGCTGTAAATGGATCTTTAAGGTGGTTGTTCACTTTTAGAAAAGGTCAGGCGCAGTCTCCACCACTTCTCCTGATGTCTGTTGACTGGAGTGCTGACTGCATCTGAGCTCTGCTGATGTGTGAACTGCTAAGCTCACTGACTGGCTAACACACACTTGACGTGACCACAACGGACACCGTGAGCAGCCATGGAGATTTTTGCTGTTGGACCCGGGCAGAGTAAGTAGAGAAAAGCATTGCGGTGTGTAGTATGTGATCAGGTGATTGCAGATTCAAGTCCCCTAAGGGAACATAAAGAAATAAAGTACATTTTTAAAGGAGAGAAAAAAAAGTCCAGTTTACAGTATGAAATTAATTTCAGATTTCAATAAACAGTATAAATAGAAATCAAACAGAACTATGATATTTCAATCGCCACACCTCTCTAAAGGAAGAAAAAAAAATTACCGAATATACACCCTTGTGTCTGTAATGGACAGCCCACCGGCACTGCTGCAGTACTGGGCCTGTGCACATCACGGACACATTCATTGGTACGTGTAACGTGTGAGTGGGGTATGTGACTCTGGCCAAACTCTGACATGTCTCCACACTTTTGGTTTGGATCATCAGTCGACAAGAAAAAGGCATGACACTGAGAAAAAATGGAAATCTGAATAAGGTGTAACTGATGACATAAGTCTAGTCTTGGGGAGACCACACTGATCTTAAGGCTGTGTTTCCATGGTACGGAAACACAGCACTTTGGACAGAGCGGAAATTCCGCTCCCAGCCCCCCTTTTGAACACGCGTCATTCCGGATGTGTTCAGGACACCTCCGGAACACATCCGGAATGATCGCAGGGCTGCATAGCCCTGTGTTATTTCCCTTGCGGGCGACGTCTAGCAGGTCTAAAAAGATGCGCCACATGTCCGGAAACGCAGGTCTGCCGCCTGCGTGTTTTGTAAGCATAGTGGAGACGGGATTTCTTGAAATCCCCTCCACTATGCTGTAACATCTGGACGCTGCGTGTTTGACGCTGCGCCAACGCACACCGTCAAACACGCAGCTAATACGGACTGTTTCCTGATAGTGGGAAACATACCCTCAGGCCATGTTCACATGTTCAGTATTTGGTCAGTGTTTCACATTAGTATTTGTAAGCCAAAACCAGGAGTGGGTGATAAATACAGAAGTGGTGACGTGTTTTTATTATACTTTTCCTCTGATTGTTCCACTCCTGGTTCTGGCTTACAAATACTGAACGTGTGACCGTGGCCTAAGACTGGAGGGCAGGCAGCACAAGTTTAGCCCTTGGTTCTCCTAAATGGTTATTCTCATCTCCGACACTTGTGGTATATCCAAGATATGCTAGAAATGTCTGGTAAATGTGGTTCCACCTCTTGGACCTGCACCTATGCTGAGTATGGGGCTCGTCTTCTGCCACTAGGAATGGAGAGGTAGTGGACCAAGTGTGGCTCTCCGTTCACTTCTGTGCTGAGTGCCTGCACCTGGCCTTCCGATGCAGCACGGCCTGCTTGGTCTTATTGCCAGTCTGTAGAGTGATCAGCAGCTTCTAACTTGGTGCCAAATGTGGTGTCATATACATCCCACCAGGAGGTCACTCATTGACATGTCCTCTACTTTCAGGATAGAATCATCAACCTCATTGTTGGTGGGTTAACGTCAGTGCTGGTCCTGGTAAGTGTCTGTATATAAGTTGTGTAAGTAATGTAATGTGTGATTCCCCAGTAAGCAGTAATAATATGATTGCAAAACAAAGGATTTCTGCAAACGCCTAGAAAATGAATTCCTTTATACAACAAAATGGACGTTTGGAAAATGTCACAAGTGGCTGGTCGGTGAATATAGTACAACTAGATGGTGGCCTGATTGTAACGCATCGTGTATTCTAGAATATGTATGTAGTTTATTTATGAAGATTTAAGAATAATGCAATGAATACACAGGATTTTCCAGGTAAAATATATACATTATCATTAAATGTTATTGAACTTAATACAACTGAACGAAATTATTAAACAGATCATCAAAATATATAAACTGTTACATGAATGTATATGTGGAGTCTGCTGCTGCACTAGTTGAGTCTGCTGCTGCATAGTGGATCTGCTGCTGCGTATGTGTGGAGTCTGCTGCTGCGGTATTGTGGAGTCTGCTGCTGCGGTATGTGTGGAGTCTGCTGCTGCGGTATTGTGGAGTCTGCTGCTGCGGTTAGTGAGGCTCTCTGTGTGTATTGGAGGTGCTGCTGCTGGTATATGTGAGTCTGCTGCTGGGTATAGTGAGGCTGCTGCTGCGGGTATATGTGGAGGCTGCTGCTGCTGGGTATATGTGGAGGCTGCTGCTGCTGGGTATATGTGGAGCTGCTGCTGTGGGTATATGTGGAGGCTGCTGCTGGGTTTGGGAGTGCTGCTAGCTGTAATGGAGGCTGCTGCTTGTATAGTGGAGGGTGCGCTGCTGTGGTATATGTGGAGGCTGCTGCTGCGCTGTGGTATATGTGGAGCTGCGTGCTGCTGTGGTATATGTGGAGCTGCTGCTGCTGCTGCATTTGGAGGCTGCTGCTGCATATGTGGAGGCTGCTGCTGGAGTATATGTGGAGGCTGCTGCTGGGTATATGTGGAGGCTGCTGCTGCTGTATATGTGGAGGCTGCTGCTGCTGTATATGTGGAGGCTGCTGCTGCTGTGGTATATGTGGAGGCTGCTGCTGCTGTGGTATATGTGGAGGCTGCTGCTGCTGCTGTGGTATATGTGGAGGCTGCTGCTGCTGTGGTATATGTGGAGGCTGCGCTGCATATGTGGAGGCTGCTGCTGGGTATATGTGGAGGCTGCTGCTGGGGTATATGTGGAGCTGCTGCTGCTGGGTATATTTGGAGGCTGCTGCTGCTGGGGTATATTTGGAGGCTGCTGCTGCTGGGGTATATGTGGAGGCTGCTGCTGCTGGGGTATATGTGGAGGCTGCTGCTGCTGTGGTATATGTGGAGGCTGCTGCTGGGGTATATGTGGAGGCTGCTGCTGCAATGTGGAGTGCTGTGGGTATATGTGGAGGCTGCTGCTGGGTATATGTGGAGACTGCTGCTGCTGGGGTATATTTGGAGGCTGCTGCTGCTGGGGTATATGTGGAGGCTGCTGCTGCTGGGGTATATGTGGAGGCTGCTGCTGCTGGGGTATATGTGGAGGCTGCTGGGGTATATGTGGAGGCTGCTGCTGCATATGTGGAGGCTGCTGCTGGGGTTTACGTGGAGGCTGCCGGTCGGGGTACTTCCGCTGCGAGCAGCTGGTCATCTGCCGGCTGCGTCGCCGCTGACCTCCATGCGGCAGGAGATGACCCGCGGCTACCGTCGGAGCGGTGGGGTGCCTGGTTCAAATCCTGCACCAATTCGCGGCTGGACTGCGCCTGTCGCTGATTGGTTGCGGCCGGGCGCGACCAATCAGCGACTTGGGATTTCCGTTACAGACAGACAGAATTAGATGATTATATAGTAGATAAGTCCAGTGAAATGGTTAATGGGAATCTGTCACCAGGTTTGTTTTTTGTTTTTTTTTAATTTTTTTTTTTTGCTGCTTATTCTGACAGCAGCTTGATATAGAGACAGAGACCTTTATTCCAACGATGTCACTTACTGGGCTTCTTGCTGTAATTTTATTAAATCATTTGTTGTACCAGCAGGAGATTATCACTAGAGGACTACTTGGTCTGCTGCCACGTAGTCTAACTGTGCCCCCACCACTGATTGGCAGATGTCTGCCTATGCACAGTGTACACAGAAAGCTGACAATCGGTGGTATGGGCAGGGTTATATAGAGCTCAACACTCAGAGAACAGCAGATAAAACAGATCAGGGATTGGGAAAGTTACTTCAACTTAATTTTGTAAAATTTTATTCTAATTACATGGTTGCCAAATATGCTGATGTATGGGGGTTTTATTTTAAGACTAGTACATGGTCAAAAAATACATTGATGTATTTCATATTTGAGGGAAATTCTATATTTAAAATTGGATATCGTCTGACCTTAATTTTGTAGATTTGTAGCATAAATGTAGCAGAATAAACCTTCCTAAATCTCGTTTGCACAACTAAATGTCCAGAAGTACTGATATGCTGGTATCATTTTCCCTTTCACTCTGGAGTGTGTGTGTGTGTGTGTGTGTGTGTGTGTGTGTGTGTGTGTGTGTGTGTTTTATGAAGGAGGAAAAAAAAAAAAAAAAAGTTTACATACCAGAGACACTTAGAGCCATTGAAGTGAATGGGTCTGTGCACGTCAGGTTGTTTCCACAGACCGTGTGTCCATGGGCAAAACACGCTGACATGTCGTTTTTTTTAACAGCAGCACGGGCCGCACACGTGACACACGGAAGACAGCTCTCATCATTCTTCCTTGCAACCCTCCGCTGTCAGCTTCAACAAGACTGGTTATCAAGAATAGAGGGGTCCCCACACTGTATTTTTTTAATTATGTAGATAAATAATTGTAAAAAACGGCATGAGTTCCCTTATCATTTTTGACAACCATCCAAGCTAAAGCAGACAGCTGGGGGCTGGTATTATCAGGATGGTATAGGGGCCATGGGTAAAAGTAGCAGCCCGCAGGCTGATACTGATGTGGCACACAGTTGCCACACGTATTAAACGCACGTACACCTGTATCTCTCCAGTACTGTTCTTCCAGTACGGAAATAGCAGGATGTGTGACAGTGCCTTTAGGCTCATTCAGATGTCAGTAATTTTTCATCAGTGTTTGCATGCCAAGACCAAAAGTGAAACATACAGAATAAAACTATAATTGAAAGATTATCACCTTTTCTGTGTTTTAGGCTAGTTTCACACTAGCGTTTCAACACGGCCGCCGCTAAGCTCTGCCCACGGCTGCTCCTCCTCCCGGCCGCTCCGCATATGGGCGCATGACGCTGCATGCGACCTGCGTACCCTACCTTTAGCATTGGGTACGCAGGCCGTGCGCAGGTATGCGTTTGCCAGCGCATGCGTCCCTTTGACGGTGCGCCGAGCGCACCAAAATGCAACACGGTGCGTTTGGCGCAGGTCAGCGCACCGTCAAAAGGACGCATGCGCCAGCAAACGCATGCCTACATACCCAATGCTAAAGGTAGGGTACGCAAGGTCGCATGCAGTGTCATGCGCCCATAGGCGGAGCGGCCGGGGGCGAAGCTTAGCGGCAGCCGTGTGCAGACCGACGCAGGTCAGTGAAACGCTAATGTGAAACTAGCCTTAGAGACCCTCCTGGATTTGGCATACAAGCACTGATGAAAATCACTGATGTCTGACTGAGTCCTTAGCTGGGTTGTGGACTCTTGACAAACCTAATACTTCCTTCCTCCAAGTCCTGGCTTTCATTTAACAGCTGAGGCACAGGTTCATCACTGTTTGCAGTGTAACTTTAACCCCTTCATGACGGAGCCCTTTTTCGTTTTTGTTTCTGCTTTTTGATTCCCTTCTTCTCAGAGCCATAACTTTTTTCATTTTCTGTCAATATGGCCGTGTGAGGGCTTGTTTTTTGTGGGAAGAGTTGTACTTTTGAACAACACCATTGGTTTTACCATATCTTGTACTCAAAAACATGGAAAAAAAAATCCAAGTGCAGTGAAATTGCAAAAAAAGTGCAATTCCACAACTGTTTTTTTGGATATTATTATTTTTTTTACCACGTTCACCAAATGCTAAAACTGACCTGCCATTATGATTGTCAGGTCATTACGATTTCAAGACACCAAACATGTCTAGGTTCTTTATTTTTTTTTTTTAAAGGAAAAAAAAAAATTAAAAAAAAAAAAAAAAAAAAAAATTGCGTCATTTTTCTGATACCAGTAGCGTCTCCATTTTTCTTGATCTCGGGTTAGGTGAGGGCTTATTTTTTTGCGAGCTGACATTTTTAATGATACCATGTTGGTGCAGATGCGATCTCTTGATCGCCTGTTATTGCATTGTAATGCAATGTTGCGGCAACCAAAAAAAGTAATTCTGGCTTTTTTTCCTTTTTTGTCTCGTTATGCAGTTTAGCGATTCGGTTAATTCTTTTATAATATTGATCAGGTGATTCTGAACGTGGCGGTACAAAGACGGATTTTGGTAAGACCTTACCTGTAAAATCCTTTTCAGCGAAGGAAGGAAGGGAGACACATTCATTACCAGTGGGTAGGCGGAGCCCACACAGGATAGAACACCTCAGATTAAAAAAGTGTTGACCGGCCCCTCCAGCTTGGGCTCCTCCTACTCCAGCTCTCCAGTCCGTACACAAGCTAAGGAAGAGCAAAAATCACCAGCGGAGCAACATAACCCCTTCTGAAGAACTTCAGAGGAAAACAAGAAGATAGGTTATGCATATAACAGAAAAAACCACACAGTCCCAGGTACTACTCACTGAACCTGACCACTACGATGAGCTGGCAATGCTGGAAAAGAGCCTTAGCGCGCCGACCTCAGCCCAGATAATCGCTATCAGAGAAGGGTCACGCCGCATCTGAAAACAACACACTTCTGCCATGGGAGGGATCTGTGTCTCCCTTCCTTCCTTGCTGAAAAGGATTTTACAGGTAAGGTCTTACCAAAATCCGTCTTTCAGCAGCAGATGGAAGGAAGGGAGACACATTCATTACCAGTGGGACGTCCCAAAGCAGTCCAGAAATTAAGGGTGGGCAAAAAACCAACAGAGGCAGATTCCCAACAACTTAAATAAATACGCAACTAGCGCTAAATACAAGTTCACAAGAACTTTAAACTACAGCTGCCTGCAGGACCCTACGTCCTAAGGCCGCATCAGCGGAAGCACTGACGTCCACCTTATAAAATTTTGTATGTTGACAAGAGTGCGAGCTGGCCGAGGCCCCTTGATGAAAGGCCCACGATGAACCCACAGCCCTCGGAGTGAGCTCGAATCTTAATCGGGCAAGGTTCGCCCTTAAGTCGGTAAGCCTCTAAAATGGCCGACCGAATCCAACGAGCTATAGAATCCTTGGAAGCTCGTTGCCCACGTCGACGACCTGCTGGAATCACAAACAGAGAATCCGACTTCCAAAAACTTTGAGTAATAGACAAATAGAACTTCAAAGCCCGCACTAAATCCAATGTTGCAAGGCCCGTTCCTTCGCATTCCTCGGTTCCGAAACAGCAAGACAGAGCAGAAACCTGCCCCTTCAGAGTGCTCACTGCCAAACCCTTGTCCAGCCCGTACTGCAAAAAGGCCAACAAATTGGGAATGGAAAAAATCCTCGGGTTCCTAGAAGAACCCGAACACCACGAAAAGAAGGCTTCCCAAGTCTTGTGATAAATCCTAGTAGTAGCCGGACCTCTGGCAGCTCGCAGAGTGGCAATGACTTTGGCTGAAAAACCTTGACGGATCAAGATTTCGGTCTCAAGAGCCACGCCGTCAAACGCAGAGACTTCAGGTCCGGTTGACGAACGGGCCCTTGGGTTAACAGGTCCGGGCGAAGAGGGAGTGGAAGTGGAGGCGCTGCCAGAAGCGACACCAGTGTCGAGAACCACGTCCTCCTTGGCCAATCTGGGGCTATCAACATAGCCGGGACTCTCTCCAGTCTGATCCGACGCAACACCAGAGGAAGTAAGGATATCGGCGGGAACACGTAGATTAGCTCGAATTGGTCCCACGGAGCCACCAGAGCATCCACCGCCACAGCCTTCGGGTCCTTGTACCTGGACATGAACGTCGGTAACTTGGCATTGAACCTGGATGCCATCAAATCCACTTGGGGAGTCCCCCAACGGGAGCACAGCAGTGCAAAAATTTCCGGATGAAGACTCCATTCTCCGGGATCCATCTTTTCGCGACTGAGGACTCCTGGAATGTGAATCGCAGAGATGGCTGGCACCCTGGCCTCGGCCCATACCAGGATCCGAGACACCTCCATCATGAGCCTGAAGCTCCTTGTCCCACCTTGATGGTTGATATACGCGACCGCCGTCGCGTTGTCTGTCTGCACTCGGACTGGTAGACCGCTTAAAGGGACCGTCCAGTGTTGAAGGCAAAGGAAAACTGCCCTCAATTCCAGGATGTTGATCGGCAGGACAGACTCTTCCGACGACCATACTCCCTGAATCCAGAGATCGTTCCAGACACCCCCCCAGCCCGTCAGGCTGGCATCGGTGGTTATGATCGACCACCTCGGAGGGAGGAAGGACTTCCCCAGGGATAACACTTCCGGACGTAACCACCATCCTAGAGACTCTCGCACCCTGTGGGAGATGATGACACTGCAATCCAGTGAAAACTGCGATCGATCCCAACGGTTCAAGATGAGCATTTGGAGAGCCCTGGAATGAAATTGGGCAAACGGAATTACCTCCATCGACGCCACCATCAAACCCAGAAGGCGCATACACCTTCGAAGGGACATTGCTGTCGAAGACTTCATAACCTGTACATGTCGAAGAAGACTCGCTTGCTTGTCTGGAGGTAGAGACACCACTGCTCGTACCGTGTCGAAATGCATTCCCAAAAACAGGATTGACTGCGACGGTTCCAGAGACGACTTCTCCCAATTGACCAGCCACCCGAAGTCCTCCAGGAGCTGAAGGGATAGATTGCGAGCCGTCACCGCCTCCTCCTTTGAGGACGCCACAATCAAAAGGTCGTCCAGATAGGGAAGAATCGTAACCCCCTCTCTTCGCAGAATCGCCATGAGAGGTGCCAGAATTTTCGTAAAAACTCTGGGTGCTGAGGCCAACCCGAATGGCAGGGCCACAAACTGGTAATGGTCCTGACCTATGACAAAACGAAGGAAGCGTTGGTGGGCCCTTCCGATGGGAACATGCAAATAAGCGTCGCGAATGTCGATTGACCAAAAAGACGTTCTGCGACAGGGCTGCCACAACGGAGCGAAGCGACTCCATGCGGAATTTCCGGGTGCGGACATGCCGATTCAATCTTTTAAGATCCAGAATGGGGCGAAATTTGTCCTCCTTTTAGGGGACCACAAAGAGGTTGGAATAAAACCCTCTTTCCCGGTCCTCCGGCGGAACCGGTACCACCACACCCTTCTGCAGAAGGGAATCGACCTCTCGCAGTAGAGCGGAAAATAGCTCGGGCTCTGACGAAATGCGAGATTGGCAAAAACTGTCTGGGGGTCGAGACAGAAACTCTATGAAGTAGCCTGCCGACACAACCCGCGTCACCCAGGCGTCCGACACGCGGGAAGCCCAAGTCGGTTCGAATTGGAGCAGGCGACCTCCCACTCGAGAGCCCTCGAGTGAGACCCTGGCGTCAGTCCGCCTTAGCGGGCTTTTTGTCAGCTTCCCGCTTGTCTTGGCGGAAGCTGTTTCCAGGGAGTGCGGGATTTTTGAGCGTTCTTTTTTCCTGAAAAAGAGGAACGACCCGATCCCCAAGAGGGCTGACCGAACCGTCCCCTGGACCGAAAGGACCGCCGACTACTACCGGCACTAGGCCTGCCAGACGCAGAAGTCACAGCTCTTCGCTGTGGTAAAGCCGTTTCTTTTGCCTTTGCCTTGGCAATCAGCTCCGTGAGGTCAGATCCAAATAGCTGACCACCCTTGTAAGCTAAAGATAGCAAACCTTGCTTGGAAACCGCGTCTCCGGTCCAATGTCTAAGCCACAGTGCTCTTCTGACTGTGACCGCCGAGGATTGCGCCCTGGACAGCAGTGACGCAGTATCCAAACCTGCATCACTGCCATATCGGGCTGCATCCTCCAACAACTTGAAAAGCCCATCTACCTCGGATAGTGGGGATCCATCTTGCCACGACGTCCGTAGACGGTCTAACCAGCTTAGGGAAGCTTTACAAGCACACATGGACCCTAGTACTTCCATTTTGACATCACTGACACCTCCGACCGCTGCGCTTGACGCCGTCGAGGTCTGCGTGTCAGATACGCGAGACTGATCCTGTAGCGGATCTGGGAGACGGTCCGCACCTCCTGGACCCTGATCTGACATGCCCTCACACAGTATATGGCAGGTTAAACCTGTCAGCAACTAGAACAGTGTGGTTTCTTAAAGGCAAAACGAACGCTGAAGGGTTAAAGCTCTTAAAGAGAGAGCTACCCCAGCTGTCCCCAATTAAGGGTTAACCGCCTAAGAAGGGGTTAATGTCGCAGACTCCCCACAACCCCTGTTAATGAAAAGGGTGTGCGAGCCCCAGGTGCCTCTTATGAGGTAGCAGCTGCAGGACAGTGTCTCAAGGGTATGCCACACTAAACAAGAACGCTAACATATTGCGCTGATTGTACATTGCAATGACCGCCAAAGTCGCTAAGGAGATCGCTAACCACTTTGCGTCCACTGTGGCCGCTACCAGCGACATTAAAACGATCACAAAAAAACGATCGCATTAGTATGCGTCGTTATTGTGATCGCTAGCGGGAGCGTTCAGTGTGGCAGTACCTCCTGCGCTGTGGGGGTGAGGGGGTTAAGCTTCTGCCCCGACAGGCAGAAGCGACTCACCCAGCTGGCCGCGGTGCAGTGTCCTTTGGTCGGTCGGGGGGAGCGGAGAGTGAGGAGCCCGAGGAGGCCGTCAGTAATGGCCGCCGCGCTAGAGGAGAGAAGCCGGAAGAGGAGAGGCAGGGTAAAGCGCGCGCTCAGAGCGCTTCCTGCCCGCGAAAGCTTCAAAAAAGGCGCGCGACTCACTCTGCTCTCCGCTCCCCCCGCTTCCCATGTCCTGCAGGAATCCACCTGCGGACAAAAGTACACAATCACTACACTGAAAAACATGTAGCAGCGGCTGCCGCAGCAGCCGCTGAAGCACTCAAACACATTATTAAAATGTTGAGTACTCACCCAGCTGAGCGCCACAGGGACCCCCAGGGATTTGTGGCGCTGTGCCCGTAGCTTCCCCCCAGGGCAGGGAACGCAGTGACCCCAGAAGCGCGGTTTGCGTCCCCGCCAGGGAAGCAATCCTCATCCCCCAGGGCCGGCAGGGTTCTGCAGGGACCTCCTTAAAGGGTAATACAGATCCGCCAAGGGAGAGGTGGGGGTCCAGCAGCGCTGAGACCTCTAGACCACGGGGGTCCAATGTCCGATAAAAATAAAAAATTTTTCTGAGGAGCTGCTCCAGCAGCGACTATCCTCTGTGACCTCAAATTTTAGACTGGAGAGCTGGAGTAGGAGGAGCCCAAGCTGCAGGGGCCGGTCAACACTCTTTTTTAATCTGAGGTGTTCTATCCTGTGTGGGCTCCGCCTACCCACTGGTAATGAATGTGTCTCCCTTCCTTCCATCTGCTGCTGAAATGTCTGGTTTTGTTTTTTTTTAGTTTTTGTTTTATTTTGAATGGGGCAAAAAGGGGGTGACTTGAACTTTTTATATAATTTTTTTAAAAATATTTTTAACTTTTTTTTTTTTTTACTTTTGACATGCTTAAATAGACTAGAAGCTGTCATAACCTGATCGGCTCTACTATATACAGGCAATGATCAGATGGCCGGTATATAGCTGACTTGCTATGAGCTTGGACCACCGGGCGGCGCTCATAGCAAACCGGCAGTGACAACCATAGAGGTGTGCAGGAGACTCTGGTTGTCATACCAACCCATCGGTGACCTGCGATCACGTGACGAGGTCACCGATGGGCGGGATTTCCGGCACGAGTGCCGAAAACACGCGTTAAAGGGATTCTGTCACCCCATTTTTCGACTATGAGATGAGGCCACCGCCATCAGGGACTTATCTACAGCATTCTGTAATGCTGTAGATAAGCCCCCGATATTACCTGAAAGTGAAGAAAAGCGAGTTAGATTATACTCACCCAGGGGCGGTACGGCATCCGATTCGGTCCGAAGGGAGTTGCGGTCTGGTCCGGCACCTCCCATCTTCTAGGAAGACGTCCTCTTCATTGCTTCCCGTTGCGGCTCCGGTGCACTTCTCTGCCCTGTTTGAGGGAGAGTAAAGTACGGTAGTGCGCAGGCGCCGGACCTCTCTGACCTTTCCCAGCGCCTGTGCACTGCAGTACTTTACTCTGCCCTCAAACAGGGCAGAGAAGTGCGCTGGAGCCACAACGGAAGCATAAGAGGCGGCTTCCTAGAATATGGGAGGCGCCAGACCGGATCACAACTCCCTCCGGACCGAATCGAATGCCGTACCGCCCCTGGATGAGTATAATATAACTCGTTTTTCTTCTTTTTCAGGTAACATCGGGGGCTTATCTACAGCATTACAGAATGCTGTAGATAAGTCCCTGATGGCGGTGGCCTCATCTCATAGTCGAAAAATGGGGTGACAGAATCCCTTTAAATGCCGCTGTCAGCTTGACAGCGGCATTAAACTGGTTAACAGCCACGGGTGGATCACGATTCCGGCTGTTCCGGACACGTCAGCTGTTCCTAACAGCTGACATGTGCCGGAAAAGATGTGGGCTCAGCGCATGTACTAGTACGGTGCATGTCGTGAAGGGTTTAGAGTAGTCCAGGATCTAAAACGTCCTTTCTAATTATCTGTCTATTACCACTTTTGTAATTGGCTTTAGTACACAATAACCTACATCTCTCCCCATCTAACTCCTAAATGTTTTTTTTTTTTTTTTTTTTTTAATTTCTATAACGTTTAGTTTGAGAGAAGTCTCACAGAATGTCACAGGAGGTTGGGGCTGCACTCGTTCCCTGCAGCAGCTATCACCCCTCCTGTGACAGGGATGTCATCATAGTTCAGTGCTACAGTTACTTACTAAAGCTTCTTGCCTTGCCGCCCTCTGAAGATGTCATAGTGATAATGAATCTGTGGGAGATGTGCAGCGCCAGCTCTCTGTTTAGATCGCCGCCATCGCATCTTCTAACTGTGAAAGAAGACGTTGTCAGGGGCAGTGATAGTAGCAGTGGGTGACACCAGCTCCGCTCCTGATGACTAGTAGTTTGAAGACAGTACTAAAGGCTGTGGGGCGGCGCTAATGTCCCCCAATGCTTCTATTTCTGCCCCCCTGATGTCCTCTTTCACAGTTAGAAGATGTCACGGCAGAGATAGAAGCAGAGTCAAAAATGCATATCTGCTATTGTAGTGCCCAGTACGTTGTAGTGCCCAACTTGTTCTTCTGGAAACATGCTCCTGTAAATTAGGCAGGCTGTTCTTGTTACACAAATGCAAAACATGTGGACTCTTTGGTTTAGACACTGTTGGGCTCAGAAGGGATTTGGGCATTTAGGATTTGAGAACGCAGAATTTACTTAATTTCTTTGGAGGGATTAGGTGCTATAGTGCTTTTCCAGAGCCTTTGTACCATCAGTAACATGGAAGTCCCCTATATTTCTGTTAACAGATGGCGGACATGAGTGGGGACTTACTTTTTTTTGTGGATTGAGTTGAAGCTTTTATTGTGAACATTTTATATAACGTTTTTGATCAGTTATCCGGTGCTATACGCTGAGCACTTATATTGGGGCTTCCATCTAAATCTCAGAGTGACGTGATTTAGGTAACATGTCTGACTGGTCCATTCACTATAATGAGGCAGCAGAGTTACTCTGGTCTCTGTTCAGGAGTGTCCTTCTACTTTTCAGAGGTGCCCAAAACCGTGGTCAACACCCCTCCCCCCTCCTTTATGCGTGCCTAAAAAGACAGACACCGCCGGATCAGAAGCCAGACGGTGTCTACGGTGACTCAGTCTGCCTCATTGTAGGGAATCTTCCTACGAGGGTTCCGTCTGAAACGCGTATTTCAGAAATTTACATGGAAACCCATGGCGCGGGATAAATGTGAGCAGAGCCTTACTGCGATGTTTGGGAGGCAGTATGAACAAATCAACAGCAGGTGTAGAATTGTTTTTTTTTTTTTTTTTATGCCATTTCTTTCTGTGTTTATATAAATGTTTAGTCCCTCTATGGGACTTTGACTTTCAGCAGTTTGATCGCAGTTATAAAGCATTGCAATACTTTATACATGTCGGTACTGCAATGACACAAGCCCCCTAGGACCATGCTCCTGACAGAATGGAGAAACATTTTTTTCCCTCCACAGCTGAAAAAACTGATTAAATTCTGATTAAACTCATCAGACCATTTTTCTTGGATAGGCCGGAGTCACACTGGCGAGTTTGATGCGAGTAAGTCGCACGACTTTCTCGCATCAACAACCGGCACGGCCGCCCGCTCTCGGACCCGAGTACGCGGCTGCATAGAAATACATACAGCCGCACACTCTGGTCCGAGAGCGGGCGGCCGTGCCGGGTGTTGATGCGAGAAAGTCGTGCAACTTACTCGCATCAAACTCGCCAGTGTGACGCCGGCCATAGAGAGAAAACGGTCTTGTGAACCTACTGTACTTGCATGTGTTGTGTGCTGCTAATGACTGGAGGAACTAGTAGTACCTGTTCAGGATCTAATACTTTTTCTCTTACTACCATACAGGTAACATTGATCAGTGCTTTTGTTTTTCCTCAACCACCTCCAAAACCAGTGAATGTCTTCTTTGCGGTCTGCATATTCTTGTGTTCCGTTTCTGGTCTTGTACTGGTGAGTTCTATATTATACACAATGTTTTGCATTAACAGTGGCTATTTTTTTTTGCTCTCTAATTAAAAATGTTGCTTTAAATTCTGTTTCCAATGAGGGGACTGTTGACTGGTTTTGAGCAAACGTGCTCGGATAAGGTATTATCCGAGTGTCTTCGCCATGCTCGAATAATATGTTAGAGTCCTCACACCTGTTCGACAGCCGCAAGACATGCCGGCAATGTAATAGAAGAAAGTTCCAATTCATGAGCTGCTTTTGGCTGTTTGTAGGCTATTTGTGCCTCTATTTTTAGTCCCAGAGATCTGGTTGCATACAAAAATGCCTGCCGCAACAAGATTAACATGTGAGACTCTTGGGTTTATTGTAGGTTTTTTTAAAAAAAAATAAAGCGTAAAACAATTTTAAACACTCAGTTTGATTGTCCCCTGAGGAGGCACAGAGCTGTCCAGCAGCTGCTTATTCACTTTTCATTCATACTTGTTCAACGAACGCCTGCCCAAGTTCTACGGCAACGTTTAAGACAACATAAGGCTGGATTTGCATAACATTTCAGCAGTGTTGGAGCTCCACCTAAACCTGGAAAAACAGAATTTAGATGTGCGTACAGCGCAGCGTCCAGATGTTATAGCATAGTGGAGGGGATTTTATGAAATCCGTCTCCACTATGCGTGCAGGGGCGAATCCAGCGGCCCTACGTATCCGGACATGTGGCGCGTCTTTCCAGACCGCAGCATGTCTATTTATCTTGAGGAGACGCTCCGTCTCCGCAAGATAAATAACCCAGTCTATGGATACAATACGGTGATTCCGCATGTGTTCAGTGAACACATGCGGTATCACCGCGCGTACAAAAGGGGGCAGCACTTTGGGCGGAGCCGAGTATTCGCTGCGTCCAAAGCGCTGCCTATCCGGACCGTGGACGCATACCCTTTGAGTTCAAACTTGCGACTTTGGACTTTGTCTGTCTGAGGTGTTGAGACTGAGCTACTGTTCCAACTTCAAAGACTACTATGGGCAAAAAACAACTCGATGAGTCCAAAACTGCATGTTTCAACTCTGTTAAAAGGTAATCTGTCATCAGTCTGTGGGATCAGGGTTGCACAGAGCAAGTATGAGACCACTAGTCCTCTTGTTATAATCTTCTGCTAATGATGAACAGGCAGCCCACTAGGTGACACATTGCCCCTAAATCGTGCTGCTATCAAATGACATGTCAAACGCCTGCTGACTTGCTCCCTTTATTGCTCAGTCAGGGGCAAGTACAGAACCCATCTATAGGACTTGCGGACAGAACGTGTCAAGTCGAATGTGTGGCCACAACATGTGGACATGCCTTAATTTGTTCTTCTGAGACATATGAGCTTAATGATTGTTTTACCTAAATGTTCTATTATTTGTAAAGTCTTTAAAAATAATTAAATCTTTCCAGATCAACCACACTGACTTGATTTATAAGACTAAATCTGCTCTTTTCCAGATTTTTTGGTATCGACAAGGAGACCTGGAACCCAAGTTCAGGAATTTGATCTATTATATATTATTTTCTATAGTCATGTTATGTATATGTGCCAACCTATACTTTCATGATGTGGGGAAATGAAGCATGGGGAAGAAGCTGCCAACTCGTAGGTCGCATGGTTTACTGCAGTGCCACGGAGAAGAGACATGTGGAACAAATAGACATTTTCTTATCCCTTTTAGGAAGGGAAGAGAGCTACTGCCATAAATCTTCTTCTTTTTTTTTTTTCTAACCATTGATGCACTCAGCAAGTCACTGGCTGGCACTTTTCTGTTCTATGATTAGGTTAGCACAAACAGAGAACGCAGAATGTTAAATACTCTTTATTTTCTTTAAATATAATATGGTTAATTTTTACTATGCAACAGATGTCAGTAAGTACTGTCACATGACCAAAATTGTATTATTAGAAGCTAAAGGACATTTTGAATATGAGAATTTAAATAAATGTCATGCCGGTCTCTTCACATAGATCAATGTTTTTTCTTTTATAAACAAGTATACAGTTAAAAAGGCATCTAGCAGGGCAAGAAATGTGCTCAAGACTGAAGTTAGACGGCAACTCGGGCAACATGATGATTCCGGGCTAGAACCAATATAGGCATCAAAAGTGACCATGGGTTTGGACAAAGACCACATCAGTCCTGCTTTCTGTACACTTTGCCTCCGATGGACGAGTTCTGAGTGACGCTGAACACTGTAAAACAAAACTTGCCATAAAGCCTGGCCTATATGGGAAGGGCGGAAAACATCGGTTAGCCGTATCACTACAGGATTAGTCTTCGGAGCTATACTGATTGCTACATGCAGCGTCTTCATCACTGGTCCACAATGTAGCTTATTGGACGTAAATAAATAAAATACAAATGGTATCAAATATGGGTTGGGTGACTTCATGGCAAATGGATCTTTTTTTTTTTTTTTTTTAAACATGAGTGAAAAATATTAATCAAGACCGCCTTTGTCCATTCAGGCCTAAATGAGGGGGCGTGCTGGAGTCAGATGCTTCTGGTTCCTGAAAAGGTGCATTCCTCTTCACGAATCTGGAGCATCTGACAAGTGGCGTGAAAATAGAGCTGCACTCGGAAATGCTATAATATGCAAATATGAAATTGGAACTGCATTACTGCTATGGAAAATGCGCTAAAGAATGAATGTACTTGGTGCACAAACTGGCCATTTCATGACCGCTCATCAGCTGCGTTAAGGTGTACCCCTTAGGTTGGGGTGGTGGGCTCTCATGAATTGGCCAATAAGTACCTTCATTTTTTTTCTGTGTTTTCCATAACCGTAATGCAGTTTCAATATTCAATGTTTGCCTACTACAGCGTTTCAGAGTGTAGCCATGTTTTCTTGGTCATATTGAGTAGTTGTGACGGCTTGCACTAGTTGATACTTTTTTTTTCTTTCAGCTGCAGATGAAGGAAGAGAGCCACAGTATTCATTACTGATGGGTAGGCGGAGCCCCAGATCAGGATGTTACCTCAGATCAAAAGAGTGATGACTGGCTGGCCCCTCCAGCTCGGGCTCCTCCTACTCAGCTCCAGTCTAAGATTTGAGGTCCAGAGGATGGTCGCTGCTAATGCAGCTCCTCAGAAGATTTTATTATTTTAATATTCGGACAGGAGACTTGGATCACTAGTTGGTCTAGAGGTCTCAGGGTATCAGCGCTGCTGTACCCCAACCTCTCCCTTGGCGGATCTGTATTTACTCAAAGTCCCTGCAGAATCCTTGCCGGCCCTGGGGGATGAGGAGAGCTTCTCTGGCGGGAACGCAAACCACACGTGCGGTCACTGCGTTCTTCGCCCTGGGGGGAAGCATGGGCACTGCGCCAGAAACCCCTGAGGGTCCCTGTGGCGCCTTGGCTGGTGAGTACTCCACACAAATTTTAATAATAATTATGTGTGAGTGCTTTAGCGTCTGAATGAGCAGCGCTATTACTAATGTCAGTATGCTTCAGCGCTGCTGTGACAGCGTTACTACATGTATGTCAGTATGCTTCAGCGCTGCTGTGACAGCGCTACTACATGTAATGTCAGTATGCTTCAGCGCTGCTGTGACAGCGCTACTACATGTAATGTCAGTATGCTTCAGCGCTGCTGTGACAGCGCTACTACATGTAATGTCAGTATGCTTCAGCGCTGCTGTGACAGCGCTACTACATGTAATGTCAGTATGCTTCAGCGCTGCTGTGACAGCGCTACTACATGTAATGTCAGTATGCTTCAGCGCTGCTGTGACAGCGCTGTTACAAGAAGATGTGGTGATTTTTTGTCCGCAGGCAGATAGCTGCAGGACAGAGAGGGAGCAGGAGCGGGGAGAGTTCGCGCTCATTATTTGAGCTAGCAGGGGGCGTGGCCTATCTATCCCGGTCTTTTGAGCAGGAAGACGCGCGCTCTGGCTTTTCTCCTGCGACCCCCTCACTGTGGCGGCCATTACTCAGGCTCCTGGGCTCCTCGGACCGCTCCTCTCCTCATATAGACACCACGGCCAGCTGGGTGAGTGCGGATTCCTCACCCCGCAGCGCAGCGATCGCTATCCTGCAGCTGCAGTCTCATCAGAGACATAAAAATTGGCTGGGGCTCACAAATATATATATATTTTGGTGAGTTTGCAATATTAACCCCTTTGAGGGTTATTTCTACCAGCTAAATTTGCTGACTGAATACCGCTGGGGTAACTCTGCTTGGTGGAGCGTTAACCCTTCAGCGTTTGGAAAAAAAAAAAAAAAAAAAAAACGCATAGTTTTTTGCTGGTATTACCGCTTTGACCTGCTCATACAGGTGAGACATGTCTGAACAGAGTTCAGATGCCGCGGATCACGTCCCAGTGCCATTGCGGCAATCAGATACGCAGACCTCCACAGCGTCTAGCGCTGCGGTCGACAGCGGTGGAAAATTGGATGATATCGCTCGATCGATTAATAACTTATCTGACCTTTTAGGTCAATATGTGTCTGCTAATTCCTCTCAGAGGAAGCGACGCAGGCCGTTACCGGCCTCTACACGGAGCGAGTCAGATGTATCTGATATTGGGCAGAGTTCCCCTTTAAATTCGGATGGAGAAATATCCGATTCAGATGCGGACGAGCCGCAGGGGCGTTCCTCTATGACGAAGCGTACGGAGGCATTAATTGAAGCCATGAGAGATATACTACAGTTACCGGAGGAGGTAACTAGTCGTCCTGGTAAATCAGCACGCATGTTCCAGGAGTCCCGTGCTTCGCGCACAACATTGCCAGCTCTGGATGAGCTTAATGGTGTAATAGAGGAGGAACGTCTATGTCCAGATAAGCGTTTTCATGGAACGCATTTCTTTGATACACTTTATCCTTGCTCTACGGAGTTAAAGGCTAATTGGACTTCTGCTCCTGAAGTGGATGTGTCTTTGTCTCAGCTTAGTAAATCCTCTCTACTCCCTATTAAGGGAAAAGCGAGCTTACAGGAGCCTTTGGATAGAAAGGCAGAATTGGCGGCAAAAGCAAGCTATGAGGTTGCGGGTCATGGATTTCGAGCAGTGCTAGGATCCATGTGTGCTGCTAGAGCTTCTCTAAGCTGGTTGGCACGTCTGAAGACGGAGTTGCAAAATGAATCTCCGTTATCTGAGATACGGGAAACTTGTGAATGGTTAGAAACGGCAGCCTGTTATATCTTTGATGCCGGTCTGGATACGGCATCTCTGCTGGCCAAAGCGCAAGCTTCAGCGGTCACAGTCAGAAGAGCTTTATGGCTCAGACAGTGGGCCGGGGACGCAGTTTCCAAACAAGGGTTGTTGGCCTTACCTTACAAGGGTGGCCATCTTTTTGGATCCGACCTCACAGAGCTGATTTCCAAGGCTAAGGCGAAGGAATCAGCATTACCACAGCGAAGGGCCATGGCCTCGGTGTCCAGTAAGCCTGGTGTTTATAGTGGTCGGCGGTCCTTTCGGGGCCGAGGACGATCTAGTCACTCCTCGTGGGGATCGGGTCGTCCTTCTTTCTCAGGAAAGAAATCCTCTCAGAAAACTCGTACTCCCTGGAAGCAGAGTTTCCGCCAGAACAAGCGGGAACTTGACAAGAAACCCGCAAAGTCGGATTGACGCCAGGGGTCCACTCGAGGATTCTCGAGTGGGGGGTCGCCTGCTTCTTTTCAAGGAGACTTGGATGGCTCGCGTTCCAGATTCCTGGGTAACGCGGATAGTGTCGGCAGGCTATTTCATAGAGTTTGCTTCTCAACCCCCAAATGTTTTTTGTCAATCTCGCGTTCCGTCGGAACCCGAGCTTGTTGTCGCTTTACAGCAAGAGGTCGAATCGCTACTACAAAAGGGTGTAGTGATACCGGTTCCGTCAGAGGACCGAGGGAAAGGTTTTTATTCCAACCTTTTTATAGTTCCCAAAAAGGAGAACAAATTTCGCCCGATTCTGGATCTCAAGCGTTTAAAACCGGCATGTCCATGCCCGGAAATTTCGCATGGAGTCGCTTCGTTCCGTTGTGGCAGCTCTGTCACAGAACGATTTTCTGGTGTCAATCGACATTCGCGACGCCTATTTGCATATTCCCATCGGAAAGGCTCATCAGCGCTTTCTTCGATTTGCCATAGGTCAGAGTCATTACCAGTTCGTGGCTCTGCCGTTCGGCTTAGCCTCAGCGCCAAGGGTCTTTACAAAAATTCTGGCGCCCCTCATGGCACTCCTTCGAAGACAGGGGATTACGATTCTCCCTTATCTGGACGATCTTTTGATCGTGGCTTCCTCGGAGGAGGAGGCGTTGACGGCTCGGGATTTGTCTCTTCAGTTTCTGAAAGACTTCGGTTGGCTGGTCAATTGGGAGAAGTCGTCCCTGGAACCATCGAGGACAATTCTCTTTTTGGGAATGCATCTCGACACGTTTCGGTCGGTAGTTTCCCTACCACCAGACAAACAGTCATGTCTTCTTCGACATGTACAGATTATGACATCCTCAACGGCAATGTCCCTACGGAAGTGTATGCGTCTTCTGGGTCTGATGGTGGCGTCCATGGAGGCAATTCCTTTTGCCCAGTTCCATTCCAGGACTCTCCAAAGGTTCATCTTGAGTCGATGGAACCAGTTGCAATCGCTGGATTGCAGTGTCACCATTCCTCGCGCGGTGCGGGATTCTCTAGAATGGTGGTTACGTCCAGGGGCTTTCTCCCTGGGGAAGTCTTTCCTCCCTCCGAAGTGGTCAGTTATAACCACCGATGCCAGCCTGTCGGGCTGGGGGGGTGTTTGGAACAATCTCTGGATTCAGGGGTATGGTCATCGGAAGAGTCTTTTCTTCCGATCAACATCCTGGAATTGAGGGCGATTTTCCTTTGCCTCCAACATTGGACGGTCCCTTTGAGCGGTCTGCCAGTCCGAGTGCAGACAGACAATGCGACGGCTGTCGCGTATATCAATCACCAAGGTGGGACAAAGAGTTCCAGACTCATGGTGGAGGTGTCCCGAATTCTGATTTGGGCAGAGGCCAGTGTACCAGCCATTTCGGCGATTCACATTCCAGGGGTTCAGAATATTACAGCGGACTTTCTCAGTCGCAGAAGGATGGATCCCGGGGAATGGAGCCTCCACCCGGAAGTCTTTGCACTACTGTGCTCTCGCTGGGGAACCCCCCAAGTGGATTTGATGGCATCCAGGTCCAATGCCAAGTTACCGACATTCATGTCCAGGTACAAGGACCCGAAGGCGGTGGCGGTGGATGCTCTAGTGGCTCAGTGGGATCAGTTCGAGCTGATCTATGTATTCCCGCCGATATCCTTACTTCCTCTAGTGCTGCGTCGGATCAGACTAGAGAGAATTCCAGCTATTCTGATAGCTCCAGACTGGCCAAGAAGGGTGTGGTTCTCGACAATAATGTCGCTGTTGGCGGCACCTCCGTTTCCACTCCCTCTTCAACCGGACTTGTTGACTCAGGGGCCCGTTTGTCATCCGGACTTGATGTCCCTGCGTTTGACGGCGTGGCTCTTGAGACCGAAATCTTGACCCGTAGAGGTTTTTCAGCCGAGGTCATTGCTACCCTTCGTGCTGCAAGATGTCCGGCTACTTCTAGGATTTACCACAAAATTTGGGAAACCTTCTTTTCGTGGTGTTTGGGGTCTTCTCGGAACCCGAGAAAATTTTCCATTCCCAACCTGTTGGCTTTTCTGCAGCATGGGCTAGACAAGGGTTTGGCAGTTAGCACTCTGAAAGGTCAGATTTCTGCTCTGTCCTTATTGTTCCGGAGAACCATTGCTTCGTATAGAGACGTGCTCTCCTTTTTCCGAGGTATCTCTCGTAAGTTTCCGCCGCGGAAGGCACCCGTGTCTCCTTGGCGGCTCAACCTTGTTTTGGAGGCTCTTCAGCATAAACCTTTTGAACCTATGGTTTCTGCTAGCCTTTCTTTACTTTCTTGGAAGGTGGCTTTCCTTGTTGCAGTCACTTCCTTGAGGAGAGTTTCTGAATTGGCAGCTCTTTCTTGTTCGCCTCCTTTTCTGGAGTTTTTTCCGGATCGTGTAGTGCTTCGCACTCGGGGTGATTTTTTGCCTAAAGTGGTGTCACAATTTCATGTTAACCAGGATATTGTGTTGCCTTCATTCTGTCCGGATCCGAAGAATACGAAAGAGCGAGATTTACACACATTGGATTTAGTGCGGGCCTTGAAGTTTTATCTATCTATTACTCAAGGTTTTCGTAAGACGGACTCCCTGTTTGTGGTTCCGGCAGGTCGTCGGCGTGGTCAACGAGCTTCCAAGGGTTCTATAGCTCGTTGGATCCGGTCAGCTATTTTGGAAGCTTACCGTCTTCGGGGTGAATCTTGCCCGATTAAGATTCGAGCCCATTCCACGAGAGCTGTGGCTTCATCGTGGGCTTTTCATCAAGGTGCTTCGGCAGTGCAGCTTTGCCGAGCGGCGACTTGGCGCTCTGTCCACACGTTTACAAGGTTTTATAAAGTGGACGTCAGTGCTTCCGCTGATGCAGCCCTCGGACGTAGGGTCCTGCAGGCAGCTGTAGTTTAAAGTTCTGGATGAACTTGTGTTTAGCGCTGGTTGCGCTTTGTTGTTAAGGTTGTTGGGTTTCTGCCTTTTGTTGGTTTTTTCCCACCCTTATTTTTGAACTGCTTTGGGACGTCCCATCAGTAATGAATACTGTGGCTCTCTTCCTTCATCTGCAGCTGAAACACGGATTTTGGTAAAGACTTACCTGTAAAATCCTTTTCAGCGAAGGAAGGAAGAGAGACACAGCACCCTCCCACGGCAGAAGTGTGTTGATGTTTTCAGATGCAGCGCGACCCTTATCTGATAGCGATTATCTGGGCTGAGGTCAGCGCGCTAAGGCTCTGTTCCAGCATCGCCAGCTCATCGCAGTAGTCAGGTTCCGTGAGTAGTACCTGGAACTCTGTGGTTTTTGGCTTTCTTTGCATGCATAACCTGTATCCTTGTGTTTTTTCTCTGAAGTTCCTTCAGAAGGGGTTATGTTGCTCCGCTGGTGATCTTGGCTCTTTTCCTAAAAGCTTTGGTACGACTGGAGCTGAGTAGGAGGAGCCCGAGCTGGAGGGGCCAGCCAGTCATCACTCTTTTGATCTGAGGTAACATCCTGATCTGGGCTCCGCCTACCCATCAGTAATGAATACTGTGTCTCTCTTCCTTCCTTCGCTGAAAAGGATTTTACAGGTAAGTCTTTACCAAAATCCGTGTTTTTTTCTGTTTTTGGAGGTGCAAGTCAGTTTTTTGATATTTTATGAGGGGCTTGCAGTCAGGGATTGGAGTGATACTTCTGGCGTACAGAACACCACAGCTTGTTATAAATTAGGCAACCTATTGCGTCACGCTTCAGCTCTGCCTATTTTGGAAAATTATTAAAAAGAAACACCCAGGATGTGGAGGGAAATGGCCCAATGAGAGGGAAGAGACACGAGACAAAAAAATATATAAAATAATGCCTTTATTGTACAAAAATTGGCTGACAAACATGCAATAAAACCATGTAAAAATAAGATATGTAATAAAATATTAATAATGAACTAAACACACCACAATCAATAAGCTGTGATGTATACACATTCAAATATAAATAAGCATATATAAGAGGAATTGTGTATACATATGCTCAAATAATAATAACCAGGAACATAGTATATGAAAAACAAGTGAAAATAAATATTATAAGTGGCACAAAAAAGATGATAAAAATTAAATGTGATGAATGCTGACTAATAAAATAACCATATAAAAAATGTGTATAAAATAGTGGTCAAATATGTGTCAAAATTAGCAATAACGATAAATGCCCTAACTTAGGCACACACAGAAGAAATAATAAACTGTGCTTCACTATATGTAATGTATAATGACTAAACGGATAAATGTGCTAAACTATACTGTGCAATTGTGCATAGAGAATGTGCCACGTAGTAACAAAAAAAGGAGAGACCATACCTGGGAGCAAAAACAGCGTGGTGTGCAAAAGAACGTTAACCACGCTGTTTTTGCTCCCAGGTATGGTCTCTCCTTTTTTTGTTACTACGTGGCACATTCTCTATGCACAATTGCACAGTATAGTTTAGCACATTTATCCGTTTAGTCATTATACATTACATATAGTGAAGCACAGTTTATTATTTCTTCTGTGTGTGCCTAAGTTAGGGCATTTATCGTTATTGCTAATTTTGACACATATTTGACCACTATTTTATACACATTTTTTATATGGTTATTTTATTAGTCAGCATTCATCACATTTAATTTTTATCATCTTTTTTGTGCCATTTATAATATTTATTTTCACTTGTTTTTCATATACTATGTTCCTGGTTATTATTATTTGAGCATATGTATACACAATTCCTCTTATATATGCTTATTTATATTTGAATGTGTATACATCACAGCTTATTGATTGTGGTGTGTTTAGTTCATTATTAATATTTTATTACATATCTTATTTTTACATGGTTTTATTGCATGTTTGTCAGCCAATTTTTGTACAATAAAGGCATTATTTTATATATTTTTTTTTGTCTCGTGTCTCTTCCCTCTCATTGGGCCATTTCCCTCCACATCCTGGGTGTTTCTTTTTAATCATTTTCGGATGGTCCACCATCCAATGCTCTGTTTCTGGTGATATAGGCACGTATTATTTTATTATTATTTCTTTGAAACACATATATAATTTTATTTTTGTGCATTTTTTATCTCTGGATACATATATATTGTTCCTATTTTGGAAAATGTAAAGTTGCAAAACTCTCCTAAACTCCACCTAAACTTTTTTTTTACTTTTCAAAGCTATTATGCCAGATTTCTGGGGTAAAAGCTTTTATGAATTTGGCTCCTAGTCTATTGAATTGTCTGCAGAAAATCTAATGCATACTGCCACATGACAACCCGCTCGCTCTGGGAGTACCAGGGAATCATGACCGTGTGTGCACAGAGAGCAACTGCAAACATTGTCCCATGCCTGGACCACCCCTTCTAGCCATAGTAACTCTTAGGACCCATTTAGACATTCATCATGTATGTGCTCCATCCATGTTTTCACAGATATAACATGTACCAATTATATTCTGGGGGGTGGGGGCTGTTCACACTTATGTTTTTTTTTGCAGACTGCATGCATGGAAAGAAAAACATCAGAGAAGTACCTTTTCTGATCGGAGTCACAGAACAGTATTACCCACACAAGTTTCAGACAGCACATGACATCTGTGTGCTGTTTGTTCTTAAAATTGTAATGGGTAGGAGAAACATCGCAAACTTTATTTTGGCATATGAGACAATCACTGACTGTAGATATGGACCCACTGAGCAAAAACTAGTCAGTCTGTTCTTTAAATCTCCTTGCATTAGAATCCACCTCAAACTCTAACATTTAGACTCTTATTTTTATTTTTTTATTTTTTAGGGCAGACGAGGGGGGCATAGGAGAGAGCTTATGAATCTTTTCTTTAGGCTACGTTCCCATGATCAAGAAATAGCAGCACTTTGGATGCAGCGTAATGAGAAACTGACATGCTGCGGCTCATAAACCCGCACTGCGGGTAAGTTTACGCAGCATCAAATAGAAGCACAGTGGGCATGGGACTTCTATAAATCTCATCCACTGTGCTTGTAGTGTGCAACACAGGGTATGAACTTCTCCTTAGGACTTTTTAAAAGTTCTTCTGTGGGTGTTTTTTTTTTTTTTTTATATATTTTCCTCTATAAAGTATGAGTTTCTCAGGTTTCAGATGTTCTATACCTATTAGATAAATTGGGTTAACCTGCATGGATTATGTTATTATTCTTGACGATGCAGTTTCTTATTGGTATGCCCATGTTTTAACTAAGGCTTTGTTTTTGATAATACCTGGTCTGTAGCTTTGACAAAACATTATTGATAGTCATGTGTAATTTAAATGCATTGTTTACCTCAAATTTTTGCATCTACTATAATGATTTGGGAAAAATTGCAAATTCCGTATACTTGCAAGAGAAAAATCACACATTTCAGACTTCACTTGATAAATCCCATCCACTTTGCTGGAACTGTAACACACTAGTTTTTGACGCTGTGTATTTTTACGGCTCATAAAACAATCATGCAAACTTAACCTTTTTAAGGTGATTCTCCTACTACTTTATTATTGTTTTAATTAGTATAGCAAATCAAATTACAAACTTGCTTATTTTCACTGTCTAACTATCATTCTCCCACTGTTGGAGCTTTTATCTTACGTAGTGCAGAGCTTGTTTCCATTGCACTTTGCCATTTGTGCCTAACAGTGTGCCCAGTAATTACAATCCAGGAGAGAACTTAACTCCTAACATACAATCAGCTCTCTAGCCCATTGATTTCTTTACAGCAGTTCTCTGCTGTATGTGCCCCCCCCCCCCTCTCAGCTCCTGTTACAAATCTTACATAATCACCAGCTGCCCCTCACCATTGGTGATTTTCAAAGCAGTTCTCACTTTCCTGGGTAATGTGCTTGTTCTAATACCTTATTTCTATATGCAAATAGTGAAAATGTAGACTCTAGAACAAATCACTGATACAATAGAACTACAAAAAAGTAACACATTAAGCTATATGCACACATTAAAGGGGTATTCCCCATCTCAAAGATCTTATCCCAATATGTAGTGGGTGTCATTAATATCAAAATACCTCAAATTAGACAGGTAGTGTGGTCTTTCTGATTCGCTATGTCTCTTTCCTCATGTGAAGGCATTGCAGGACCTTGGGTATCTATGGTTACAACTACTGATAGTGACAGCTAGTTGCTGTGGTTGTAACTATGGATACCTAAGGTCTTGCACATGAGGAAAGACGTAGCTAATCAAAAAAACGATAGAAATGTACTATCATTGGAGGTATTTGCTAATATCATATCTCCTATATATTGTGATAAAGGGGTATTTCTAAGTACTTGCAGCAGACATTTCTGCACCAAAAACATGTCTCTTGGCAGGAAAAATGATGGGTAAAATACGCACACTTTTATGCGTTTTCTACTAATTTGAATGGAAATGAAATGCTGAAAGAATTGACAGTCAACAGATTTAAAAACTATTTGAAATCTACAAGGAAAAATGTGCATGAACTTTCAGAAGTCTCCTTTAACTTTGTGAAGTGTGAACAAGCTCTAAAGCTCAGCCCAAATTCAGCTAAACCAAAAATGTTCCTGAGAAAAGGAGTGTAAAACGCACACTCTTGGTGCAATGCTAACAAATCCATCAATGAAGGGCCTTTGTTCCCTTATTTCCTGGTGAGATGTGCAAGTGTAGCTGCAGCCATTCAATTATTGTTTGTGGGTTATATACCAACAAGAATGTTAAAGGGAATCTGTCACCAAGTTCTTGCTACCAACATCTGAGAGCAGCGTAATATAGTGGCAGAGACTCTTATTCCAGTGATTGTATCACTTACTGAGCTGCGTGCTGGAATCGGGGTCTCTCTGCTTCAAAATTATGCTGCTCTCAGATGAGGTGGCAAAAACTTGATCAGTTCCCTTTAAGAAAAAAAAAAGTACAAAATTGCATATACAGCGGTGTAAAAACATGTTTGCCCCTTTAGAATTTCCTATTCTTTTGCATGTTTCTCACACTTAAACGTTTCAGTTCAAACAAATGTAACTACATAAAGATAACAGAAGTAAATGCAAAATGCAGTTTTGAAATGAAAGTATTAAAGGGAAAAGAAATCTAAACTTACAGGGCCCTGTGTGAAAAAGTGATTTCCCCTCCAGCCCCTTTATGTGGTTTATCACATCTTTGGGAAGCTGAGTTCAAATTCCCTAGCCACACACAGGCCTGATTACTGCTACACTTCTTATCAAGAAATCACTTAAATAGGACCTGCCTGACAAAATGAAGTAGACTAAAAGCCATCATGTGGCGATCAATAAAAAAAATCTGGAACAAATGAGAAGCAAAGTAATTAAGATCTATCAGTCTAGAAAAAGTTATAAAACCATTTCTAAAGTTTTGGCACTCTAGTGAAGCACAATGACAGCCATTATCCACAAATGACGAAAACATGGAACAGTGTTGAAACTTCCTAGGAGTGGCTGACCGAGCAATATTCCCCCAAGAGCGCAGCAACTACTCATCCAAAAGACCCCACAACAACATCCAGAGAACTGCAGGCCTCAGTTATGGTCAGTGTTCACGATTCCACCAGAAGAAAGAGACTGGGTAAAAATTTCCTGCATGGCAGAGTTCCAAGACGAAAACCACTGCTGCGCAATAAGAACATACTGTAAAGGCTTGTCTCAGCTTTGCCAGAAAACATCTTGATGATCCCCAAGACTTTTGGCAGAATACTCTGTGGACTAAAGAGACAAAAGTTGAAACTTTTTCAAAGGTGTATGTCCCATTACATCTGGCATAGAAGTAACGCAGCATTTCAGAAAAGGAACTTCACACTACCAGTAAAATATGGTATTGGCAATGTGATGGTCTGAGGCTGTTTTGCTACTTCAGAACCTGGAAGACTTTCTGTGGTAAATGGAGCCATGAAAAAACTGAGAATCTGTTTGTGACATCAAGCTGAAGCACACCTGGGTTATGCAGCAGGACAATGATCCAAAACGCACCAGTAAGTCCACCTCTTAATTGCTTAAGAAATACAAAATTAAGACTTTGGAGTGGCCTAGTCAAAGTCCTGACCTTAATCTGATTAAAATGCTGTGGCATGACCTTAAAAATGTGGTTCATACTTGGAAACCTCCAGTGTGGCTGAATTAGAACACTTCTGCAAAAATCAGTAGGACACAATTCCATCTGAACATTGCAAAAGACTCATTGCCAGTTATCACCAACGCTTGATTGCAGTTGTTGCTGCAAAGGGTGGCCCAACCAGTTACTAGGTTTAGGGAGTAATCACTTTTTCACACATGGCCCTGTAGGTTTGGATTTCTTTTTCCATCAATAATAAGGACCTTCATTTAAAAACTTTGTTTAGTGTTTACTTGTGTTATCTGTGTCTAATATTTACATTTGTTTGGTGATCTGAAACATTTATGTGTGACAAACATGCAAAAGAATAGGAAATCATAAAAGGCAAACACTTTTTCATACCATTGTAGCTGCTACTACCCAAAAAACACAAAGTGGATATGAAATTTGCCTGAGGATTCATTTTAATTTTAGTTGTCACAATATAATGGGGAAAGTCAGATTTTGGCTTTCATTCTGAAGATGTTATAAAATCTAATTAAATATATATTGCAGTGTACTCTAATGTCTGAAGGGTGAGGTCTAAGGTCGGGTTTCCACAGTGATTTTTCTTACATAAACAGACCAATTTTCATCAGTGTGTCACAGTTTTTACCATTAATACTTTTTCTCATATGCCAAAAAAAGACGGATTTTGGTAAGAACTTACCTGTAAAATCCTTTTCAGCGAAGGAAGGAAAGGAGACACACTAGTTCATAACTAGTGGGTAGGCGGAGCCCAGATAGGATTGACACCTCAGATTAAAAAGAGTGTTGACCGGCCCCTCCAGCACGGGCTCCTCCTACTCCAGCTTTCTCCAGTCGTACCCAAGCTTAAGGAAGAGTAATATCACCAGCGGAGCAACATAACCCTTTCTGAAGGACTTCAGAGAAAAACACAAAGTACAGGTTATGCATGCATGTAGGCAAAAAAACACACAGTTCCAGGTACTACTCACTGAACCTGACTACTGCGATAAGCTGGCAATGCTGGAACAGAGCCGTAGCGCGTCGACCTCAGTCCAGATAATCGCTATCAGAGAAGGGTCACGCTGCATCTGTAAATACAACAATACACTTCTGCCATGGGAGGGAGCTGTGTCTCCTTTCCTTCCTTCGCTGAAAAGGATTTTACAGGTAAGTTCTTACCAAAATCCGTCTTTCAGCAGCAGATGGAAGGAAAGGAGACACACTAGTTCATAACTAGTGGGACGTCCCAAAGCAGTCCAAAAATTAGGGTGGGAAAAAAAACAAAATAGGCAGAAACCCAACAACCTAGATAAATGCGCAACAGGCGCCAAATACAAGTTAACTAAAACTTTAAATTACCGCTGCCTGCAGGACCCTTCGTCCTAAGGCCGCATCAACGGAAGCACTGACGTCCACCTTATAAAACTTTGCAAATGTGTGGACGGAACGCCAAGTCGCCGCTCGGCAGAGCTGAGCCGCCGAAGCCCCTTGATGAAAGGCCCACGATGAAGCCACAGCCCTCGTGGAATGAGCTTGAATCTTAATCGGGCAAGGTTCGCCTTTAAGTCGGTAAGCCTCCAAAATGGCCGACCGAATCCAACGAGCTATAGAGTCCTTGGAAGCTCGTTGACCACGCCTACGACCTGCTGGGATCACAAACAGAGAATCTGACTTCCGAAAACCTTGAGTAACAGACAAATAGAACTTCAAGGCCCGCACTAAATCCAATTTGTGCAAGTCCCGTTCCTTTGCATTCCTCGGGCCCGGGCAAAGCGAGGGCAACACAATATCCTGGTTAACATGAAATTGCGACACCACCTTAGGTAGAAAGTCGCCCCGTGTGCGAAGCACTACTCGATCCGGGTAAAACTCCAGGAAAGGAGGCGAGCAAGAAAGAGCCGCCAACTCAGAAACCCTTCTCAAAGAGGTTACCGCCACTAAGAAGGCAACTTTCCAAGAAAGTAAAGAAAGGCTAGCAGAACCCATAGGCTCAAAAGGCACATGCTGAAGAGCCTTCAAGACAAGGTTGAGCCGCCAAGGAGACACAGGCGCCTTCCGCGGTGGGAACTGACGGGTTACTCCGCGAAAAAAGGAACGCACATCCCTACGCGAGGCGATAGCCTTCCGAAACAGCAAGGACAGGGCAGAAACCTGACCTTTCAGAGTGCTAACTGCTAAACCTTTGTCCAGCCCGTACTGCAGAAAAGCCAACAGATTGGGAATGGAAAAAATTCTCGGATTCCTTGAAGAACCCGAACACCACAAGAAGAAGGCTTCCCAAGTCTTGTGATAAATCTTAGTAGTAGCCGGACCTCTGGCAGCTCGTAGAGTGGCAATGACTTCAGATGAAAAACCTCTAAGGGTCAATATTTCGGTCTCAAGAGCCACGCCGTCAAACACAGACTTCAAGTCCGGATGACGAACGGGCCCCTGGGTTAACAGGTCCGGGCGAAGAGGAAGTGGAAATGGCGGTGCCGCCAAAAGTGACACCAGTGTCGAGAACCACGTCCTCCTTGGCCAATCCGGGGCTATCAACATAGCCGGAATTCTCTCCAGTCTGATCCGACGCAGCACCAGAGGAAGCAAGGATATCGGTGGAAACACATAGACTAGCTCGAAATGGTCCCACGGAGCCACCAGAGCATCCACCGCCACAGCCTTCGGGTCCTTGTACCTGGACATGAAGGTCGGTAGTTTGGCATTGAACCTGGATGCCATCAAATCCACTTGGGGAGTTCCCCAACGGGAGCACAGCAGTGCAAAAATTTCCGAATGAAGACTCCATTCTCCAGGATCCATCTTCTCGCGACTGAGGAAGTCCGCCGTGGTATTCTGGACTCCTGGAATGTGAATCGCAGAGATGGCTGGAACCCTGGTCTCGGCCCATAGCAGGATCCGAGACACCTCCATCATGAGCCTGGAGCTCTTGTCCCGCCTTGGTGGTTGATATACGTGACCGCCGTCGCGTTGTCTGTCTGCACTTGGACTGACAGACCGCTCAAAGGGACCGTCCAGTGTTGGAGGCAAAGGAAAATTGCCCTCAATTCCAGGATGTTGATCGGTAGAACAGACTCTTCCGATGACCATACTCCCTGGATCCAAAGATCGTTCCAGACACCCCCCAGCCCGTCAGGCTGGCATCGGTGGTTATGACCGACCACCTCGGAGGGAGGAAAGATTTCCCCAGGGATAACGCTCCTGGACGTAACCACCATTCTAGGGATTCTCGCACCCTGTGAGAGATGATGACGCTGCAATCCAGAGAAGCTTGCGATCGATCCCAACGACTCAGAATGAGTCTTTGGAGGGCCCTGGAATGAAATTGGGCAAACAGAAGTGCCTCCATGGATGCCACCATCAAACCTAGAAGGCGCATACACTTCCGAAGAGACATTGCTGTCGCAGACTTCATAATTTGTACATGTCGGAGAAGACATGCCCGCTTGTCTGGAGGTAGGGACACCACCGCCCGTACCGTGTCGAAATGCATCCCCAAAAAAAGGATTGACTGCGACGGTTCCAGAGACGACTTCTCCCAATTGACCAGCCACCCGAAATCCTCCAGGAGCTGAAGGGATAGATTGCGAGCCATCACCGCCTCCTCCTTTGAGGACGCCACAATCAAAAGATCGTCCAGGTAGGGAAAAATCGTAACTCCCTGTCTCCGAAGAATTGCCATGAGAGGCGCCAGAATTTTTGTAAAAACTCTGGGCCCCGAGGCCAAGCCGAATGGCAGAGCCACAAACTGGTAATGGTCCTGACCTATGGCAAAACGAAGGAAGCGCTGGTGAGCCCTTCGGACGGGAACATGCAAATAAGCGTCGCGAATGTCGATTGACACCAAAAAGTCGTTCTGCGACAGGGCTGCCACCACGGAGCGAAGTAACTCCATGCGGAATTTTTGGGTGTGGACATGCCGATTCAATCTTTTGAGATCCAGAATAGGGCGAAATTTGTCCTCCTTTTTGGGAACCACAAAAAGATTGGAATAAAATCCTCTTCCCCGGTCCTCTGGCGGTACCGGTATTACCACACCCTTCTGCAGAAGGGAGTCGACCTCTCGCAGCAGAGCGGCAATTAACTCGGGCTCTGATGGTGTGCGAGACTGGCAAAACCTGTCGCGGGGGCGAGTAGAAAACTCTATGAAATAGCCTGCCGACACGACCCGCGTTACCCAGGTGTCCGGAACGCGGGAAACCCAAGTCGCTTTGAATTGGAGCAGGCGACCCCCCACTCGAGAGCCCTCGAGTGGAACCCTGGCGTCAGTCCGCCTTGGCGGGCTTCTTGTCAGCTTCCCGCTTGTCTTGACGGAAACTTGACTTCCAGGGAGTGCGGGATTTCTGAGTGAACTTTTTTCCCGAAAAAGAGGGACGACCCGATCCCCAAGAGGACTGACCGAATCGTCCCCTGGACCGAAAGGATCGCCGGCCACTACCGGCACCGGGCCTGCCAGGCGCAGAAGCCATAGCCCTTCGCTGTGGTAAAGCCGCTTCTTTTGTCTTTGCCTTGGCAATCAGCTCTGAGAGGTCAGATCCAAATAACTGACCACCCTTGTAGGCTAGAGACAGCAAACTTTGTTTTGACACTGCGTCCCCAGTCCACTGTCTAAGCCACAGTGCTCTTCTGACTGTGACCGCCGAAGCTTGCGCCCTGGACAACAGAGATGCAGTATCCAGACCTGCATCATAGCTATAACGAACTGCAGTCTCCAATAAATCGAGAAGCCCATCTACCTCGATAACGGAGGTCCATTTTGCAACGCCGTCCGTATACGGTCCAACCAGCACAAGGAAGCCCTACAAGCACACATGGATCCTAGCACCGCTTTGAATCCATGACCCGAGGCCTCGTAGTTGGATTTCGCCGCCATCTCCGTTTTCCTGTCCAGCGGGTCCTGCAGACTCGCCTTCCCTTTAACAGGGAGCAATGAGGACTTACTGAGTTGGGATAAAGGAACATCCACTTCAGGAGAAGAAATCCAATTATCCGTCAACTCCGTAGAACACGGATATAGTGCCTCAAAAAAACGTGTTCCTTGAAAACGTTTATCTGGACACAGGCGTTCCTTCTCCACTGCTCCATTAAGCTCATCCAGAGCTGGCAATGTCGCTCGCGACTTGCGGTACTCCTGGTACATCCGAGTCGACTTACCAGGACATGTAGTTACCTCCTCCGGTAACTGTAACGCCTCCCTCATGGCTTCAATAAAAGCCTCTGTTCGGTCCAGAAAAGAGGCAGAATGCCCCTGCCGATCCTTATCCGAATCGGATAACTCCCCATCTGAATTTGAAGGGGAACCCTGTCCGCATTCCATATCAGAGAGTTCTGATTCGCTATGCGGGAAGGATGATACCGGCCTGTGTCGTTTCCTGCCATGCGAGGATCTAGCTGACACCCAATGACCTAAAAGGTCAGAAAGGCCATCAATAGAGCGAGCGATGGCATCCAATTTGGCATCGCTGTGACCTCCAATTGCTGCGCTTGACGTCTAGGTCTGCGTATCAGATAAGCGCGACTGATCCTGAAGCAGATTTGGAACACGGTCCGCACCTTCTGGACCCTGTTCCGACATGCCCTCACACAGTATGTGTCAGGTCAAAGCCTGTCAGTAACTGGGAAAGTGTGGCTTCTCAAGCGGACGTAGCAAGCACGCTGAAGGGTTAAAGATCTTAAGGGAGAGAGCTACCCCAGCTGTATCAGCAGAATATTCAGTGATATAATTAACCCCTATAAGTTCTGATCCCAACTGAGATAGAACCTATGGCGGTTGTCTTGCTGAAAGGGTTAACCCTTTAAAAGGGGTTAATGTCGCCGGCTCCCCACTACTCCCTTATTAGAATAGAAGGGGTGTGCGAGTCCCAGGCAAAATAAGGTCTCTATATGAGACCGCAGCTGCAGGATAACGCTATCTGTCCTTTGTTACACAGATAGGTCCTGCGCTGTGGGGGTGAGGGCGTTTCACTCACCAAGCTGGCCGCGGTGATGTATATAGTATACGGAGGAGCGGAGCAGGAAGGAGCCCGTGGAAGCCTTTTTCCAATGGCCGCCGCACTGAGAGAAACCGGAAGAGAAGCACATAATTGCACGCTTCTTGCACAAGAAGACCGGGAGCGTGAAGCCCGTTCCCCGCCAGCTTAAAAAAAAGAGCGCGAACTCCTTCGCTCTCTGCTCCCCCTGTCCTGCAGGCATCTGCCTGCGGACAAAAATACAGTCACCAAACATGTCATATTACATGCTGAAAGCACTCACATACATATAAATGTGGAGTACTCACCAGCCGAGCGCCACAGGGACCCCCGGGGTTTGTGACGCTATGCCCATCGCTTCCCCCCGGGCGGGGAACGCAGTGACCCCAGATGCGTGGTTTGCGCCCCCGCCAGGGAAGCCATCCTCATCCCCCCGGGCCGGCAGGGTTCTGCAGGGACCACCATCAGGTAATACAGATCCGCCAAGGGAGAGGTTGGGGTTCAGCAGCGCTGAGGACCTCTAGACCACTTCTGGTGATCCAAGTCTCTTGTCCGATTAAAAGACGGATTTTGGTAAGAACTTACCTGTAAAATCCTTTTCAGCGAAGGAAGGAAAGGAGACACACTAGTTCATAACTAGTGGGTAGGCGGAGCCCAGATAGGATTGACACCTCAGATTAAAAAGGGTGTTGACCGGCCCCTCCAGCACGGGCTCCTCCTACTCCAGCTTTCTCCAGTCGTACCCAAGCTTACGGAAGACAATATCACCAGCGAGCAACATAACCCCTTCTGAAGGACTTCAGAGAAAAAACATAAGAGTACAGGTTATGCATGCATTTGGTAAAAAACCACACAGTTCCCGGTACTACTCACTGGACCTGACCACTGCGATGAGCTGGCAATGCTGGAACAGAGCCGTAGCGCGTCGACCTCAGCCCAGATAATCGCTATCAGAGAAGGGTCACGCCGCATCTGCAAATACAACAACACACTTCTGCCATGGGAGGGAGCTGTGTCTCCTTTCCTTCCTTCGTTGAAAAGGATTTTACAGGTAAGTTCTTACCAAAATCCGTCTTTCAGCTGCAGATGAAGGAAAGGAGACACACTAGTTCATAACTAGTGGGACGTCCCAAAGCAGTCCAAAATTAAGGGTGGGAAAAAACCAAAACGAGGCAGAATCCCAACAACCTTGATAAATGCGCAATAGGCGCCAAATACAACTATTACTTTAAACTACAGCCGCCTGTAGGACCCTACGTCCTAAGGCCGCATCAGTGAAATCACTGACGTCCACCTTATAAAAACGTTATAAACGTGTCAACGAAAACGCCAGGTCGCCGCTCGGCAGAGCTGAGCTGCCGAGGCCCCTTGATAAAAGGCCCACGAGGAAGCCTCTGCCCTCGTGGAGAGAGCTCGAATCTTAATTGGGCAAGGTTCGCTTTTAAGTCGGTAAGCCTCCAAAAATGGCCGACCGAATCCAACGAGCTATAGAGTCCTTGGAAGCTCATTGACCACGCTGACGACCTGCTGGAATCACAAACAGAGAGTCTGACTACCGAAAACTTTGAGTAACAGACAAATAGAACTTCAAGGCCCGCACTAAATCCAATGGTGCAAGGCCCGTCCCTTTGCATTCCGTGGGCCCGGGCAAAGCGAGGGCAACACAATATCCTGGTTAACATGAAATTGCGACACCACCTTAGGTAGAAAGTCGCCCCGTGTGCGAAGCACTACTCGATCTGGGTAAAAATCCAGGAAGGGAGGCGAGCAGAAAAGAGCCGCCAACTCGGAAACCCTTCTCAAAGAGGTGACCGCCACTAGGAAGGCAACCTTTCAAGAAAGTAAGGAAAAAACTAGCAGAGCCCATAGGCTCAAAAGGCACATACTGAAGAGCCTCCAAGACAAGGTTAAGCCGCCAAGGGGACACAGACGTCTTCCGCGGCGGAAACTGACGGGTTACTCCGCGAAAAAAGGAACTCACGTCCCTACGCGAGCGATATCCTTCCGAAACAACAAGGATAGAGCAGAAACCTGACCCCTCAGAGTGCTAACTGCCAAACCCTTGTCCTGTAGAAAGGCCAACAAATTGGGAATGGAAAAAATCCTCGGGTTCCTTGAAAAACCCAAACACCACGAGAAGAAGGCTTCCCAAGTCTTGTGGTAAATCTTAGTAGTAGCCGAACCTCTGGCAGCTCGCAGAGTGGCAACGACTGCGGCTGAAAAACCTCTACAGGTCAATATTTCGGTCTCAAGAGCCACGTCGTCAAACGCAGAGACTTCAAGTCCGGATGACGAACGGGCCCCTGAGTTAACAGGTCCGAGCGAAGAGGAAGTGGGAATGGAGGTGCCGCCAAAAGCGACACCAGTGTCGAGAACCACGTCCTCCTTGGCCAATCCGGGGCTATCAATATAGCCGGAATTCTCTCCAGTCTGATCCGACGCAGCACCAGAGGAAGCAAGGATATCGGCGGAAACACATAGACTAGCTCGAAATGGTCCCACGGAGCCACCAGAGCATCCACCGCCACAGCCTTCGGATCCTTGTACCTGGATATGAAGGTCGGTAGTTTGGCATTGACCCTGGATGCCATCAAATCCACTTGGGGAGTTCCCCAACGGGAGCACAGCAGTGCAAAAATTTCCGGATGGAGACTCCATTCTCCAGGATCCATCTTCTCGCGACTGAGGAAGTCCGCCGTGGTATTCTGGACTCCTGGAATGTGAATCGCAGAGATGGCTGGAACCCTGGTCTCGGCCCATAGCAGAATCCGAGACATCTCCATCATGAGCCTGGAGCTCCTTGTCCCGCCTTGGTGGTTGATATACGCGACCGCTGTCGCGTTGTCTGTCTGCACTCGGACTGGCAGACCGCTCAAAGGGAGCATCCAGTGTTGGAGGCAAAAGAAAAAATTGCCCTCAATTCCAGGATGTTGATCGGTAGAACAGACTCTTCCGATGACCATACTCCCTGGATCCAAAGCTCGTTCCAGACACCCCCCCCAGCCCATCAGGCTGGCATCGGTGGTTATGACCGACCACCTCGGAGGGAGGAAAGATTTCCCCAGGGATAACGCTCCTGGACATAACCACCATCCTAGGGATTCTCGCACCCTGTGAGAGATGATGACGCTGCAATCCAGAGAAGCTTGCGATCGATCCCAACGACTCAGAATGAGCCTTTGGAGGGCCCTGGGATGAAATTGGTCAAACGGAAGTGCCTCCATGGACGTCAAACCCAGAAGGCGCATACACTTCCGAAAGGACATTGCTGTCGCAGACCTCATAATCTGTACATGTCGAAAGAGACATGCCCGCTTGTCTGGAGGAAGGGACACCACCGTCCGTACTGTGTCGAAATGCATTCCCAAAAACAGGATTGACTGCGATGGTTCCAGAGACGACTTCTCCCAATTGACCAGCCACCCGAAATCCTCCAGGAGCTGAAGGGATAGATTGCGAGCCGTCCCCGCCTCCTCCTTTGAGGACGCCACAATCAGAAGGTCGTCCAGGTAGGGAAATCGTAACCCCCTGTCTTCGAAGAATTGCCATGAGGGGCGCTAGAATTTTTGTAAAAACTCTGGGCGCCGAGGCCAAGCCGAATGGCAGAACCACAAACTGGTAATGGTCCTGACCTATGGCAAAACGAAGGAAGCGCCGGTGAGCCCTTCCGACGGGAACATGTAAATAAGCGTCGCGAATGTCGATTGACCAAAAAGACGTTCTGCGACAGGGCTGCCACAACGGAGCGAAGCGACTCCATGCGGAATTTTCAGGATGTAAACATGCCGATTCAATCTTTGAAATCCAAAATAGGGCGAAATTTGTCCTCCTTTTTGGGGACCACAAAGAGGTTGGAATAAGAATCCTCTTCCCCGGTCCTCTGCGGAACCGGTATCACCACACCCTTCTGCAGAAGGGAATCGACCTCTCGTAGTAGAGCGGCAAATAGCTCGGCTCTGACGGAATGCGAGATTGGCAAAACCTGTCCGGGGGTCGAGAAAGAAACTCTATGAAGTAGCCTGCCAACACAACCTGTGTCACCCAGGCGTCCGACACACGGGAAACCCAAGTCGGTTTGAATTGGGAGTAAACGACCCTCCACTCGAGAGCGCTCGAGTGAGACCCAGACGTCAGACCGCTTAAGCGGGTTTTTTGCAGCTTTGTCTTAATGGAAGTTCTGTTTCCAGGGTATGCGGAATTTCTGAGAATTCCCCCTTTTTTTTTTCTAAAAAAGAGAGGAACGACCCAAACCCCCAGAGGGTTGACCGGATCATCCCCTGGACCGAAAGGACCGCCGACAACTACCGGCACTAGTCCTGCCAGACGCAGAAGTCACAGCTCTGCGCTGCGGTAAAGCTGTTTCTTTTGCCTCAGCAATCAGCTCTGTGAGGTCAGATTCAAATAGCTGACCACTTTGTAAGCTAAAGATAGCAAACCCTGCTTGGAAACCGCGTTCCACTGTCTAAACCACAGTGCTCTTCTGACTGTGACTGCCGAGGATTGCGCCCTGGATAGCAGTGACGCAGAATCCTTCAACTTGAAAAGCCCATCTATCTCGATAGAGGGGTCCATCTTGTCACGCCGTCCGTAGACGGTCCAAACGGCTCAGGGAAACTTTACAAGTACACATAGATCCTTAATACTGAATCCATGACCCGCGGCCTCACAGATGGATATTGTTGCTATCTCCATTTTTCTGTCCAGCAGGTCCTGCAGACTCGCCTTCCTTTACCAGGAAGATTTGCTAAGCTGGGATAAAGGGACATTCAATTCAGGAGATCCAATTAACAATCAACTCCGTAGAAAACGGATACAGTTTGTAAAGCCGTCGCGACCTTGAAACATCCGGGCCGACTTACCAGGACGTCTAGTTACCTCTCTCTGGTAACTGTAACGCCCTCATGGCTCCAATAGTACGGTCCATGAGAGAGGCAGAGTGTCCCTGCCGATTCTCCTTGTCCGAAACGGACATCTTCGCTACGCGAGAAGGAAGGCACCGATTTGTGTCGCTTCCTTGAGAGGATCTAGCTGACACTCCATAACCTAGAAAGTCAGACAGGCCATCATAGAAACTAGCGAGGGCCTCCATTTTGACACCACTGGAACCTCCGACCGCTGCACATGACGCCGTCGGGGTCTGCGTGTCAGATTCCGACATGTCCTTGCACAGTATAAGGCAGGTTAAACCTGTCAGTAACTAGAACAGTGTGTTTCTTAAAGAAAAACAATCGCTGAAGGGTTAAAGCTCTTAAAGAGAGAGCTACCCCAGCATTAAAAGTTAACCGCCTAAGGGTTAAAGTAGCAGACTCCCCACAACCTTGATAATGAAAAAGTTGTGCGAGCCCCAAGTGCCTCTTATAAGGCAGCAGCTGCAGGACAGCTTTTTATGCCACACTAACAGAAAAACGTTCCACAAGATCGCTAAAAAATTGCGCTGTTTAGTATATCGCAATGACCGCCAAAGTTGTTAAGGAGATCGCTAACCGCTTATGCGATGTTAATGAGATAGCCCAGATTGGCAGCTACTAGCGACATTAAAAAATGATCACACAAACGATCGCATTAGTATGCGTCGCTATCAGGATCGTTAGTGGGAACGTATAGTGGCAGTATTAAAATCGCAGACTCCCCACAAACTCTTTATTATTATTGAAAAGAGTGTGCGAGCCCCTTATGCGATAACAGCCGCAAGACAGCGCAGTCTGTCACTCATTAGTGCCCCAGAAGGCGCCCGCGCTGTGGGGGTGAAGGGGTTAAGCTTCTGCCCGGAGGTTAGAAGCGACTCACCCAGCTGGTATCAGTGTAACATCTTGCCGGGAGGGGAGGAGGGAGAAGAGCCAAAAGAAGCTTTCAGCCTGCTTCTTTAATGGCCGCCGCGCTGTGTCTCCGTGTGCTCCATGAGGGAAGCCGGAAATGGAGACAGCAGTAAAACGCGCGCTCAGAGCGGCGCGAAAATTCAAATAAAAAGGCGCGCACTCCTCTCTCCTATGTCCTGCAGGCATCCACCTGCGGACAAAAAACACCAGTCACCGACATGTATTGTACAGCGGCTGCCGCAGCAGTCGCTTAAACACTCACACACACATTAATAAAAATGCGTGGTACTCACCAGCCGAAGCGCCACAGGGACCCCCAGGGGTTTCTGGCGCTATGCCCATGCTTCCCCCCAGGGCGGGGAACGCAGTGACCCCTGTGCGTGGTTTGCGTCCCTGCCAGGGAAGCCATCCTCATCCCCCAGGGCCGGCAGGGTTCTGCAGGGACCACCATCAGGGTAATACAGATCCGCCAAGGGAGAGGTTGGGGTCCAGCAGCGCGTGAGACCTCTAGACCACTTCTGGTGATCCAAGTCTCTTGTCCGATTAAAATAATAAAATCTTCTGAGGAGCTGCTTCCAGCAGCGACCATCCTCTGGGACCTCAAATTTTAGACTGGAGAAAGCTGGAGTAGGAGGAGCCCGTGCTGGAGGGGCCGGTCAACACCCTCTTTAACCCCTTACTGCCATCGGACGTACTATCCCGTCCATGGTACCTGGGCCCGTATGACCGGGACGGGATAGTACGTCATAGGCGATCAGCTGCGCTCCTGAGGGGAGCGCAGCTAATCGCCGCCGGGTGTCAGCTGATTATCACAGCTGACACCCATGACTGTGTGTCAGGAGCGGTCACGGACCACTCCCGGCACATTAACCCCTAGCACACCGCGATCAAACATGATCGCGGTGTACTGGGGGCACAGGGAGGATCGCGCAGGGTGGGGGCTCCCTGCGCGCCCCCCTGAGACCCTCAGAGCAGCGCAATGTGATCGCGCTGTTCTGAGGGCTTCCTCCCTCCCAGGACCCGGATCCAAGATGGCGCCGGGGTCCTGGAGGGAGGCGGCTACCTCAGTGCCTGCCGAGAGCAGGCACTGAGAAGCCTGCATCTATGCCTGTGCGATCGCTGGTGTGACAGAGTGCTGTGCACACTGTCACACCAGCGATCTGATAAAATACTGTGATGTCCCACCCTGGGACAAAGTAAAAAAGTTAAAAAAGTAAAAATAAACATGTGTAAAAAAAAAATCCAAAATAAAAAAAAAAAAAAAAATATTCCCCAATAAATTCACTTCTTCCTGTAAATAAAAAAAAAAAACAATAAAAGTACACATATTTGGTATCGCCGCGTCCGTAACGACCCCCCCTATAAAATTGTCCCACTAGTTAACCCCTTTAGTGAACCCCTTAAAAAAAAAAAAAAAAACGAAGCAAAAAATCAATTCTTTATCATCATACCGCCGAAAAAAGTGGAATAACACGCGATCAAAAAGACCGATATAAAAAAACATGGTACCGCTGAAAACGTCATCTTGTCCCGCAAAAAACGAGCCGTCATAAAGCATCATCAGCGAAAAAATAAAAAAGTTATAGCTCGCAGAATAAAGCGATGCAAAAATAATTATTTTTTATATAAAATTGTTTTTATTCTATAAAAGCGCCAAAACATGAAAAAATGATATAAATGAGGTATCGCCATAATCGTACTGACCCGAAGAATAAAACTGCTTTATCAATTTTACCACACACGGAACGGTATAAACGCCTCCCCCAAAAGAAATTCATGAATTGCTGATTTTTGTTCATTCTAACCTCCCAAAAATCGAAATAAAAAGCGATCAAAAAACGTCACGTGCTCAAAAATGGTACCAATAAAACGTCAACTCGTCCCGCAAAAAATAAGACCTCACATGACTCTGTGGGCCAAAATATGCAAAAATTATAGCTCTCAAAATGTGATGATGCAAAAACTATTTTTGCAATAAAAAGCGTCTTTAGCGTGACAGCTGCCAATCATAAAAACCCGCTATAAATAGTAAATCAAACCCCCCTTTATCACCCCCTTATAAGGGAAAAATAATAAAATTTAAAAAAAGCATTTATTTCCATTTTCCCATTAGGGTTAGGGTTGCGGCTAAAGTTAGGGTTAGGGTTGGCGCTAAAGTTAGGATTAGGGTTAGGTTGGGATTAGGGTGTGTTAGGGTTAGGTTTGTGGTTAGGGTTGGGACTAGGGTTAGGGGTGTGTTGGGGTTAGGGTTGGAGTTAGAATTGGGGGGTTTCAGCTGTTTAGGCACATCAGGGGCTCTCCAAATGTGACATGGCGTCTGATCTCAATTCCAGCCAATTCTGCGTTGAAAAAGTCAAACGGTGCTCCTTCACTTCTGAGCTCTGCCATGCGTCCAAACAGTAGTTTATCCCCACATATGGGGTATCAGCGTACTCTGGACCACAAGAGTTATTGTGCAATTTGTCCTATTTCTTCTGCTACCCTTGGGAAAATAAAAAACTGGGGGCGAAAATATCATTTTTGTACAAAAAAAAATATTTTTTTTTTTTTACGGCTGTACATTATAAACTTCTGTGAAGCACTTGGGGCTTCATAGCGCTCACCACACATCTAGATAAGTTCCTTGTGGGGTCTATTTTCCAAAATGGGGTCACTTGTTGGGGATTTCCACTGTTTAGGCGCATCAGGGGCTCTCCAAATGCGACATGACGCCCCCAGACCATTCCATCAAAGTCTGCAATCCAAAACGTCACTACTTCCCTTCCGAGCCCCAACGTGTACCCATACAGTAGTTTTCTCCCACATATTGGATATCAGCGTACTCAGGACAAATTGGACAACAACTTTTGGGTTCCAATTTCTCCTGTTACCCTTGTAAAATAAAATATTGGGGCAAAAAATCATTTTTGCAAAAAAAAAAAAAGATTTTTTATTTTACGGCTGTACGTTATAAACTTTAGTGAAACACCTGGGGGTTAAAAGTTCTCACCACACATCTAGATAAGTTCCTTGAGGGGTCTAGTTTCCAAAATGGCGTCATTTATGGGGGTTTCCACTGTTTAGGCAGATCAGGAGCTCTCCAAACACGACATGGCGTCCAGCCAATTCTGCGTTGAAAAAGTCAGACGGCGCTCCTTCCCTTCCAAACTCTGCCATGCACCCAAACAGTGGTTTACCCCCACATATGGGGTATCAGCGCACTCAGGACAAATTGCACAATAACTTTTGGAGTCTTGTTACCCTTGGAAAAATAAAAATTAGGGTGAAAAGATCATTTTTGTGGAAAAAATATGATTTTTAAATTTTACGGCTCTACGTTATAAACTTGTGTGAAGCACTTGGGGGTTCAAATTGCTCACCAAAGATCTAGAAAAGTTCCTTAGGGGGTCTAGTTTCCAAAATGGGGTCATTTGGGGGGGTTTCCACTGTTTAGGCACATCAGGGGCTCTCCAAATGCAACATGGCATCCAATCTCAATTCCAGCCAATTTTGGTTGGAAAAAGTCAAATGGTGCTCCTTCCATTCCGAGCTCTGCCGTGCGCCCAAACAGTGGTTCCCACCCACATATGGGGTATCAGCGTACTCAGGACAAATTGGACAACAACTTATGTGGTCCAATTTCTCCTGTTACCCTTGAGAAAATAAAAAATTAGTGACTAAAAGATAATTTTTGTGGGAAAAAAATAGGATTTTTTATTTTCATGCCCGGGCATTATAGACTTGTGTGAAGCACCTGGGGGTTCAAAGTGCTCACCAAAGATCTAGATAAGTTCCTTAGGGGGTATAGTTTCCAAAATGGGGTCACTTGTGGGGGGTTTCCACTGTTTAGGCTCATCTGGGGCACTGCAAACGGAACATGACCCCCATCAACGTCTGCATTCCAAAACGTTACTACTTCCTTTCCAAGCCCTGCCGTGCACCCAAACAGTTCCCCCCCCCACATATGGGGTATCAGTGTACTCAGGACAAATTGGACAACAACTTTTGGGGTCCAATTTCCTTGGGAAAATTCAAAAATTTGGGACTAAAAAATCATTTTTGTGGAGAATTGTTTTTTTTTTTTTCACACCCAGGCATTATAAGCTTTTGTGAAACACTTGGGAGTTCAAAGTGCTCACAACAGATCTAGATAAGTACCTTAGGGGTCTAGTTTCCAAAATGGTGTCACTTGTGGGGGTTTCCACTGTTTAGGCGCATCAGGGGCTCTCCAAACACGACATGGCGTCCAATCTCAATTCCAGCCAATTTTAGTTTGAAAAAGTCAAACGGCGCTCCTTCCCTTACGAGCTCTGCCGTGTGCCCAAACAGTGGTTTTCCCCCACATATTGGGTATTGGCGTACTCAGGAGAAATTGCATAACAACCTTATCTGTCCATTTTCTCCTTTTACCCTTGTGAAAATAAAAAAAAAGTTTGTAAAAGATCATTTTTGTGGCTAAAAAGTTAAATATTCATTTTTTCCTTCCACGTTGCTTTAGTTCCTGTGAAGCACCTGAAGGGTTAATAATCTTCTTGAATGTGGTTTTGAGTACCTTGAGGGGTGCAGTTTTTAGAATGGTGTCACTTTTGGGTATTTTCTGCCATATAGACCCCTCAAAGTGACTTCAAATGAGAGGTGGTCCCTAAAAAAAATGGCTTTGTAAATTTTGTTGTAAAAATGAGAAATCGCTGGTCAACTTTTAACCCTTATAACTTCCTAACAAAAAAAAATTTTGGTTCCAAAATTGTGCTGATGTAAAGTAGACATGTGGGAAATGTTATTTCTTAACTATTTTATGTGACATATTTCTCTGTTTTAAGGGAATAAAAATTCAAAGTTTGAAAATTGCAAAATTTTAAAAATTTTCGCCATATTTGCGTTTTTTTTCAAAAATAAACTCAAGTTATATCGAAGAAATTTTACTTCTAACGTGAAGTACAATATGTCACGAGAAAACAGTCTCAGAATCGCGAAGATCCGTTGAAGCGTTCCAGAGTTATAACCTCATAAAGAGACAGTGGTCAGAATTGTAAAAATTGGCCCGGTCATTAAGGTGCAAACCACCCTTGGGGGTGAAGGGGTTAATCTGAGGTGTCAATCCTATCTGGGCTCCGCCTACCCACTAGTTATGAACTAGTGTGTCTCCTTTCCTTCATCTGCAGCTGAAATAAAAAATCTTCTGAGGAGCTGCTTCCAGCAGCGACTATCCTCTGGGACCTCAAATTTTAGACTGGAGAAAGCTGGAGTAGGAGGAGCCCGTGCTGGAGGGTCCGGTCAACACTCTTTTTAATCTGAGGTGTCAATCCTATCTGGGCTCCGCCTACCCACTAGTTATGAACTAGTGTGTCTCCTTTCCTTCCATCTGCTGCTGAAAGGCAAAATTGCACAGCTTTTCCCACCGCTAAGTGAAGAGTCAGCCGACCTTAAAACTCGGACGGGGATCGCAACACAATGCTCGAACAGGCCGCTGGCTCCCCTTACTTGAGTATAACTGCTGTATAGAAATCCCCGTCCAAGTTATATGGCCGTCTGACTCTTCCCTAAGGCTAGTGTCGGACAACCGTGTATTCTCTAGTGCGAGAGAAATGGGTCAGTTATGCAAATCGCACTCTAATCCAACTGTGATCTGATTCTCTCCAATTAGGAGACGATGAAGAAAAATAATGTTCTCCATTCTTTTAGTATGTGAAAATCAAATCGGATGGCATTCAGATTTTATCCAAGTGCGGTCCGATGGGTTCCAAGGACTCATTGACTTGCATGGCCGAGCACGATCTGCTTATTGGCTCAAACTCAGGAATGCAGTTCTTTTTTTTTCCCCTTGGCCCGGCCATGTCAGAGGACAAAAAAAAAAAAAATCAGAAAAGCGGATGGCCTCAAAGAATTATTGTTACAATTATGCTTTGCTTATAAAGCGCCATCGTATTCCGCAGCGCTTTACAGATGTTATCTCTTCCCCCATTGAGGCTCACAATCTAGATTCCCCATCAGTATGTCTTTGGAGTGTGGGAGAAAACCGGAGAACCCCCACGCAAACACAGAGACAACATACAAGCTTCTTGCAGACGTTGTCCTTGGTGGCATTTGAACCCAGGACCCCAGCACCGGAAAGCAATTTTGCTAACCACTGAGCCACCATGTAAAATTGGGTTGAGTGCTATGCTATCTGTCATAAACAACAGAACAATACGGTCGTCTGCATGAGTCCGAACAATGTAAAAAAAAAAAAAAAAAAAACACGGGTGGCGATGTGTGCGATCTGATTGCTCACAAACACAGACTTGTATGGGTATTCGGATTCAAAAATGGGCAAGTCTCAGTTGTTTTTCAGGCCACTGTTAACAAAAAAAAAAACCCTCGTGAACATCTCCATAGATTTTAATGCGTGTGTGTTCTATCCTATGAAAAACTACTGACCAAACTCATACATGAAACAATCTGAATAAAGCCTTACATGAAGTTCAGACATAACGCCGAGCTTTATTGGACTAGTCCACAGAGCAGATGGATGCAGGAGCTTCCTACTAGTCAAGTGCACTAGTATGCGGTAAGTTGTTGGGTTTTTTTCATCCATGCAGACTGGAGTTGAGTGGACATTCGCCCATGTGCACATTAAGACTAACAATCCATTGCAGACATGGACCAAAAAACCCTGTTGGTGTGAATATACCCTAACAAAGACTATACTCCACCTTTAACAGCTGACAACAGGGAATACTTGAAGGCAACAAGCTGTGCATAAAATAGACATAAGACAGACTTTAGCATCTTTCGTAAATGGTTTATCTTCTGTGTTAGATTTGGATCAGCAACGGTTAATTGATTTCTATACATCTTTTTACAGTGACTGCTGAGAAACAAAAATGCCCCCTATGGAAATGTGTAAGGCGACAGGGCTCGTTTTGATAAAGATTCTATAATGAAAAGTCTACTTTCTGTATAAATACTATCAGGACACCTATAAATAGCAGATATGTACATTAGCACCGTCTGTTACACCCCACTTCTGGGTCATAACGCCAAGTAATGGGCACCATTTAGGTCATTTCCTCCAGGCTCGCTGGTGCCACTAACACTTCATTGGCCCTACAGTCAGCCTGCTGATTGTGTTCCATATAACAGAAGAACGACAGACTTGGGGACAGGATTAGTTGTAACTTTCCTGTTTGTTTAAAAATGGCATCTATGGGCTAGGGCAGCCCCTAGCACCTTCTTCACATGTATTGTACTTCAGTCACCACTTCTGTAAATAGTATTGTAGAAAACCAGCCCCTGTAAACCATGTCCAATGACACTGAAAACTAAAATGTAAGGATGAGATTAAAGAAGCACTCCAATCAGAGTTTTTATCCTCTTAATATATTGCAATCACCATATTATAGTGCTGTGTACTTACAATTGCTCATTTCGCCTTTCTACCAGCTAATTCTTCTCTTTTCTCTGCTCTATGTAGAAATAGGAAGTCTCTTGTCCCTGCATTTATCATTCCCCTCAACTCCTGACCCAGCTGCTCTTCTTCCTGCCAGAGACTTCTGCAGTGACTTACGACTCATACAGGGAAAAGACGGATTTTGGTAAGAACTTACCTGTAAAATCCTTTTCAGCGAAGGAAGGAAAGGAGACACACTAGTAATGACTAGTGGGTAGGCAGAGCCCAGATAGGATTGGCACCTCAGATTAAAAAGAGTGTTGACCGGCCCCTCCAGCTCGGGCTCCTCCTACTCCTGCTTCTTCAGTCGTACAAAAGCTTAGGGAAGAGCAAATATCACCAGCGGAGCAACATAACCCCTTCTGAAGGACTTCAGAGAAAAAGCAAGAATACAGGTTATGCATGCATGTAGGCAAAAAACCACACAGTTCCAGGTACTACTCACTGGACCTGACCACCGCGATGAGCTGGCAATGCTGGAAAGGAGCCGTAGCGCGTCAACCTCAGTCCAGATAATCGCTATCAGAAGAGGGTCACGCCGCATCTGAAAACACATCAACACACTTCTGCCATGGGCGGTGCTGTGTCTCCTTTCCTTCCTTCGCTGAAAAGGATTTTACAGGTAAGTTCTTACCAAAATCCGTCTTTCAGCAGCAGAATGGAAGGAAAGGAGACACACTAGTAATGACTAGTGGGACGTCCCAGAGCAGTCCAAAAATTAAGGGTGGGAATATAACCAAGAAAAAACAGGCAGAATCCCAACAACCTTGGTAAATGCGCAACAGGCGCCAAATACAAGTTAACTAGAACTTTACACTACAGCCGCCTGTAGGACCCTGCGTCCTAAGGCCGCATCAGCGGAAGCACTGACGTCCACCTTATAAAACTTTGTAAACGTGTGGACGGAGCGCCAAGTAGCCAGCTCGGCAGAGCTGAACTGCCGAAGCCCCTTGATGAAAGGCCCACGATGAGGCCACAGCCCTCGTGGAATGAGCACGAATCTTAATCGGGCAAGGTTCGCCTTTAAGTCGGTAAGCCTCCAAAATGGCTGACCGAATCCAACGAGCTATAGAATCCTTGGAAGCTCGTTGACCACGTCGACGACCTGCTGGAATCACAAACAAGGAGTCTGACTTCCTAAAACCTTGAGTAACAGACAAATAGAACTTCAAGGCCCGCACTAAATCCAATGTGTGCAAAACCCGTTCCTTTGCATTCCTCGGGCCCGGGCAAAGTAAAGGCAAAACAATATCCTGGTTAACATGGAATTGCGACACTACCTTAGGTAGAAAGTCGCCCCGTGTGCGAAGCACTACTCGATCCGGGTAAAATTCCAGGAAAGGGGGCGAGCAAGAAAGAGCCGCCAACTCAGAAACCCTTCTCAAAGAAGTGACTGCGACTAGGAAGGCAACCTTCCAAGAAAGCAAAGAAAGGTTAGCAGAATCCATTGGCTCAAAAGGCCCATGCTGAAGAGCCTCCAGGACAAGGTTGAGCCGCCAAGGAGACACAGGTGCCTTCCGCGGCGGAAACTGACGGGTTACCCCGCGAAAAAAGGAGCGCACGTCCCTACGCGAGGCGATAACTTTCCGGAACAACAGGGACAGGGCAGAAACCTGACCCCTCAGGGTGCTAACTGCCAAACCCTTGTCCAGCCCGTACTGTAGAAAAGCCAACAGATTGGGAATGGAAAAAATCCTCGGGTTCCTTGAAGAACCCAAACACCACGAGAAGAAGGCTTCCCAGGTCTTGTGGTAAATTCTAGTAGTAGCCGGACCTCTGGCAGCTCGCAGAGTGGCAATGACTTCGGTTGAAAAAACCTCTACGGGTCAGTATTTCGGTCTCAAGAGCCACGCCGTCAAACGCAGAGACTTCAAGTCCGGATGACGGACAGGACCCTGGGTTAACAGGTCCGGGCGAAGAGGAAGTGGAAATGGCGGTGCTGCCAAAAGCGACACCAGTGTCGAGAACCACGTCCTCCTTGGCCAATCTGGGGCTATCAACATAGCCGGGATTCTCTCCAGTCTGATCCGACGCAGCACCAGAGGAAGTTAAGATATCGGCGGAAACACATAGATTAGCTCGAATCGGTCCCACAGGGCCACCAGAGCATCCACCGCCACAGCCTTCGGGTCCTTGTACCTGGACATGAAGGTCGGCAACTTGGCATTGGACCTGGATGCCATCAAATCCACTTGGAGAACTCCCAAAGGGAGCACAGCAGTGCAAAGATCTCCGAATGAAGACTCCATTCTCCGGGATCCATCTTCTCTCGACTGAGGAAGTCCGCCGTGGTATTCTGAACTCCTGGAATGTGAATCGCAGAGATGGCTGGTACTCTGTCCTCGGCCCAATTCAGGATCCGAGACACTTCCACCATGAGCCTGGAACTCCTCGTCCCGCCTTGGTGGTTGATATACGCGACCGCCGTTGCGTTGTCTGTCTGCACTCGGACTGGTAGACCGCTCAAAGGGACCGTCCAGTGTTGGAGGCAAAGAAAAATTGCCCTCAATTCCAAGATGTTGATCGGTAGAACAGACTCTTCCGATGACCATACTCCCTGAACCCAGAGATCGTTCCAGACACCCCCCCAGCCCGTCAGGCTGGCATCGTGGTTATGACCGACCACCTCGGAGGAAGGAAAGACTTCCCCAGTGATAACGTTCCTGGACGTGACCACCAACTTAGGGACTCTCGCACCCTGCGAGAGATGAGGATACTGCAATCCAGTGCAATCTGCGATCGATCCCAATGACTCAGAATGAGCCTTTGGAGGGCTCTGGAATGAAACTGGGCAAACAGAAGTGCTTCCATGGAAGCCACCATCAGACCTAAAAGGCGCATACACTTCCGAAGGGACATTGCTGTCGAAGACTTCATAGTCTGTACATGTCGAAGGAGACATGCCCGCTTGTCTGGAGGTAGGGACACCACTGCCCGTATCGTGTCGAAATGCATCCCCAAAAACAGGATTGACTGCGACGGTTCCAGAGACGACTTCTCCCAATTGACCAGCCACCCGAAGTCCTCCAGGAGCTGAAGGGATAGATTGCGAGCCGTCACTGCCTCCTCCTTTGAGGACGCCACAATCAAAAGGTCGTCCAGATAGGGAATAATCGTGACTCCCTGTCTTCGAAGAATTGCCATGAGAGGCGCTAGAATTTTTGTAAGAACTCTGGGCGCTGAAGCCAAGCCGAATGGCAGGGCCACAAATTGGTAATGGTCCTGACCTATGGCAAAACGAAGAAAGCGCTGGTGAGCCCTTCCGACGGGAACATGCAAATAAGCGCGCGAATGTCGATTGACACCAGAAAGTCGTTCTGCGACAGGGTTGCCACAACGGAGCGAAGTGACTCCATGCGGAATTTTTGGGTGTGGACATGCTGATTCAATCTTTTGAGATCCAGAATAGGACGAAATTTGTCCTCTTTTTTGGGGACCACAAAGAGATTTGAATAAAAACCTTTTCCCCGGTCCTCTGTCGGAACCGGTATTACTACACCCTTCTGCAGAAGGAATTCCACCTCTCGCAGCAGAGCGGCAAATAGCTCGGGCTCTGACGGAATGCGAGACTGGCAAAAACTGTCCGGGGGTCGAGAAGAAAACTCTATGAAATAGCCTGCCGACACAACTCGCGTTACCCAGGAATCCGGAACGCGGGAAATCCAATTCGCCTTGAATTGGAGCAGGCGACCCCCCACTCGAGAGCCCTCGAGTGAGGACCTGGCGTCAGTCTGCCTTGGCGGGCTTCTTGTCAGTTTCCCGCTTGTCTTGACGGAAACTTTGTTTCCAAGGGGTGCGGGATTTCTGAGAAGACTTCTTTCCCGAAAAAGAGGGACGACCCGATCCCCAAGAAGACTGACCGGATCGTCCCCTAGACCGAAAATACCGCCGACCATTACCGGCACTAGGTCTGCCAGACGTAGAAGCCATAGCCCTTCGCTGTGGTAAAGCCGCTTCTTTAGCCTTTGCCTTGGCAATCAGCTCTGTGAGATCAGATCCAAATAGCTGACCACCCTTGTAGGCTAAAGACAGTAAACCCTGCTTGGAAACCGCGTCCCCGGTCCACTGTCTAAGCCACAGTGCTCTTCTGATTGTGACCGCTGAGGATTGCGTCCTGGATAATAATGACGCAGTATCCAGACCTGCATCACAGCTATATCGGGCTGCAGTCTCCAATAAATCGAGAAGTCCATCTATCTCGGATAATGGAGATCTATTTTGCAACGCCTTCCGTAAACGGACCAACCAGCACAGGGAAGCCTTAGAAGCACACATGGATCCTAGTACTGCTCTGAATCCATGACCTGCAGCTTCATAGATGGATTTCGCCGCCATCTCCGTTTTTCTGTCCAGCGGCTCTTGCAGACTCGCTTTCCCTTTAACCGGAAGCAATGAGGATTTACTAAGCTGGGATAAAGGAACATCCACTTCAGGAGAAGGAATCCAATTATCCGTCAATTCCGTTGAACACGGATATAATGCTTCAAAGAACCGTGTCCCTTGAAAACGTTTATCTGGACACAGACGTTCCTTCTCCACTACCGTATTAAGCTCTTCCAGAGCCGGTAATGTTGACCGCGACTTATGGTACTCCTGGTACATGCGGCCCGACTTACCAGGCCGTGTAGTTACCTCCTCCGGTAACTGTAACGCCTCTCTCATAGCTTCAATTAAAGCCTCTGTTCGGCTCACAAGAGAGAAAGAATGTCCCTGCCGATCCTCCTTATCCGAATCGGATAACTCCCCTTCTGAGTTTGAAGGAGAACCCTGTCCGCATTCCATATCAGATACCTCTGATTCGCTACGCGGGAAAGATGGCACCGGCCTGTGCCGCTTCCTGTCATGAGAGGATCTAGCTGACACCCACTGACCTAAAAGGTCAGACAAGCCATTAATTGACTGAGCGATGGCATCTAATTTGGTATCGCTGTAAATCGCAGCGCTTGATGCCGTCGAAGTCTGCGTATCAGATACTTGCGACTGATCCTGTAGCGGATCTGGCAGATGGTCCGCACCTTCCGGACCCTGAACCGACATGTCAGCAGTAAATGGCAGGTCAAAACCCTGTTAGTAACTGGAAACAGTGTGGTTACTAAGCAGACTGAGCAAGTACGCTGAAGGGTTAAAGCTCTTAAAGAAGAGAGTTACCCCAGCTATCTCTCAGTATATAAATAACCTCCTGCGTTCTGATCCCTACCGGGTAGAACCTGCGGCGGTTATTGCTGAAAGGGTTAACCCTTCATAGGGGTTAATGCCGCCAACTCCCCACAACTCCCTATATAAAATAAAAGGAGTGTGCAAGTCCCAGGTCTCTATAAGAGAACGCGGCTGCAGATAAACGCTATCTGTCACTTGGAACACAGATAGGTTCTGCGCTGTGGGGTGATGATATTCACTCACCCAGCTGGCCTCGGTGAAAGTATACCTTAAACAGGAGGAGCGGAGCATGAGGAGTCCGGAGCCTTTGTAATGGCCGCTGCGCTGAGAGAAGCCGGAAGAGAAGGACAGTGAAGCTGCAGTCTCCTCAGAGCGATTCCTGTCACAAAAAGAGCGGGAAGCGTGAAGCCACGCCTCCTCCGGCTTCAAAAAAGAGCGCGAACTCCTCGCTCTCTGCTCTCCTCTGTCCTGCAGGTATCTGCCTGCGGACATAAAATACAGTCACCAAACATGTCATCTAATACATGTACCAGCGGCTGCCGCAGCAGCCGCTGAGAGCACACACACATTCACATAAAAATGCGGTACTCACCAGCCGAGCGCCACAGGGACCCCCAGGGGTTTGTGGCGCTGTGCCCATCGCTTCCCCCCCCCGGGCGGGGAACGCAGTGACCCCCGATGTGCGGTTTGCGTCCCCGCCAGGGAAGCAATCCTCATCCCCCAGGGCCGGCGTGAAACTGCAGGGACCACCATACAGGGTATTACAGATCGCCAAGGGAGAGGTGGGGGTCCAGCAGCGCTGAGACCCCTGAGACCTCTAGACCACTTCTGGTGATCCAAGTCTCTTGTCCGATAAAAATAATAAAGTTTTCTGAGGAGCTGCTTCCAGCAGCGACCAATCCTCTGGACCTCAAATTTTAGACTGAAGAAGCAGGAGTAGGAGGAGCCCGAGCTGGAGGGCCGGTCAACACTCTTTTTAATCTGAGGTGCCAATCCTATCTGGGCTCCGCCTACCCACTAGTCATTACTAGTGTGTCTCCTTTCCTTCCATTCTGCTTCTGAAATTGACCTCCTGTTTCTACATAGAGCATAGAAGTATTTAGCTAGTCAATTATTAATCGCGTGATATCATAAACCTAATAGAAAAGAGAAGAATTAGTTGGGTAGAAAGGCAAAATGAGCAATTGTAAGTACACAGTGCTATATAATATGACGACTGCTACATATTAAGAGAATAAAAACGAATAGGAGTGCTTCTTTAAATATTGCTTCCAGGACTAAGCTCCACTCTTATCGTCACCTCCTACATTAGTGGGCTAGATCCTGGATGTGGTACAGAATTTCCTGAAACATTATAAAGCTTAAGAAACATCGTAGACAACAGTGGAATGTCATTTACCAGAAACAAGCGTTTTCTTCTTCCCCCTTTAGTTAACCGAAAACTGTGAGAGAAGGTGTCACTTATCATCTGGACTTTATGACTGTGACAATAGAAGCTGGTGATAATAGTGCAAACTTTGCTGTGGTAAAATAACAGATTTGGTGCCACAGCAAACTGTAACAACTAGAACATGTAGGCGTGAGGTTGGAATGGGTGCAGCAAGTCAAAGCAGACACTAGGAATGCATGGGGGTTATAAATCCTCAATATCTTTTGAGTCGTCAGAATCTGGTCCATCTATTGAGTCGATTCGGTGAACGTTGTCCCTGTGGTGCTGCAAAATCGGATCTAGTGGAAAGGAAAAAACAAAAAGTTAAACCTGGTTAGGTGTTACATGAGGATCTGTAGTGGAGTTCAAACTATGCCTTACAAATGGTGAAATCGGCAATGAAAATTCACAGAAAGACTAAGTGTTGGCAGTCTGAAAGATCGCACCGCAGGTCAACTTATGCACTGAAAATTTACTCTGAGATTTTTTTCAATCTCAATTTTGGAGTTAAAATTCTGCACCATGGCTCCGATGTATTGTCTTTTCGCCTGTTTTATGTCTAGCTTTGTGCCATTTTTGTGTGGGCTCCCAATTGATTATTCTATTTGCGCTTTTTTGAAGTCTACACATGTGGTCAAAATTGTTGATACCCCTCGTTTAATGACAGAAAAACCCACACTGGTGACAGAAATAACTTGAATCTGACAAAAGTAATAATAAATAAAAAATCTATGAAAATGAACAAATGAAAGTCAGACATTGGTCTTCATCTTCCACAGGATTTAAAACAAAATAAAACTCATGAAATAGGCCTGGACAGAAATGATGGTACCCTTAACTTAATACAATTTTGACCACGTGTGTATATCTGCTCTACTGTTTTTGTTGTTTTCCACTTTTTGGGAGTATTTGTGCCTCATTGAGATTTGTGAAAAGGTGCAATATTTGGTGCAACTCCACATCTGACTGTTACTTTCTGAGCTAAAGTTAGGATGAACTCCATGTCAATTTCTACATTGAAAATCTCCAAATTTTTGGAAAGATTTAGGTCAAATTTTGCTGGTAATGCATTTTACTGCAGAAGACACCAAATATGGCCTGTGTGCAGATAAACAAAGGCCGGGGTCAACCATGTGAGAAACTTGCACGAGAATCGTGTAAGTCTCTCGCATGAACACCCAGAACTCGGACCGGAGAGTGCGGCTGCACAGAATTACATTTCTCGCATGTGTGACCCCGGCCTAAAGGGGCATTTACACAGCAAAGATAATCGGGTGAACTAATCCACGGTGAATCACAAAAGATCATCGTTCTCAGCAGAACAGGACTCGCACTGCTGAGAACGATGGCAGCCTTTCTGCACTGAGTGACCTAGTGCACATCACTTTGGTCTGCCTGTGCAAATGGGCTATTAAATGACCACCAACCGGTAAAAGTTTACCGATCTGCGGTCATAGCGTGCCGCTGGTTGGTCCACTTAAAAGGACCTTTAGGCTTCGTTGAAAAGGCCATAAGGCAGCTACAGGTTATCTTTATCATGTTCTGGTCCAACTGAGTTTTATGACATAATTAATCAGCATCATAGGGAGAGAAATTGGACAGAAATGTCTTCATGTTAGGCCACGTTCACACTGTCAGGATTTCAGATCAGTGAGTCAAAAATGTATGAGTGCAAGTGTTTCTATTAAACTTTATCACTGTTTTACTCACAGATGCTAGATCACATACGGCCAGCATCAAAGATAAAGACATCCCAGTTTTTAGACGGTATCATGGGTTACTTAGGAGGACAAGGTGGCTCCATCACATCTCCGCAGTTGGTCTAATAGCTTCCATTATTGAAGGCCACATTCACACATTCAGTATTTGGTAAGTTTTTTATCTCCAGTGTATGTAAGGGCCCCGTCACACCTAGCGACACACCAGCAATCCCGACAACAATATGCACTTGTCAGGAGCGCTGGTGTGTCGCTACATGATCGCTGATCGGGCAGCGATTAGGACAGCGACACTGCGGGTAACGTCGCTTAGTTACCCGCAGTGTACATTGGATACCAGCCCGCTGGTGCAGGGAGCTGGTAACCAAGGTACACATCGGGTTTCCAGGTGCTGAGCGGCACCTGGAAACTCGATGTGTACCTTGGTTACCAGCTCCCCTGCAGCAGCGCGCTGGTATCCAATGTACACATTGCGCCTGGAAACCCGATGTGTACCTTGGTTACCAGCTGATCGCTGGTCTCCTGCCTGCCACACGCAGCGATGCGTGCTGGCCAGCAGGAGACCAACGACCAAAAAATTGTCCAGGACATTCAGCGACGATCAGCGATACCCAGCAGGGGGGCTGATCGTCGCTGAATGTCACACACAGCGAGATCGCTGTTGCGTCACAAAACTAGTGACTCAGCAGCGATCTCAGTAGCGAGATCACTGTGTGTGACGGGGGCTTAAGCCAAAACCAGGAGAGGAACAATCAGAGGGAAAGTATAATAGAAACACGTCACCACTTCTGTGTTTCTCACCCACTCCTGGTTTTGGGTTACAAATACTGAGGTAAAATACTGACCAAATACTGAACATGGTCTGAAGGTGGAGTTCTGCCAAACACTACCTGCTAGTGTGGTAAGTGGAAGCACAGATTCTCCATCAATATCATCCGCTTGTATGTAACCATGGCATGATGGGACTATCACCACTGTTCCTTCAATAGCAGGCTGATCGACGTGTTCTTCGATGGAGGAGTGCCTGAGATCCTACAGAGAGAGGAAATGCAGATTATTTGCTGTGCCATTAATAATAATAATCTTTATTTTTATATAGCGCTAACATATTCTGCAGCGCTTTACAGTTTGCACACATTATCATCACTGTCCCCGAAGGAGCTCACAATCTAGATTCCCTAGCTGTATGTTTTTGGAGTGTGGGAGGAAACCGGAGTACCCGGAGGAAACCCACGCAAACACGGGGAGAACCATACAAACTCCTTGCAGATGCTGTCCTTGGTGGGATTCGAACCTAGGACTCCAGCGCTGCAAGGCTGTAGTGCTATCCACTGAGCCACCGTGCTGCCATTAAGTCATCATCCCTACGACTCTCAGCCTATCTCAGCATGGGGTTTGATAAGCGCATATTAAAATGTATGTGCATTATTCAATTTTTCCTTCTCCAGTGCATTTTTAAAAAAAGAAAGTGGAGTATTGTAATCTGGGATAAGGAGATGCGAAGAACTCTGTAAAATAATGTCACAAGAGTCAGATTTATACAGGTACTGGAGAACAAAAGCAAATTAATGGGATCTGTCAGCACAAAGCAAGCAGAGGTTCTTGGTGTGCACCCTTGGTGTTATCAGAGCACCGTTCTACCTTATTGTATTTCATGTATCTCTCCCCCCTTTACCTTGTTTGTCAGCTCTTGATTACAAGAGCCAGAGAAGGGCCTAGATAGATCAAGGTGCACTGAACCAAGTGCCTATCTTGGTTTGAACAGTCATTTTGTTATGACAGACTCCCTTTACAATTGGATTCTTTCTAACGCAGTTCTTAACCCCTTCATGTGCATCATATGTCATGTCACTGCCATGTTTCCCGGCCATCATCATCTGCCTCTAACAGCCTTAGGTGGAGCAGAGTTCCGCCTGTGACTGTTAACCTGTTAAATCTCTGACATTGTAATTTCACACACGCTGTCATCGGCCTGCCAGTGACGTAATCGAGGGACGCCAATGGAATGCCATGACTGCTGAAGACATCCGAGCTTGTCATGATAATTCATCTGTGAAGGCCAGCTTTTAGCTGGCATTCATAGAAGATCGTAATTTTCTCTATACATAGTAATGCTGATGTACTGCTATCTATCGGACGATTGCAGCCAAGTCCCATATGAAGACTATAAAATACTGTAGAAAGTAAAAAAAAAAAAAAGTTCAAATCACCCCCCCCTTTTTCACCATTAAAAATACAAAAAAAATTAACACATTTAGTATCGCTGTGTTCGCAAAAGTTAATCTATCAAAATACAAAATAAATTAATCCGATAGATAAAAGGCAAGAAACGAGAAAAAATTAAAACACAAGATATATGGGTCTTTTGGCCGCTTTAACATTGCAATAAAATGCAATAAGAGTAGATCAATATATTGTATCTAACCCCAAATGGTTTCAGTAACACATCAGGTCAGTGGGCAAAAAATAAGTCCTCACGCAGCACTGTATTCCGGAATTTGAAAGCGTTACGATTCTTGGAAAATGGTGACGCAAGCAGTTTTTTAGTTTTTTTTTTTCTTACAAATCTCTCAGAGCATCACAATAAAATGAATAATACAAACAATAGGAAGGAACAGCCTCCAGTCCAGGTGATGAAAAATAAAAAATACTTTATTCCGCCATGATACGACGTTTCGACCACAATTGGTCTTTATCAAGTAAAATGAATGATGTCATTCAAAAGTACAACTTTTTTCCACAGAAAAAACAAGTCCTCATACGGCTATGTGGAAGCAAAAATAAAAAAGTTATGGCTCTTGGAAGAAGGGGAGGAAAAAAACAAAAACTAAAAAACTAAAAATCACCTGGGGGTTTCTAAATGCCTGTTGCATATACAGGTGGTTTTCACTAAATTAGAATATCATCAAAAAGTTAATTTATTTCAGTTCTTCAATACAAAAAGTGGAACTCATATTATATAGAGTCATTACAAACAGAGTGATCTATTTCAAGTGTTTATTTCTGTTAATGTTGATGATTATGGCTTACAGTCAATGAAAACCCAAAAGTCATCATCTCAGTAAATTAGAATAATTAACAAAAAACACCTACAAAGGCTTCCTAAGCATTTAAAAAGGTTGCTTAGTCTGTTTCAGTAGGCACCACAATCATGGGGAAGACTGCTGACTTGACAGATGTCCAGAAGGCAGTCATTGACACACTCCACAAGGAGAGTAAGCCACAAAAGGTCATTGCTGAATAAGCTTCCTGATCACAGAGTGCTGTATCCAAGCATATTAGAAAGTTGAGTGGAAAAAAAGTGTGGTAGAAAAAGGTGCACAAACACAGGGATAACCACAGCCTTGAAAGGATTGTTAAGAAAAGGCCATTCAAACATTTGGGGGAGATTCACAAGGAGTGGACTGCTGCTGGAATCATTGCGTCAAGAGCCACCACACAAAGACGCATCTAGGACATGGGCTACAATTGTCGCATTCCTTGTGTCAACCCACTCATGACCAATAGACAATGCCAGAAGCGTCTTACCTGGGCCAAGGAGAAAAGAACTGGACTGTTGCTCAGTGGTCCAAGGTGGTGTTTCCAGATGAAAGTAAATTTTGCATTTCATTTGGATATCAACGTCCCAGAGTCTGGAGGAAGAGTGGAGAGGTCACAATCCAAGCTGCTTGAGGTCTAGTGTGAAGTTTCCACAATCAGTGATGGTTTGGGGAGCCATGTCATCTGCTGTTGTAGGTCCACTGTGTTTTATCAAGACCAAAGTCAGTGCAGCCATCTACCAGGAAATTTTAGAGCACTTCATGCTTCCCTCTACCGACAAGCTTTTTGGAGATGGAAATTTCATTCTCCAGCAGGACTTGGCACCTGTCCACACTGCAAAAAGTACCAATACCTGGTTTAAAAACAACAGCATCACTGTGCTTGATTGGCCAGCAAACTCGCCTGACTTTAAGCCCATAGAGAATCTATGGGTATTGTCAAGAGGAAGATGAGAGACACCAGACCCAACAATGCAGACGAGCTGAAGGCTGCTACCAAAGCATCCTGGGCTTCTATAACACCTCAGCAGTGCCACAGGTTTATTGCCTCCATGCCACGCCGCTTTGATGCAGTAATTGATGCAAATGGAGCCCCGACCAAGTATTGAGTGCATTAACTAAACATACATTCAGTAGGCCAACATTTTGGATTTTAAAATCATTTTTTCAAGCTGGTGTTATAAAGTATTCTAATTTACTGAGATAATGACTTTTGGGTTTTCATTGGCTGTAAGCCATAATCATCAACATTAACAGAAATAAACACTTCAAATAGATCACTCTGTTTGTAATGACGCTATATAATATTTGAGCTTATAGCAAACATAAAATATCACTCTCCTTCTAGCTGTCACAAAGTTACTGTCAAAGTTTCCTACAACACATTTTTCTTTTCCAGACAAAATAAAACCCCAAATCACAGGAAAGAACCGGTTTCATTTAGAACATCCTTACTTCTTTGACATAGTCATCAGCCACATCAATATGAGTGTCATCTATTCTCCTGTCAGCACTTGGCATGTCCGCAGAATGTGTTCCAGGATGATGGAGCAGTTTCACATTACCCCTGATGCCCATATTTATGGACTGCTCAGGGCAGTATAAGGAGTCCCGGCTGACCGTCAGGTCTGTGTTGTGCATCTCTTGGGGAAGGCAGTCAGCTTTTAGAGATCTCTCAGCACTTTGTAAGTCATTTTGCTGTAAGTGAGGATCAACACAAAGCTCAGTCTGAGCAAGGGGTGAAGAGATGTTATCAGAGGCCAGTGTCCGAATTATAATCCCTGGTGTATGACAGTGGACTGTAACATTGTCACTTGCATTTAGGAGGTTTTCCGGCTGTGCATAGATACAAGAAAAGTAGGTTACATATCAGTCTGCTAATAAGAGATTACCCTAGTAGTGCAGCACCAGGAAAACAAAACTCTGGTTCATTGTTTTACAATTAAAATGTGTGCGGCACCCAGATTATACAATTTATATTGCTTTAATTTATGCCACATTAGCTGGTTCTATTCCATAGACCAGTGTTTCCTAACCGTCAAAACCTCCTGGTGCCTGGTAAAAATGTTGGTAGGAGAGCAGTGCAGGACACCAGGCGAGAGACAGCTCATGACTTTCTGAAGCACTAATTTACTCAGCCGTCTCCACGGAAGCAACTGAATAAAGCTGCAGCACTGCGGGAGACAGGGCAGAACAGCCATTCGCTCAGGAGATCCCATGTGAGGTGTCTGTGAGTGTGTTTTCATTCATGTACATACAGTACAGACCAAAAGTTTGGACACACATTCTCATTTAAAGATGTTTCACTATTTTCATGACTATGAAAATTGTACATTCACACTGAAGGCATCAAAACTATGAATTAACACATGCGAATTATACATTACACTTTACAAAAAAGTGTGAAACAACTGAAAACACGGATTTTGGTAAGAACTTACCTGTAAAATCCTTTTCAGCGAAGGAAGGAAGAGAGACACAGTATTCATTACTGATGGGTAGGCGGAGCCCCAGATCAGGATGTTACCTCAGATCAAAAGAGTGATGACTGGCTGGCCCCTCCAGCTCGGCTCCTCCTACTCAGCTCCAGTCGTACCAAAGCTTTTAGGAAAAGAGCCAAGATCACCAGCGGAGCAACATAACCCCTTCTGAAGGAACTTCAGAGAAAAAACACAAGGATACAGGTTATGCATGCAAAGAAAGCCAAAAACCACAGAGTTCCAGGTACTACTCACGGAACCTGACTACTGCGATGAGCTGGCGATGCTGGAACAGAGCCTTAGCGCGCTGACCTCAGCCCAGATAATCGCTATCAGATAAGGGTCGCGCTGCATCTGAAAACATCAACACACTTCTGCCTTGGGAGGGTGCTGTGTCTCTCTTCCTTCCTTCGCTGAAAAGGATTTTACAGGTAAGTTCTACCAAAATCCGTGTTTCAGCTGCAGATGGAAGGAAGAGAGCCACAGTATTCATTACTGAGGGGACGTCCCAAAGCAGTTCAAAAAAAAGGGGTGGGAAAAACCAATAAAAGGCAGAAACCCAACAACCTTAACAACAAAGCGCAACCAGCGCTAAACACAAGTTCATCCAGAACTTTAAACTACAGCTGCCTGCAGGACCCTACGTCCGAGGGCTGCATCAGCGGAAGCACTGACGTCCACTTTATAAAACTTTGTAAACGTGTGAACAGAGCGCCAAGTTGCCGCTCGGCAGAGCTGCACTGCCGAGGCACCTTGATGAAAAGCCCACGATGAGGCCACAGCTCTCGTAGAATGGGCTCGAATCTTAATCGGGCAAGATTCACCCCGAAGACGGTAAGCTTCCAAAATAGCTGACCGGATCCAACGAGCTATAGAATCCTTAGAAGCTCGTTGACCACGCCGACGACCTGCTGGAACCACAAACAGGGAGTCCGTCTTACGAAAACCTTGAGTAATAGATAGATAAAACTTCAAGGCCCGCACTAAATCCAATGTGTGTAAAGCTCGCTCTTTCACATTCTTCGGATCCGGGCAGAATGAAGGCAACACAATATCCTGGTTGACATGAAATTGTGACACCACTTTAGGCAAAAAATCACCCGAGTGCGAAGCACTACACGATCCGGAAAAAACTCCAGAAAAGGAGGCGAACAAGAAAGAGCTGCCAACTCAGAAACTCTCCTCAAGGAAGTGACTGCAACAAGGAAAGCCACCTTCCAAGAAAGTAAAGAAAGGCTAGCAGAAACCATAGGCTCAAAAGGTTTATGCTGAAGACCCTCCAAAACAAGGTTGAGCCGCCAAGGAGACACGGGTGCCTTCCGCGGCGGAAACTTACGAGATATACCTCGGAAAAAGGAAGCACGTCTCTATTTGAAGCAATGGTTTCTCCGAAACAATAAGGACAGAGCAGAAATCTGACCTTTCAGAGTGCTTACTGCCAAACCCTTGTCTAGCCCATGCTGTAGAAAAGCCAACAGGTTGGGAATGGAAAATTTTCTCGGTTCCGAGAGGACCCCAAACACCACGAAAAGAAGGTTTCCCAAATCTTGTGGTAAATCCTAGTAGTAGCCGGACATCTTGCAGCACGAAGGGTAGCAATGACCTCGGCTGAGAAACCTCTACGGGTCAAGATTTCGGTCTCAAGAGCCACGCCGTCAAACGCAGGGACATCAAGTCCGGATGACAAACGGGCCCCTGAGTCAACAAGTCCGGTTGAAGAGGGAGTGGAAAAGGAGGTGCCGCCAACAGCGACATTATTGTCGAGAACCACACCCTTCTTGGCCAGTCTGGAGCTATCAAAATAGCTGGAATTCTCTCTAGTCTGATCCGACGCAGTACTAGAGGAAGTAAGGATATCGGCGGGAATACATAGATCAGCTCGAACTGATCCCACTGAGCCACTAGAGCATCCACCGCCACCGCCTTCGGATCCTTGTACCTGGACATGAATGTCGGTAACTTGGCATGAACCTGGATGCCATCAAATCCACTTGGGGGGTTCCCCAGCGAGAGCACAGTAGTGCAAACACATCCGGATGGAGGCTCCATTCCCCGGAATCCATCCTTCTGCGACTGAGAAGTCCGCTGTAACATTCTGAACCCCTGGAATGTGAATCGCCGAAATGGCTGGTACATTGGCCTCTGCCCAAATCAGAATTCGGGACACCTCTACCATGAGTCTGGAACTCCTTGTCCCACCTTGGTGATTGATATACGCGACAGCCGTCGCATTGTCTGTCTGCACACGGACTGGCAGACCGCTCAAAGGGACCGTCCAATGTTGGAGGCAAAGGAAAATCGCCCTCAATTCCAGGATGTTGATCGGAAGCACAGACTCTTCCGATGACCATACCCCCTGAATCCAGAGATTGTTCCAAACACCCCCCCAGCCCGTCAGGCTGGCATCGGTGGTTATGACTGACCACTTCAGAGGGAGGAAAGACTTCCCCAGGGAGAATGCCCCTGGACGTAACCACCATTCTAGGAATCCCGCACCGCGCGAGAATGGTGACACTGCAATCCAGCGATTGCGACTGATTCCATCGACTCAAGATGAACCTTTGAAGAGTCCTGGAGTGGAACTGGGCAAAAGGAATTGCCTCCATGGACGCCACCATCAGTCTAGAAGACGCATACACTTCCGTAGAGACATTGCCGTTGAGGATCTCATAATCTGTACATGTCGAAGAAGACATGACTGTTTGTCTGGTGGTAGGGAAACTACCGACCGAAACGTGTCGAGATGCATTCCCAAAAAAGAGGATTGTCCTCGATGGTTCCAGGGACGACTTCTCCCAATTGACCAGCCAACCGAAGTCCTTCAGAAACTGAAGAGACAAATCCCGAGCCGTCAACGCCTCCTCCTCCGAGGAAGCCATGATCAAAAGATCGTCCAGATAAGGGAGAATCGTAATCCCCTGTTTTCGAAGGATTGCCATGAGAGGCGCCAGAATTTTTGTAAAGACCCTTGGCGCTGAGGCTAAGCCGAACGGCAGAGCCACGAACTGTAATGATTCTGACCTATGGCAAATCGAAGAAAGCGCTGATGAGCCTTTCCGATGGGAATATGCAAATAGGCGTCGCGAATGTCGATTGACATCAGAAAATCGTTCTGTGACAGAGCTGCCACAACGAACGAAGCGACTCCATGCGAAATTTCCGGGCATGAACATGCCGGTTTAATCGCTTGAGATCCAGAATCGGGCGAAATTTGTTCTCCTTTTTGGGAACTATAAAAAGGTTGGAATAAAAACCTTTCCCTCGGTCCTCTGACGGAACCGGTATCACTACACCCTTTTGTAGTAGCGATTCGACCTCTCGCTGTAGAGCGACAACAAGCTCGGGTTCCGACGGAACGCGAGATTGACAAAAAAACATTTGGGGGTTGAGAAGCAAACTCTATGAAATAGCCTGCCGACACTATCCGCGTTACCCAGGAATCTGAACGCGAGCCATCCAAGTCTCCTTGAAAAGAAGCAGGCGACCCCCACTCGAGAATCCTCGAGTGGACCCCTGGCGTCAATCCGACTTTGCGGGTTTCTTGTCAAGTTCCCGCTTGTTCTGGCGGAAACTCTGCTTCCAGGGAGTACGAGTTTTCTGAGAGGATTTCTTTCCTGAGAAAGAAGGACGACCCGATCCCCACGAGAGTGACTAGATCGTCCTCGGCCCGAAAGGACCGCCGACCACTATAAACACCAGGCTTACTGGACACCGAGGCCATGGCCCTTCGCTGTGGTAATGCTGATTCCTTCGCCTTAGCCTTGGAAATCAGCTCTGTGAGGTCGGATCCAAAAAGATGGCCACCCTTGTAAGGTAAGGCCAACAACCCTTGTTTGGAAACTGCGTCCCCGGCCCACTGTCTGAGCCATAAAGCTCTTCTGACTGTGACCGCTGAAGCTTGCGCTTTGGCCAGCAGAGATGCCGTATCCAGACCGGCATCAAAGATATAACAGGCTGCCGTTTCTAACCATTCACAAGTTTCCCGTATCTCAGATAACGGAGATTCATTTTGCAACTCCGTCTTCAGACGTGCCAACCAGCTTAGAGAAGCTCTAGCAGCACACATGGATCCTAGCACTGCTCGAAATCCATGACCCGCAGCCTCATAGCTTGCTTTTGCCGCCAATTCTGCCTTTCTATCCAAAGGCTCCTGTAAGCTCGCTTTTCCCTTAATAGGGAGTAGAGAGGATTTACTAAGCTGAGACAAAGACACATCCACTTCAGGAGCAGAAGTCCAATTAGCCTTTAACTCCGTAGAGCAAGGATAAAGTGTATCAAAGAAATGCGTTCCATGAAAACGCTTATCTGGACATAGACGTTCCTCCTCTATTACACCATTAAGCTCATCCAGAGTTGGCAATGTTGTGCGCGAAGCACGGGACTCCTGGAACATGCGTGCTGATTTACCAGGACGACTAGTTACCTCCCCCGGGTAACTGTAGTATATCTCTCATGGCTTCAATTAATGCCTCCGTACGCTTCGTCATAGAGGAACGCCCCTGCGGCTCGTCCGCATCTGAATCGGATATTTCTCCATCCGAATTTAAAGGGGAACTCTGCCCAATATCAGATACATCTGACTCGCTCCGTGTAGAGGCCGTAACGGCCTGCGTCGCTTCCTCTGAGAGGAATTAGCAGACACATATTGACCTAAAAGGTCAGACAAGTTATTAATCGATCGAGCGATATCATCCAATTTTCCACCGCTGTCGACCGCAGCGCTAGACGCTGTGGAGGTCTGCGTATCTGATTGCCGCAATGGCACTGGGACGTGATCCGCGGCATCTGAACTCTGTTCAGACATGTCTCACCTGTATGAGCAGGTCAAAGCGGTAAAAACCAGCAAAAAACTATGCGGTTTTTTTTTTTTTTTTTTTTTTTTTTTTAAACGCTGAAGGGTTAACGCTCCACCAAGCAGGGTTACCCCAGCGGTATTCAGTCAGCAAATTTAACTGGTAGAAATAACCCTCAGAGGGTTAATATTGCAAACTCACCAAAATATATATATATTTGTGAGCCCCCAGCCAATTTTTATGTCTCTGATGAGACTGCAGCTGCAGGATAGCGATCGCTGCGCTGCGGGGTGAGGAATCCGCACTCACCCAGCTGGCCGTGGTGTCTTATGATGGAATGGAGCGACCAGTATGAGTCTTAACACATACATTCAGTAGCAACATTTGGTCTTAAATCATTTTAAGTGGTGTTATAAAGATTAATACTGAGAAATGCGGTTTCTTGCTGTACATAATACAACATTAAAGAATAACCACTTCAAGATCCCCTCTGTTTTAGACGCTAATAATAATTGAGCTAGCGAACTATTCACTCTCCTCAGCTGCCCAAAGTTACTGTCATTTCCTCAACTATTTCCTTCGACAAAAAATAACCAATCACTGGAAAGACCGGTTCATTAGAACATCACTCTTTGACAAGCATCACCACATAATAAGTGTATTATCTCCTGTCAAGCACTCTGGCATTCCGAAAGTGTATCAGTGATGTAGCAGTTTCACATTACCCTGATGCCAATTATGGACTGCTAGCAGTATAAGGAGTCCGGCTGCCCGCAGGCTGTGTTGTCATCTCATTGGAGGCAGTCAGCAGAGATCTTCAGCACTTTGAGTCATTATGCTGAAGTGAGATAAACACAAAGCTGTCGAGCAAGGTGAAGAATGTTATCAGGCCAGTGCAATTATAATCCGTGTAGACAGGACTGTAACATTGTCACTTATTTAGCGGCTTTTCACGGCTGCAAGATCACAAAAATTAGTTAATATATCTGTTAAGAGATCACCTAGTAGTGCAGCCACAGGAAACACTCTGGTCAGGTTTACATTATGGTGCGCCCCAGTTCCAATTTATATGCTAAATTTAGCACGTAGTGGTTTCTTTCCAGACCAGTAGTTCCTACCTCAACCCCCAGGTGCCGGAAAAATGTTGAGGTAGGAGACAGTGCAGACACCAAGGGAGAGACAGCTCATGACTTCTGAGACTAGTACCACCTGTCTCCACGGAACAACTGAATCAAGCTCAGCACTGCGAAAGAGAACAATATCGTCTGAGGAGATCCATGTGAGGATCTCTGGAGCTTTTAAAATTCATGTACATACAGATAGAGACCAAAGCTGGACACCATCATCATTTTAATGATTTAGTATTCATCTTGATTGTACATCCCTACCATCAAACTATGAATTAACACATGCGGATATCATTACACTTTCAAAATCTGCAACTGAAAATATGTCTTATATTCTAGGTTCTTCAAAGTAGCCACCTTTTGCTTTGATTACTGCTTTGCACACTCTTGGCATTTTCTTGATGAGCTTCAAGAGGTAGTCACCGGAAGTGAAAACCATTTACGGTGACTACCTCTTAAAGCTCATCAAGAGAATGCCAAGAGTGTGCAAAGCAGTCATCAAAGCAAAAGGTGGCTACTTTGAAGAACTTAGAATATAAGAAATATTTTCAGTAGTTTCATATTTTTTTAAGTATATACAGTAATTCCACATGTTTTAATTCATAGTTTTGATGCCTTCAGTGTGAATTTACAATTTTCATAGTCATGAAAATACTGAAACATCTTTAAATGAGAAGGTGTGTCCAAACTTTTGGTCTGTACTGTATATGAATATTAACCAACACGTCTCTAGTGATTATAGTTCATCTAATGATGGAAAAAACATTTTCCTTACAAGCGGACTTATCGGTGCCTGCAAACTCTGATGCCGCTGTGCTGATCACACTGCAGTTCTACACATTGTCTTTTTTGACCCTGTACTCCTGTTTCTAGAGCGGTTTAAGTGATCCGCGATATTCAGGATGTACTCCGTTTGGCGGACGTCACCAGCGTGCAGGAGGATGTGATTCACGTCGAGAGCAAGTGCAGATAAAGCAGTATCTCTCCAGCACATTGACCCTTTCAAGCTGACATAACCAGGGATGTCCCGACAACCGAGGCAGAAGCAGACACAGTACAGTGGATGGGACATCAGCCAGTCATAGTTTTTCTGTGCCCATGGCTGGTAGTAGAACAAGCAGTGCTACAAATGATTGTTTCTGTGGGCTATGCTTTCAGGAAACTGCCAAAACTGGAAGCGTGAGATGTAACCAAACTGACTGGAGGCAATGATGTGGAATATGGCAAGCAGGAAAGGTAAAAACCATGACAAACTTGTATGGGGATCACTGGGGGGGTTATTACTAGTAGTCAGCAGACATTTTTCATTGTATAGTGAAGCACAGTCTTTTTGGTGTCCCTATGCAGAACAATGTAATGATGTTCTATGCTGTGATTTTTCTTCACAATGATAATTTATAGGCAGTGTGTCACAATTAATTACCTTCTTGCCATGTTTGTAGTCCAATACAAGGCAGTACAGGACCAAACACAATCTATGACTTCCCATAATGGCAATACACTGTATGCATGAGTGACTTCCATACCGCCCTGTCCAATCTAATGCTCTCCTAAATAATATACACACTGAAGATTTTCTAACCAATGTTAAAACCTGCCAAAGTAACTCAATTAATGCTTAGGATAATATACCCTACCAACTTTAGCAAGGAAAGAACATACACAAGCTGTGAATCTGTATGGCTGTACTCACAGATAAGGCATGCACAATAATCTGCTCTGGTGATGTTGGCGAGGTGTTTGAGGTCAGGGTCACACCTTGGTTGGATGTCAGCGTTAACGGAAGACTTTGGGTAGAACTTGTCTGAAGGATGAAGGTGCCTGAGGTGCCACTTGGCTGTAAATAAAAGGACTTGGGGGAAGATATAGAATTATCAATTAAAATAGAGGATTGATATTATCCTTTCTTTAGTAATTGTTACATTGGAGAGAAATAACTCATACATTGTGCTATGAAAAGTATAGTCACCTACTTACTGGTAAGATCTCAAACGTCTGCAGCGTTCCTGCTGATAGTGCGTCTGGGTCAGCATTAGGAGAAGAGGATTCAGGCGAGGCTAGAATAAAAGGAGAACGTAACTATCAGCTGAGAAGGGCTAAAAACCAGAGATGACCTCCAGTCATGTCATTAATGTATTTCATTATTTATTTTACGCACTTACATGATGCCATTAATTCCACAGCGCTTTGCACACATTAACGGCACTGTCCCCATTGGGGCTCACAATCTAGATCCTCTATCTATCTTTCTTTGGAGTGTGGGAGGAAACCCATGCAAACATGACGAGACCATACAGACTCCTTGCAGATGTTCTCCTTGGTGGGATTTGAACCCAGGACCCCAGTGCTGCAAGACTGCAGTGCTAACCACTTAGCCACCTTGCTGCCATGTGTTGAGGTTACAAAAGCAATCTCTAGTTTTTACATAAACTGGTTAAAGCAGCTTCTTGGGGAAAAAAAGATGAATTGTATATTGTAAGGAGGTGGGTTGACAGCAGCAATTAAATAGTTAAACAGCAGCGACAGCGGCTAGTGCCGATTGGTGCTGTGACGGCCATAAGAAGCAAGTATATTACAATCGGCATCTGCTCTGTATGGAGTGGGCACAGCTCCTGACCCCACTCCATGCACACACACATCCTGACTGTAACGTACAGCCGCTGGCGCCAAGGGGTTAATATCTATAAATATTAGATAATTATAGCATATTAACATTATGATAGGCTTTATAAGAATATACAGTGCATGCAGTTTGTGTTAGCAGCAATACATTCCCTGGTGCTTACAAAGGTGCGTGATTTGTACAGGGATCTGTAACGAAGCCATTGAATTCTGGGGCAGATTTGGCCTCTCCTCCAAGTGAGCCACTCGGATCTGTACATGCTGCACGCTGGAGGATCCGCTCTGGGACTGGATGTCCACTTTGTTCTCTAGCTCCTGAGCACCCAAGAGAGTAGTTTGGCTTTCATGCAACTGCCTCAGTCCTTTTATTAATACTGAAAAATAAAGAAATCCACTATTGTAAATCAATCTTTAAAGAAATGCCATAGCAATGTTCCTAAATGACCGCGAGTGCCGAGATGGAGGTTACTGAATCGGCCATCTGAGCTGTGAAGCACTGACAGCTCATTCACACTAATGGTTAATCTGCGGCAAAGAAAACTACTATTAGAAAACGAAGCCCTTCTGCCTCATTGTAGACACAGCAGGTGTTTTGGGTCCAGGGGCTGAGGCCCCATAGAGCGCCTAATCAAACCTTTGGTTCCTTTGGGCAATTTTTGCTTCCTCTCAGGTTTTACAGAAAGTACTTTTATATCAACATACATCTTGCACATCGCCTTCAGAGGGAGAGAGCCAAAAGAGATGCAGCGCTCCCCACTTCGTTATGGGAAAGATTGGGGTTTTCAGTACTTAGACCCTGAAAACTGGAACACTAGAAACCCTTTAAAGTCGCAGAATATTTTGGCCTTCAGGACGATTTTTGTTCTATTTGTGCTTTCCAAGACATACCTCTTTTATAGCTCCATTAACACAGCCATTTAAGGGCTTGCTTTTCGTATTTTCATAGTAAATGTTAGTATTTTTTTTTTCGGTGGAGGGGGATGGAAAAAAGCACATTAATTTATGGTTCTCTGGGTATTTTTGATTTTCCTGAATATATGGCATGTTAAAATTAGATTCCATTTTTCCCTAAACACAGTTCTGCACTGTATTATATTATGGCAATTTAATTACAGTCAAAATAACATATCCTACTGGGAACTTAAACGAGGCAGACACCGGGTCTGTTTTTAGGACCTCGGATGTGCAGAAGTAGTGGTATCAGGAGCCCCGTAATTAGGTAAATCAGTCAGCATTGTCCGTGGCATCTACATGGTTTAACGGCCGGGATCAGAGTAATCTGCATTCACAGTATTACTGGTTTTATGAAAAAAAAAGTGTTGAATACATTGTCATCAGGTACTTAACAGAAAGCAAATCACTGATAAAATCACTATACCTGGAAAGGACACATCTTTGTGGTTTGCAATCTGCCGTTTGACAGTCCACCATTTACTTCTGAGCCACTGCGGAGATCGAACACTGCTCCAACCTTCGGCCAATATATCCCAGTTAATGTCATTTTCATCCAACACACCAAGTTCTGCTATTCTAGTTGAGAGGAGAGGAATATAATGACAGCAATATATAAAAATGTTAGTTTTCACAAAACACCAGAGAAGGAGAATTCTTCACTGCTATTTGCTAATTTAGCTCCATCTATAATATTATATTGATTTTTTTTTAATTTAATTCAGCATTTGATAATGCAGCGGAGAAATGTGAAAAAGTAGAGAACATAGAGAAAATCAGTAAGAGAATTCCTGATTGAATTGAAGGTTGCACATTATAGTGCGTGCCCCATTTCTATCATAATCTGCTACTAAGTGAGCAAAGTTTAGCGGAAAGGAATCATGTAGGTCTCAACAAAATTACTATAATATATTAAAATTATGGCGCAAATCTATTACTTTCTGGCTTACGTGTAAGGAAAGAAGGCCTAATTTACTAGGTGTGTACTTCTAATAACAGGCAAATCCTACTTTAACATGCTAAAAAATTCAGGTTTTAATAAATTCCCCTCGTGCTGAAAGGAACACTAAACTTAACTTAGTGCATACAATACTTCATATATTTCTCAGTTATAATTGTAATATGAGATAAAACTGGAAAAAAGAAAGGGAGAAGATTAAAGGGGTTAACTTGGACTTTGGTTATTTTTTCATGTGACGCCAATAACGGCAGGTAGTGGCTAACTACATGCGTGTACATGTGACGATCTCTGCCAGTTCAGGTGCTGTCTCTTCTCCTTCCTTTGACCTCATGTCAACAGTTCTTATATTCCGGTCTGCCCTGTCGATGTCGTGGTGATTGACAGAATGCAGTTGACATTGGCAGTGACACTTCACTGATATAACAGAGCAGAAGAAAAGAAGCTGCCCTGTAGGAAGCAGGAAAATTTGCCAGCAGGAATGGTCCGTGACCACTCTGAGCCGGCAGAGATCGTCGTAGGGCAGCACAGTCAGGTAGTTAGCAACTATCTGCCAGTAAGTCCACATATGTAAAAATAAGCAAAGTGCCTGGAAGTCCTTTGAAGATGACGTGTCAGCTCTTCCAAAATTTGCACAGGCATAGACAAGGAGTAAAATGATTATAGCCAAATTAAAAAGTTGTCCACAATACAAGCATACCTTAAAATTAGGTTGATTTCATCTCCTTTGGTCCATTGTGTTCCACCACTTTGCTTCCAATTCAAATAGTTCAACCACTTAGAGCGGCATTGCTTCTCGGAACGTGTCCCCACTCGTTCCGCCACTGAAGCCCAGGAGACCCCCTGTGTAACTATATCCCCACTTTCTGTCCCAGTAAGTTCATGTACAACATCTGTTAAACGTCGTTCTTCTTCATCGGTCCATTTTCCTAAAAGCCAAATACATAAACCTATGAAGAAAGTCTGTGAGACAACTGGCCAAATACCAGTAAGTTGTCAAGGCTTGTGCTAGACGAAGGCAAAGTTGTCTGTAGACTGGCAATATGACAGTAGGACACATAGGCATGACACAAAGAGCTGACGAGCTGCAACTTATCTCCAGCAGGAAACATCTAGACTTTACGAACGCTTCTCTGATATGTACTGATACGATGGACAACTGTAGACTGACTGGCCATAGCTTTACAGTAATGTAATAGCTGCAGTCTCTCGGACTGTACACTAACTGCGGATTTTACATTAGACTGTACTGAAGCAGATATACAATAAATGGTGGCATAGGTGACAGCAGCTTTTACAGCACACTGCGGACAGAATCGCTGCACTACTCACAGGAAAAAATATGCTCGACATCCAGGCCACCTGCAACTGCCACTAGAGGGAGGCAACTGCACTCGTTGTACGCCAACCTCAATAATAGCACCGGACATTCACAAGCTCCCTCTAGTGATGCAGGTAGCCAGGAGATTATGCTTTACAGGACAATTCCTAAAATTGCTAATTTTAGCCTATTCATGGTATAGGTGATAACTTACTGATTTTTGATACCCCAATGAATCCCAAGTACATGGCTCTGAAATGCACTCGACTTCCTTTGGCATTCAGAGACGATGAATGAAGCGGTGACATGCATGCAGGGCAGTCCGTTTATGCCCTACAGGACATTTCAGAGCCCCGTTCTTGGAATTGGTGGGGGGTCCCAAAAGTTAAAACACCATTGAAGGTGGGGTTTTGACCTCTGTGGATAGGCGATAACTGGGACTAATACTTTAAATCTTAGTCAATGCACCCGGTTGTGAAAAAAGGGACTTTGGCAACAGCCTGTTCAGATAAAAATACATAATGTACTTATGCAACTCAAAAGCAAGACCAGTACAAATCCATCTGAAATGAGAACTTTTTAGTGGCAAAGACTTGCACCTGTTTTACAGGTTTCCTTCATTAATCGACAACGATCCTTTACAGATGAGGCACTCCGACCCAGAGCAGCTCCGATTGTCGCCCAGTCATTCCCATGTTTCACACGAAGCCTGAATAAGATAAAAAGTAATCACATTATTAGATAATTCTTTTGGTGGCACTGCAGAGAGATGAAACATTTGCTGCTATGCAGCCCCAAAGATTACAGCTGGCCATTGAGGTTTACAGCACTGAGACAGCCGTGACCAGTTTATCTATTACTATACTGTAACGAAAGGATGGCTATTATAGCCATTATTATCACTGCACACATATTTACATGTGACACAGAGATGGCCAATTATCCATGCACACACATCCCCCCTTCTCTAAAAGATCAACCCTGTCTATAATTGCTGTGCAGGCAGAAAGAAGAAAAATATCATTGTCCCCAGGTTGATAAACGGGCAAACTGAATGTTCAGTCCTTAAATTTAGACTAGCAATAAGTCTGAACACATCACCCCTAGAGTTACTCCACTTAGTGATCTCAAAGGAGCAAGATGGATTCAGTAAATAAAGTTTATTCACTTTCAGAGGATAAAGGTCTGTCCTGGACATGTAACGGGCACACAGATACAGGACTGACCACAGCTAACTGACCACAGCTACAGCACAGTATCACAGCTACAGCACACTATCACAGCTACAGCACAGCATCACAGATACAGGACTGATCACAGCTACAGCACAGTATCACAGCTACAGCACACTATCACAGATACAGGACTGATCACAGCTACAGCACACTATCACAGCTACAGCACAGCATCACAGATACAGGACTGATCACAGCTACAGCATCGTATCACAGCTACAGCACACTATCACAGATACAGGACTGATCACAGCTACAGCACAGCATCACAGATACAGCACAGTATCACAGCTACAGCACAATATCACAGCTACAGCACAATATCACAGCTACAGCACAGTATCACAGATACAGGACTGACCACAGCTACAGGACTGCATCACAGCTACAGCACAGTATCACAGCTACAGCACACTATCACAGCTACAGCACAGCATCACAGATACAGGACTGATCACAGCTACAGCACAGTATCACAGCTACAGCACACTATCACAGATACAGGACTGATCACAGCATCACAGATACAGGACTGATCACAGCTACAGCACAGTATCACAGCTACAGCACAGTATCACAGATACAGGACTGATCACAGCTACAGCACAGCATCACAGCTACAGCACAGTATCACAGCTACAGCACAGTATCACAGCTACAGGACAGTATCACAGCTACAGCACAGTATCACAGCTACAGGACTGATCACAGCTACAGCACAGTATCACAGATACAGGACTGATCACAGCTACAGCACAGCATCACAGCTACAGCACAGTATCACAGCTACAGCACAGTATCACAGATACAGGACTGATCACAGCTACAGCACAGCATCACAGCTACAGCACAGTATCACAGCTACAGCACAGTATCACAGCTACAGGACAGTATCACAGCTACAGGACAGTATCACAGCTACAGCACAGTATCACAGCTACAGCACAGTATCACAGCTACAGCACAGTATCACAGCTACAGGACTGATCACAGCTACAGCACAGTATCACAGCTACAGCACAGCATCACAGCTACAGCACAGTATCACAGCTACAGGACAGTATCACAGCTACAGCACAGTATCACAGCTACAGGACTGATCACAGCTACAGCACAGTATCACAGCTACAGGACTGATCACAGCTACAGCACAGTATCACAGATACAGGACTGATCACAGCTACAGCACAGTATCACAGCTACAGCACAGTATCACAGCTGCGGCTTGCAACAATACTGATAGCACATTGGAAAATTGAAATGGAAATGAGATGCTTTATTTACTGAAATCCTAATAACTTCTCATTGGCAAAAGCCAGCACAATTTATTTCTGAGCTTAAAAAAGTTGTCCAATTAAAACAATTTTTTTCTCCATTCAGATCAGGGAATTTTTATATCCGTTTCAGAAAGGTGTGGTGAATCGGATGCCCGAATGGCATTCCATTATCTATGGGGCTGCCAAAAATACGGATTTTTGTGTTACTCACCGTAAAATCCTTTTCTCCGAGACGCTCATTGGGGGACACAAGACTGTGGGTGTATGCTACTGCCGCTAGGAGGCTGACACTAAGTAAACATAAAAAAAGGTTAGCTCCTCCTCCGCCGTATACACCTCAGCACTGGCCGCAGGCAAACCCAGTTTAGTGCAAAAAGCAGTAGGAAGCTAAAGAATAAATCAGTGTTAACACAGGTACAATATATCCAGAAGTAAATCTACTGATATAGACCCAAGAAATAGAATTAACTCCAAAACGAAGCCATCCGGCTATTAGGGAGGGTGCTGTGTCCCCCAATGAGCGTCTCGGAGAAAAGGATTTTACGGTGAGTAACACAAAAATCCGTATTTCTCCTTCGTCTCATTGGGGGACACAAGACTGTGGGACGTCCAAAGCAGTCCCTTGGGTGGGAAACCGACTCCACAGTGTAATTTATGACAGGCATTGCCTATAGGTGCGCTACCGCGCCCTGAAGAATCCTTCTACCGACTTGCATCCGCTGAAGCCTGAGTATGGACATTATAATGTTTGGAGAAAGTATGCAGACTGGACCATTTTGCCGCCTTACAAACCTGTTCCGCCGAAGCTTGATGCCGAAGAGCCCAGGAAGCACCCACTGCCCTGGTGGAGTGAGCCTTGATTCCTGCGGGAACCACAGCGCCTCTGATGCGGTAGGCCTCCTGAATGGTCAACCGTATCCATCTGGCTAAAGTTGACCTAGAGGCAGCGAGTCCCTTCCTGCGACCCTCGGGGAGAATAAACAGCGTGTCCGTCTGCCGAAAGGATGCCGTCCGAGATACATATCTCCTGAGTGCTCTCACCAGATTCAACGTATGGAGAGCCTTCTCCACTCGGTGCGTCGGAGCTGGGCAAAATGAGGGCAAAACAATGTCCTCATTAATATGGAATGAGGACACGACCTTAGGCAAAAAAGGTGGTGTTGGCCTGAGCACTACCTTATCATGATGGAAAAGTAAGTACAGAGCTCGACAAGACAGTGCTGCCAGCTCCGAAACCCGCCTTATGGATGTTATGGCTACCAAAAACACCACTTTCCATGACAGGTATGTCAGGGAAACCTCCTGAAGAGGCTCAAATGGAGATTCCTGCAGGACTCCTAGGACCAGATTGAGATCCCAAACCTCTAAGGGAGCCCTGTAGGGGGGTACTATATGGACAACCCCTTGAATAAAGGTCTTAACCTGCAAATTAGACGCGATTCTTCTCTGAAAAAGAACCGACAAGGCTGATATCTGTCGTCTAAGAGTACTTGGAGCTAGACCTGAATCTAGGCCCGCTTGGAGAAAAGACAGAATGTTTGGAATTGAAAACAGAAGCGGGGAACAACCCTGTTCCCTGCACCATGCAAAAAAGACCTTCCAAGTACCATGGTAGATACGAGCCGAGGTGGGTTTCCGAGCGCTAGCCATTGTAGCAGCGACTTTTTTGGAGAATCCAGCCCTGGTTAGGATCCAAGATTCAACGGCCAGGCCGTCAAACACAGGACCGCTGAGCTCTGGTGGTAGACTGGGCCCTGGGAGAGAAGATCCACGCGTTCTGGCAGACGCCAGGGTGCGTCGGCGAGCAACTGTACTAGCTCTGCGTACCATGAACGACGCGGCCAATCCGGAGCGATTAATATCGCTGGGACTCCCTCTAACCTGATCTTTCTGATCACCCTTGGGAGCAGAGCTATCGGTGGAAACAAGTATGGAAGGTGAAACTGATTCCACGGTAGAACCAGGGCGTCCACTGCAATTGCCTGCAGATCCCGGTATCGGGAGACGAAGTTGGGCACCTTGGCGTTTATCCTGGAGGCCATCAGGTCCACATCTGGGGTTCCCCAGCGTAGGCATATCTGCTGAAAAACCTCGGGATGTAGCGACCATTCCCCTGACGCTATCCCCTGACGGCTGAGGAAATCCGCTGCCCAGTTCTCCTCGCCCGGAATGTGGACCGCTGATATCACAGAGTGATTTCTCTCTGCCCAGGTCAGAATATGTTTTACCTCGTGCATGGCCACCCTGCTGCGGGTACCCCCCTGATGATTTATGTATGCCACCGCCGTGGCATTGTCCGATTGTATCCGGACAGGGCAGACAGCCAGATGATGGTGAAAACTCTTCAGAGCCAGCCGAACAGCTCGGATCTCTAGAACATTGATCGGGAGGGTTGATTCCTGCCGACACCATGTCCCCTGGGCTGTATAGTGACGAAACACTGCTCCCCATCCGAGAAGGCTGGCGTCCATTGTGACTACCAGCCAATGGACTGGAGGAAAAAATCGCTCTTGGAGGAGAGTGGTGCTGTTTGTCCACCATGTAAGCGTCTGTCTGGCCTGCAGGGACAGACGGCACCGAAGATTGAGCGAGTAAGGGCTCCTGTTCCATATTGCCAGGATTGCATGCTGGAGGGAGCGGAGATGGAACTGGGCAAATGGAATGGCCTCGATTGCCGCCACCATCCTTCCTAGGACCCTCATGCAAAACCGGATGGTGTGAGGTATCGGTTGGCGAAGGACCCGTACCTCCTGAAGGAGAACTAGGGCCTTGTCCGAGGAAGAGTTATCAACCCCTGAGCAGTGTTGAAGATCATCCCAAAAAGGTGATCTTTCGAGATGGCACAAGAGACGACTTTTTTAGATTCACCAGCCACCCTAAGCGAGCAAGGGTGTCTAGCGTAATGTTAACACTTTCCTCGCAGGCTTGAAAGGACGGACCCTTGATGAGTAGATCGTCTAAATATGGTAAGATGACTATCCCCCGGGAGTGCAGAATGGACACAACAGCAGCCATAACCTTTGTGAACACCCTGGGGGCTGTGGCTAGCCCGAAGGGCAAGGCTGCGAACTGAAAGTGAAGATCGCCGATGGCGAATCGAAGAAACCTTTGATGAGGAGGGAATATGGGAATATGAAGATATGCATCCTGAATGTCTATTGACGCCAGAAATTCCCCCTTTTCCATGGCTGCAATGACCGAGCGGAGAGACTCCATTCGGAAATGTCGAATCCTGACGAATTGGTTCAGACGTTTTAGGTCCAAAATAGGCCTTACAGTGCCGTCTTTCTTGGGTACTATGAACAGATTGGAATAGAACCCTTTACCCTTTTCGACCTCTGGTACAGGAACAATGACCCCGCTGCACCGAAGAGATTCGACCACCTTGAATAAGGCGTGAACCCGGGAATCTTTTTTGGGAAGACGCGAGGGAAAAAAATGATTTGACGGCAGGCTGATAAATTCTACTTTGTACCCTGAGGTGACTAACTCCCTGACCCACTCGTCGTGAGTAATTGATAGCCAAGTGGGGCGAAACCAGAGTAAGCGGCCGCCTACTCTGGACGAATTGACCGGATTCTGCCTCCAGTCATTTGTCCGAATATCTTTGGGGTTTAGACCCTCTAGATCTTGGCTGTTGAGATCGCATTCTTCCCAAAGGGTTGGTCTTGTAGGAGACCTGGCGATCTCTGGCCTGATTAGGTCGACCTGTGCCGCTGGAGGTGGCTGTCGCGGCCCAACCTGTGTTACGAAAAGCCCTAAACCGAGGCTGAAGTTGTCGGCGAAAAGGCTGTCTAATCTTTTGCTGAGGAAGGAAACTGCTCTTCCCTCCTATCGCATCAGATATGAGCTGATCCAGCTTCTCGCCAAATAACCGGCCACTCTGATACGGTAAGGATGTGAGTGATTTCTTTGAGGTTGAGTCCGCTCGCCAAGTTCTTAACCACAAGGATCTTCTGATAGCAATCGCATTAGCAGCAGCTAGAGCTGCGGAATTTGCCGCATCCATGGAAGCGTTAATTAAGAAGTCTCCTGCAAGAGCTATCTGATTAGAGATCTCAGTTACCTCAGACGGCACTTCTATTCCGTGGAGAGCTCTATTTAGAGACTCCGACCAGGATATCATGGCCTTAGCAACCCAAGTTGCTGCAAAAGAAGGAGTGAGAGCAGAGCCTGATGCCTCAAACACTGAGCGGGCCAAGCTCTCAATCAGACGGTCCGTTGGATCCTTGATCGAGGAACCGTTGGGAAGAGAGAGAAGCGTCTTAGACGCTAAACGCGACACCGGAGGGTCGACCGCAGGAGATTCCGCCCACTTCTTCAGAAGTTCGGGAGCAAAAGGATATCTGGTATTAATAGCCTTTTGTCCTGCGAAGGCTTGTCCGGCTTTTCCCGGTGGCGCTGCACCAGCTCTTCAAACTCAGGATGAGCACCAAAAACCTTATGAGTTTGCCTGGCTCGTTTGAAGGACACCTTATTTCCAGAGGCCAAGGTGGACTCATCGTCTACCCCCAGGGATTGATTGACAGCTTCAATTAGACTGTCAATTGTCTCCTGACAACTTGGTGCTTCTAAATTGAGGGAACCTTCAGAATCGGAGTCCGAATATTGATCACTCGCCTCCAAAGGTGAGGGAGAGCGAGAAACTGAACTGAAGGATGCCGAGGCCCCGGATGGCATAGGCGACGCAGTGTGGGTTCGCTTCCCCTGTGTCTGCCTGGTAGAGCACGGCCCCTGCAGGCCGGAGGTTCCTGAGACGTAGCCAAGACGGATGAACCACTGTCCCTGCTCCTATCGGGAGCTTGAAGGGACTCGATTGCTCTCGTTAATGACGCCATAGATTGAGACAGAGATAGGGCCCATTCCGGGGGACCTGACGCACTGGGCTCGGCTATGGGTGAGGGCTCCTGAGCCCGTTCGGAGTCACAGGCTTCACAGACCCGATTAGTCTGGGCGTGCGGAAAAGGGGACCTACAGGCAATGCATGCTGTATACAGCACCGTGTTCTGGACATACTGGATCTGTCACAGAGTTCTTCCAGCAATTATTTGGATGTGGCGGTGCGGTGTAGCGGAGTGGAGCGCAGCGAAGCAGAGCAACCAGGCTGGAGGTAGTAGCACTTACCCCAGTCCTGTATCCCCGAATGTCAAATGATGGGGTACCCGTCCTGCGAAGCGCTTGCGTCCACTGCTGTAAAAGGTCACTGGGCGCAAGAGAGAAGACGGAGGCTCCAGACTTCAAAAAAAGCGCGCTTCCCTTTCAGAGGGGGCGTGCCTAAATAGCCGAGCCTAGGGGGAGGGGTCACGAGGCGCGGCCTAGCGCCGTGCAAAGCCGGGGACTCAATTTCCGGCCGCGGCCTAGTCTCCGGCCGAAGCCGGGGACTAAATTTCCGGCCGCGGCCTAGCGCTGGCCGAAGCCGGGGGCTAAATTTTTGGCGGCGGCCGCCCAGAAAACGGGGGGCGGGCCGCCGAAAGATGACACTGTTTAGGGGGAGGAGCTCAGGCCGGGGACCGGAGCCCGGCCTCCTGCTCCTGGCTGAAGCCAGGCTGAATCACCTACCGCCTCTCTGGGACGGAGCCCGGCCGATCTTCTCTCACCAGCGAAGCGCTTGTTCCTGACCCTCCAGCACATCCCTCGGCCCCACACCGATACCGTGGCTTCTCTGAAGGTGGGTTCGGGTTCCGTCTCTGGCCGTAGCTGCTTGTAGTGGACTCTGTCCTTTTAGACAACATTCCCAGCGTCTCGCCCAGTCTCAAATTAGAGGGGGCTTGCGGAACCAAAAATGGGGGACGGTGCAGGCACCCTAACTCCATCACCCCTTCGGGGGATGAGGAGAGGGACCGTCCGCCTCCTTGCAGCACCGCAGTCTGGCATTGGTGGTGCAGTGGGGGCCGCACGGACTATCTCCTGCCACTGTGCAGCCTAGGGTTTCAATACTCTAGGGTGGTCAGGGCTGAGTCCGGCATCGTGTCGCACGTTGCGGGAAAGGATACGTGGAGGCGACACTCCACGTGCTCGCCCGTTGATGGTTTGGGGAGATCGGACTCCTTCAAAAGGGTCCGTCGCCCCTATCTCATCTTCGTGGGAAAGTTGAAGGAAAAAAAAAAAAAAAAAAATGGTCTGGAAGAAACCAGACGTGTGCCTCCATCAGACACTAAGCATGAACTGGTTTGCCTGCGGCCAGTGCTGAGGTGTATACGGCGGAGGAGGAGCTAACCTTTTTTTATGTTTACTTAGTGTCAGCCTCCTAGCGGCAGTAGCATACACCCACAGTCTTGTGTCCCCCAATGAGACGAAGGAGAAAAGAGCCAATTGGTGGGGGTCACAGTGGTTGAACCACCACAGATCAAAAAGATATCGTTTTAATCAGACAACCCCTTCACATCTAAAAATATATAACTTAGGTTACTTACTCTCTCAGTCTTTCGATTTCTGCATGTGTGTATCTGCAAAACAAGAAACACTCCAAATAACCCTGTATTCTGATGACGGCATGGCAACTAAAATATCAAAATCCAGGGAATACCATTTACTAAATAAAAGTAGTTTAATGATAACACTATCCTATACTGCTAGAACAAGGTTACATAATTAAATAAACCTATACACTAAAACTTGCCAGGGTCAATCATTTAATATGGCCATGATCTCCACTGATATTGATATTCTTATGATAGTAGACTGGTGCTGGTGCCATACCCGATGCCCACACTGATCAGCCGTTACCAGCTCTGGCTACATAGGGGAGTGCTCATCAGTGTCAGCAGCCACTACACAACGTACAGCGCTGTGCTGCTCCGCTCTGGTCACTGCTGGTAACATCTGGTATTGATGACCGATCACGTGGATAGGTCATCAATACCATAGTAGTGGAATGCCTTTTTAGTAGAGCAGAGTAAACATATAGATGAAAAATGCAGACCTTAAAGTGACTCAGTGCCTGAAAATACACTTTATATAAAAGCTCGCTGACATGAGATGAGGTTATGTGTCAGGAATTACAAGGGACAATTTTCTCTATAGTAGCAGACATTTGCCTAGTCAAAAAACAGCATGATGGTTCAATCAGATTTAACCTTATGATCTGCTCAGATAAAATCCACAGTGTATTATAGTAAGGTAAATGGATGAGGTTTTACAAATCCACTTTATATTAATCCTTTTGTGAATTTGTTACACTTTCAGAGTAGTATGTGTGATTCAGCAACCAAATCAGCAAATATATAGATGAAGTATTTACGGCTGATCTGCAGCAAGACCAACGTCAGATTTACAACATGTGAACTTATTCTGATTTTTCCCATTTCACAAAAAAACAAGCCATATATGTATAGTAAGATAATGCAACAAATAATGATACCGTGTCCATTACTAGGTAAATAATTACAATACAAAAAATTGCCTTACTTTCCCACATGGTTCCTGTCATCATACATGCGAAGAACTCTCCTGTACACAGCGAAGAGAGGACGGTTCAAGCCCCAGGCTATTGTCCGGTAGAAATCTTTCCTCTCATCCTTGGACATCTCAAAAATGATTTCAGTAGCATCTTTAACACCGTGAGCCTATATAAATGATGAGACTGATCAGTGAAACAAAGGTGACATCTTTATGGTGAACAGTTTGCTTTTAAATGCATGTAAAAAGTGATAGTGGTGGTTGTCTGCCCGTTTTTATTTTACAAAGGGCCAAAGTGTGCTGTAAGAAGAGTAAAAAGGGCATAGGAACCTGCTGCTCCTCTGTCTAACTGCCCGGGTTCCCCGACGGTCTCCGCTCTTCCTCTTCAGGTGTGATCGGCAAGTGAATGCTGCAGCCAATTACTGCCCCGGCTGTGAAACTTTGCTCACCGCTGTAGCCACTGATTGGCTGCAGAGGTCACAGGCGGACAATATTTTGAAAAGTAGAGGGGAGACGTGTGTGAGATCACTAGGCAAGTATATGCTTTTTTATTATTTTTAGAGCACATTGGGACCTTTATAAATTAAAAAAAGGAATAGGTACCACATTTAGGTATAAAAGATATGGCAGAAAGATGTCTTGGTTGTAGTTGTGCCCATTGCTGATTAACTAAACATATTTCATGGTTATAATGCATGATTAGGTTTCGCTGGTTTTGTGTTCGTACAGTGACAATACATAGTAATGACTACTAGTACCTTCAGGTATCGTTCAATGTTGCTCATTAAAATTGAAATTTCCTCCTTAGACCACATGCCTTGCTTCCATCTGTGACCTTAAAAATGTATAGATTAATATGTGTCATCAAAACCATTCTGTGTACAGCAGCTATTCTCTGGACAATAAAACTCAAAATTCGGAATAACCTGGAGATGTGGATGAAAGGCCAAGATGTAGCTTTACTTTCTCCATGGGAGAAGAATGATAACTTGGACTGGCAGGTAAAGTTTGCACCTAAAAGGTGGCTGATTTTTTTTACCAAGAGTTCCCCAAAAACAAATAAAAATATTGGAAGCCTTAAAGGGAACCTGTCACCAGGTTTGGCCGATATGAGATGGGCCACCGTCTTTCAGGGCTTATATACAGCATTTATAATGCTGTATATCTGCCCCCAACCCGACCTGTAAGAACTGAAAAATAACATTTATTATACTCACCTGCGGGGCAGTCCGGACCGAGGGGTGACGCTCTTCTTGGTCCGGCACCTCCCATCTTCTTGCGATGCCTGCAGTGCGCAGGAGATGGGCCTCTCTGACCTTTCCTGGTGCCTGCACACTGCAGCATTTGAGAAGTACGCCTGCGCAGGAGCACGATGCCAAGCAGACTGTGTGGATGATGCAGGGATGCGTCATCCACATGAGCCAAGGATGAGGATGGCATCGCAAGAAGATGGGAGGCACCGGATCAAGAAGAGCGACACCTCTCAGACCGGACCGCCCCGCAGGTAAGTATAATAAAAGTTATTTTTCTTCTCTTACAGGTCGGGTTGGGGGCAGATGTACAGCGTTATAGAATGCTGTATATAAGCCCTGAAAGGCGGTGGCCATATCTCATATCAGCCAAAACTGCTGACAGGTTCTCTTTAAAGCTTACATACAAAAAAAGCAAAAAAATGAAATTATGGCACCAATAATAACTATTTTTTTATCTTGCCACACTAATTTAAGTAGGTGAGAAAAAGGTGTAGAAATAAAGCTTATTTATGAGTAACCTCTCATTAGATTCCTGTATCACGGTCAAGTCGGCTTTTCAAACTCTGTTTTGCCCAAAACGCTGCAGAAACTTGCTATAACCACCAGACAATTACTACAGGTCTTTCAAGATACGGACACACACTGAACTTTTATAACACACATGGTGAGGGCAATTTACTTCCCATCTGTCACCTTAGTATGCTATTTTTATTTCTATTTAGCAACCTTAGTTTTATTACTTCATCTGTGAATCAGCCATCATTTTCCTAAGAGGTGCTTTGAAAATTTTCCAAAATTGGTAGCAATTTAATCAGGTTGCTTTTAAGCAGTTGTCTTTGGAGTATGACCCTGTCTGTTAATACTAATACTAATAGTGATTCTTTACATTGAGATCTCTCTCCCGTCCATGCCAGCATCCATGTCAGTGAGGTGGAGTAGGGAATAATCCTTATTGTCATGGCTGGTGTAATGGTGCTTTGTGCATTACATCTATCCCAATAGTGTCCTACACAGGAGATTGTGCTGATGCTGTGTTGGACTCTGGGGGAAAAGTGGCAGGGGTTTAGGCGGAGTTACAAGTTTGTGCTCACTGCTGGCTTGCAGCCCAGTATAAGCAATGAGAGGAAATGTAGTAAAAAGGGAGCAGAGGATTCAGAAGAGGAAGTACAACAATGCTTATACCAGGGCACAGGAAGAGAAGCAGAAAGACATGAATCTTGGCAGAAAAAGTATATGGGCTTCTTTAGGAGCATTATCCTTAAGCATTTATGGCAAAAACAGTAACTGGTTCAGGGTAGTGGACAACCTCTTTAAATGAAAGACACATAAAACTACATCTGTGAATACCGCTTATGGCTGGTATTATTTTCACCAGGCAAAACAAAACGTTTTACCTCCAGATCACTTTCTTAAGGTTCATCATGTGACAAATACAAGGCCATGATGATTTAAGACCAAGACCAGAGATTTACCTTTGTTGGTGAGAGAATCTTTGTCTTCTTTGCTGGTGAACCAGGCACGACTGACTGCAGACACCTCATCATTACCTAAAGGGGAGATCTCAACAAGCTGCTCGTTTTGAAGTATCTAGAAATTAAAAATAAAGAAAGTTGAATATTTATTAAACCCATTTTAATCGTTTCACAAATATTTACTGACACAGTGACATGAATCTGAAATTATACATCTTATGTAAATGTCTGGAGTAGTGAAAATAAATATTAATGCATATATTTTACAAGATTAGAATCAGGTAGAGGAAACACGGAGAAGAAAGACTAAATTATTTACCAGTAATGGGATTTTCATGAAGCCATGACAGCACCGCCTGAGAGAGGAGATCCGCCATTCAAGGACAGGAAACCTATAGAATAAAAGGGCGGCACTGCTCCACCGCAGCATGAGAGGACACCACTTAAAGGTAAACTGTCACCAGGAATAATGCTATTACCTAGTGATGAGCGAGTATGCTCGTTGCTTGGGTGGTCTCAGAGTATGTGGAAGGGCTTGGAGATTTAGTTACTAGGCTACTAGACAGCCTGAATACATGTGGGGATTGCCTGTTTGTTAGGAGTTAATCTGCAGGTTAACAGATTTGATGCTGTCTGGCGTCTGCACGCAGCCTGAATGCAGAGGGGAGAAAATGATCTTTATTCTCCCCACCAGCAAGCGATATCCAGTGAAGTGGGGCGGCGCCAGTTCAGTCACTACTGTGAGTATACAGATCGGCGTTGTAACTGCGCCCCTGACACTGGCTCCACATTGCGTCCGGCTGTCAGTCAGGGCAGGGAGCGCAGTTACAACTCCACTCTGTATACTCAAAGCAGTGACTGAACTGGAGCCGCCCCTATGACTGAATACCGAAGCTGGCGGGAAGAATAAAGATAATTTTCTCCCCACTGCATTCGGATGCAATCAGACGCTGAATAGCATCATAACGCAGTTAACCTGCAGATTAACCCTATATCTGCAGGTTAACAGTGTTATTACAGGTTCCCTTTAATAGTTATTTACACCTTTAAAAGAACAACACAATGTTTTCTTCTAAACAATGCGTGAATCCAACACTATGAAGGAAACAAAGTGACCACCCCTTACCAGTGAAAGGAGGGAATATAAGGGTGCTGTCATGGGTTCTGGAAAATCCCATTACTGGCAAGTAATTTAGTCTTTTCACATTACTCATGACAGCACTACCTGAGGGAATTACAGAGAAACTTTAGTCTTAGGACAGGACCACAGCCTGTAGAGCCCTTCTCCTAAAGGAAAGATCAGCAGAAGATCCCAAATCAAGTCTATAGAAGGTGCAAGGTGAAGACCGTGTTGCAGCCTTACATATTTGCTCGATGGAGACATCCACTTTCTCCGCCCAAGAGGTTGAAATAGACATAGTAGAATGAGCTTTCAGGTCTCCTGAAACTGCCCTATTATTTGCGGAATAAGTTTACCCTATAATCTCTTTAATCCATCTAGCTAGTGTACTTTTAGAGTCTTTAATACCTTTTTAGGACCCTGAAAGGAAATAAAAAGCAATTGACATCTTTACCAGGTTGTTGCAGCTGAGATATACTCTCAGACTTCTCCTTACATCTAAAGTGTGGTATCGTTCTTCCTTTGGCTTTTCAAGATTGGCACAGAAAGACGGGAAGTAAATCTCCTGACTTCTATGGAACTTGGACGTTATCTTGAGAAGATAGGTTATTTCTGAAACCAGCCTATCTTCTAGGATCTGTGTAAATAGAGGATTAACAGACAAAGCTTGAATGTCACTGAGGGCCCGTCTCCACGGGCCGTATTGTCGGCGCTTTGGACGGAGCGGAAAACCAGTCCCGCCCCCTTCTGTACGCGTGGTGATTCCCGATGTGTTCATTGAAGACATCCGGAATCGCCGCACCCAATACATAGGACTGTGTTCTTTACCTTGCGGAGACGGAGTGTCGCTGCAAGGTAAACAGACATGCTGCGTTCTATAAAGACGCGCCGCACGTCCGGAAACGCAGGGAAGCCGTATGCGTGTTTGCACGTATAGTGGAGACGGGAATTCATAATATCCCCTCCACTATGCTGCAACATCTGGACTCTGAGGATTTAACGCTGCGGCTGTACGCAATGTTCAATCTGCAGGTAATTCAGATTAAATCTGGCACGTTGAAACATACACTTACTCTCCATGCCGAAGTCAAGGCCACCAGGATGAGAGATACTGTAAGGACCTTAAAAGACGTTGAATCCATGCGTTCAATGGAAGCCTTTGTTAGAGCCTTAATCGCCAGATTCAGATCCCAGGGTGCCATCTTTGGATTGGAAGCAGGCCTAGATCCAACGCTCGCCTTAATGAACGTAGAAATCCACCGGTTGGCCAGATCATAGTTATATAAAGCACCCAGAGCATATAAATGGACCTTAAGAGTACCAGTGGATAGTCCTTATTCTAGCCTTTCTGGAGGGATTCAAAAATGGTTTTGACCAATACTCAGTGCTCTACACCTGCCCCTGAGCTGATCAGAAATTCCCTACATGTCCTGCAATATATTTATGTCATTACTGCTTTCCTCCTCAGCAGAAATGTGACTAAATTTGGCAAAGAACTATCTTTTAGAAGCTTCCTTTCAAATGTCATACTGGAAAATGCATGTTGAACACTTCAGGATGTAGAATTGGATCTTGGGACAGTAGATCTGGAATCACAGGCAAGACACACAGCTCGGTGACTGACATCATTCTCATTCAGTAAGCAAACTTGGAGATGAAAGTGGATATAAAACCTAGGCTGCTGAGGATCTAATATACGAGGATATATCGTAGGATAGGAAACCAAATGCGGTATGTATGTGGTTTTACATGTCAATGCATTTCAAGGTGATCATACCTCTTCATCAGGACAAACCATAATGATAGGGTACAACTTGAAAGAATTCAGGAATAGTCAGTACATTAAAAAAGAGACCCATTTTTTGAATGTACTATTTATTTCCACATTCTGCTTGCTACCATCCCCTGGGATCCAGTGAACAGAATTTTCTTACCTTTCTGTTCTGCCTGCAATAATATATATGTCTGGAATCCCCCATAGATCAACAATCTGATTGAATACTCGCCCGTTCAGTTGGATGAGGCTCAAAAAGTCTGCTTGCAAATCTCTTCCCCTTTATGGTTCTGTTAATGGTAAGAGGTGAGACTCCACCATCTGAAAGATCTGATCAGACAGTGTTATTAGGGATCTGGGCCTAGTACAATCCCCTCCCACCTCGATAGTTTATGCAAGCTACAGTTACTCTGTTGTCTGGAAAGACCTTTACATGGTGAACTTGTATAGATAAAAGGCACTTTCTTAGTCTGATTTCACATTTGCGTCTGTGTGAGCAGCGTTTGATTCGCATAGATCCACATGCGTCATGCGTACATATCTTTAACATGGTGTACGCAGGGAGATGCGTTTGCATGTGTTTCCGTACGCATACGTCATTTCGCGGTGTGTGGCGGTGTCCAGCGAACGCAACATGTTGCATTTTTTTGAAGCATCAAAAATCCGTCAAATATGCGCAGTTATGTGCATGCAGATGAGTGTGTCAAAAAAACGCACTACTGTCTATGGGAACGCATTGGTACGCATGGACATGCGCATGGATCTGTTTGATGCGCATGGACTGCGCATGTCTAGGAACTGATTACAGCACCTGGAAATATTGAACGCATGCGCATAAACAACACAAACACATGCAAAAAAGCATTTTTTTTTGTGTCATGTGTAAGGCCCTGTGCACACGTTGCGTTTTTAGATGTGTTTCCGCTGCGTTTTCCAACGTGCAGAAACGCATCCAACCCGCAGCACAGTGCACATGCAATGTAATCCAATGGGAACCGCAGATCTGCTGTGCACATGCTGCTGAAAAAATGGTTTCGCCGAGCTTTATTTTTTGCAGCATGTCAATTCTTTGTGCGAAACTGCAGCGTTTCTGCGCCCATTGACTTGCATTGAGTCGGGCACTTCCGCAGCAAAACCGCAGGTCTAAAAAAGATCTGCGGTTTTGCTGCGGGTGAAACCGCTGCAGTTCGGGAGGAGGGAAGTGTGTGGGCCGAGTGTGGGCGTGTATAGTATGCGGGGCTATGTGTGTGGGCCGAGTGTGGGCGTGTATAGTGTGCGGCGCTATGTGTGTGTGCGAGTGTGGGCGTGTATAGTGTGCGGTGCTATGTGTGTGGGCGGTGCGTGGGCGTGTATAGTGTGCGGCGTTATGTGTGTGGGCGGTGATTGTGTGCCGGTGTCTGAGTGATCGGTGTATGTGCGGCGGTGTGCGGGGCTGTGTGCGTGATCGATGTGTGTGTGCGGGCCTGTGTACGTGATTGGTGTATGTGTGGCGGTGTGCGGGGCTGTGTGCGTGATCGGTGTATGTGCGGCGGTGTGCTGTGTGTGTGTCTCCGCGTATGCAGGCATCGCAAGTCTCATCCAGCTATGCCTGCTACAGTGACAGTGACTGACATTAGCCAATGATGGGACAGTAGTAGTCCCATCATCCGGCTAATGTGCTGAATGTAAAAAAAAAACAAACACATACATTACATACAACATATAACATACACATGACATACAGAACATAGAGTATATACTCACCTATTCCCGACGCCATCGATCTGTGTACCGCTCTGCCGCCGGGAGAGAATGACGTCACTACAGTTCATTCTCTTATGGCAATGCTGGGTGAGAAAATTCCCACGCAGCATTGCCATAAAGTGAGAGAATGAACTCAGGTAAGTTCAGTGATGCACTGCAGGAGCTATTGTCTCCTGTCAGTGCATCACTGGGAGGTCCTAAAGAGCAGTGGCATGACCTGATGTCACTGTTCTATAGGGGAGACCGTCGTGGGACATTCGTTATTAATTGGACTGCGTCGGACAGGGAGTATACGGTTGTTTTATTATTTTACGTTTTAATTACAGGAGATCGAGGGCGTCGCTTGGATCTGAGCGTATAATAAAGATATGAAAACCGTCTTGTGTTTTATTTCATTAAAATAATTTATTCTTATGCGTGTGGTTTTTTTTTTAACCCTTTATTAATATAAGATTAATAATGGACAGGCGTCTTATTGACACCTCTCTATTATTAACCAGGCTTATTATCACCTTACAATAGCAAGGCGATATTAACCCCTTATTACCCCATATCCCACTGCTACAGGGGAGTGGTAAGAGAGGGGCTAAGTGCTGGAATTGGCGCATCGTACAGATGCGCCAATTCTGGGGCGTGCTGGGTGCTGGTATTTTTTTAGCCAGGGGGGGCGTCAATATCCATGGCCCCTTCCTAGGCTATGAATATCAGCCCGCAGCTGTCTGCCTAGCCTTTCTGGCTAGAAATTATAGGGGGACCCCACGTCATTTTTTTGGGGGGTCCCCCTATTTTAATAGCCAGTGAAGGCTAGCTGCGGGCTGATATTCACAGCATGGGAAGATCCATGGGTATTAACCCCTTCCCAGGCTAGAAATACTGGCCCCGGCTGTCGGCTTTCCCCATTTGGCACAGAAAATTGCGCGGGAGCCCACGCCATTTTTTTTCCTATTTTTTTTTTTATTAACTATATTGCATTAAGATTTTGTGTGTGTGTTCGTGTGTGTCTTTAACTATTTATGTACCATTTTATCTATCATCTATCTATCTACGTATATATCTTTCTGTCTATCTATGTATCTATCTTTCTATATATATTTCTAACTATTATCTATCTATCTATGTATTTTCTATCTATCTATCTATCTATCATATCTATCTATCTATCTATCTATCTATCTATCTTCTATCTGTGGTGTGTAATGGAGTGTGGGTTGGACAAATGTAAAAGAGGAGGTTGGACAAGAAATGACATCACAAATCTTTTTTTTTGTTAAACAACATATCTTTAGTTAGCTGTCAAAAACGCATACAAAAACGCATGAGAAAAAGCATGAAAAACCGCGTCAAAACCGCGTCAAAAAAGGACACGCGTTTTCTGCCAAGAGGTGCGGATTCGGCGCAGAAAAATCCGCAGGCAAATCCGCAACGTGTGCACAGGCCCTAAGATGATGTGGATAAAAAACGCTGCGTAAACATGCATTTGCGTATGCAGATGATTCGCTGCGCATATATACGCAAATGTGAACTTAGCCTTAGAGACTGCCTTAATGTCCAAGAACTTCTTTAGGTTGGAGGAGCCGCCTCTTTCTTCCCTCATCTATCAGCCCTGGCCCAGGAGTTCTCCCGGATTGTGCTCCCCATCTTTGAGGGCTTGCATCTGCAGCAATGACCCACGTTATCTGATTCATCCAAGGTACTAATCTGTATACATTTTGTGTCTCCAACCATCAAAGAAGAGACTGAACTTGGTTGGAAAACTTACTTTTTCTTCAACAACAATTCAAAGCATATTTGTTTGCCCGAATCTTCCATTGCAACAAACAGGCATATATCTATGACCCTGCTACTACTGGAATGACTGGATGGTCTTAATGAAAACTTGTCATTCGTCCCATTTTTGTGAACACTGCCTCCTTTACTGTTTGGTGGTATTATTTTCATCAAGTGTTTTATTTCTTTATGTTTTTGATTTTAACATTCATCTTTTAATCTTCCAGTTGTCCTCTCTGTTATGGATGAGATTGTTCCATTGCTTCGCAGTATACAGCCGCTTCAAGCTATACGGAAATGTATGATCCCCTTTTTTTGAAGAATCTCTTCGCATCTTTCAAGCCATGATGCCTTAGTTATCTGTCTTGTGTGATATGTATTCATTGTACCCCATGTTATATGGTTTTCCTGTATTTTGCTAATCATTATTTATGTCCTATACAGCACATATTTGCATGGGCATTGTAGTGACATATTCCTGCTTATTATTACTATGGATACATGATATGTATTTCCATATAGCGGTTCTGCTGGCATTGATGTTTTGCTGCATCATCTTGGGCATTTTAGCGCATTCTTTGTATGTGTCTATTTCCAGTGGTTGCGGCCAATCAGTCCTGTATGTGGCGCACATTTATCCAGGTGGGGCCCCACTATGGTTTTTGTGTTTTCCAGATACTGTGGCTGATTGTTTCCAGTACACCATTGTCCTTCTTTATCATTTTTTATTTATTTTCTTTTATACTTACCCTTTCCCTGTTGCCCTCTTACAATATGTCAGCGATCTCTTCATGTAATTACTGTGCATGCGCAGGCAAGTCCTTACTTCCCCTCCCCTCTGCACACGTCCTCATGCAGGAGGATGTGACGTTTTACTAGGGGAGGAGTCAGCCTGTGCCGTCTAGCAGTCTCGTCATCGCCAAATGTTTATCGGTGACGGTATTTATAGAGGTACTCTTGCAGTCATGTTTACGCCCCCTGAGGAAGGAGCACCCAGGCTCCGAAACGCGCGTCGGGGAGGGCTGGATGTCGCTCTGCTTACTTTGAGGTATACCGTCATTACAGCTACTATGGCACTTGTACGCATCTCCATGGCACCATATGTGACATAACATTATATCAATGATTGATTATATATATCTGCATGTAGTGCATTATATTCTGCACATTCCTATATAGCCGTTGTAGCCTACTATGGCACGTGTATGCATCCACTTGGTATTCATTGCTGCATGCTGCTTGCTATATAAACTGCACATTTATAGATATAGATATTGAGCCTTGTGCTTTGCATACTTATGCACAGTCATTATATGCTGCCAACCTAACATTTCACCTGTGTTACATTGTTTGGATATCAATCTACTTGTCTATAGTGTTATGCATTTACACCGTATGCTTCTGGTGCTAATTTAGCACCACAAGTTTTATTCTATTTTGCAATATCGGATTGATTTGTGTACCTGTGTCATTTCTTATGTGCCATGTTCATCTATTTTTACATTTTTCTATGATGCATTGTTTAAATTGTGAGCATTTTTGCGTCTTCCTGCCCATTGTTTTTTTCCACTTGGTGTTTCATACTACCGCCATATTGTAGCACTTCCCTCTTGCCATCCCTGTTTTTCCCTTTTCTCTCGTGTTGTTTTTATTGTTTTTTCAATAAAGTTTTCTATTTTTTGAGACTATATGGCTGTTTTTCCTTGCGATATTTCTGTATTAAGTACAGTTTGTCTCTTTACTATGTCCAATATGCACATGTTTATTTAGCACAGTTCTGTTTACTGATTAGCTGTACATGTGATATGTGGGTTATTACTAATTTTTGCATGTCTATTTCTGTGTTATGCACAGGCTACTTTCTAGTGATTACCATGGACTATCGGGCCAAAGAAACTTCTTGGCTTAATTCGCTGGATCAGGTGTTTGGTACAGGGGAGGTTCGCAATTGAATGCAGCTGATCATAGCTGGGACGACAAGTTATCCAATGTTAAGACACTCCTGGAGAGGAGGTCTAGGATTTGGTGGAACAGGACCTTTCTTGAAAAATACGTCAATAATCATATGATACCCAGGGGCTTGAGAGTGAGGGTGATCCCCACCTACTTTGTGGAGGATGAACAATTTATCAAAAAATGGGAGGATGCATGTAATTTGTGTTCTTCCACTTTTCTTCAATTACTAATCGGCTTTAATTCTAGCACCCTAGTGGAGCTGGACAAATCCATCGATGCCGTCCAGGCAGATATCCGCAAAGGCTGCCCCGTTGAGAGATTGAGCCAATTTGAATTGAGTCTTGATAAATCTATGGACCTCTTGGTGAAAAAGATTCAAGAGAAACAACTTAATAATATAACCGTGACCTTAAAGACTACCAGTCTGGACGTGTCTATCTATGGAGAAAGCCCAATGTACCTAAACTACACAAAACTTCCTCTATATCCTCGATGAGTAACCAGTCGGAGGCTTCATACACCTCGGCTGCATCTTCTTCTATGTTTGATGGCCACAAATTGCGGGACCATTCTACCATCCATATAAAAGACGTCCTGGAAATTCGACAGAGCCGGATCGGAGAGATAACAAGGTTATTAATTTAAGTCATCATCATCTCAATGATGTTGATTTGTCCTTGTTGGGGAGAGGGTTTTCTTTCTCTCCCACTCCGTCTTTTGATACCTTCACTGCCATTAAAGATCTTCACATCTTTGCCAGATCTTTATTATTCAAAAGATATTTCTTTAATAATGAATTTCATACTTTGTTTCCTACAGAGGAGGAACAGGAGGCCATAAGAACCTTGGAGGAGTTAGCAAATGAATCCATTGCAGTAGGAGGTAAGATCCCTCCATCAATTTTACCACGGTCAAAAAAGTTTCCTCCACTCTCTACGTGTGCCAGCATTGATGTATTTGTCCGGGTGGTGACGGATGAATTTATGAAGTTTCCCAGATTTGGTAATACTGACAATCTTTCTAAGGAGGAGAGGATACGTCTGAGAACTCTCCAAAACCTTCCCGATGTAGTGCTGAAGCCAGCAGACAAGGGTGGCAATGTCGTCATCTGGCCCAAACAAATGTATGTTGCGTCAGTTGAATGTCTCTACCTGTTACAAGAAATTGACATACAATCCTCTTTCAGCCTATTCTGATCAACTGGCATGCATTGTCAATAGGGCATTGAATGACGGCATTGTCACCAGGGAGCTGGCTTCGGCACTCATCGTCAAGGAACCTACCATTTCGACCTTATATCTTTTGCCAAAAATCCATAAAAATGAAACGTCGCCACCCGGTAGACCCATCATTTCTGGTAGGGGCAACTATTTAGAAAACGTCAGTCAATGGATTGATTATCATTTGCAACCCTTGGTCACTGGCCTGCCTTCCTTTCTTCAGGACACTGGTGACTTACTGCGCAGGGTCGACGGATTGTGCCTAGAGGGTGATACTCTTTTAGCATCCATGGATGTTGAATCTCTCTACACAACATCCGACACAAGGATGGTCTCCAGGCCATCCGTTTCTTTTTAGAGACCTCCAACTTACATATCAATTTGAGAGACCTCATCCTGGAGCTATTAGAGTTCACTCTCACGCACAACTTTTTTGTGTTCAAAGGATCCTTCTACCTACAGCTCCAGGGGGTGGCAATGGGCGCGGCCTTTGCGCCCGCCTATGCCAACCTCTTCTTGGGGCTGTGGGAGAGGGATCTTTTCCTGTCAGACAAACAGGGGTCGATTAGCCGGGTTCCATTATGGACCAGGTATATCGACGATATCTTCTTTGTCTGGCAGGGCACCTCCGTCGACCTTGTGCAGTTTGTATCCTCACTTAACAACAATGAACTTAATATCTATCTGACATTGGTGTGGGATCCTAGCTCTGTCGATTTCCTGGACGTCACTATCCGTAAAGATTCTAGTGATTCATCCAAACCGACATCTTTCGCAAGAAGACGGCGACTAACACACTTTTACATGCATCCTCCTGTCACCCTGGTCATATTATTCGTGCTATCCCTGTCAGGCAATTTCTTAGATTAAGGCGTATTTGCTCGACGGATTTAGATTTTGAGTGTCGTGCTAGAGAGCTGAAGAATCGTTTCCTGGCACGTGGGTATAGTGGCCGTTGCATCAAAAAAGCCTACCATCGTGCCAAACATTCTTCACGCAATAATCTCCTATATAGTAGTACCGCTGATAATGCTGACACCCCTAAGATACCAAGATTTATCACGTCTTTCATTCACAAGCCCATAGGATGAGGTCAGTGATCAATAAAGCTTGGCCCATCCTACAAGCTGATCCTATTCTCAAAAAGGTTATTCCAGAACGCCCTGCTATCACGTTTAGGCGAGCCAAAAATTTGCGTGATCGTCTTTCCCACAGCCATTACTCAGTGACCACTCCTACGCATTTCCTCAGTTCTGTGTCGGGCACGGGTGGATGTGTCCCGTGCGGGAGGTGTGTCGCCTGCCCCAACATTGTCCATTGTAGCAGTTTTTCTAATGCAAAGGGAGACGTGTCATATAAAATCAAACAGAGAATTACATGCACCTCCCGCTACGTTATATATCACGCCACTTGCCCTTGTGCCTTGATATATATTGGACTAACTACGAGACAATTGAAAGTCCGTCTCAGAGAGCATGTGTTGGGCATACAGGCGGCATCCTCCTGCACGGACATATCCACCCTTAAGACACTTCCCAGACACTTTAAGGAACACCATCAGTGTGATGGGTCATTGCTCAGGGTTTGTGGGATAGACCTCCTTAATATCAATATCAGAGGCGGCAACCTATCGAAGAGATTGTCTCAAATGGAGACACGGTGGATTTGGACCCTGGGGACCATCGTTCCAGATGGTCTTAATGAAAACTTGTCATTCGTCCCATTTTTGTGAACACTGCCTCCTTTACTGTTTGGTGGTATTATTTTCATCAAGTGTTTTATTTCTTTATGTTTTTGATTTTAACATTCATCTTTTAATCTTCCAGTTGTCCTCTCTGTTATGGATGAGATTGTTCCATTGCTTCGCAGTATACAGCCGCTTCAAGCTATACGGAAATGTATGATCCCCTTTTTTTGAAGAATCTCTTCGCATCTTTCAAGCCATGATGCCTTAGTTATCTGTCTTGTGTGATATGTATTCATTGTACCCCATGTTATATGGTTTTCCTGTATTTTGCTAATCATTATTTATGTCCTATACAGCACATATTTGCATGGGCATTGTAGTGACATATTCCTGCTTATTATTACTATGGATACATGATATGTATTTCCATATAGCGGTTCTGCTGGCATTGATGTTTTGCTGCATCATCTTGGGCATTTTAGCGCATTCTTTGTATGTGTCTATTTCCAGTGGTTGCGGCCAATCAGTCCTGTATGTGGCGCACATTTATCCAGTGGGGCCCCACTATGGTTTTTGTGTTTTCCAGATACTGTGGCTGATTGTTTCCAGTACACCATTGTCCTTCTTTATCATTTTTTATTTATTTTCTTTTATACTTACCCTTTCCCTGTTGCCCTCTTACAATATGTCAGCGATCTCTTCATGTAATTACTGTGCATGCGCAGGCAAGTCCTTACTTCCCCTCCCCTCTGCACACGTCCTCATGCAGGAGGATGTGACGTTTTACTAGGGGGAGGAGTCAGCCTGTGCCGTCTAGCAGTCTCGTCATCGCCAAATGTTTATCGGTGACGGTATTTATAGAGGTACTCTTGCAGTCATGTTTACGCCCCCTGAGGAAGGAGCACCCAGGCTCCGAAACGCGCGTCGGGGAGGGCTGGATGTCGCTCTGCTTACTTTGAGGTATACCGTCATTACAGCTACTATGGCACTTGTACGCATCTCCATGGCACCATATGTGACATAACATTATATCAATGATTGATTATATATATCTGCATGTAGTGCATTATATTCTGCACATTCCTATATAGCCGTTGTAGCCTACTATGGCACGTGTATGCATCCACTTGGTATTCATTGCTGCATGCTGCTTGCTATATAAACTGCACATTTATAGATATAGATATTGAGCCTTGTGCTTTGCATACTTATGCACAGTCATTATATGGTGCCAACCTAACATTTCACCTGTGTTACATTGTTTGGATATCAATCTACTTGTCTATAGTGTTATGCATTTACACCGTATGCTTCTGGTGCTAATTTAGCACCACAAGTTTTATTCTATTTTGCAATATCGGATTGATTTGTGTACCTGTGTCATTTCTTATGTGCCATGTTCATCTATTTTTACATTTTTCTATGATGCATTGTTTAAATTGTGAGCATTTTTGCGTCTTCCTGCCCATTGTTTTTTTCCACTTGGTGTTTCATACTACCGCCATATTGTAGCACTTCCCTCTTGCCATCCCTGTTTTTCCCTTTTCTCTGTGTTGTTTTTATTGTTTTTTCAATAAAGTTTTCTATTTTTTGAGACTATATGGCTGTTTTTCCTTGCGATATTTCTGTATTAAGTACAGTTTGTCTCTTTACTATGTCCAATATGCACATGTTTATTTAGCACAGTTCTGTTTACTGATTAGCTGTACATGTGATATGTGGGTTATTACTAATTTTTGCATGTCTATTTCTGTGTTATGCACAGGCTACTTTCTAGTGATTACCATGGACTATCGGGCCAAAGAAACTTCTTGGCTTAATTCGCTGGATCAGGTGTTTGGTACAGGGGGAGGTTCGCAATTGAATGCAGCTGATCATAGCTGGGACGACAAGTTATCCAATGTTAAGACACTCCTGGAGAGGAGGTCTAGGATTTGGTGGAACAGGACCTTTCTTGAAAAATACGTCAATAATCATATGATACCCAGGGCTTGAGAGTGAGGGTGATCCCCACCTACTTTGTGGAGGATGAACAATTTATCAAAAAATGGGAGGATGCATGTAATTTGTGTTCTTCCACTTTTCTTCAATTACTAATCGGCTTTAATTCTAGCACCCTAGTGGAGCTGGACAAATCCATCGATGCCGTCCAGGCAGATATCCGCAAAGGCTGCCCCGTTGAGAGATTGAGCCAATTTGAATTGAGTCTTGATAAATCTATGGACCTCTTGGTGAAAAAGATTCAAGAGAAACAACTTAATAAATATAACCGTGACCTTAAAGACTACCAGTCTGGACGTGTCTATCTATGGAGAAAGCCCAATGTACCTAAACTACACAAAACTTCCTCTATATCCTCGATGAGTAACCAGTCGGAGGCTTCATACACCTCGGCTGCATCTTCTTCTATGTTTGATGGCCACAAATTGCGGGACCATTCTTACCATCCATATAAAAGACGTCCTGGAAATTCGACAGAGCCGGATCGGAGAGATAACAAGGTTATTAATTTAAGTCATCATCATCTCAATGATGTTGATTTGTCCTTGTTGGGGAGAGGGTTTTCTTTCTCTCCCACTCCGTCTTTTGATACCTTCACTGCCATTAAAGATCTTCACATCTTTGCCAGATCTTTATTATTCAAAAGATATTTCTTTAATAATGAATTTCATACTTTGTTTCCTACAGAGGAGGAACAGGAGGCCATAAGAACCTTGGAGGAGTTAGCAAATGAATCCATTGCAGTAGGAGGTAAGATCCCTCCATCAATTTTACCACGGTCAAAAAAGTTTCCTCCACTCTCTACGTGTGCCAGCATTGATGTATTTGTCCGGGTGGTGACGGATGAATTTATGAAGTTTCCCAGATTTGGTAATACTGACAATCTTTCTAAGGAGGAGAGGATACGTCTGAGAACTCTCCAAAACCTTCCCGATGTAGTGCTGAAGCCAGCAGACAAGGGTGGCAATGTCGTCATCTGGCCCAAACAAATGTATGTTGCGTCAGTTGAATGTCTCTACCTGTTACAAGAAATTGACATACAATCCTCTTTCAGCCTATTCTGATCAACTGGCATGCATTGTCAACAGGGCATTGAATGACGGCATTGTCACCAGGGAGCTGGCTTCGGCACTCATCGTCAAGGAACCTACCATTTCGACCTTATATCTTTTGCCAAAAATCCATAAAAATGAAACGTCGCCACCCGGTAGACCCATCATTTCTGGTAGGGGCAACTATTTAGAAAACGTCAGTCAATGGATTGATTATCATTTGCAACCCTTGGTCACTGGCCTGCCTTCCTTTCTTCAGGACACTGGTGACTTACTGCGCAGGGTCGACGGATTGTGCCTAGAGGGTGATACTCTTTTAGCATCCATGGATGTTGAATCTCTCTACACCAACATCCGACACAAGGATGGTCTCCAGGCCATCCGTTTCTTTTTAGAGACCTCCAACTTACATATCAATTTGAGAGACCTCATCCTGGAGCTATTAGAGTTCACTCTCACGCACAACTTTTTTGTGTTCAAAGGATCCTTCTACCTACAGCTCCAGGGGGTGGCAATGGGCGCGGCCTTTGCGCCCGCCTATGCCAACCTCTTCTTGGGGCTGTGGAGAGGGATCTTTTCCTGTCAGACAAACAGGGGTCGATTAGCCGGGTTCCATTATGGACCAGGTATATCGACGATATCTTCTTTGTCTGGCAGGGCACCTCCGTCGACCTTGTGCAGTTTGTATCCTCACTTAACAACAATGAACTTAATATCTATCTGACATTGGTGTGGGATCCTAGCTCTGTCGATTTCCTGGACGTCACTATCCGTAAAGATTCTAGTGATTTCATCCAAACCGACATCTTTCGCAAGAAGACGGCGACTAACACACTTTTACATGCATCCTCCTGTCACCCTGGTCATATTATTCGTGCTATCCCTGTCAGGCAATTTCTTAGATTAAGGCGTATTTGCTCGACGGATTTAGATTTTGAGTGTCGTGCTAGAGAGCTGAAGAATCGTTTCCTGGCACGTGGGTATAGTGGCCGTTGCATCAAAAAAGCCTACCATCGTGCCAAACATTCTTCACGCAATAATCTCCTATATAGTAGTACCGCTGATAATGCTGACACCCCTAAGATACCAAGATTTATCACGTCTTTCATTCACAAGCCCATAGGATGAGGTCAGTGATCAATAAAGCTTGGCCCATCCTACAAGCTGATCCTATTCTCAAAAAGGTTATTCCAGAACGCCCTGCTATCACGTTAGGCGAGCCAAAAATTTGCGTGATCGTCTTTCCCACAGCCATTACTCAGTGACCACTCCTACGCATTTCCTCAGTTCTGTGTCGGGCACGGGTGGATGTGTCCCGTGCGGGAGGTGTGTCGCCTGCCCCAACATTGTCCATTGTAGCAGTTTTTCTAATGCAAAGGGAGACGTGTCATATAAAATCAAACAGAGAATTACATGCACCTCCCGCTACGTTATATATCACGCCACTTGCCCTTGTGCCTTGATATATATTGGACTAACTACGAGACAATTGAAAGTCCGTCTCAGAGAGCATGTGTTGGGCATACAGGCGGCATCCTCCTGCACGGACATATCCACCCTTAAGACACTTCCCAGACACTTTAAGGAACACCATCAGTGTGATGGGTCATTGCTCAGGGTTTGTGGGATAGACCTCCTTAATATCAATATCAGAGGCGGCAACCTATCGAAGAGATTGTCTCAAATGGAGACACGGTGGATTTGGACCCTGGGGACCATCGTTCCAGATGGTCTTAATGAAAACTTGTCATTCGTCCCATTTTTGTGAACACTGCCTCCTTTACTGTTTGGTGGTATTATTTTCATCAAGTGTTTTATTTCTTTATGTTTTTGATTTTAACATTCATCTTTTAATCTTCCAGTTGTCCTCTCTGTTATGGATGAGATTGTTCCATTGCTTCGCAGTATACAGCCGCTTCAAGCTATACGGAAATGTATGATCCCCTTTTTTTGAAGAATCTCTTCGCATCTTTCAAGCCATGATGCCTTAGTTATCTGTCTTGTGTGATATGTATTCATTGTACCCCATGTTATATGGTTTTCCTGTATTTTGCTAATCATTATTTATGTCCTATACAGCACATATTTGCATGGGCATTGTAGTGACATATTCCTGCTTATTATTACTATGGATACATGATATGTATTTCCATATAGCGGTTCTGCTGGCATTGATGTTTTGCTGCATCATCTTGGGCATTTTAGCGCATTCTTTGTATGTGTCTATTTCCAGTGGTTGCGGCCAATCAGTCCTGTATGTGGCGCACATTTATCCAGGTGGGGCCCCACTATGGTTTTTGTGTTTTCCAGATACTGTGGCTGATTGTTTCCAGTACACCATTGTCCTTCTTTATCATTTTTTATTTATTTTCTTTTATACTTACCCTTTCCCTGTTGCCCTCTTACAATATGTCAGCGATCTCTTCATGTAATTATTGTGCATGCGCAGGCAAGTCCTTACTTCCCCTCCCCTCTGCACACGTCCTCATGCAGGAGGATGTGACGTTTTACTAGGGGGAGGAGTCAGCCTGTGCCGTCTAGCAGTCTCGTCATCGCCAAATGTTTATCGGTGACGGTATTTATAGAGGTACTCTTGCAGTCATGTTTACGCCCCCTGAGGAAGGAGCACCCAGGCTCCGAAACGCGCGTCGGGGAGGGCTGGATGTCGCTCTGCTTACTTTGAGGTATACCGTCATTACAGCTACTATGGCACTTGTACGCATCTCCATGGCACCATATGTGACATAACATTATATCAATGATTGATTATATATATCTGCATGTAGTGCATTATATTCTGCACATTCCTATATAGCCGTTGTAGCCTACTATGGCACGTGTATACATCCACTTGGTATTCATTGCTGCATGCTGCTTGCTATATAAACTGCACATTTATAGATATAGATATTGAGCCTTGTGCTTTGCATACTTATGCACAGTCATTATATGGTGCCAACCTAACATTTCACCTGTGTTACATTGTTTGGATATCAATCTACTTGTCTATAGTGTTATGCATTTACACCGTATGCTTCTGGTGCTAATTTAGCACCACAAGTTTTATTCTATTTTGCAATATCGGATTGATTTGTGTACCTGTGTCATTTCTTATGTGCCATGTTCATCTATTTTTACATTTTTCTATGATGCATTGTTTAAATTGTGAGCATTTTTGCGTCTTCCTGCCCATTGTTTTTTTCCACTTGGTGTTTCATACTACCGCCATATTGTAGCACTTCCCTCTTGCCATCCCTGTTTTTCCCTTTTCTGTCGTGTTGTTTTTATTGTTTTTTCAATAAAGTTTTCTATTTTTTGAGACTATATGGCTGTTTTTCCTTGCGATATTTCTACTGGAATGCAGGAAGTTACAGTTCCCAACTGCGACATCGCCTTCCTTACGGTATGTGCACACGTTGCGGATTTAGATGTGTTTCCACAGTGTTTTTGCATCAAATCCACAGAGTAGTGCACAGCCAATGGAATTCAATGTAAAATAAATAATTGCTGTGCACATGCTGCAGAAAATTCAGCGCGGATTTTCAGCGGTTTATTCAGCATGTCTTTCTCTCTCTCTCTCCACAGCACAACTTCACAAATCCGCACACCAAACATTACAATCCGCAAAACGCTGCATTTTCTGCTAAGAGGTGCAGATTCTCCGCAGAAAACTCTGCACACTAATCTGCAACGTGTGCACAAACCCTTAAAGTTTTGGCCAGATTGCTTGATTAATTTTGACATTTAACAAGACACCTTCTTTTCCTCTTTCTCCTTTGGGAGATAACTCTGATTCAATGAGTCTAGAAGAAGACCAAGGAAGACCTGCACTCTTTTAGGTTACAACTTACATTTTTTTTTAAATTGAGTAGCCAACCTAATCTTGTCAAGGTTGCCCTTAACTCTGCCAACTGAGCTCTGCAGTGCTCCACAGACATGCCCACAATCAGGAAATCGTCGAGGTACGGTATCACCAATGCTTCTTCCTTCCATAAGCAAGTTGTGATTTCTGCTATAATCTCCTTTTTAAATGATCCGGCTCTCAGTAATCTGTTTAACCTCTTGAAGTTGTAGCACAGCCAGACAGGACTGGGTTAAATCCTAGCTCTACAGGTTTTAATTTGGGGAACTCTGCACATGATCCAGCTGTTCACCTTTTCAGACTACTAGGAAAGCAGTGCACACTGGATGTGTCCTGGAACTGAACAGAGAGACAAGCCAGAGACTCTCTCTGTGCTGAGTCTGCACAGGGCAGTGTGCAGGGAACCGCAAGTATCACTGGTTGCTATGGACAATAACTTTTTGCTTAGTTAGTGCCTGGACGAGGCTCAGGATTTTGTGTTTAGGATTTTTTTTCCCTCGATGCTGTGCAACCTGAGGAAAGCAATAAAACTACATGTGTTTGGACCAAACTACCTACCTTTGAGAGTGAATCCCTACAAGGTGTGCATTACTGACCTGAAGGTTGCATCTGGTACTAAAAAGATGGGAGAGTAGAACCCCTCCTTTCTTGTCCTGGACCTCTATGGGGACTAATTCCTCTAACATCCTCTCTTGCTGACAACTTTATCTTCCAAAAGGTAGAGGAGAAAACAAGGGGATCTGCTACCTTGGATCTAATCCTTATAAACAGGGAAGAAATGGTTGAGGAGTTAAGAGTGGCTGGGACCCTAGGAGGTAGTGACCATGCTATTTTAGAATTTTGGATAACAAGAGGAGGAAGACCTGTGAAAACTCAGATGTCAACGTTAGATTTCAGAAAGGCAGATTTTAAGGGACTCAGAAAGAGAATTGGAGGGATCCAATGGCTGGATATCCTTAAGGACAAAAATGTCCAGGAAGGATGGAAAATCTTGAAAAATGAGATTCTCAAAGCACAATTGTTAACAATTCCGAAAAGAGTGAAGAATGGGAAGCATTTAAGGAAACCAGGATGGATGAACACAGAACTTAAACACATGCTAAAAAGGAAGAAAGAAATGTTTATCAAATGGAAAGAGGGAGGCATATCTAAAGAAGAATATAATGCCGTCTGCAGAACCTGCAGGGCACAAATCAGATTATCTAAAGCTGACAATGAATTAAGGCTTGCAAGTGACATCAAAAGCAACAAAAAAGGATTTTGGGGATACGTCAAAAGTAAAAGAAAAGTCAAAGATGCTATAGGATTTTTACAGGATGAAAATGCTGAAATGGTAAGACAGGATGTTGAGAAGGCTGAACTGTTAAATTCCTATTTTGCATCTGTTTTCTCTCAGAAAGGAAATGTAACATCAACTGATCTTCACTGTCCTATTAAAGGAAAAGAAGAATCCAGGATATCTATAAACAGAAAGACAGTGAGGAAACACTTAGCTAACCTAAATGAATTCAAGTCTCCAGGTCCAGATGAATTACATCCCAGAGTACTGAAGGAGATAGCAGAAGAAATTCTTGAACCACTGTCCATAATCTTTGAAAATTCTTGGAGAACAGGAGAAGTCCCAGAAGACTGGAGAAGAGCAAATGTTGTTCTTATCTTCAAAAAGGGGAAGAAGGTGGACCCAGGGAACTACAGGCCGGTGAGTCTGACTTCTATACCAGGAAAGATCTTTGAACAAATTATTAAAGAACATGTATGCAAGTACCTGGATAAGAATGAAGTGATTAAACAGAGTCAGCATGGGTTTGTAACTAATAAGTCATGTCAGACTAACTTAATTTCCTTCTTTGACAGAATCACTGACTGGGTGGATCAGGGAAATGCTGTAGATATAGTATATCTTGACTTCAGCAAAGCATTTGACAAAGTATCTCACACAATCCTTATTGAAAAAATGACTAAGTATGGAATGGACAAGGCAACTGTTAGGTGGATTCATAACTGGCTTAGTGATCGGACCCAAAGAGTGGTAGTAAATGGCTGCACATCCAGTTGGAAGAATGTATCAAGTGGGTACCACAAGGCTCTGTTTTGGGCCCTGTGTTGTTCAACATCTTTATCAATGATTTAGATGAAGGAATTGAGGGTAAACTGATCAAATTTGCTGATGACACACAGCTAGGAGGGGTAGCTAATACTAGAGAAGAGGATTTAAAAATATATAAATAAACTGGAGCAGTGGGCAGCAACTAACAGAATGGATTTTAACAGGGAAAAATGCAAAGTACTACATCTGGGCAATAAAAATGATAAAAGCATATACAAAATGGGAGGAATAGGGCTAAGTAACAGCACATGTGAAAAAGACTTGGGTATACTAATTGATCACAGACTGAACATAAGTCAACAGTGTGATGCAGCAGCAAAAAAGGCAAATGCAATTCTAGGATGTATCAACAGAAGCATACAGACTAGATCACGTGAGGTCATTATTGCCCTCTACTCCTCTTTGGTCAGACCTCATCTGGAATACTGTGTCCAGTTTTGGGCACCACACTTTAAAAAAGACATCAACAAACTGGAGCAAGTTCAGAGAAGAGCCACCAGAATGATGACCGGTCTGCAAACCATGTCCTATGAGGAACGGTTGCAGGATTTGGGAATGTTAAGCTTGCAAAAAAGAAGACTGAGAGGAGACTTAATAGCTGTCTACAAATATCTCAAGGGCTGTCACATTGTAGAAGGATCATCTTTATTCTCATTTGCACAAGGAAAGACTAGAAGCAATGGGATGAAACTGAATGGGAGGAGACACAGATTAGATATTAGAAAAAAGTTTTTGACAGTTAGGGTGATCAATGAGTGGAACAGGCTGCCACGTGAGGTGGTGAGTTCTCCTTCAATGGAAGTTATCAAACAGAGGCTGGACAGACATCTGTCTGGGATGATTTAGAGAATCCTGCTTTGAGCAGGTGGTTGGACCAGATGACCCAGGAGGTCCCTTCCAACTCTACTATTCTATGATTTTAACATGATGGAAATGCTAAACTAGGGAAGCCCCATCATAGTAATAGTGACTAAGATATTTTCTTCTGCTGTTTTAATATTTAGTTGGCCTTTCAACCGGTCCAGCCATAGCATCAGGGACCTGGCTGTACATGTTTCTGAAATGGCTGGTTTAAACCTACAGATGATTCCCAAGCTCTCTTCTGGAGACTATCCACCTCCATATCAAGCGGGTCTTTTAGAGCTCCCATATTGTCAAAGGGTAACATTGCGTATCTTGATGCTTTTGAAATGGCCACGTCAATGTTAAGATCCTTGTCCCATATAGCCGAGGAATCTTCCTCAATGGAATATTTGTGCTTTGAGCAGTAGGACAAGAAACCCTTCCTTTCAGTTTTGTTTTTACTCCCTTTTGATGAGAGTGAAGAACTTTGTCATTTACAGGAAGAGTTCACCACTTCACCAGATAGTCTTGTATAGAGAAGACTGACATACCCTCTCTTTGCGTCAATTGCTTGCCAGCCAGACTCTCAGGCTGGTTATTCGTCCTGCCCCAACTGCGTAGCGGCTGCAATCATACAAGGGGAGGCCCATTCAGTTTAGAATGGCTGTTGTCCCCCTGAATTTGATACCTTGCCTTGCACAGTGAACATTCCCTGAGCTTTGTTTTTGTCACACATTTCCTAGGTTTTCCTTAACAAGTTCTGTCACACATTTCCTAGGTTTTCCTTAACAAGGAAAATGGCAAGAAACCCTAATTACAAGGCAAACATTCACAGAGGTCACTTACCACACAGGAGCCGTTTAGCTCCTGGATTATGAGGAACAATCATTTTCTTCCGAATAATCTCCTAAGGAGGCTGTGGGCTTGTCTATCCTGCTAGGACAACCTAAGTTTCCTGGAGCTGCCACCGGCTGCTGCTGAGGAGGGTCTTCACCTAACACAGCGCTGCCATTTGAATTCGGTGCCTCCCCTGGCATACACTGGAAGTGGATCCATCACTTCCGGCACTCATGACATTACCGGCATGCTCGACATCAGGGCATGCTTTTACAGATCTGTGTAAGCCCTGGACAGCGCGGCGGCAGACATACACATCAGTTTACTATGCCGCCGCCATCCAGTGTCCGCTCCCTAGCTTATTTCCCCACTGGAACCACTGTGGTGTCTCCAGGATCCACCAGGGCCTGGTTAAGTCTTTATGTCCCATGACTATCATTATCCTGGACATCTCCAGCTCGTACACTCCCTCTCCAAAGACAGGAAACCAAACTGATGAGGTGAGAGGTGCCAGCCTTTAATTCTATAGGTTTCCTGTCCTTGAAGAGTGGATCCCCTCTCTTAGGTGGTGCTGTCATGGGCGATAAAAAAATGGCAACATTTATCCCTTTCTCAAAATAGATCATCATCCTAATTCAGGTTTATATGTATAGAGCGGGCTCATGACCTGAGCTCACACTATAACCAGGAGATGTCAGCTTTACTGCTCAGCCAGCATCTGCATGTAAAAGCTGTGACTTGAGATAGCTCCAATCACTGCTGTTTAACCATTTAAATTCCATTGTCAGTCCAATGTTGTCACCCAAAGCTCAAGCCTGAATCCAATTTAAAATCTGTGAGTGACCCAAAGAGAGCTGTACACAGGAGATGCCCTCACAATCTGACAGATTTTGAGCGCTACTACAAAAAAGTAGTCAAATATTTCCAATTTTAGGTGCGCCATGCTGATAGACTCCTACCCCAAAAGGAGTGAATGCTGCCATAAATTTAAAGAGTACTTCAAGTCAACAAAGTATTTGTTTAAGGTTGTGGATTTAAATAGTGAGATCGCCAGTGCACGTGTGCGCCATTGGCTCCCCTGCGATGAGATTACGAGGTGCCAATCGGTTGCCATGACAGCCGGGAACCTCCCGAAGACCTCCATGGCTGCTATTTTAGGCCTCCTGTAAAATCTCATAGCAGAACTGTTGAGTTCAAGTCACTTAGTGCCACTAAAAATAAAGCGAAAAATAAATTTCTTTTAAAAATATGAAAGTTGTAATCAACCTCCCACCTTTTAAAATAAGTGTAGCTGAGTCCATAAAAGTCAGATATATGAAAACATAAAATTAATTAACCCGTATGGTAAATGCTGTAAAAAAAAAAATAAAAAAAAATTAAACAGCCAGAATTGTATGTTTAAGTTGCGCACCTTCTTAAAATAATGAAAATAATGTAATATAAAGTGATCAAAACAAGTGTCCCATAATAGCATCAATAAAAGTGTCAGTTCGTCACGCAATAAACAATGCCTCACAGCTCCATCACTAAAAGTTAAATTAAAAAAAAAAGTTTATGGTTCTCAGAAAATTTCTAAAATTAATTTCAGCACTGTAATAAAGAAAAAAAAACAAAACAAAAAAAAAACAACAAGCTTGATATCACCATAATCTTACTGACCTGGACAATCAAGTTGCAAGGATATTTTTATCTTAAAATGGACAAAACAAAAACAAAACTCAAAAAAACAAAGACAAAATTGAATTCATTCACCATTTCAACACACTATGATTTTTATCACCTTGAATGGTAAAGTAAATGGTGTCATTCAAAACTACAATTCATCCAGAAAAAAAAAACAAGCTTTTCAAATGCCAATGGCAAAATACACACGTTGTCAAAATTATTGCTACCCCTCGTTTAATGACAGAAAAACACACAATGGTGACAGAAATAACTTGAATCTGTCAAAAGTAATAATAAATGAAAAATCTATGAAAATGAAGAAATGAAAGTCAGACATTGCTTTTCAACCATGCTTCCACAGAATTTAAAAAAAATAAAACTCATGAAATAGGCCTGGACAGAAGTGATGGTACTCTTAACTTAATATTTTGTTGCACAACCTTTTGAGGCAATCACTGCAATCAAACGATTCCTGTAACTGTCAATGAGACTTCTGCTCCTCTCGACAGGTATTTTGGCCCACTCCTCAAGAGCAAACTGCTCCAGATGTCTCGTGTTTGAAGGTTACCTTTTCCAGACGATATGTTTCAGCTCTTTCCAAAGATGCTCAATAGGATTTAGGTCAGGGCTCATAGAAGGCCACTTCAGAATAGTTCAATGTTTTCCTCTTAGTCATTCTTGGGTGTGTTTAGCTGTGTGTTTTGGGTCATTATCCTGTTGCAAGACCCATGACCTGAAGCTTTCTGACACTGGGCAGCACATTTCTCTCTAGAATCCCTTGATAGTCTTGAGATTTCATTGTACCCTGCACAGATTCTAGACATCCTGTGCCAGATGCAGCAAAGCAGTCCCAGAACATAACAGAGCCTCCTCCATGTTTCACAGTAGGGACAGTGTTCTTTTCTTGATATGCTTCATTTTTCGTCTGTGAACATAGAGCTGATGTGCCTTGCCAAAAAGTTCCATTTTTGTCTCATCTGTCCGTAGGACATTCTCCCAGAAGCTTTGTGGCTTGTCAACATGTAGTTTGGCAAATTCCAGTCTGGCTAATTTTTCAACAATGGTGTCCTCCTTGGTCGTCTCCCATGAAGTCAACTTTGGCTCATACAACGACGGATGGTGTGATCTGATACTGATGTTCCTTGAGCTTGAAGTTCACCTTTAACCTCTTCATGACCCAGTCTATTTTGACCTTAATGACCTGGCCATTTTTTGCAATTCTGACCAGTGTCCCTTTATGAGGTAATAACTCAGGAACGCTTAAGCAGATCCTAGCGATTATGAGACTGTTTTTTCGTGACATATTGGGCTTCATGATAGTGGTAAATTTAGGTCGATCATTTTTGCGTTTATTTGTCAAAAAAAATGGAAATTTGGCGAAAATTTCGCACTTTTCAAATTTTGAATTTTTATTCTGTTAAACCAGAGAGTTATGCGACACAAAATAGTTAATAAATAACATTTCCCACGTCTACTTTATATCAGCACAATTTTGGAAACAAAAGTTTTTTTTGTTAGAAAGTTATAAGGGTTAAAAATTGACCAGCAATTTCTCATTTTAACAACAAAATTTACAAAACCATTTTTTTTAGGGACCACCTCACATTTGAAGTCACTTTGAGGGCTCTATATGGTAGAAAATACCCAAAAGTGACACCATTCTAAAAACTGCACACCTCAAGCTACTCAAAACAACATTCAAGAAGATTATTAACCCTTCAGGTGCTTCACAGGATCTAAAGCAACATGGAAGGAAAAAATGGACATTTTAATTTTTCCAACAAAACTTTTCTTTTAGCATAATTTTTTTCATTTTTACATGGGCAACAGGATAACATGGATCCTAAAATTTGTTGGGCAATTTCTCCTGAGTACACCAAAACTTCATATGTAGTCATAAACCACTGTTTGGGCGCACGGCAGGGCTCAGAAGGGAAGGAGCGCCATTTGACTTTTTGAATGGAAAATATGCTGGAATATTTAGCGGCTGCCATGTTGCATTTGGAGAGTCCCTGCTCCAATCGTTAGCGGACACCATGATGCGTTTGGAGAGCCCCTGTGTGCCTAAACAGTGAAAAAAGCCCACAAGTGACACCATTTTGGAAACTAGACCCCTTAAGGAACTTAATGTGTTGTGAGCACTCTGAACCCCCAAGTGCTTCACAGAAGTTTATAACGCAGAGCAGTGAAAATAAAAAAATCATTTTTTTCCTTAAAAATTATTTTTTAGTCCGCTATTTTTTATTTTCACAAGGGTAACAGGAGAAATTGAACCACAAAAGTTGTTGTGCGATTTGTCCTGAGTACGCCGATACCCCATATGTGGGGGGGAACCACTGTTTTGGCACATGGAAGAGCTCAGAAGAGAAGGCGCGCCATTTTGGAATGCAGACTTGAAGGAATGTTCTGCGGGCGTCATGTTGCGTTTGCAGAGCCCCTGATGTGCCTAAACAGTAGAAACCCCCCACAAGTGACCCCATTGTGGAAACTAGATCCCCCAAGGAGCTTATCTAGATGTGTAGTGAGCACTTTGAACCCCCAGAGCAGTGAAAATAAAAAAATCGTTTTTTCCTCAAAAATGATTTTTTAGCCTGCTATTTTTTATTTTCCCAAGGGTAACAGGATAAATTGGACCCCAAAAGTTGTTGTCCAGTTTGTCCTGAGCACGCTGGTACCCCATATGTGGAGGGGAACCACTGTTGGGCGCACGGCAGGGCCCAGAAGGGAAGGAGCGCCATTTGACTTTTTGAATGGAAAATTAGCTCCAATCGTTAGCGGACACCATGTCGTGTTTGGAAAGCCCCTGTGTGCCTAAACTTTGGAGCTCCCCCACAAATGACCCCATTTTGGAAACTAGACCCCCTAAGGAACTTATCTAGATGCATAGTGAGCACTTTGAACCCCCAAGTGCTTCACAGAAGTTTATAACGCACAGCAGTGAAAATAAAAAATCATTTTTTTCCTCAAAAAATGATTTTTTAGCCCCCTATTTTTTATTTTCACAATGGTTACAGGAGAAATTGGACCCCAAAAGTTGTTGTGCAATTTGTATTGAGTACGCCGATACCCCATATGTGGGGGGGAACCAGTGTTCGGGCACACCTCGGGCTCGGAAGGGAAGTAGTGACGTTTTGAAATGCCGACTTTGATGGAATGGTCTGAGGGGGTCATGTTATGTTTCCAGAGCCCCTGATGTGCCTAAACAGTAGAAACCCCCCATAAGTTACCCCATTTTGGAAACTAGACCCCCCAAGGAACTTATTTAGATGTGTGGTGAGCACCTTGAACCCCCACGTGCTTCACAGAAGTTTATAATGCAGAGCCGTGAAAATAAAAAAGACGGATTTTGGTAAGAACTTACCTGTAAAATCCTTTTCAGCGAAGGAAGGAAGAGAGACACACTAGTCATTAGTGGGTAGGCGGAGCCCAGATAGGATTGACACCTCAGATTAAAAAGAGTGTTGACCGGCCCCTCCAGCTCGGGCTCCTCCTACTCCAGCTTCTCCAGTCGTACCAAGCTAAGGAAGAGCAAATATCACCAGCGAGCAACATAACCCCTTCTGAAGGACTTCAGAGAAAAGACAGGAATACAGGTTATGCATGCAACAGAAAGAAACCACACAGTTCCAGGTACTACTCACTGGACCTGACCACTGCGATGAGCTGGCGATGCTGGAACAGAGCCTTAGCGCGCCGACCTCAGCCAAGATAATCGCTATCAGAGAAGGGTCACGCCGCATCTGAAAACAACAACACACTTCTGCCATGGGAGGGAGCTGTGTCTCTCTTCCTTCCTTCGCTGAAAAGGATTTTACAGGTAAGTTCTTACCAAAATCCGTCTTTCAGCAGCAGATGGAAGGAAGAGAGCCACACTAGTCATTACTAGTGGGACGTCCCAAAGCAGTCCAAAAATTAAGGGTGGGAAAAAAACCAAAAGAGGCAGAATCCCAACAACCTTGATAAATGCGCAACAGGCGCCAAATACAAGTTAACTAGAACTTTAAATTACAGCCGCCTGCAGGACCCTACGTCCTAAGGCTGCATCAGCGGAAGCACTGACGTCCACCTTATAAAACTTTGTAAACGTGTGGACGGAGCGCCAAGTCACCGCTCGGCAGAGCTGAGCTGCCGAGGCCCCTTGATGAAAGGCCCACGATGAAGCCACAGCCCTCGTGGAGTGAGCTCGAATCTTAATCGGGCAAAGTTCGCCTTTAAGTCAGTAAGCCTCCAAAATGGCCGACCGAATCCAACGAGCTATAGAGTCCTTGGAAGCTCGTTGACCACGTCGACGACCTGCTGGAATCACAAAAAGAGAGTCTGACTTCCGAAAACCTTGGGTAACAGACAAATAGAACTTCAAGGCCCGCACTAAATCCAATGTGTGCAAAGCCCGTTCCTTTGCATTCCTCGGGCCCGGACAAAGCGAGGGCAAGACAATATCCTGGTTAACATGAAATTGCGACACCACCTTAGGTAGAAAGTCGCCCTGTGTGCGAAGCACTACTCGATCCGGGAAAACTCCAGGAAGGGAGGCGAGCAGGAAAGAGCCGCCAACTCAGAAACCCTTCTCAACGAGGTGACCGCCACTAGGAAGGCAACCTTCCAAAAAAGTAAAGAAAGGCTAGCAGAGTCCATAGGCTCAAAAGGCCCATGTTGAAGAGCCTCCAAGACAAGGTTGAGCCACCAAGGAGACACAGGCGCCCTCCGCGGCGGAAACTGACGGGTTACTCCGCGAGAAAAGGAACGCACATCCCTACGCGAGGCGATAGCCTTCCGAAACAGCAAGGACAGAGCAGAAACCTGACCCTTCAGAGTGCTAACTGCCAAACCCTTGTCCAGCCCGTACTGCAGAAAAGCCAGCAAATTGGGAATGGAAAAAATCCTTGGGTTCCTTGAAGAACCCGAACATCACGAGAAGAAGGCTTCCCAAGTCTTGTGATAAATCTTAGTAGTAGCCGGACCTCTGGCAGCTCGCAGAGTGGCAATGACTTCGGCTGAAAAACCTCTACGGGTCAATATTTCGGTCTCAAGAGCCACGCCGTCAAACGCAGAGACTTCAAGTCCGGATGACGAACGGGTCCCTGGGTTAACAGGTCCGGGCGAAGAGGAAGTGGGAATGGAGGTGCCGCCAAAAGCGACACCAGTGTCGAGAACCACGTCCTCTTTGGCCAATCTGGGGCTATCAACATAGCCGGGATTCTCTCCAGTCTGATCCGACGCAGCACCAGAGGAAGTAAGGATATCGGCGGGAACACATAGATTAGCTCGAATTGGTCCCACGGAGCCACCAGAGCATCCACCGCCACAGCCTTTGGGTCCTTGAACCTGGACATGAAGGTCGGTAACTCGGCATTGAACCTGGATGTCATCAAATCCACTTGGGGAGTTCCCCAACGGGAGCACAGCAGTGCAAAAAATTCCGGATGAAGATTCCATTCTCCGGGATCCATCTTCTCGCGACTGAGGAAGTCCGCCGTGATATTCTGAACCCCTGGAATGTGAATTGCAGAGATGACTGGCACTCTGGTCTCGGCCCAAATCAGGATCCGAGACACCTCCACCATGAGCCTGGAACTCCTCGTCCCGCCTTGGTGGTTGATATACGTGACCGCCGTCGCGTTGTCTGTCTGCACTCGGACTGGTAGACCGCTCAAAGGGACCGTCCAGTGTTGGAGGCAAAGAAAATTGCCCTCAATTCCAGGATGTTGATCGGTAGAACAGACTCTTCCGATGACCATACTCCCTGAATCCAGATATCGTTCCAGACACCCCCCCAGCCCATCAGGCTGGCATCGGTGGTTATGACCGACCACCTCGGGGGAGGAAAGACTTCCCCATGGGATAACGCTCCTGGACGTAACCACCATACTAGAGATTCTCGCACCCTGTGAGAAATGATGACACTGCAATCCAGCGAAGCCTGCGATCGATCCCAACGACTCAGAATGAGCCTTTGGAGGGCCCTGGAATGAAACTGGGCAAACGGAAGTGCCTCCATGGACGTCAAACCCAGAAGGCGCATACACTTCCGAAGGGACATTGCTGTCGAAGCTTCATAATCTGTACATGTCAAAAAGAGACATGCCCGCTTGTCTGGAGGTAGGGCCACTGCCCGTACCGTGTCGAAATGCATCCCCAAAAACAGGATTGACTGCAACGGTTCCAGAGAAGACTTCTCCCAATTGACCAGTCACCTGAAGTCCTCCAGGAACTGAAGGGATAGATTGCGAGCAGTCACCGCCTCCTTCTTTGAGGACGCCACAATCAAAAGGATGTCCAGATAGGGAAGAATCGAAAACCCCCTGTCTTTGAAGAAATGCCATGAGAGGCGCCAGAATTTTTTGTAAAAAACTCTGCGCGCTGAGGCCAACCCTAATGGCAGAGCCACAAACTGGTAATGGTCCTGACCTATGGCAAAACGAAGGAAGCGTTGGTGGGCCCTTCCGATTGGAAAGTGCAAATAAGCGTCGCGAATGTCGATTGACACCAAAAGACGTTCTGCGACAGGGCCGCCACAAAGGAGCGAAGCGACTCCATGCGGAATTTCCGGGCGTGGACATGCCGATTCAATCTTTTGAGATCCAGAATGGGCCGAAATTTGTCCTCTTTTTTGGGGACCACAAAGAGGTTAAAATATAACCCTCTTCCCGGCCCTCCGGCGGAACCGGCACCACCACACCTTTCTGCAGAAGGGAATCTACCTCCCGCAGTAGAGCGGCAAAAAGCTCGGGCTCTGACGGAACGCGAGATCTCATGAAGTAGCCTGCCGACACAACCTGTGTCACCCAGGCGTCCGACACGCGGGAAGCCCAAGTCGGTTTGAATTGGAGTAAACGACCCCCCCACTCGAGAGCGCTCGAGTGAGACCCTGACATCAGTCCGTCTTAGCGGGCTTTTTGTCTTAACAGAAATCCAGGGGATTTTTTTTTTTTTTTTTATAAAAAACAGAGAGTCGACCCGAACCCCCAGAGGGCTGACCGAATCATCCCCTGGACCGAAAGGACCGCCGACAATTACCGGCACTAGTCCTGCCAGACGCAGAAGTCACAGCTCTGCGCTGCGGTAAAGCCGTTTCTTTTGCCTTTGCCTTGGCAATCAGCTCCGTGCAGTCAGGTCCAAATAGCTGACCACCTTGTAAGCTAAAGATAGCAAAACCTGCTTGGAAACCGCGTCCCCGGTCCACTGTCTAAGCCACAGTGCTCTTCTGACTGTGACTGCCGAGGATTGCGCCCTGGATAGCAGTGACGCAGTATCCTTCAACAACTTGAAAAGCCTATCTACCTCGATAGAGGGGATCTATCTTGCCACGCCGTCCATAGACGGTCCAACCGGCTCAGAGGAGCTTTACAAGCACACATGGACTCTAGTACTGAATCCATGACCCGCGGCCTCGTAGATAGATTTTGCTGCTATCTACGTTTTTCTGTCCAGCGGGTCCTGCAGACTCGCCTTCCCTTTAACAGGAAAGTTTTGCTAAGCTGGGATAAAGGTAATCCACTTCAGGAGAAGGAATCCAATTATCAATCAACTCCGTAGAACACGGATACAGTGTCTCAATTATCTGGACACAGGCGCTCCTTCTCCACCGCCCATTACGCTCATTCAGTGATGGTAAAGCTGATACTGAAAACATCCGGGCCGACTTACCAGGACGTCCAGTTACCTCCTTCGGTAACTGTAACGCCTCCAATAAAAGCCCCAAAAGAGAGGCAGAGTTGCCGATCCTCCTTGTCCGAATCAGACATTTTCGTTACGCGGGAAGGAAGGCACCGGCTTGTGCCGCTTCCTGCCATGAGAGGATCTAGTCAGACAGGCCATCATAGAAACTAGCGAGGGCCTCCATTTTGACACTACTGGAACCTCCGACCGCTGCGTTTGACGCTGTCGAGGTCTGCGTGTCAGATACGCGAGACATCCTGTAGCGGATCTGGGAGACGGACTTGACCTTGCACAGTATATGACAGGTTAAACCTGTCAGTAACTAGAAAGTGTGTATCTTAAAGAAAAAACGAACGCTGAAGGGTTAAAGCTCTTAAAGAGAGAGCTACCCCAGCTGTCCCACATTAAGAGTTAACCGCCTAAGAAGGGGTTAAAGTAGTAGACTCCCCATGATAATGAAAAGGGTGTGCGTCCCAAGTGCCTCTTATAAGGCAGCAGCTGCAGGGTTGTTATGCCACACTAACAAGAAACGTTCAACGAGATCGCTAAAAAATTGCGCTTATATATTGCAATGACCGCCAAATTCGTAAAGGGGATCGTTAACCGCTTATGCGTCGTTAACCAGATTGGCAGCTACTAGCGACATTAAAACAAACAAACGATCGCATTAGTATGCGTATAGTGGCATTAATGTCGCAGACTCCCCACAACCTCTTTATTATTATTGAAAAGAGCGTGCGAGCCTCTTATGTGATAACAGCTGCAGGACAGCGCTGTCTGCCTCAGAAAGGCGCCCTGCGCCGCAGACTCCCCACAACCTCTTTATTATTATTGAAAAGAGTGTGCGAGCCCCTTATGCGATAACAGCTGCAGGACAACGCTGTCTGCCACTCATTAGTGCTTCAGAAAGGCGCCCGCGCTGTGGGGGTGAGGGGGTTAAGCTTCTGCCCGGGCGGGTAGAAGCGACTCACCCAGCTGGTCACAGTGTAGCATTGCCGGGAGGGGAGGAGAGAAAAAGGCCCGAGGAAGCTTTCAGCCTGCTTCAATTAATGGCCGCCGCGCTGTGCCTCCGATGTGCTCCTGAGAGAAGCAGGAAATGGAGACAGCAGTAAAGCGCGCGCTCAGAGCGGCGCGAAAATTCAAATAAAAAGGCGCGCAATCTCCTCTCTCCTATGTCCTGCAGGCATTAACCTGCGGACAAAAAAACACTAGTCACCGGCATACTGTAACAGCGACTGCCGCAGCAGTAGCTGAATCACTCACACACATTAATAAAAATGTGGAGTACTCACCAGCCAAGTGCCACAGGGACCCCCAGGGGTTTGTGGCGCTATGCCCATCGCTTCCCCCCCAGGGCGGGGAGCGCAGTGACCCCCGATGTGCGGTTTGCGTCCCCGCCAGGGAAGCAATCCTCATCCCCCAGGGCCGGCATGATTCTGCAGGGACCACCATACAGGGTAATTACAGATCTGCCAAGGGAGAGGTGGGAGTCCAGCAGCGCTGAGACCCCTGAGACCTCTAGACCACTTCTGGTGATCCAAGTCTCTTGTCCGTTAAAAATAATAAAATCTTCTGAGGAGCTGCTTCCAGCAGCGACCATCCTCTGGGACCTCAAATTTTAGACTGGAGAAGCTGGAGTAGGAGGAGCCCGAGCTGGAGGGGCCGGTCAACACTTTTTAATCTGAGGTGTCAATCCTATCTGGGCTCCGCCTACCCACTAGTAATGACTAGTGTGTCTCTCTTCCTTCCATCTGCTGCTGAAATATTTTTTTTTTCTCAAAAAATGTTTAGCCTGCAATTTTTTACTTTCACAAGGGTAACAGGAGAAATTGGACCCCAAAAGTTGTTGTCCTGTTTGTCCTGAGTACGCTGGTACCCCATATGTGGGGGGGAACCACGGTTTGGGCAAATGTCGGGCTCGGAAGGGAAGTAATGCCGTTTTGAAATGCCGACTTGATGGAATGGTCTGCGGGCGTCATGTTACGTTTGCAGAGCCCATGATGTGCCTAAACAGTAGAAACCCCCCACAAGTGACCCCACTTTGGAAACTAGATCCCCAAAGGAACTCATCTAGAAGTGTGGTGAGCACTTTGAATCTCCAAGTTCTTCACAGAAGTTTATAACATAGAGTCGTGAAAAAAAAAATCATTTTTTTTTCCATAAAAATAATTTTTTAGTCCCCAATTTTATTTTCCCAATGGTAACAGGAGAAATTAGACCCCCAAATTGTTGTGCAATTTTTCCTAAGTACGCTGATACCCCATATGTGGAGGTAAACCACTGTTTGGGCACATGTCGGGGCTCGGAATGGAAGGAGCACTGTTTGACTTTTTGAACGCGAAATTGACTGGAATAAATGGTGGCGCCATGTCGTGTTTGGAGACCCCCTGATGTGCCTAAATAGTGGGAACCCCTCAATTCTAACTCCAACCCTAACCGCAACACACCCCTAACCACAACCCCAACCCCTAACTCCAACCCTAACCCTAGTTCTAACCCTAACCCTAATGCTAACCCTAATGGAAAAATAAAAAATATTTTCTTTATTTTATTACTTGTCCCCACCTATGGGGCTGATAAAGGGGGGGGGGGGGGTTATTTACTTTTTTTTTTTTATTTTGATCTCTATGAGAGTTTATCACAGTGATCAAAATAAATGAATGGAATCTGCCGGCCGGCGGGCACACTGTGCTCGCCATTTTCCAGGATGGCGCGCGCCCATGAAGCATCGACTTCGCAGACAACGGGGGAAGAGAGAGGGGGTATCGGAAGGCGAGGGGGAGTTTAGCGGAGGGGAGCAGATAGTGACGGCGGCGACCAATCGCCATCAATCGGTGGCGGCGTCCGATCGCCGCCGTCAGTCGGTGAGGGGGGGTCGGATCTTGGTCTCCAGCCATGACAGATGCTATTGCAGCATCGGCCATGGCTGGATTGTAATATTTCACCAAATTTCATTTGTGAAATATTACAAATCGCTCTGATTGGCTGTTTCACTTTTAACAGCCAATCAGAGCGATCGTAGCCAAGGGGGGTTAAGCCACCCCCCTGTGGTGAAGTACAAAGGGTCTTGTGCCTGCGGGTCGGGTGGCCTTTCAGTGTCCCCGGTCACCCGACCTGCAGGAACGGAATTTATACCATGACGCCTATGTAGGCGTCATGGGTCAAAATGGCACAGGTTTTCATGACGCCGACGTAGGCGTCATGGGTCGGGAAGGGGTTAATCTGGTTAGAAGTTTTTCTGGGCTCTTTTGTTAACATTCGTATTATCCATCTCTTTGATTTGTCATCAATTTTCCTCCTGCAGCAACGTCCAGGGAGGTTGGCTACAGTCCCATGGAGCTTAAATTTCTGAATAATATGTGCAACTGTAGTCACAGGAACATCAAGCTGCTTGGAGATGATCTTATAACTTTTACCTTTAACATGTTTGTCTATAATTTTCTTTCTAATCTCCTGCAACAACTCTTTCCTTTGCTTCCTCCGGTCCATGCTGAGTGTGATACACACCATGTCACCAAACACAGTGAGTATTTGTAGCCCTCTATACAGGCCTACTCACTGATTAGTGGACACACTTTGATTTAACATGTCCCTTTTGTAACATTATTTTCAGGGGTACCATCATTTCTGTCCAGGCCTATTTCATGAGTCTTATTTTTTTTTAAATTCTGTGGAAGCATGGTTGAAAAGCAATGTCTGACTTTCATTTGTTCATTTTCCTAGATTTTTGATTTATTATTACTTTTGTCAGATTCAAGCTATTTCTGTGACTATTGTGGGTTTTTCTGTCAATAAACGAGGGGTACCAACAATTTTACAAAAAAAAGGTAATGGAAAAAAAGAGAAGTAAAAAAAAAACCCAAAATGAACATTGGTCACGGTCCAAAGGGATTAAGCAATAAGCAAAAGAGAACAGAAAATGGTACTCGTACTGACATTAGAAAAATTCTGCAAAGAACATAGAATCCTGGATTCTGCATTACCTGAATTTGGGTTATGGAGTCTTCAGTAATGTCATCTTCTGTTACCTCTGTGGTAGCAGTCATGGTCACCTCGAAGCTCTGGTCCTGTTCTGATGCTGAATGGAAATAAGCACAGAATATATACTGTATATATAGACATATAGAACGGACCAAAATCACGATAACGCTATAACACATATCATATGGACAGATCAACTGATTAGATAGATAAAAACACATTTTAATGATACTACTATTCCAAAAACACTGTGCTGAATAAGACGTAAAATTACAGATACGGGAAGGAGTATGAAAACAGGTATACAGTATGTTCACACCTAGCACACAGGCTATGTATTTCAGCGCAGAAGAACCGCAGTGTATTACAGTAACAGCACTGTAGATAAAGTTTCCAAATTTCAGCCATACATTGTAGGAAAGAATCAACCCTCACTAAGGAATTTACATCTACAGTTGAAACCAGTAGTTTACATACACTATATAAAAAGACATGTGCATGGTTTTCACAATATCTGACATGAAATCAGAATAAACATTTCCCATTTTAGGTCAATTAGGATTACCATAATTATTAATATTTGCCAAATGCCAGAATATTGAGAAAGAGAGAATGTTTTAAGGCATTTTATTACTTACTGCAAAATCAAAAGTTTACATACATTTCATTAGTATTTGGTACATTACCCTTAACCCTGGGACGAGTTGTACTTTTGAACGACTCCATTGGTTTTACCGTATCGTGTGAAAAATTCCAAGTGAGGTGAAATTGCAAAAAAAAGTGTAATTTCACAACGTTTTTTTTTTTTTACCATGTTCACAAAATACTAAAACTGACCGGCAATTATGATTCTCCAGGTCATTAAGAGGTCGTAGATACCAAACATGTCTAGGTTGTTTTAGATTTAAGTGGTGAAGAAAAACTCCAAAGTTTGTTAAAAAAAATTAAAATTGAGCCATTTTCTGATACCCGAAGCGTCTCCATTTTGCGTGATCTGGGGTTGGGCGAGGGCTGTTTTTTTTGCGCGCCAAGCTGACGTTTTTAACCCCTCTCTGCCATCAGACGTACTATTCCGTCCATGTGACCCTGGACCTAATTCCCATGGACGGAGTAGTACGTCATGGGCGATCAGCTGCGCTCCCGGGGGGAGCGCAGCTGATCGCCGCCGGGTGTCAGCTGATTATCACAGCTGACACCCGTGACTGTGTGTCAGGAGCGGTCACGGACCGCTCCCGGCACATTAACCCTTGGCACACCGCGATCAAACATGATCGCGGTGTACCCGGGGCACAGGGGAGGATCGCGCAGGCAGGGGGCTCCCTGCGCGCTCCCCTGAGACCCTCAGAGCAGCGCGATGTGTCGCGCTGTTCCGAGGGTCCGTCCTCCCTCCAGGTCCCCGGATCCAAGATGGCGCCGGGGTCCTGCAGGGAGGCGGCTTCCTCAGTGCCTGCTGAGAGCAGGCGCTGGGGAAGCCTGCAGCAGTGCCAGAGCGATCGCTGGTGTGACAGAGTGCTGTGCACACTGTCACACCAGCGATCTGCTAAAATACAGTGATGTCCCACCCTGGGACAAAGTAAAAAAGTAAAAAAAGTAAAAATAAAAAGTGTAAAAAAAAATCATAAAAAAAAAAAAAAATATTCCCCAATAAATTCATTTTTTCCTGTAAATAAAAAAAAACAAAACAATAAAAGTACACATATTTGGTATCGCCGCGTCCGTAACGACCCCCCCTATAAAACTGTCCCACTAGTTAACCCTTTAGTGAACCCCTTAAAAAAAAAAAAAAAAAAACGAAGCAAAAAATCAATGCTTTATCATCATACCGCCAAACAAAAAGTGAAATAACACGCGATCAAAAAGACCGATATAAATAAACATGGTACCACTGTAAACATCATCTTGTCCCGCAAAAAACGAGCCGTCACACAGCATCATGAGCGAAAAAATAAAAAAGTTATAGCTCGCAGAATAAAGCGATGCAAAAATAATGATTTTTTATATAAAATTGTTTTCATTCTATAAAAGCGCCAAAACCTAAAAAAATGATATAAATGAGGTATCGCCGTAATCGTACTGACCCGAAGAATAAAACTGCTTTATCAATTTTACCACACGCGGAACGGTATAAACGCCTCCCCAAAAGAAATTCATGAATTGCTGATTTTTGTTCATTCTAACCACCCAAAAATCGAAATAAAAAGCGATCAAAAAACGTCACGTGCTCAAAAATGTTACAAATAAAAACGTCAACTCGTCCCGCAAAAAATAAGACCTCACATGACTCTGTGGGCCAAAATATGCAAAAATTATAGCTCTCAAAATGTGGTGATGCAAAAAACTATTTTTTGCAATAAAAAGCGTCTTTTAGCGTGACAGCTGCCAATCACAAAAACCCGCTATAAATAGTAAATCAAACCCCTTTATCACCCCCTTAGTTAGAGAAAAATAATAAAATTAAAAAAATGTATTTATTTCCATTTTCCCGTTAGGGTTAGGGTTGCGGCTAAAGTTAGGGTTAGGGTTGGCGCTAACGTTAGGATTAGGGTTAGGGTTGGCGCTAACGTTAGGATTAGGGTTGGGATTAGGGTTATGGGTGTGTTAGGGTTAGGTTTGTGGTTAGGGTTGGGACTAGGGTTATTGGTGTTTGGGGTTAGGGTTGGAGTTAGAATTGGGGGGTTTCTGCTGTTTAGGCACATCAGGAGCTCTCGAAATGTGACATGGCGTCTGATCTCAATTCCAGCCAATTCTGCGTTGAAAAAGTCAAATGGTGCTCCTTCACTTCTGAGCTCTGCCATGCGCCCAAACAGTAGTTTACCCCACATATGGGGTATCAGCATACTCTGGACCCCAAGAGTTATTGTGCAATTTGTCCTATACCTTCTGTTACCCTTGGGAAAATAAAAAACTGGGGGCGACAAAATCATTTTTGTAAAAAAAAAAATGATTTTTTTGTTTTTACGGCTGTATGTTATAAAACTTCTGTGAAGCACTTCGGGGTTCAAAGTGCTCACCACACTTCTAGATAAGTTCCTTGTGGGGTCTATTTTCCAAAATGGGGTCACTTGTGGGGGGTTTCCACTGTTTAGGCGCATCAGGGGTTCTCCAAATGCGACATGACGCCCCCAGACCATTCCATCAAAGTCTGCAATCCAAAACGTCACTACTTCCCTTCCGAGCCCCGACGTGTGCCCATACAGTAGTTTTCTCCCACATATTGGGTATCAGCGTACTCAGGACAAATTGGACAACAACTTTTGGGGTCCAATTTCTCCTGTTACCCTTGTGAAAATAAAATATTGGGGGCGAAAAAATCATTTTTGTAAAAAAAAAAAGGATTTTTTTATTTTTACGGCTGTACGTTATAAACTTCTGTGAAGCACTTCGGGGTTCAAAGTGCTCACCACACATCTAGATAAGTTCCTTGTGGGGTCTATTTTCCAAAATGGGGTCACTTGTGGGGGGTTTCCACTGTTTAGGCGCATCAGGGGCTCTCCAAATGCGACATGACTCCCCCAGACCATTCCATCAAAGTCTGCAATCCAAAACGTCACTACTTCCCTTCCGAGCCCCGACGTGCGCCCATACAGTAGTTTACTCCCACATATTGGGTATCAGCGTACTCAAGACAAATTGGACAACAACTTTTGGGGTCCAATTTCTCCTGTTACCCTTGTGAAAATAAAATATTGGGGGCGAAAAAATCATTTTTGTAAAAAAAAAAAGGATTTTTATTTTTACGGCTGTACGTTATAAACTTCTGTGAAGCACTTCGGGGTTCAAAGTGCTCACCACACATCTAGATAAGTTCCTTGTGGGGTCTATTTTCCAAAATGGGGTCACTTGTGGGGGGTTTCCACTGTTTAGGCGCATCAGGGGCTCTCCAAATGCGACATGACTCCCCCAGACCATTCCATCAAAGTCTGCAATCCAAAACGTCACTACTTCCCTTCCGAGCCCCGACGTGCGCCCATACAGTAGTTTACTCCCACATATTGGGTATCAGCATACTCAGGACAAATTGGACAACAACTTTTGGGGTCCAATTTCTCCTGTTACCCTTGTGAAAATAAAATATTGGGGGCTAAAAATCATTTTTGTAAAAAAAAAAAAGAATTTTTTTATTTTACGGCTGTACGTTATAAACTTCTGTGAAGCACTTTGGGGTTCAAAGTGCTCACCACACATCTAGATAAGTTCCTTGAGGGGTCTAGTTTCCAAAATGGTGTCATTTGTGGGGGGTTTCCACTGTTTAGGCAGATCAGGAGCTCTCCAAACACGACATGGCATCCAGCCAATTCTGCGTTGAAAAAGTCAAACGGCGCTCCTTCCCTTCCAAACTCTGCCATGCACCCAAACAGTGGTTTACCCCCACATATGGGGTATCAGCGCACTCAGGACAAATTGCACAATAACTTTTGGAGTCTTGTTTCCCTTGGGAAAATAAAAATTGGGGTGAAAAGATCAATTTTGTGGAAAAAATATAATTTTTTAATTTTACGGCTCTACGTTATAAACTTGTGTGAAGCACTTGGGTGTTCAAATTGCTCACCAAAGATCTAGATAAGTTCCTTAGGGGGTCTAGTTTCCCAAATGGGGTCACTTGTTGTGGGTTTCCACTGTTTAGGCACATCAGGGGCTCTCCAAATGCAACATGGCGTCCAATCTCAATTCCAGCCAATTTTGGTTGGAAAAAGTCAAATAGTGCTCCTTCCATTCCGAGCTCTGCCATGCGCCCAAACAGTGGTTCCCCCCCACATATGGGGTATCAGCGTACTCAGGACAAATTGGACAACAAATTTTGTGGTCCAATTTCTCCTGTTACCTATGGGAAAATAAAAAAATAGTGACTAAGAGATAATTTTTGTGGGAAAAAAATAGGATTTTTTATTTTCATGCCCGAGCATTATAAACTTGTGTGAAGCACTTGGGGGTTCAAAGTGCTCACCAAAGATCTATATAAGTTCCTTAGGGGGTCTAGCTTCCAAAATGGGGTCACTTGTGGGGGGTTTCCACTGTTTAGGCTCATCTGGGGCACTACAAACGGAACATGACCCCCATCAATGTTTGCATTCCAAAACGTTACTGCTTCTTTTCCAAGCCCTGCCGTGCGCCCAAACAGTTTCCCCCCCCCACATATGGGGTATCAGCGTACTCAGGACAAATTGGACAACAAGTTTTGGGGTACAATTTCCTTGGGAAAAATCAAAAATTTGGGACTAAAAAATCATTTTTGTGGAAAATTGTTTTTTTTTTTTCACACCCAGGCATTATAAACTTTTGTGAAACACTTTGGGGTTCAAAGTGCTTACAACAGATCTAGATAAGTTCCTTAGGGGTCTAGTTTCCAAAATGGTGTCACTTGTGGGGGGTTTCCACTGTTTAGGCGTATCAGGGGCTCTCCAAACACGACATGGCGTCCAATCTCAATTCCAGCCAATTTTAGTTTGAAAAAGTCAAACGGCGCTCCTTCCCTTACGAGCTCTGCCGTGTGCCCAAACAGTGGTTTTCCCCCACATATGGGGTATTGGCGTACTCAGGAGAAATTGCACAACAACTTTATCTGTCCATTTTCTCCTTTTACCCTTGTGAAAATAAAAAAAAGTTTGTAAAAGATCATTTTTGTGGCTAAAAAGTTAAATATTAATTTTTTCCATCCACGTTGCTTCAGCTCCTGTGAAGCACCTGAAGGGTTAATAAACTTCTTGAATGTAGTTTTGAGTACCTTGAGGGGTGCAGTTTTTATAATGGTGTCACTTTTGGGTATTTTCTGCCATATAGACCCGTCAAAGTGACTTCAAATGTGAGGTGGTCCCTAAAAAAATGGCTTTGTAAATTTTGTTGTAAAAATGAGAAATCACTGGTCAACTTTTAACCCTTCTAATTTCCTAACAAAGAAAAATTTTGGTTCCAAAATTGTGCTGATGTAAAGTAGACATGTGGGAAATGTTATTTATTAACTATTTTGTGTGACATATTTCTCTGTTTTAAGGGAAAAAAAATTCAAAGTTTGAAAATTGCAAAATTTTTAAAATTTTCGCCATATTTGCGTTTTTTTCAAAAATAAACGCAAGTTATATCGAAGAAATTTTACCACTAACATGAAGTACAATATGTCACGAGAAAACAATCTCAGAATTGCGAAGATTCGTTGAAGCGTTCCAGAGTTATAACCTCATAAAGAGACAGTGGTCAGAATTGTAAAAATTGGCCCGGTCATTAACGTGCAAACCACCCTTGGGGGTGAAGGGGTTAATTATACCATTTTGGTGTAGATAGGATCTTTTGATCGCCCGTTATTGCATTTTAATGTAATGTTGTGGCAACCAAAAAAAGTATTCTGGCGTTTTAATTTTTTTTTTCGCTACGCCATTTACCGATCGGATTAATTCTTTTTATATCTTGATAGATCGGGCGATTCTGAACAGGGCGATACCAAATATGTGTATTTTTTTTTACTTGTTTTATTTAAATGCTCACTTGCTATGAACGCCAACTGTTGCGTGGCGAACATAGCAATCCGGCAATGACAACCACAGGGGTCTACGGCAGACCACGGATTGTCATGCCAATTCATCAACGACCTACGGTCTCGTGACATGGGCGCCGATGGGCGGGATTAGTGATGTGCTTTCGGCGCGATATCATTAAATGCCGCTGTCAGAGATTGGAATTTGGGCCCATTCCTCCTGACAAAACTGATGTAACTGATCCAGGTTTGTAGGTCTCCTTGCTCGTACCTGCCTTTTCAGCTTTGCTCATAAATTTTCAATAGGATTGAGATTCAGGCTTTGTGATGGCCACTCCAAAACACTGACTTTGTTATCCTTAAAGCACTTTGTTACCATTTTGGGAGTATGCTTCGGGTCATTGTCCATTTGGAAGACCCATTTCTGCCCAAGCTTTAACTTCCTGGCTGATGTCTTGAGATTTTGCTTCAGTATTGCCACATAATTTTCTTTTCTTATGACGCCATCTATAAGTGCACCAGTCCCTCCTGCAACAAAACAACCCTACATGATGCTGCCACCCCCGTGTTTCACAGTTGGGATGGTGTTCTTAGGCTTCCAAGTTTCTCCCTTTTCCTTCCAAACATAACAATGGTCATTATGCCCAAAACATTCAATTTTAGTTACATCAGACCACAGGACATGTCTTCAAAATTAAGATCTTTGTTCCTCTGTGCATTTGCAAACATTAATCTGGCCTTTTTATGTCTCTTTTGGAGTAATGGCATCTTCCTGGCAGAGTGCCAATGTTGATACAGCACTTGTTTCACTGTGGATATTGACACAAACTTACCAGCTTCCGTCATCATCTTCACTAGGACATATGCTTTTGTCCTTGGGTTGATATGTACATGTGAGATCAAAGCACGTTCATCTCTGGGACACAGAACCCGTATCCTTCCTAAGTGGTATGATGGCTGTACCTTTCTAACTTGTTTGTACTTGCATATAATTGTTTGCACAGATGAACGAGGCACCTTCAGGTATTTTGAAATTGTACCGAAGGATGAGCCAGACTTGTGCAAGTCCACAATTCTCTTCCAGATATCTTTGCTGAATTCTTTAGACTTTCCCATGATGCTACACAAAGAAGCAGTGTGTTTCAGGTGTGCATTAAAATACATCCACAGGTGCGACTAATTAACTCCGATGTTGCGAAAAAATCTATCAGAAGCTTCCAAACGCACACCATCATCATATGGGCAGTCCAGAATTGTTTAAGGGCATTGTAAGTTTAGTGTATGTAAACTTTTGACTTTGCAGTAAGTAATAAAAATGCCTTAAAACATTCTCTCTCTCTCATTATTCTGGCATTTGGCAAATATTAATAATTAAGGTAATCCTAATTGAATTAAAACGAGAAAGGTTTATTCTGATTTCATGTCAGATACTGAGAAATACATGCATATGTATGCAAACTTCTGGTTTCAACTGTCAATCATCATCTTGTAAGCGTATACAGCAGGACTGGAGGATGCCAGCTCAGCTGAGAATTATAAGATATGGTGGTAGTAACCTCTAATGTATCATAACTAGTGATAAGCGACCGTGCTCTGATAAGGTGATATCCAAGCAAGATTGGGTGTTTTCCTGCGTGCTCCAAAAAATATGTCTGAGTCGCCGTGGCTGCATGTCTTGCAGCTGTTAGGCAATCCCTGCATGTGTTGCGGCTATCTAACAAACAGGCAATCCCCGCATGGGTCGAACAGCCGCAAGACATGCAGCCGCATGGACTCGAACATCTTTTTCAAGCATGCAGGAAGACACTCCGTTAGCACCTAAGTGTACTCGGATAACACCTTACCCGAGCAAGCTCTCTCATCACTAATCACAACCACTTGTATAATGTTCTCCAAGTTTCATGCATCAAGGGCAACATGTTTAATTTTGCCATGCTCAAAAATCTAACGCTCTTTAGTTTAATTACAGGGCTGTGACAATTGTGTTGTTTGTAGGTAATGTGAATGGAAAGGCATGAGAGGTTATTCTGGTTAGAAGCCGTGGCCAAAGGAAAATGACAACCTTACTGCCCATAGCTGAAACCATTGGTGGGACTGGAACTTCAGAAATCCTCAATGTCACACTAGTATTTGCTTGGCTGGGCCGTGACCACCAGCACTTGTGATCTGGTGGGAGTGGTAGAGAGGAGCTTTAGGTCTGCACTGAGTTAAAGGCAATCCATCAGGGCAAAGTTACGTAGAAATTAGCTGTGTGGTGCACCATGGGCGGCCCGGAGAACCATCCCCAAGTCAAATTTTTGCACAACTCTTCCGGATTAACAGCACTGACTTGACATGAGCCAGTGATCCAGACTGCCCACATTACACAGTACACCCAATTTGCATCTTACATCACAGATAGTTTTCTGCAGTTCTGGCGATGCATATATGTTTCATGGAAAGCTGCTCTACATGGAGTTGTACTTACTTTCTGATGTAATTTGGCACTAATGGACTCTCTTTACTCTTTGAAGCCATTTCTTAAAATATACTGTATTTTCTGCATTCTATCTGGCGGTAATAACTATTATAAATGTAATAGGGAAATCCTGGTACCATTTTGAGGACAATGAAGAATTAAATTTCCATCAAGATCCTGGGTGAGTGTTAGAGCGTTTCTGGTGCTTTGTACTTTCACTGTTCCGGCCTCGTCTTCAGCTGTGCTCATACTCAACCTGCCGGAAAATACAGGGCAGATGGTGAGGAACCCAGAGTCACTCGTAACTCCGTATACCGATAGAACGACCATAGTGAACCAGACGGCCATGTAATGGAAACATAAACCAAAAGAAACGTATTCAAAGAAAAATATAGGCAATATAGTCCTTTATTGATGAGTATTAAAACATGATTACACAACAGGGGTTTAAAAAACAAAATATAATGTAATATACTATAATGTAAAATACACAGTAGCAAATTCAATGTAGACAATACACTCCCTGACAAAGCGACAGCGAAACATGCCTTGGAGTGGTGTGAGCGGGCAGTGGTGTGTCACCTTGGTTGGTATTAAGTTACCTTGGTTTGTATTAAGTTACTATTTTGTATTGTCTTCATTGAATTTTCTCCTATGTATTTTGTATTATGGTGGAGTGCTGTTCATTCAACACAAATGGCTATTACCACTCTATGCACTTTTTTTATCCATTAATACAAACTTATAGCATGATTTACTTACTTTGTCATATATTTAAGCTAAATATTTGCCTGCCTTATACTCATATACTTATAATATACATGTCTAATATTACTAAGGCTTTACTGGTATTTACATTAATTACTGCACCATGCACTGTTTACTATGACTTAATGCATTTTTGCCAATAGTAAATATCTATGTACAGCAGCCTCCATAATTGTGCTTTTCACCATGGATGTTTCATTGTTTTGAATTATCAATTGCCAATTTGGGTGACATATCCTGCCCCCTGCACATATCAGTTTTAAATTTCGTTTTTTAAACCCCCTTCTTTTGCGTAATCAGGTTTTAATATTTTTCTTTGAATACTTTTCTTTTGGTTTATGTTTTGTGGTTATAGTATTCATAGCATAATTAATTGATTTTCATTTATGGTATTTCTTTTCTATATAGGTTTTTGCTTCCCATGTAACAGTAGCCAGATCCTTCAGCTTGTACACTTTATCCCCATACATTAGCCCTCTACTTGATTCATGCGCATCTACAACTTTGACAAAAGTCTAATCTCATTGGCAACCTTAAATAAGATCTGTCACCATGTCAAAAGTGGCCATTTAAAGGGAACTTTTTGCAGTAACAGAGCCACCTTCAGCGGCACTAAGGCTGCATTCTGTGAAGGTGGCTCTTTTACTTCTGTGCGCCTGGAAAGCTGAAATATTCCATTTTAAAAATCGTTCCCCATACCTTATTGAGTCATGGAGGTGTGGCTTCTGCCCTGGACTCATCACCCCCCAGCCGTCCATCATGCCCCTTTATCGTCAACGCGGCTTCTCCTGCCTTTCGTTTTTGTCTGGCGCCGGCACTCTTGTATCAGTCCCGGGCATGCGCAGTGCGCGCTGCCCGGGAACTGTCAGAATGCTATAGTGCCTGCGTAGTTGCCTTTCCCTTACCCCTCCCCGCAGTGTGAATACATAATAACACACTGCGGGGAGGCAACGACGCAGGCGCTATAGCATTCTGACAGTTCCCGGGCAGCGCGCACTGCGCATGCCCCGGGACAGATACAAGAGTGCCGGCGCCGGACACAAACGAAAGAAAAAAAAATAAAGGCAGGAGGAGGAGTGGTGACGAGATGAAGGGGCATGATGGACGGCTGGTGGGGGTGATGAGTCATTACACACTAAAGCAGTCCCTGGGTGGGTAAAAAACATCACAACAGGTGAAAAACCTCACGCACCCAATGCGTACACGCAATTGAAGGAACCTACAGATGCTCAACTGCCGACTGCAGAATCTGTCTGCCGAGGGCCGCATCTGAAGAGATTTGAGTATGAATTTTGTAATGCTTGACAAACATGTGAAGACTGGACCAAGTCGCAGCCTTGCACACTTGCTGTGCGGAAGCTTGGTGCCGGATGGCCCAAGAAGCCCCCACTGACCGAGTGGAGTGTGCCTTGATCCCAGCCAGGATAGGCTGACCCTTGACGCGGTAAGATTCTTGGATTGCTGAGCGAATCCATCTGGCGATTGTGGCCTTAGAAGCTGGCAAACCCTTTCTGTGTCCTTCCGGAAGCACGAAAAGGGCATCAGATTTGCGAAAAGATGCTGTTCTGGAAATGTATCTTCTAAGAGCTCTCACTAAATCCAAAGTGTGGAGAGCTTTTTCAGTACGATGTACTGGAGCCGGAGAGAATGAGGGCAGAACTATGTCTTCATTCAGATGAAAGGCCGAAACGACCTTCGGCAAGAAAGACGGAGATGTTCTAAGCACCACCTTGTCTTGGTGAAAAATCAGGAACGGAGGTTTGCACAACAAAGCTGCCAGTTCGAAAACTCGTCTGATAGATGTTATTGCCACAAGGAAGGCAATTTTCCAAGAGAGGAGAGAAAAGGAAACCTCCTGCAATGGCTCAAAAGGAGCCTCTTGTAGAGCGCTGAGGACCAAGTTAAGGTCCCAAGGTTCCAAGGGCATCTTGTAAGGAGGGACAAGATGCGAAACTCCCTGCATGAAAGTCTTGACCTGTAGCTTGGAAGCTATCAGTCGCTGGAAAAGCACAGATAGAGCAGAGATCTGGCCCTTGAGAGAGGCCAATGCTAGACCCGAATCTAAGCCTGCTTGAAGAAATTCCAGAATGCAGGGAATGGAAAACACCAAGGGGGGATGACCCTTATCCTTGCACCATGAAAAAAATGTCTTCCAAATCCGATGGTAGATGCACATAGACACAGGTTTCCTAGCATTGATCATGGTGGATGCCACTGGACCAGAGAAAACCTGCTCGGTTTAGGATCCAGGATTCAATGGCCAGGCCATTAAACTCAGAAATTTCGAGTTCTGGTGGCAAATGGGTCCCTGGGATAGCAAATCCGGCCGATCCGGTAATCACCAGGGGACATCGGCGAGCAGATGTACTAATTCCGCATACCAAGCTCGGTGTGGCCAATCGGGGGCAACAAGGATCACCGGAACGCCTTCCGCCTTGATCTTCCGTATGACCCTTGGGATCAGTGGAAGAGGGGGAAAGATGTAAGGGAGACGAAACTGGCCCCATGGAAGTACTAGGGCGTCCGAGCCGATGGCTGACGGATCTCGGGACTGGGCTACAAATGCCGGGACCTTGGCATTCCGCCTGGAAGCCATGAGATCCACGTCTGGAGTGCCCCAGCGCTGGCAAATTTGATGAAAGACTTCCGGGTGAAGAGACCATTCTACTGAGACTATGCCCTGGCGGCTGAGGATATCCGCCTCCCAATTCTCTACTCCCGGAATATGAACTGCCGAGATGGGCGAATGATTTGTCTCGGCCCATTGCAAAATGTGCGTTACCTCGATCATCGCCTTTCTGCTTCGCGTGCCTCCTTGGCGATTGATATACGCCACAGCCGTGGCATTGTCCGATTGGATCCGGACGGGACGTCTGGCCAAAAGATGATGGAAGTGATGAAGAGCCAGCCTTATTGCTCGGATCTCGAGAATATTGATGGGAAGACTGGTTTCCCTCGTAAACCAACATCCTTGAGCCGTGTGGTGATGAAAGATCGCACCCCATCCGAGTAGGCTGGCGTCAGTGGTTACTACCAGCCAGTGCACAGGTAGAAAAGATCTCCCCTGATCCAATGAGGGCGTTGTCGCCCAACATCGGAGAGACCGTCTGATTTTGGGTGCCAGACAAAACCGGTGAGCTAAGGAGGCTGGATTCTTGTCCCAGGCTGAGATCAAAGCCTGTTGGAGAGGACGGAGGTGAAATTGGGCAAATGGTACTGCTTCGATGGATGCTACCATTTTCCCCAGGATCTGCATGGCGAACCGAAGCGAGTGATAGCGGGCCAGAGAGAGAGATTGGGCTCCCTGGGTCAGCGAGGAAATCTTGTCTGGAGGGAGAATTACCAACCCTCGGAAAGTGTCTAAGATCATACCCAGAAAGGGAATTTGCTGGGACGGAACAGGGGAAGATTTTTCCAGGTTGACCATCCAACCTAGGCGGGATAAAGTGTCGACTGTGATACGGACGCTTTCCGCACAGTCCTGAAAGGATGGGCCTTTGACGAGCAGATTGTCTAAGTAAGGTAGAACCACCACACCCCGAGAGTGTAGAATGGACACGACGGCCACCATGACCTTTGTGAATACTCTTGGGGCTGTGGCCAGGCCGAATGGCAAAGCCGTGAATTGAAAATGTTCGTCTCCAACTGCGAAGTGTAGGAATCTTTAATGATTTTCGAAGATTGGAATGTGGAGATATGCGTCCTTGATGTCGATTGACGCCAAGTATTCCCCTTTTTCCAGAGACGCTATGACAGAACGGAGGGACTCCATCCTGAAGTGGCGCACCGTGACGAACTTGTTCAGAAGTTTGAGGTCTAGGATTGGACGCATGGTTCCGTCCTTCTTTGGAACCACGAACAGATTTGAGTAAAAACCCTTGAATCTTTCCGTGGGAGGAACCAGAACGATGACGGCGCTGTTGCGAAGGGCATCTATGGCCTGGTGAAAAAGAGCTACACGCGTCTTGGCTCTTGGAAGACGGGACTGAAAGAAAAGCGTAGGAGGAGGAGACGAGAACTTGATCTTGTATCCGGAAGACACGAGGTCTCTGACCCATTGGTCGTGAACGACCATCAGCCAGACCCGGCGAAACAAGGATAGGCAGCCGCCTACCTTGCCTGTGTCTTGCAGACACGGCAAGGAGTCATTGAGAAGAGAATTTGCGTGCAGGACCGCTCTTGGGTCTGGAGCGAGGAGATCTGTTTCTCCAGGAGTTAGAGGGTCTGAATGAAGGTTGAAAACCTCTGGCCCTTCGTGGGGGACGTGATGCACTAGTGGAAGTGGCTGAGGATGACCAGCCTGTGGTACTGCGAAAAGGGCGGAATAGAGTCTGAAATTGGCTCCGAAAGGGTCGACTCTGCCTACGTTGAGGGAGAAATTTGCTTTTGCCCCCAGTGGTGTCCGAGATAATCTGATCAAGTTTGTCTCCAAATAACCTCCCATTCTGATAGGGTATGGAGGTCAGGGATTTCTTTGATGCAGAATCCGCCCGCCATTCACGCAGCCACAAGGCTCTTCTGATGGTAACAGCGTTGGCAGCTGTAAGTGCGGCACAATTAGCCGCATAGAGAGAGGCATGAACAATGTAATCTCCTGCCTGGACGATTGGATAGGCAAAGCCAATCACCTCCAATGGTAGGCTATTATTCCTATTAGATTTCACTATGGCTTCTGCCCAGGCGACCATAGCTCTAGCTACCCACGTGGTGACAAATGAAGGGAATAAGGCGGCTCCAGCAGCCTCAAAGACTGACTTGACCATGCTGTCGATCTGCCTATCGGTGGGGTTTTTAATGGAAGATCCATCCGTCAGAGACAAAAGAGTCCTTGAAGCGAGTCTCGATATGGGCGGATCTACTGTAGGGGATTCAGTCCACTCCTGCCTCAGAGTAGAAGGAAAAGGGTACTGAGCTTCTAGCGGCTTTAGACCTGAGAATCGCTTGTCTGGGTGACTTCTATGCCTCTTAAGGATGTCAGTAAACTCAGGATGGTTAGCGAAAACCCTATGTGGGCGTTTCGTTCGCTTAAAAGACACGGGATGGTCTGGATTAGTACCGGGTTGTTCATCAATTTCCAGAATGTGATTAACCGCTTCTATGAGCGAGTCAATAGACTCCTGGAATTCTAGGGAGTTGGGATCTGGGCCCGCATCGGACTCGTATAGTGAGTCATGCTCACTGCCTGCCATTGGAGAAGGGGAGTGAGATGCGGAGCTGGCGGATGCTGAGGCCTCGGAGTTCCGCGAGGACATGTCCCTGGAACGTTTCCTAGAAGGATGTTCCGACGCCGCTCGACTCTTACCGGCGGGAAACTCTTGTGTGCCTGAAGTCCCCGCTACAGGGGGTAAGGAGACGCCTTGGCTGGCGGAGGGACCATGAAGGGATTCTATAGCCTTTGCAAGAGAAGCCACAGATTGCGCCAAAGCAGCCCACTCAGGGATTAGTCACAGATTGCGCCAAAGGGGCAGCCAACTCAGGGGGAGTAGCATCGTTTTGCTCCACAGTAGCGAGGGGCTATGGAGTGGAATGTTCCCATGGAAGGGAAACCTTGCATGCGGTACATGAGGCATATATCACCGTGTGCGTCTTATCCGCTTTCTTATTAGTTTTTGATTGAGACATAAGCAATTTATTCTAAGGAATCTGCAATGAGCTGGGGAAAAGGCTGTCGGTACTGGCTGCCGAGTGGTCGGCAGAGAGAGAGAGATATCGCAGCTGGGAAGATGATGACTGCGGCGGAGGGGTTAATGGCTGCGGCAGTAAGATATAAGACCTACAGCGGGGTTTAAGCCTGCAGCTAAAATATATGGAGTGTACCTGCCTTATAGTGGCAACTGCTACCCAGATCCAGCGTGTCCCGAGCGGAGTGTTTGCACCACGGAGAGTCCTCTGAGCAAGATAGCGCTCACCACAAGCTTCCGGTGAAAGACGTGCCAGGAAGTAAGGGTGAGTTTCCACGATCAGTAAACGCTGCGTGTTTGGCGCTGTGCGCTGGCGCAGCGCCAAACACGCAGCGTCCAGATGTTACAGCATAGTGGAGGGGATTTCAAGAAATCCCGTCTCCACTATGCGTAACAATACGCAGGTGGCAGACCTGCGTAAACGGACATGCGGCGCGTCTTTTCAGACCGCAGCATGTCCTCGCGTGTTGCGGCGACGGTGCGTCGCCGCAACAGAATTTAACACAGGGCTATGTAGCCCTGCGTTCTTTCCGGAGGTGTTCCGGAGGTGTCCTGAACACCTCCGGAAAGAGCGCGCGTCAGAAAGGGGGCGGGGCTTAGACGGAGCGGAATTTCCGCTCCGTCCAAAGCGCTGTGGTTCCGGACCGTGGAACCACAGCCTAAGAAGTGGGAATAGAATTGGCGCTTCTCGTGTGATGCGAGAAGCGCCAGAATCAGAGGGGCCTAACAAAAGAGGAGTGAGAGGCAGTGGGCGGCATCAAAGTCCTGCTGTCCCCGCCCCGCTCTGTACAGGTCGGCCTGCGGTCGAAGGGGGGCGGACCAGAGCAGGATTAACTCCTCCTCGGAGAAAAGGGGCGGAGTTTGGGCCTAGATTAGCTACCGAAGGCGGGGGCTAAATTTGAAGGTCGCGGCCGCAGCGAAGCGACGGCCGCGGCGCTAGCGACACTGCGGCTATCACGGTGCCGTCTGTGACGGCCGCGGTAGCTCCACGAGATGAATACCAAAGACGCAGCAACTGCGACGTTAGAGAAGCTGCGGTCGTCACGGATACGTCCGTGACAGCCGCGGTATGTAAGGAAGCCGGACTACTGTATGAGGATAGAAGGGCTGCAGTACCGTCCGGCAGACGCGCTAGGGCTATGTCTGAGGGTCGCCAGGGTGCAGACAATATGGGGATTGTGGCCCTCCGGCCAGTACTCACAATTGTAGATGGCTTCCCCAGCATCCATGTACATAAGCCATACTGTGACCCTCGATCCACCACCCTTTGATAGGGGTGTGGAGAGGCTTTACTCCCTGGCACCAGTCACTGTCTCAATCTACCATCCCTTTGGTAGGGAGGTAGAGAGAAAAAATCATTACGTGCTTTTGCAAGTAGGGAATTGTAGCTGCCATGATGTGGGTCTGGCTCCGGAAGGGGGTACGTGGGGGCGACACCCCACGTGCCCGTCCGTTGTTGGTGTGGGGAGAGCGGACCCATTGAAGGATCCGTCGCCCCTAAGAGCCCAGGCCGAGTCCAGTTGCCGGAGGGGGTACGGAGAGGTGATTCTCTGCGTTCCCGCCTGTTGAGGTTGTAGGGAGATCGGGTCCCTGAAAGGCCCCGTCGCCCTCTATCCATGATGGAAAATCAAAAAGTTAAAAATAAATTAAAAATAAATTAAAAAGTCGGGGTCTGAACTCAGACCCTAGTGCCTCCTACAGACACTAAGCAAGAACTGGTTCACGAGAGAGCCAGCAGAGGGTGTATACTGCAGAGGAGTTAATTCTTTAATATATTTTGCTTAGTGTCCTCCTAGTGGCAGCAGCATAACAACCATGGTCGTGTGTCCCCCAATGAGGTGAAGGAGAAATATGTCTTATATTCTAGGTTCTTCAAAGTAGCCACCTTTTGCTTGATTACTGCTTTGCACGCAGAAAAGGTGAACGGATGGACTCTACATGCCTGGTTCCCACCATGAAGCATGGAGGAGGAGGTGTGATGGTGTGGGGGTGCTTTGCTAGTGACATTGTTGGGGATTTATTAAAAATTGAAGCGGTGAGCAGTCCAGCTCACCCCAAACCATCTCAATTGGGTTCAGGTCTGGTGACTGTGGAGCCCAGTTCATCTGGCGTAGCACCCCAACACTCTCCTTCTTGGTCAAATAGCCCTTACACAGCCTGGAGCTGTGTTTGGGGTCATTGTCCTGTTGAAAAATAAATGATGGTCCAACTAAACGCAAACCGGATGGAATAGCATGCTGCTGCAAGATGCTGTAGTAGCCATTCTGGTTCACTATGCCTTCAATTTTGAATAAATCCCCAACAGTGTCACCAGCAAAGCACCCCCACACCATCACACCACCTCCTCCATGCTTCACGGTGGGAACCAGGCATGTAGAATCCATCTGTTCACCTTTTCTGCGTGCAAAGCAGTAATCAAAGCAAAGGTGGCTACTTTGAAGAACCTAGAATATAAGACATATTTTCAGCTGTTTCACACTTTTTTGTAAAGTGTAATGTATAGTTCCACATGTGTTAATTCATAGTTTTGATGCCTTCAGTGTGATTCTACAATTTTCATAGTCAAGAAAATACAGAAGAATCTTTGAATGTGAAGGTGTATCCAAACTTTTGGTCTGTACTGTATATGTGCTCCAGATTTTATACAGCTGTTGTTTAAATAATTTTTTATTCAGTTCAATAAAATATACAATTTTATATATACTTATCTTGTATTTATGTCATTTTTGCACAAAATTTTTGTAGGTTTATATGTATTTTAGTGCTTGACAATTTTATTCTCTATACAAAATTGGTTTATATGGTATATCAGTCTGCAGAAATGCGTTTTTAGGGTACGCTTAAAACAGTGGGGATTAATCATATTAACCTGGGGAGTGCATTCCAAAACATTGGCGCAGCACGTGAAAAGTCTTGGAGATGGGAGTGGGAGGTTCTGATTATTGAGGATGCCAACCTCAGGTCATTAGCAGAACGGAGGGTGGTAGACTGAGACAAGGGAGATGTAGGGTGGTGCTGAGCCATGGAGTGCTTTGTGGGTGAGGATAATAAGTTTGTACTGGATTCTGTAATGGATGGGTAACAAGTGTAATGACTGGCACAAGGTAGAGGCATCGGTATAACGATTGGTGAAGAATATGATTCGGGCTGCAGCATTCAAGTCAGATTGGAGAGGGGAGTTTGGTAAGAGGGAGACCGATTAGTAGAGAATTACAATAGTCCAGACGAGAATGAATAAGAGAAACAGTAAGAGTTTTTGCAGAGTCGAAAGTAAGAAAAGGTCGAATTCTAGAGATGTTTTTGAGGTGGAGATAACAAGAGCGAGCCAGTGATTGGATGTGGAGGGTGAATGAAAGCTCGGAATCAAGTATGACCCCAAGACAGCGAGCATGTTGCTGGGGAGTAATGGTGGAACCACACACGGAGATGGCGATGTCGGGCATAGGTAGGTTAGTAGAGGGAGGAAACACGAGTTCAGTTTTTAACATATTCAGTTTCAGATAGAGGGAGGACATGATGTTAGAGACAGCAGTAAGACAATCACTGGTGTTTTCTAAAAGGCAAGCGTGATATCAGGAGAAGTGTATAATTGGGTGTCATCAGCATAGAGATGGTACTGGAAACCAAATCTACTGATTGTTTGTCCAATAGGTGCAGTATACAAAGAGAAGAGGAGGGGGCCTAGGACTGATCCTTGAGGAACCCCAACAGTAAGAGGCAGATGAGAGGAGGAGGAACCAGCAAAAGATACAGTGAAGGAACGGTCAGAGGGATAGGAGAACCAGGGGAGAACAGTGTCCTTGAGGCCGATGGAGTGGAGCATAGTGAGGAGGAGCTGATGGTCCACAGTATCGAATGCTGTGGAGAGATCCAAGAGAATTAGCATGGAGTAGTGACCATTAGATTTAGCAGTTAGTAGATCATTAGAGACTTTAGTGAGGGCAGTTTCAGTAGAGAGTAAAGAGTGGAAACCAGATTGAAGAGGGTCGAGAAGAGTTATCTGAGAGATAGCGGATAAGACGGGTGTGGACCAGGCATTCCAGGAGTTTAGAGATGAAGGGAAGATTAGAGACAGGTCTATAGTTGGCAGCACAGTTTTGGTCGAGGGATGGATGGTTTTTAAGTGGCTGTATGATGGCATGTTTAAATGAGGAGGGAAAGATACCAGAAGAGACAGAGAGGTTGAATATTGTTGTTAGGTGAGTGGTGACAGCAGGGGAAGGAGACTGGAGGAGATGTGAAGGAATAGGGTCACTGGTAACGCCTGCACCCATCTCAGAACTGCTAGGGTGAACAGGAAATAGCTGGATTCTTGTATCATGGTGATGAACAGCCCGATGTTACCATTTTACTACAGTACATGTGTTACTTAAACAGTTGGTCAGGGAAATTGAGGCGTTGCTGGTTTGGCTTACGGACTCCGCAGCCCTGGCACCAAGCTCTGATGCCAGGGTACCATGCAGACAAGATAATGGGGGGGGCAGCCATATGTGTATAGGGGAGTCCTCCGGCACAGCAAGTGTTAGGGACACGAGGCCCCGCTACATGGCACCTCAGCCGTCTCCTGACAGAACGCTCCGAATCACCTCTCAGAACTGGTGCATTCCTCTGTTCTCAGCTGACAAATGGGCGTTACTATTTGGGGGCGTGCCCTCCCTCACTGGCCAATCAGTGCTGCCGGGATCCGCAGGGACACGCCTCTGACCAGGAGAATGGTAACACCCAATTGTCACTTTCCTGTCAGGAGGAATCCCAGAGCACCACAGCGCTGTGAGGATGATCCCTGCACGGCACCAGCTGGCGGCCAGCACACGTGACACCGCACACACAGTACACGCAGCTGCCGCGGTCCCTCCGTGGCAGGTAGCAGCTTTCATCCCTCTTGGCCGTATATACAACGCCAGGTACCGGTGAGGACCGGGTGAGCCAGCAGCGGGCTCCTCGGAGCTGCGCCACTACCGGCACATGGCGGCACACTGCCCGCACCATGTCCGGACGCGCTCAGATCACTGCTGTCATAGGGCCGGGCCTCATACTCACTTCCTGTTTTCAGTCCGGGCACTTAGCGGGGATGGAGGCTCCGAGATACCAGGATGCAGGAACACATACAGGCGGGTGACGCTGCTCACGTGACAGCACAGGAAGGGGCGGGGCTCACGGCTCATGTAACTATGGTGAGTGAGGGGACTGGCAGGTGAAGAGGAGGCTGAAAATGAGCGGGGTCTACAGCTTGTGTGATACAGGGGACCAGGGGTGTACAGCCTGTGTGATACAGGGGGACCAGGGGTGTACAGCCTGTGTGATACAGGGGGACCAGGGGTGTACAGCCTGTGTGATACAGGGGTCCAGGGTTGTACAGCCTGTGTGATACAGGGGGACCAGGGGTGTACAGCCTGTGTGATACTGGGGGGGACTAGGGGTGTACAGCCTGTGTGATACAGGGGGACCAGGGGTGTACAGCCTGTGTGATACTGGGGGACCAGGGGTGTACAGCCTATGTGTTATAGGGGGCTGGGGGTGTACAGCCTGTGTGATACAGGGGGACCAGGGGTGTACAGCCTGTGTGATACTGGGGGACCAGGGTGTACAGCCTGTGTGATACAGGGGGACCAGGGGTGTACAGCCTGTGTGATACAGGGGACCAGGGGTGTACAGCCTGTGTGATACAGGGGGGGGGACAGTGGTGTACAGGCCGTGTGTACAGCTGTAGGGGGACCAGGGGTGTACAGCCTTGTGTGATACAGGGGACAGGGGTGTACAGCCTGTGTGATACAGGGGGACCAGGGGTGTACAGCCTGTGTGATACAGGGGGACCAGGGTGTACAGCCTGTGTGATACATGGGGGACCAGGGGTGTACAGCCTGTGTGATACTGGGGGACCAGGGTGTACAGCCTGTGTGATACGGGGGACCAGGGGTGTACAGCCTGTGTGATAAGGGGGACCTAGGGGTGTACAGCCTGTGTGATACAGGGGGACCAGGGGTGTACAGCCTGTGTGATACAGGGGGACCAGGGTGTACAGCCTGTGTTACGGGGACCAGGGTGTACAGCTGTGTGATACAGGGGGACCAGGGGTGTACAGCCTGTTGATACAGGGGACCAGGGGTGTACAGCCTGTTGATACTGGGGACCAGGTTACAGCCTGTGTTGGGAATACAGGTGGATCGGGGACCAGGGTGACAGCCTGTGATACAGGGGACCAGGGTGTACAGCCTGTGTGATACAGGGGGTCCAGGGTGTACAGCCTGTTGTATACAGGGGTGTACAGCCTGTGTGATACAGGGACCAGGGGTGTACAGCCTGTGTGATACAGGGGGACCAGGGTGTACAGCCTGTGTGATACTGGGGGGACCAGGGGTGTACAGCCTATGTTTATAGGGGCTGGGGTGTACAGCCTGTGTGATACGGGGGACCAGGGGTGTACAGCCTGTGTGATACAGGGTCCAGGGTTGTACAGCCTGTGTGATACAGGGGGACCAGGGTGTACAGCCTGTGTGATACTGGGGGGGACTAGGGGTGTACAGCCTGTGTGATACAGGGGACCAGGGGTGTACAGCCTGTGTGATACAGGGGACGAGGGGTGTACAGCCTGTGTTATACTGGGGGGACCAGGGGTGTACAGCCTGTGTGATACAGGGGGACCAGGGTGTACAGCCTGTGTGATACAGGGGGACCAGGGGTGTACAGCCTGTGTGATACTGGGGGACCAGGGGTGTACAGCCTGTGTGATACTGGGGGACCAGGGGTGTACAGCCTGTGTTTATAGGGGGACCAGGGGTGTACAGCCTGTGTGATACAGGGGGACCAGGGGTGTACAGCCTGTGTGATACAGGGGGACCAGGGTGTACAGCCTGTGTGATACAGGGGGACCAGGGTGTACAGCCTGTGTGATGCTGTTGGGACCAGGGGTGTACAGCCTGTGTGATACTGGGGGACCAGGGTGTACAGCCTGTGTGTTATAGGGGGACCAGGGGTGTACAGCCTGTGTGATACAGGGGGACCAGGGTGGTACAGCCTGTGTGATACAGGGGGACCAGGGGTGTACAGCCTGTGTGATACAGGGGGACCAGGGGTGTACAGCCTGTGTGATACAGGGGGGTCCAGGGTGTACAGCCTGTGTGATACAGGGGGACCAGGGGTGTACAGCCTGTGTGATACAGGGGACCAGGGGTGTACAGCCTGTGTGATACAGGGGACCAGGGGTGTACAGCCTGTGTGATACTGGGGGGACCAGGGGTGTACAGCCTATGTGTTATAGGGGGCTGGGGTGTACAGCCTGTGTGATACTGGGGGGACCAGGGTGTACAGCCTGTGTGATACAGGGGTCCAGGGTTGTACAGCCTGTGTGATACAGGGGGACGAGGGGTGTACAGCCTGTGTTATACTGGGGGGACCAGGGTGTACAGCCTGTGTGATACTGGGGGACCAGGGGTGTACAGCCTGTGTGATACAGGGGGACCAGGGGTGTACAGCCTGTGTGATACAGGGGGACCAGGGGTGTACAGCCTGTGTGATACAGGGGGGCCAGGGGTGTACAGCCTGTGTGATACTGGGGCGACCAGGGGTGTACAGCCTGTGTGATACAGGGGGACCAGGGGTGTACAGCCTGTGTGATACTGGGGGACCAGGGTGTACAGCCTGTGTGATACTGGGGGACCAGGGGTGTACAGCCTGTGTGTTATAGGGGGACCAGGGGTGTACAGCCTGTGTGATACAGGGGGACCAGGGGTGTACTGCCTGTGTGTTATAGGGGGCTGGGGGTGTACAGCCTGTGTGATACAGGGGGACCAGAGGTGTACAGCCTGTGTGTTATAGGGAGCTGGGGGTGTACAGCCTGTGTGATACAGGGGGACCAGAGGTGTACAGCCTGTGTGATACTGGGGGGACCAGGGTGTACAGCCTGTGTGATACAGGGGTCCAGGGTTGTACAGCCTGTGTGATACAGGGGGACCAGGGTGTACAGCCTGTGTGATACTGGGGCGACCAGGGGTGTACAGCCTGTGTGATACAGGGGGACCGAGGGTGTACAGCCTGTGTGTTATAGGGGGCCGGGGTGTACAGCCTGTGTGATACTGGGGGACTGGGTGTACAGCCTGTGTGATACAGGGGGACCAGGGGTGTACAGCGTGTGATCCAGGGGTGTACAGCCTGTGTAATACAGGGGGACGAGGGTGTACAGCCTGTGTGATACTGGGGGGACCAGGGGTGTACAGCCTGTGTGATACAGGGGGACCAGGGGTGTACAGCCTGTGTGATACAGGGGGACCAGGGGTGTACAGCCTGTGTGATACTGGAGCGACCAGGGGTGTACAGCCTGTGTGATACAGGGGGCCGGGGTGTACAGCCTGTGTGATACTGGGGGTCCAGGGGTGTACAGCCTGTGTGATACTGGGGGACCAGGGTGTACAGCCTGTGTGATACAGGGGACCAGGGTGTACAGCCTGTGTTATAGGGGGCCGGGGGTGCACAGCCTGTGTGATACAGGGGGACCAAGGGTCTACAGCCTGTGATACAGGGGGACCAGGGGTGTACAGCCTGTGTGTTATAGGGGGCCGGGGGTGTACAGCCTGTTTGATACAGGGGGACCAGGGGTGTACAGCCTGTGTGATACTGGGGGACCAGGGGTGTACAGCCTGTGTGATACAGGGGGACCAGGGGTGTTACAGCCTGTGTGATACAGGGGGGACCAGGGGTGTACAGCCTGTGTGATACAGGGGTCCTGGTTGTACAGCCTGTGTGATACTGGGGGGCCGGGGGTGTACAGCCTGTGTGATACAGGGGGACCAGGGGTGTACAGCCTGTGTGATACAGGGGGCCTGGGTGTACAGCCTGTGTGATACTGGGGGACCAGGGGTGTACAGCCTGTGTGGACCTGTCCTCTGCCTTTGACACAGTGGACCATTCCCTATTACTACAGACCCTCTCATCTCTTGGTATCACAGGCTTGGCCCTATCTTGGATCGCATCATACCTAACAGACCGGACATTCAGCGTCTCCCACTCACACACCACCTCCTCACCGCACCCTCTATCTGTGGGAGTCCCGCAAGGTTCAGTCCTAGGGCCCCTGCTCTTCTCCATCTACACCTTCGGCCTCGGACAGCTCATAGAATCTCACGGCTTTGAATATCACCTCTATGCTGATGACACACAGATCTACATCTCTGGACCAGATATCACCTCCCTACTAAACAGAATCCCTCAATGTCTGTCCGCTATTTCATCCTTTTTCTCCGCTAGATTCCTAAAGCTTAATATGGACAAAACAGAATTCATCATCTTTCCCCCATCTCACACAACCCCTCCAATGGACCTATCAATTAATATAAACGACTGCCCACTCTCTCCAGTCCCACAAGCTCGCTGCCTCGGGTTATCCTTGACACTGATCTCTCTTTTAAAACACATATCCAACCCTCTCCACCTCCTCCCGAGTTCAACTCAAAAATATCTCACGTACCGTACATTCCTCAACCAAGAATCTGCAAAAACCCTAGTCCATGCCCTCATCATCTCCCGCCTCGACTACTGCAACATCCTGCTCTGTGGCCTCCCCTCTAACACTCTTGCACCCCTCGAATCTATTGTAAACTCTGCTGCCCGACTAATCCACCTGTCCCCCCGCTATTCCCCGGCCTCTCCCCTCTGTCAATCCCTGCACTGGCTCCCCATTACACAAAGACTCCAGTTCAAAACCCTAATCATGACATACAAAGCCATCCACAACCTGAGTCCTCCATACATCTGTGACCTCGTCTCCCGGTACCTACCTGCACGCAACCACCGATCCTCACAAGATCTCCTCTACTCCCCTCTTATCTCCTCTTCCCACAATCGCATACAAGATTTCTCCCGCGCATCCCCCCTACTCTGGAACTCTCTACCACAACATATCAGACTCTCGCCTACCATGGAAATCTTCAAAAAGAACCTGAAGACCTACCTCTTCCGACAAGCCTACAACCTGCAGTAACCACAGATCCACCAAACCGCTGCACGACAAGCTCTACCCTCGCCTACTGTATCCTCACCCATCCCTTGTAGATTGTGAGCCCTCACGGGCAGGGTACTCTCTCCTACTGTACCAGTCGTAACTTGTATTGTCTAAGATTACTGTACTTGTATTATGTATACCCCACCTCACATGTAAAGCGCCATGGATTAAATGGTGCTATAATAATACAGGGGGACCAGGGGTGTACAGCCTGTGTGATACAGGGGGGACCAGGGTGTACAGCCTGTGTGATACAGGGGACCAGGGGTGTACAGCCTGTGTGTTATAGGGGGCCGGGGTGTACAGCCTGTGTGATACAGGGAGACCAGGGGTGTACAGCCTGGGGGATCAGGGTGTACAGCCTGTGTGGACCTGTCCTCTGCCTTTGACACAGCGGACCATTCCCTATTACTACAGTCATGGACAAAAGTTTTGAGAATGACACAAATATTATATTTTCACATGATCTGCTGCCCTCTGGTTTTTATGTGTGTTTGACAGATGTTTTTATCACAGACAGAAATATAATAATTGCAAACATATGAGTAACAAAAGCTTATATTGACAGAATGAGTTAATGCAGCAAGTCAATATTTGCAGTGTTGACCCATCTTCTTCAGGACCTCTGCAATTCTCCCTGGCATGCTCTCAATCAACTTCTGGACCAAATCCTGACTGATAGCAGTCCATTCTTGCACAATCAATGCTTTCATTTTGTCAGAATTTTTAGGTTTTTGTTTGTCCACCCGTCTCTTGATGATTGACCACAAGTTCTCAATGGGATTAAGATCTGGGGAGTTTCCAGGCCATGGACCCAAAATCTCTATGTTTTGTTCCCTGAGCCATTTAGTTATCACCTTTGCTTTATGGCAAGGTGCTCCATCATGCTGGAAAAGGCATTGTTGATCGCCAAACTGCTCTTGGAGGGTTGGGAGAAGTTGCTCTTGGAGGACATTCTGGTACCATTCTTTATTCATGGCTGTGTTTTTAGGCAAGACTGTGAGAGAGCCGATTCCCTTGGCTGAGAAGCAACCCCACACATGAATGGTTTCAGCATGCTTAACAGTTGGCATGAGACAAGACTGGTGGTAGCACTCACCTTGTCTTCTCCGAATGACGGTCCTGGCGCTTGCTGGTCTTTCTTGGGCGTCCTGGAGCCTTTTTGGCAACAATGGAACCTCTCTCCTTGAAGTTCTTGATGATGCGATAGATTGTTGACTGAGGTGCAATCTTTATAGCTGCGATACTCTTCCCTGTTAGGCCATTTTTGTGCAATGCAATGATGACTGCACGTGTTTCTTTAGAGATAACCATGGTTAACAGAAGAGAAACAATGATGCCAAGCACCAGCCTTTTAAAGTGTCCAGTGGTGTCATTCTTACTTAATCATGACAGATTGATCTCCAGCCATGTCCTCATCAACACCCACACCTGTGTTAATGAGCAATCACTGAAAAGAGGTTAGCTGGTCCTTTTAAGGCAGGGCTGCAATGATGTTGAAATGTGTTTTGGGGGATAAAATTCATTTTCTAGCCAAATATTGACTTTGCAAGTAATTGCTGTTAAGCTGATCACTCTTTATAACATTCTGGAGTATATGCAAATTGCCATTAGAAAAAGTGAAGCAGTACACTTTGTAAAAATTAATATTTGTCATTCTCAAAACTTTTGGCCATGACTGTACAGACCCTCTCATCTCTGCAGACTAGCCTGCGGAATTTTCTGCAGAGAATCCGAACCTCCTGGCACAAAACGCAGGGAAAAATGCTTGCGTTTTTCCTGCAGAATAGATGCGGATTGTGATGAGTTTTGGCAGTGCGGATTTGATAGGTGGTGCTGGAGGGGAGAGAGAGGAGAGAGAGAGATGCCTGACTCGAAACGCTGTTGCTGATCCGCACAAAAGAAGTGACATGCTGCAGATTTGATAAAAAATCGCTGGGGATCCGCATCTAAATCCGCAACGTGTGCACATACCCCTAAGAAGGAAGGTCTGCCTTTATGGGTCCTGTCTTTCCCAGTAATCTGTGTAAGTCATGGAAGAAACAGCGAACCCATCCAAAAAAGACTGTGATGGAACCTCAGGACTCAGTATTCTGCCATGTGAATTGATCATTTTCCTCTGAGCACAACCACCATCAATTATGACTGAAGGGTACTGGGAGAAGCAGACTTTGTGCATCACTGAGGGAACAATAAAAAGTATTTTTTATTTTAATCACCTCTCACTGTGTAACCACTTTGATTCTGCAGTCAACATTGACCATGACTTCTAAAGGATCAAACAGCCAGGATCAGAGTTATCTATGATCATGAACTTTAGAGAAATGTTTTCATTCAATGACAGCAAGCTGATATAATTAAAACTATAGTAAATTGAAATGGAAAGCATGTTTGGGAAGTTTTTATTTTGCAATGAGTCATTTTTACCAAACACTGATAAATTGCTTAAAGGGAATTTGTCAGAAGGGTTTTGCTATTTAATGTAAGCGCAGCATAATGTAGGCGCAGAGAGTCTGATTGCAAGGATGTGTCATTTACTCAGCAGCTTGCTGTAGTTTCAATACAATCAGTGTTTTATCACCACGAGATTATCACTGCAAGTCTAGGTCTCGTGCAGGCCAGTCTGTCTAATCTGTGTAACCCCGCCCCCACCACTGATTAGCATGCGGCCGACAATGAACAGTGTACACAGGGAGCAGCCAATCAGTAGTGTGGGAGGTGTTATACAGATCCCAGCATTCTTACCCCAGCTACAACTACAGAAAAGAAAACAGAGATTCTATCAAAACTGCACTAAGCGGCCCATTAAGTGATTCATCGCTGGAATTAGGCTCACTGCCCCTACATCATGCAGTCCTCAGATTACATAGCAAAAACCTGCTGATTGATTTCCGTTAAATTGGACAGAGTATAGTATTGCATGGCAGCCAGGCAGATGAATAGAAGCATCATCCTAGTGATGGGTGGAGGTCATAGACGGCCACTGGTCACATTTTAAGGTATAACCCAAAAAGAAGGCAAAGTATGAATATACTCATCCATATATTGAACAAAACCCAAAAAAATCATGGACTAGGAGTCATAATGAAAAATTGTAAACTTTATTAAATACAAATCAAAAAAATAGATAAAACCAATAAGGTCAAGTAAAAGTCAGAATAACAAATACAAGGGAGAAAACAGCATCCGAATCTTAATCAGCAAGTCAGTTATAATGATATAACAAATTTGTACAGCAATGTAGACAATCCATACAGTCAGAATGGATCTCTGATTTTTATATATATGTAGATATAAATATATGCATCTGAGTACCTCCACTGAAGATCTATATACAACAATAAATATTTATCAAATATATATACATAGAAAGAGTATGGTCAGTATAGACAAATTGATGTTTAAATAGCTAGTGCATAAGGTGACGCCCCCCGAGGAAGCTACATAGCGAAACGCGCGTTGGGGTCTTCCAGCTCTTTCTCAGTAAGTCTGAATGTCCTCTCTGTCCTGGTTATATATGCCTATGTGTATATTGTTATATCATCATTATAACTGACTTGCTGATTAAGATTCGGATGCTGTTTTCTCCCTTGTATTTGTTATTCTGACTTTTACTTGACCTTATTGGTTTTATCTATTTTTTTGATTTGTATTTAATAAAGTTTACAATTTTTCATTATCACATTTTAAGGTATCATATGACATTATGTTTTAAGATCTTTCTAGTGTTCAGTAAGTGAATTATCATTGCTGCCATTTTCCACTCTTTTCTCCCACTCAATAAACCTATTTCAGATTATGTGGGGAATTTTCAACCATATGTTGTTTGTAGAATTTGGATATATTTTTGTTTTATATTCTTTTTCTTCATGCATTAGTTAGAAATTCTGCATCAATGAGGATCTAATTTTTGGAATATATGGATTTTACAAAATTAACAAAGGCGCATCTCCTTAATATTCTTAAGCAATCAAAATAGTGATTTACCATATTGTCAAAGAACTCCAAATAATGTGTCAAAACGTTAGATGTTTTGTTGGGATAAATATTAAAAGGAGTTAGATGGAGGCACAAGCGCATCGGCTTAAGTTTCTTGTTTTGAGACTATTACATCCATATAAACAGCACCATGAATCTGTTTATGTATGGCACATTGAATAATGCAGTAATGCAGGGCAGATCTTGTTACTATGATGCCTCACAGCACTGCCACAGACACGTTGTACCTGCAGAACCAAGCTTGCATGTTAATAAACACCTGTTTTTGTAAAGTATGAGACAAACACAAGTGTAACTGAAAACCTTATTTGCATTCTAGATATTGGTACATGTTTTTTGTGCCTGAAAAATATAATAATTTAATAATGAATTAGAAAAATAACACTTATTTGTTTTTAACGCAGATATAAAGTTAAAATTTATGGATATAATCATTTTCATTCTCTCAAAACTAACATTGATTTTAATCCTAAATGTCTGTTTATTTAATGTAGTAATCTAATTAACTTTAACTGATTTGCTCTAATGAGCATCCGTCTGTTGTCAAGTGTCACTGACTGTGATATTACTTTCAGTGCACAGTGACAGTGCGCTTCCTTGCCGACTCTAATAAGAAATGATGAACTGGTAAGAGAGTGCACTGCCAATGCACATTGTAATGAGAGAACACGGCCAAGAGGAAAAGCAGAGACCAGCCCTGCACCTGAAGCGGACATCACTTTTGGGGGCAGGGCTGGTCTCTGCTCACCACGTTCTAAACTTACAATGTGCACTGACAGTGCTCTCTCTTGCTGGCTCATCACTTCACATTAACGCTGGCAAGGGAACGCACTGTTATTGTGCATTGAAAGTAATATTTCACAGTGACAAGGGAGCTTGTACTGAGATTCCATTGGAATTAACATTCAACACATGCTCAGTACAGCAGGGCCAAGCCCGGTTCCTGAAACAGAGTGTCACTGATGACATTTCGTTTCAGGGTAGGGACAGAGGCTATGGCATTGACCACAGTCTCTTCCCCTCTGATGACATTTCGTTTGACTATCCCAGCATGCAATGGGGATTCTCAAACAAAATAATCAAACCTAAAGTAAAAATAAAAAAAAGTTACAGAAAGAATAGAGAGAACAGTAGTAGTGACATTTTAATGTATGTTAAATAAGTGATTAGATTATTATATTAAATAGACATCTAGGATTAATATGAATGTCAATTTTTTACCACTCATTTAAGGAATTCTAAAAATAAGAAATTCACAAAATAAAATTGAAAAAAATTCTCATGAGGCCAGTCTCACACGTCCAGATATTTCCGGTACGTGCAGAAACGGTCCCAGAGCTACCCGTGTCCGTGTGTGCACGTAGGCCATACGTGTGTCATCCGTGTGCTGTCCGTGTTTATCATCCGTGTGCTGTCTGTGTTAATACGTATCACACACAAAGGTTTTGACATCCATATGAGGGGTTAAGTCATTACTTAAAGGCTTAGCACATGCGAAGGTGTGATCAATTAGTGATTATGTGTTAAAACAGTTCCTAAAAAGTTTTGGGCGATGACATTTCATCTTTGGGGTGTGTGTTAGGTCTCCTTTGGTGTCACAAATATGTATAGTGACAATGAGGCGTTGTTGTGGTTGGCATGGCTTGGGTCACGTCGGTTTGGGGTTCGCCACCATATGCTTGATGAGGAATCATGGCTGCAAAAGAGGCTATTGGTTCACAATCTACTCTTGCTACGTGGGGCATATGGTCATTTTTCAAAATTGTACAATGAACTTTGCAGATACTCGGTGAAGTTTGTTGCTTTTTGTCGTCTTTCCATTCCCGGCTTTGACAACATACTTCATGTTTTGCGGCCTTACCTTCTCAGACAAGACACCTGCATGCAACTAAGCATTTCTCCAGAGGAGCGTTTGCTAGAAACCGTGAGGTAATTTTTTTGTGCTAAGCATGATAATGTGACCAATAAATTGCAAACCATAGTTGTGGTTTAAAGGGAATCTGTCACCCCAAAATTGCCATATTAGATAAAGATATGGCTGAATACAGCGTCCCATAACAAAGCCATCTGTCTTTTCCTTATATTCTGATACCCCCGTTTTCATATATAAATACCTTTGTAAACTTCGTTTTTGTGGTGTCAATCATGGCGGTCAGGTCAGGAAGGCGGCGGTTATTCACTTCCCCCAACCCCCCGCTCCTCTACTTCTGTCACGTAACGCTGTCTGTGAATATCACAGACAGCGTAAGTTTTCTGCGCTTGCGCTCTGCAGCAGGGCCCCCGCGCTTGCGCAGTCTTATTTGCCCAGCAGTGGGCAAAGCAGTCAAACATTACTGCGCATGCGTCAGACTTCCTGACTTTCCTTGGCCCGGAAGTCATCAGCAATCACTGGACGACTTCCGGGTCAAGTGAAGTGCCAGAAATTACTTGAGCTTGCGCGGTAGTGATAGTGTGCTGGCCCACTGTTGGGAAAACAGCACTGCGCACGCGCGAGGGACTTTTACACAGCGCAAGCGCGGAAAGACAACGGACAAGAAAAAAAAAAGCTACGTACGCCAAGAATTGAGGAGGGTTGGGGGAAGCGAATAACCGCCGCCTTCCTGACCTGACCGCCCTGATTGGCAGCCCAAAATACCAACTTTACTAAGGTATTTTTATATGAAAACGGGGGTATCAGGATATAAGGAAAAGACAGATGGCTTTGTTATGGGACGCTGTATTCAGCCATATCTTTAGTTGATATGGCAAAAATGGGGTGACAGATTCCCTTTAAGTGGTTAAATGTCTAGTGAGTAATGTACCATTTTTCTAGGTTATACAATGACCATAATAGTAACTGCAAAGCATGTATTACTTTACCATTTCCATAGAAATAAAGGCAAACATATAGTTTGTATATCTATTCTTACTAAGGCCTCTTTCACACTTCAGTCGTGCGACGTCAGTCAAAATCCGCCAGTGTGAAAAAAACGGATCCGCCATTTTTTTTTGGCGGATCCGCTTTTTTCCCATTGACTTGCATTAGTGACAGATTTTGACGGATGGTCGTCCGTTTGATCCATTTTTTGATGGAACCTCCATAAATTTGGCGTCCGCTTTTTTTGGAAAACGTCCAATGCAACGTTTTTTATGTCCGCCAAAATGGCAGACTATGACGGATCCACTTCGTCCGCCATTTTGTATAATGGGTGCCTATGGGTGGCGGATCCGCCTGCATCCATTTTTTATGGAATCTGCAAGCGGATCCGTTGCTACTAGGGTTGAGCATTCCGATACTGCAAATATCGGGTATTGGCCGATATTGGCTGTATCGGAATTCCGATTCCGAGTTCCGATATTTTCGTCATATCGGATACCGGAATCGGATTTGTCACTGTCAGTGTCCGTTGGTCGGGTCTGTCACTGTCAGTGTCCGTCGGTCGGGTCTGTCAGGAGTCAGCGGCACTTACCTGGCAGAAGATCTCCGGCGGTCACGGCCTGGACTGCTTCATGGCCGCCATCTTCTTTCCCCGGCGGTCACATGCAGTTTCTCGCGATAACTGCAGTGACTGCTGGGTAATCCCGGCCGTAAAGCAGTCAGTCCGATGACGTCACCGCCGGGGAAGCAGGTAATCAGCTGTGCTGCGTCGCGATGACAGGCTCTGCCTGTCATTGCGATGTAGCAGAGTTGGATCGTCGTGGGACTGTCGTTATGGACTGCGTCGGACAGGTGGTATACTGTTGGTTTGTTTTTTTTCTTTTTTTACAGGAGATCGATGGCGTCGCAGGAATGAGTGTATAATAAAATTAATGAAAACTGTGTTGTCTCTTTTATTTCATTAAAAGACTTTTTTCTTGCTTTGTCTTTTTTTTAAACATTTAATAACTTTGGGATTAATAATGGATCGGTGTCTTATTGACGCCTCTCCATTATTAACCGGGCTTATTGTCACCGTGCAATCAACGGTGACATTAACCCCTTATTACCCCGCTTGCCACCGCTACAGGGCAAGTGGGAAGAGCCGGGTAAAGTGCCACAATTGGCACATCTTTTGATGCGCCAAATGTGGGGCTGCTGTAGCCTGGTATTATCAGGCTGTTGAGGGCCAAAATCCATGGGCCTTGACAGTCTTTTAATACCAGGCCGCAGCAGTCTGCATTTTACTTGGCTGGTTAACAAAAATAGGGGGGATCCCCACGCCGTTTTTTTTTCGAGGGGATCCCCTATTTTTGTTAACCAGCCAAGCTAAGCAGACTGCTGTGGCCTGGTATTATCAGGCTTGCAAGGTCCATGGATATTGGATCCTTACCAGCCTGAAAAACCAGGCCTCAGCGGTCTGCTTCATCTGGCTGGTTAACAAAAATAGGGGGACCCCACGCCAATTTTTTTTCGAGGGGATCCCCTATTTTTGTTAATCAGCCAAGATATGCAGACTGCTGTGGCCTGGTATTATCAGGCTGGCAAGGTCCATGGATCTTGGCTCCTTAACAGCCTGAAAATCCAGGCCTCAGCGGTCTGCTTCATCTGGCTGGTTAACAAAAATAGGGGGGACCCCACGCCAATTTTTTTCGAGGGGATCCCCTACTTTTGTTAATCAGCCAAGATATGCAGACTGCTGTGGCCTGGTATTATCAGGCTGGCAAGGTCCATGGATCTTGGCTCCTTAACAGCCTGAAAATCCAGGCCTCAGCGGTCTGCTTCATCTGGCTGGTTAACAAAAATAGGGGGGACCCCACGCCATTTTTTTTTCGAAGGGAACCCCTATTTTTGTTAATCAGTTCCCTCTGACGTCACTGATGGTGTCCCTGGCTGACCTGAAGTGAAAGTGGAAAGCAATCAATTAAGCTTTCCACTTAAGGGCCCGTCTCACATAGCGATATCGCTACCGAGATCGCTGCTGAGTCACTAGTTTTGTGACGCAGCAGCGAGCTCACCAGCGATATCGCTGTGTGTGACACTCAGCGACGATCAGCCCCCCTGCCGGGTATCGCTGATCGTCGCTGAAATGTCAGGACCTTTTCTTGATTGCTGGTTTCCCGCTGACAGGCACACATCGCTGCGTGTGACAGGCGGGAGACCAGCGATCCGCTGGTAACCAAGGTACACAGCGGGTTTCCAGGCGCGGGGCTGTGCCTAGAAACCCGCTGTGTACCTTGGATACCAGCGCCCTGATGCAGGGAGCTGGTATCCAAGGTACACAGCGGGTTTCCAAGCGCTGCGCAGTGCCTGGAAACCCGCTGTGTACCTTGGTTACCAGCGGATCGCTGGTCTCCCGCCTGTCACACGCAGCGATGCGTGCCTGTCAGAGGGAAACCAGCGATCAAAAAAAGGTCCTGACATTTCTGCGACGATCAGCGATACCCGGCAGGGGGGCTGATCGTCGCTGAATGTCACACACAGCGATATCGCTGGTGAGCTCGCTGCGTCACAAAACTAGTGACTCAGCTCAGCAGCGATCTCGGTAGCGATATCGCTATGTGAGACGGGCCCTTAAGCGATGTTACCCGCAGTGTCGCTGTCCCAGATCGCTGCCTGAGCTGCCTGTTTGGCAGCTCAGCAGCGATCATGTAGCGATACACCAGCGATCCTGACAAGTGCATATCGTTGTCGGGATCGCTGGTGTATCGTTATGTGACACCCAGCCTTTACTCTCCTGTCAGGCAGGAGAGGAACTCATTCATTTGGGGTTTACTGTGAGGCTGCAGCATTAGCTGCGGTCCCTGCAGTAAACATTAACCCTTTCTGAAGGATTACACCGTGGGACCTGACTGTGCATGGGATAGGTAAGAATAATTTTGCTTTTTTATTTTATTTTTATTACAGGAAATGGTTTTTGCAGTCAAATAAAAGATGGTCAAAAACATGTCTTTATTTCATTAAAATGATTTTTAATTAAAATGTGTGTGTTTTATTTTTATTTCATGCAATAGGATTAATAATTGATAGTTGTCTAATTGACAGCTCTCAATTATTAACCTGGCTTAAGGTCACCTTTCAATAGCAAGGTGGCTTTAACCCCATATTAACCCATTCGCCACCGCTACAGGGCAATGGGAATAGACGGGCAAAGTGCCAGAAAGGGCGAATCTAATTATAGATTTGTCTTTCCTGGGGTGTCTGGGGGCAGATGTTAGTAGCCGGGGGGGGGGCAAAAATAATGGTCCCTCTCTGGGCTATTATTATCTGCCCCCACTCACTGGCTTTGTCTGTCTGGTTGCGAAAATAGGGCGGGAGCCCACACATTTTTTTTCAGCAATTTTACACATCATATATATATATATATACATGTCATTGAATTTGTGACACATATATATATATTTATATTTGTAGTTCATACACTTCTACATAGTATAATAGCCGCTAATTCAATTGCCGGCTTTTGTGAAAATGCAGAACCCGACATGAAATGACACTTGGTGTACATAGGGTTAACCATGTCTTTTCATGTCCTTTGCTATCTAATTTGCACAAACAATTAAATCAGTCTATGTGTGCAAAATTTCACACCTGTAGGGGTTAATTAAAGGTGTAAATTGGTAGCAAAAAAGTCCGTTTTTTTTACAACGAATTTACACCTTTAATTAACCCCTACAGGTGTGAAATTTTGCACACATAGACTGATTTAATTGTTTGTGCAAATTAGATAGCAAAGGACATGAAAAGACATGGTTAACCTCATGTACACCAAGTGTCATTTCATGTCGGGTGACCCGACATGAAATGACACTTGGTGTACATAGGGTTAACCATGTCTTTTCATGTCCTTTGCTATCTAATTTGCACAAACAATTAAATCAGACTATGTGTGCAAAATTTCACACCTGTAGGGGTTAATTAAAGGTGTAAATTCGTAGCAAAAAAGTCCGTTTTTTTTACAACGAATTTACACCTTTAATTAACCCCTACAGGTGTGAAATTTTGCACACATAGTCTGATTTAATTGTTTGTGCAAATTAGATAGCAAAGGACATGAAAAGACATGTTTAACCCTATGTACACCAAGTGTCATTTCATGTCGGGTGACCCGACATGAAATGACACTTGGTGTACATAGGGTTAACCATGTCTTTTCATGTCCTTTGCTATCTAATTTGCACAAACAATTAAATCAGACTATGTGTGCAAAATTTCACACCTGTAGGGGTTAATTAAAGGTGTAAATTCGTAGCAAAAAAGTCCATTTTTTTTTTACAACGAATTTACACCTTTAATTAACCCCTACAGGTGTGAAATTTTGCACACATAGACTGATTTAATTGTTTGTGCAAATTAGATAGCAAAGGACATGAAAAGATATGGTTAACCCTATGTACACCAAGTGTCATTTCATGTCGGGTGCTTCTGTCTTTTCACTGAAGCCGGCTTTACCCGGCAATTGAATCATAGGATATTTTACTATGTAGAAGTGTATAAACTATACATATATGTATATATATATGTCACAATGACATGTATATATATATATATATGTATTCTATGTGTGTATATTTAGTGTTTACAAGGAAAGAATGGGGTTTTTTTAGTTGCGATATTTTGTTCCCATAGACTTACATGGGACTTCCGGTATCGGTATCGGGTATCGCCGATATTTTAGTGATATCGGCGATACCATTCCGATTCCGATACTTTAGGATATCGGAAAGTATCGCTCAACTCTAGTTGCTACCATAGAAAATGCTGAAAACACTGTCCGGGGTCTCTCTCTCTCTCTCCTCCGTGCCAGACATTTGTACCATGCATTTTCCGGGTTGAAAAGTTCATGATAGATCTGTCTGAAAACGGATCCGTTTGCATCCGTTTTTGCAATTTTCTAGCGGATCCGCTATTTTCACACTTTGGCGGATTTTGACTGATGTCGCACGACTGAAGTGTGAAAGAGGCCTAACAATCAAATAGTATGGGCCACAACTAAAATATTTACATGGCCACTTTGTGAGAATTACATTATAACTGACACCTGTGTGTAGCATTAATGGGTGTGGGTTATATTGCACAAAACATATATTTTATGTAGATGTGCTGTATTACCTTCACTATGTATAAATAGTTTGATTTATCAACATAATCCACAATTGATGGTGAATGTTACACATCCCAAAAATGTTTTTTGTTAACAGATTCCTGGCTACTGGTCACTCATATTCTTCCTCCATTTTGAGTTCCTCCTTGGCAGGTCAACCATATTTGGGATTGTGCGCTCAACCTGTGATCTGATTTGGGATAATCTAAAGAGCCGCCTCATGCCTCAGCCAACCACACAAGACTGGTTGAGGATTGCCCAGGGTTTCATGGAAGACACTGAGTTTCCAAACTGCATTGGTGCCTTGGATGGAAAACACATTCGTGTCAAGAAGCCGCCAAACTCTGGTTCTCATTTTTTTAATTACAAAAAATATTTTTCTGTTGTGCTGCTGGCTGTAGCTGACAGCAACTACTGTTTTGTTCTTGCTGACATTGGGGCTTATGGGAGTGCCTCTGATGCTCGCATCTTTAGAGCTTCCAGATTAGCTAGGTGACTTGCTGACACTAATTTAAATCTCCCACAACCATGTGTGTTTCCTGGTGCCTCAGGCCCACCTGTACCATTTATGATGGTTGCTGATGAGGGCTTTGCGCTCTCAAGGCATGTTCTTCGACCATTTCCACGTCGAGGTTTGGACAACCGGAGGAGAATTTTTAACACTCGACTGATGAAAGCCCGTCGATTGGTTGAGTGTGCTTTTGGAATTTTGACTTCAAGATGGCGTATGTTTGAAGCACAACTACAAGTGCAACCAGAAAATGTCCAGACAGTCATAAAGGCTGCTGTTATTTTGCATAATTTCTGCCGACAACAAGAACCATCCTTGGCTGATGTGGATGATAGGAGAGTGGTTAATGTGGCATTACTAGAGGAAACAGCATGCTCCCCGAGTACCTCACTCTGGGCTTCTAGTGAGAAATCTGTTTGCTGATTATTTTTTGACACCAGAGGGTAGTGTGCCATGGCAAATGGAGGACAACTAATGTTACAGTTACATATGTATTCTGCCCCTTTTTTTGTGTTGCTTTAGATACAATTCTTTTTGCCCTCTAAAGGCAAAATTGGTTAGGGACTCGCAAGGCAATGAGGACCCTTGACGTGGGTTGCGAGCTGACATTTGATGTGGGTAAGTCATACATGGCCCTCTGAAAGCCTCATTGCTACCCATAACAAATAACTAATACCTCATTATCATGTGTTTCCTGTGTTGGTGATAAAGATACCATGTAGGAAAGTATGTATTTGGTGTGATAATTGTAGAGTAACACAAAATAGCTAAGGCCCTCACTCACTGAGTGTGTTCTGGAAGGAGAGTGGGTCACCTTGCGATCATGTTGTT
>JARQOD010000004.1:302766092-302807231 GCA_033576555.1 Oophaga sylvatica | reverse complement strand
ACTAGGGTTGGCATTCCGATTGCAATATGGGTTTTGGCTATTGGCTGTATGGGAAAATTCCGATTCCGAGTTCCGATATTTTCGTATATGGGATCCCGGGAATCGGATTTGTCACGTCGTGCCCGGGGGGGGGGTTCTGTCATGTCAGTGCCCGCGGTGGGCTGTAGAGTAGCGGCACTTACCTGGCAGAAGACTCCGGGGTCCCGCCTGGACTGCTTCATGGCCCCTCTTTTTTCCCCCGGCGGTCACTGCAGTTTCTCCGGTAACGCAGGACTGCGGGGTAATCCCGCCTTTAAAGCAGCGCCGATGAGTCACCCCGGGGGAAGCAGGAAATAGTTGCGCGTGCGTGCGGCTCTGCCTTCATTGCGAGTCAGAGTTGGTCGTGTGGACTGTCGTTATGGCTGCGTGGGAGGGGTATACTTTTTTTGTTTTTTTTTTTTTTTAAGAGTCGTGGGTCGCAGGAATGAGTGTTAATAAAAATTAATGAAAACTGTGTTGTCTCTTTTATTTCATTAAAAGACTTTTTTCTTGCTTTGTCTTTTTTTTAAACATTTAATAACTTTGGGATTAATAATGGATCGGTGTCTTATTGACGCCTCTCCATTATTAACCGGGCTTATTGTCACCGTGCAATCAACGGTGACATTAACCCCTTATTACCCCGCTTGCCACCGCTACAGGGCAAGTGGGAAGAGCCGGGTAAAGTGCCACAATTGGCACATCTTTTGATGCGCCAAATGTGGGGCTGCTGTAGCCTGGTATTATCAGGCTGTTGAGGGCCAAAATCCATGGGCCTTGACAGTCTTTTAATACCAGGCCGCAGCAGTCTGCATTTTACTTGGCTGGTTAACAAAAATAGGGGGGATCCCCACGCCGTTTTTTTTTCGAGGGGATCCCCTATTTTTGTTAACCAGCCAAGCTAAGCAGACTGCTGTGGCCTGGTATTATCAGGCTTGCAAGGTCCATGGATATTGGATCCTTACCAGCCTGAAAAACCAGGCCTCAGCGGTCTGCTTCATCTGGCTGGTTAACAAAAATAGGGGGGACCCCACGCCAATTTTTTTTCGAGGGGATCCCCTATTTTTGTTAATCAGCCAAGATATGCAGACTGCTGTGGCCTGGTATTATCAGGCTGGCAAGGTCCATGGATCTTGGCTCCTTAACAGCCTGAAAATCCAGGCCTCAGCGGTCTGCTTCATCTGGCTGGTTAACAAAAATAGGGGGACCCCACGCCAATTTTTTTCGAGGGGATCCCCTACTTTTGTTAATCAGCCAAGATATGCAGACTGCTGTGGCCTGGTATTATCAGGCTGGCAAGGTCCATGGATCTTGGCTCCTTAACAGCCTGAAAATCCAGGCCTCAGCGGTCTGCTTCATCTGGCTGGTTAACAAAAATAGGGGGGACCCCACGCCATTTTTTTTTCGAAGGGAACCCCTATTTTTGTTAATCAGTTCCCTCTGACGTCACTGATGGTGTCCCTGGCTGACCTGAAGTGAAAGTGGAAAGCAATCAATTAAGCTTTCCACTTAAGGGCCCGTCTCACATAGCGATATCGCTACCGAGATCGCTGCTGAGTCACTAGTTTTGTGACGCAGCAGCGAGCTCACCAGCGATATCGCTGTGTGTGACACTCAGCGACGATCAGCCCCCCTGCCGGGTATCGCTGATCGTCGCTGAAATGTCAGGACCTTTTCTTGATTGCTGGTTTCCCGCTGACAGGCACACATCGCTGCGTGTGACAGGCGGGAGACCAGCGATCCGCTGGTAACCAAGGTACACAGCGGGTTTCCAGGCGCGGGGCTGTGCCTAGAAACCCGCTGTGTACCTTGGATACCAGCGCCCTGATGCAGGGAGCTGGTATCCAAGGTACACAGCGGGTTTCCAAGCGCTGCGCAGTGCCTGGAAACCCGCTGTGTACCTTGGTTACCAGCGGATCGCTGGTCTCCCGCCTGTCACACGCAGCGATGCGTGCCTGTCAGAGGGAAACCAGCGATCAAAAAAAGGTCCTGACATTTCTGCGACGATCAGCGATACCCGGCAGGGGGGCTGATCGTCGCTGAATGTCACACACAGCGATATCGCTGGTGAGCTCGCTGCGTCACAAAACTAGTGACTCAGCTCAGCAGCGATCTCGGTAGCGATATCGCTATGTGAGACGGGCCCTTAAGCGATGTTACCCGCAGTGTCGCTGTCCCAGATCGCTGCCTGAGCTGCCTGTTTGGCAGCTCAGCAGCGATCATGTAGCGATACACCAGCGATCCTGACAAGTGCATATCGTTGTCGGGATCGCTGGTGTATCGTTATGTGACACCCAGCCTTTACTCTCCTGTCAGGCAGGAGAGGAACTCATTCATTTGGGGTTTACTGTGAGGCTGCAGCATTAGCTGCGGTCCCTGCAGTAAACATTAACCCTTTCTGAAGGATTACACCGTGGGACCTGACTGTGCATGGGATAGGTAAGAATAATTTTGCTTTTTTATTTTATTTTTATTACAGGAAATGGTTTTTGCAGTCAAATAAAAGATGGTCAAAAACATGTCTTTATTTCATTAAAATGATTTTTAATTAAAATGTGTGTGTTTTATTTTTATTTCATGCAATAGGATTAATAATTGATAGTTGTCTAATTGACAGCTCTCAATTATTAACCTGGCTTAAGGTCACCTTTCAATAGCAAGGTGGCTTTAACCCCATATTAACCCATTCGCCACCGCTACAGGGCAATGGGAATAGACGGGCAAAGTGCCAGAAAGGGCGAATCTAATTATAGATTTGTCTTTCCTGGGGTGTCTGGGGCAGATGTTAGTAGCCGGGGGGGGGGCAAAAATAATGGTCCCTCTCTGGGCTATTATTATCTGCCCCCACTCACTGGCTTTGTCTGTCTGGTTGCGAAAATAGGGCGGGAGCCCACACAATTTTTTTTCAGCAATTTTACACATCATATATATATATATATATACATGTCATTGAATTTGTGACACATATATATATATTTATATTTGTAGTTCATACACTTCTACATAGTATAATAGCCGCTAATTCAATTGCCGGCTTTTGTGAAAATGCAGAACCCGACATGAAATGACACTTGGTGTACATAGGGTTAACCATGTCTTTTCATGTCCTTTGCTATCTAATTTGCACAAACAATTAAATCAGTCTATGTGTGCAAAATTTCACACCTGTAGGGGTTAATTAAAGGTGTAAATTGGTAGCAAAAAAGTCCGTTTTTTTTACAACGAATTTACACCTTTAATTAACCCCTACAGGTGTGAAATTTTGCACACATAGACTGATTTAATTGTTTGTGCAAATTAGATAGCAAAGGACATGAAAAGACATGGTTAACCCTATGTACACCAAGTGTCATTTCATGTCGGGTGACCCGACATGAAATGACACTTGGTGTACATAGGGTTAACCATGTCTTTTCATGTCCTTTGCTATCTAATTTGCACAAACAATTAAATCAGACTATGTGTGCAAAATTTCACACCTGTAGGGGTTAATTAAAGGTGTAAATTCGTAGCAAAAAAGTCCGTTTTTTTTACAACGAATTTACACCTTTAATTAACCCCTACAGGTGTGAAATTTTGCACACATAGTCTGATTTAATTGTTTGTGCAAATTAGATAGCAAAGGACATGAAAAGACATGTTTAACCCTATGTACACCAAGTGTCATTTCATGTCGGGTGACCCGACATGAAATGACACTTGGTGTACATAGGGTTAACCATGTCTTTTCATGTCCTTTGCTATCTAATTTGCACAAACAATTAAATCAGACTATGTGTGCAAAATTTCACACCTGTAGGGGTTAATTAAAGGTGTAAATTCGTAGCAAAAAAGTCCATTTTTTTTTTACAACGAATTTACACCTTTAATTAACCCCTACAGGTGTGAAATTTTGCACACATAGACTGATTTAATTGTTTGTGCAAATTAGATAGCAAAGGACATGAAAAGATATGGTTAACCCTATGTACACCAAGTGTCATTTCATGTCGGGTGCTTCTGTCTTTTCACTGAAGCCGGCTTTACCCGGCAATTGAATCATAGGATATTTTACTATGTAGAAGTGTATAAACTATACATATATGTATATATATATGTCACAATGACATGTATATATATATATATATGTATTCTATGTGTGTATATTTAGTGTTTACAAGGAAAGAATGGGGTTTTTTTTAGTTGCGATATTTTGTTCCCATAGACTTACATGGACTTCCGGTATCGGTATCGGGTATCGCCGATATTTTAGTGATATCGGCGATACCATTCCGATTCCGATACTTTAGGATATCGGAAAGTATCGCTCAACTCTAGTTGCTACCATAGAAAATGCTGAAAACACTGTCCGGGGTCTCTCTCTCTCTCTCCTCCGTGCCAGACATTTGTACCATGCATTTTCCGGGTTGAAAAGTTCATGATAGATCTGTCTGAAAACGGATCCGTTTGCATCCGTTTTTGCAATTTTCTAGCGGATCCGCTATTTTCACACTTTGGCGGATTTTGACTGATGTCGCACGACTGAAGTGTGAAAGAGGCCTAACAATCAAATAGTATGGGCCACAACTAAAATATTTACATGGCCACTTTGTGAGAATTACATTATAACTGACACCTGTGTGTAGCATTAATGGGTGTGGGTTATATTGCACAAAACATATATTTTATGTAGATGTGCTGTATTACCTTCACTATGTATAAATAGTTTGATTTATCAACATAATCCACAATTGATGGTGAATGTTACACATCCCAAAAATGTTTTTTGTTAACAGATTCCTGGCTACTGGTCACTCATATTCTTCCCTCCATTTTGAGTTCCTCCTTGGCAGGTCAACCATATTTGGGATTGTGCGCTCAACCTGTGATCTGATTTGGGATAATCTAAAGAGCCGCCTCATGCCTCAGCCAACCACACAAGACTGGTTGAGGATTGCCCAGGGTTTCATGGAAGACACTGAGTTTCCAAACTGCATTGGTGCCTTGGATGGAAAACACATTCGTGTCAAGAAGCCGCCAAACTCTGGTTCTCATTTTTTTAATTACAAAAAATATTTTTCTGTTGTGCTGCTGGCTGTAGCTGACAGCAACTACTGTTTTGTTCTTGCTGACATTGGGGCTTATGGGAGTGCCTCTGATGCTCGCATCTTTAGAGCTTCCAGATTAGCTAGGTGACTTGCTGACACTAATTTAAATCTCCCACAACCATGTGTGTTTCCTGGTGCCTCAGGCCCACCTGTACCATTTATGATGGTTGCTGATGAGGGCTTTGCGCTCTCAAGGCATGTTCTTCGACCATTTCCACGTCGAGGTTTGGACAACCGGAGGAGAATTTTTAACACTCGACTGATGAAAGCCCGTCGATTGGTTGAGTGTGCTTTTGGAATTTTGACTTCAAGATGGCGTATGTTTGAAGCACAACTACAAGTGCAACCAGAAAATGTCCAGACAGTCATAAAGGCTGCTGTTATTTTGCATAATTTCTGCCGACAACAAGAACCATCCTTGGCTGATGTGGATGATAGGAGAGTGGTTAATGTGGCATTACTAGAGGAAACAGCATGCTCCCCGAGTACCTCACTCTGGGCTTCTAGTGAGAAATCTGTTTGCTGATTATTTTTTGACACCAGAGGGTAGTGTGCCATGGCAAATGGAGGACAACTAATGTTACAGTTACATATGTATTCTGCCCCTTTTTTTGTGTTGCTTTAGATACAATTCTTTTTGCCCTCTAAAGGCAAAATTGGTTAGGGACTCGCAAGGCAATGAGGACCCTTGACGTGGGTTGCGAGCTGACATTTGATGTGGGTAAGTCATACATGGCCCTCTGAAAGCCTCATTGCTACCCATAACAAATAACTAATACCTCATTATCATGTGTTTCCTGTGTTGGTGATAAAGATACCATGTAGGAAAGTATGTATTTGGTGTGATAATTGTAGAGTAACACAAAATAGCTAAGGCCCTCACTCACTGAGTGTGTTCTGGAAGGAGAGTGGGTCACCTTGCGATCATGTTGTTCACACATCCACACCTTGAAGTGTCCAATTTCAATGCCATTTCACGGCGGTAAATATTTCAAACCAGTTGAGGCTATGAGGGGGCGGAACTTCAGTGACCTGACTGCAAGTCAATGAAGCAGCGTGTGCCACCACCTTCTCTTTTCCCATTATGTTTCATCCATCACAGATTAATATTTGCACCATCCTGGTTGGAAATATTGTATGGCCCAGATATGGGTTATTTCGTGGGACCTAATGGTAGACAGGTATGGTATATTGCATATATTTTTTGGAACTTTTCTATTTCCCTCATATCTATTGTTTATTGTAAAAATTACATAGAGTTTGCCAAAGAAACAAGACATATTAACACTTAACCAATGTGTTTTATTTTTCGTACAAAACATATATTCATCTGAGATGGTGTAGCAAAAGTAAAGGAAATTTTTGCACAACATAATAAAGCTAACCGACTTATTTAGGTTAGTCATAAATCCAAAAAGTCACCATGACTGGAGAAAGATTCATCCATTGTACAGTATTTTCAGCGCTTACACGTTCGGGGCTGGAGGACTGTGTGGCCGTTTGTCTGTAGCAATGTGGCTGCATGTGCTTGTTGAGAGGTCTTTGCAAAGTGATGCGTAACAGATGTAGAGGGGATAAGTTGTGTTGTAGACTCATCAAATGTTTGGAAACTTTGTGTCTGAGTAAATAGTTCGACTCACAATCTGCCAATATATGGATGCTATTAAGGTACTGCACAACACATCGCACATTCGTTAGCGTCGATACTAAAGATCGTAGCGGGATTAGTTTTAATTCGTAAGACTACCTAATTAGCGAATCGTTAGGACGCTTCGCGTGCGATCTCATTAAACTTTAGCGTACAAGACGTAAATCGCTAAAAGGTGCCATCAGCGTTAGATACTACCAGGGGACGCCTGCGATGATAAATAGGTATCAAAACTACGCACATCCAACATAATGTCAGTGAACAGTGCTAACTAGAGTCACCAATCTATACATCAAAAAAAGGTAGCACACTTCGCTATAGCTGGCATACACGTATTTGAAAATAGAAATGATTGCATCATACCTAGAATTGAAATGAGAGTCTTAGGCGCATAAGGGCCAAATTATGCGAGCCTATAGCCCTCAAGGACCTCTCTACAGGTCTAATAATGCTACCGCTTAGAAATCGTCTGATGGAAAATATGAGTCTCTTTCAACTAAATCTACATCTTGTGAGGTGATGATGTTTATTAAAAGCTGTGACACCAGGTGGAGTGCTCAGTAGAATGAATGAATACTATCAAAAAACTGACCGGCACATCCAAACATAGATTCAGTGTGAACAGGTGCTAAACCTAGAGTCACCAACTCATATACATACAAGAAAAAAAGGTAGCACACTGTAGCGCTATAGCTTGCAAACACGAAATATGAAAAATATGAAAAATGAATTGCATCATTACCTTAGAAATATGAAAAATTGAGAAGTCTTAGCGCATAAGATGGCCAAATTATGCGAGCCTGATAGCCACGTCAAGGCTCCTCTCGTATATCAGGTCCTAACTAATGCCTATCCTCGCTTTAGAAAAGTCTGTCTGCATGGGAACATATGAGTCCTCTCTTCAGACTAAAATCTACATCTCTGTGGAGGGGTGATGAACCTGTTGTAATTAAAAAGCCTGTGACCACCAGGTGGAGTGCTCAGGTAGAAGGGAAATGAATACATATCAAAAAACTGACCGGCACATCCAAACATAGATTCAGTGTGAACAGGTGCTAAACCTAGAGTCACCAACTCATATACATACAAGAAAAAAAGGTAGCACACTGTAGCGCTATAGCTTGCAAACACGAAATATGAAAAATATGAAAAATGAATTGCATCATTACCTTAGAAATATGAAAAATTGAGAAGTCTTAGCGCATAAGATGGCCAAATTATGCGAGCCTGATAGCCACGTCAAGGCTCCTCTCGTATATCAGGTCCTAACTAATGCCTATCCTCGCTTTAGAAAAGTCTGTCTGCATGGGAACATATGAGTCCTCTCTTCAGACTAAAATCTACATCTCTGTGGAGGGGTGATGAACCTGTTGTAATTAAAAAGCCTGTGACCACCAGGTGGAGTGCTCAGGTAGAAGGGAAATGAATACATATCAAAAAACTGACCGGCACATCCAAACATAGATTCAGTGTGAACAGGTGCTAAACCTAGAGTCACCAACTCATATACATACAAGAAAAAAAGGTAGCACACTGTAGCGCTATAGCTTGCAAACACGAAATATGAAAAATATGAAAAATGAATTGCATCATTACCTTAGAAATATGAAAAATTGAGAAGTCTTAGCGCATAAGATGGCCAAATTATGCGAGCCTGATAGCCACGTCAAGGCTCCTCTCGTATATCAGGTCCTAACTAATGCCTATCCTCGCTTTAGAAAAGTCTGTCTGCATGGGAACATATGAGTCCTCTCTTCAGACTAAAATCTACATCTCTGTGGAGGGGTGATGAACCTGTTGTAATTAAAAAGCCTGTGACCACCAGGTGGAGTGCTCAGGTAGAAGGGAAATGAATACATGTCAAAAAACTGACCGGCACATCCAAACATAGATTCAGTGTGAACAGGTGCTAAACCTAGAGTCACCAACTCATATACATACAAGAAAAAAAGGTGTGCAAGCTGTAGCGCTACAGTGTGCTAACCTTATTATTGTAAATAATATGAATTGGTGACTCATACGTTAGCACCTGTTACAATGAATCTATGTGATGTGCCGGCAGTTTTTATATGTATTCCATTTCCTTCTACCTGAGCTCCACTGTGGTACAGGCTTTTTAATTACAACAGTTCATCACCTCCACAGAGAAGTTTAGTCTGAGAGAGGACTATATGTTCCCATCAACAGACTTTTCTAAGCTGGGATAGGATTAGTTAGACCTGTGATTAGAGAGCCTTGACGTGGTACAGGCTCGCATAAATTGAGCCATCTTATGCGCTAAGACTCCAAATTTTTCATTTTCTAAGGTAATGAGCAATCATTTTCATATTTTTCAAATTTGTGTTTGCAAGCTATAGCGCTACAGTGTGCTACCTTTTTTTCTTGTATGTATATGAGTTGGTGACTCTAGGTTTAGCACCTGTTCACACTGAATCTATGTTTGGATGTGCCGGTCAGTTTTTTTGATATGTATTCATTTCCCTTCTACCTGAGCACTCCACCTGGTGGTCACAGGCTTTTTAATTACAACAGGTTCATCACCCCTCCACAGAGATGTAGATTTTAGTCTGAAGAGAGGACTCATATGTTCCCATGCAGACAGACTTTTCTAAAGCGAGGATAGGCATTAGTTAGGACCTGATATACGAGAGGAGCCTTGACGTGGCTATCAGGCTCGCATAATTTGGCCATCTTATGCGCTAAGACTTCTCAATTTTTCATATTTCTAAGGTAATGATGCAATTCATTTTTCATATTTTTCATATTTCGTGTTTGCAAGCTATAGCGCTACAGTGTGCTACCTTTTTTTCTTGTATGTATATGAGTTGGTGACTCTAGGTTTAGCACCTGTTCACACTGAATCTATGTTTGGATGTGCCGGTCAGTTTTTTGATATGTATTCATTTCCCTTCTACCTGAGCACTCCACCTGGTGGTCACAGGCTTTTTAATTACAACAGGTTCATCACCCCTCCACAGAGATGTAGATTTTAGTCTGAAGAGAGGACTCATATGTTCCCATGCAGACAGACTTTTCTAAAGCGAGGATAGGCATTAGTTAGGACCTGATATACGAGAGGAGCCTTGACGTGGCTATCAGGCTCGCATAATTTGGCCATCTTATGCGCTAAGACTTCTCAATTTTTCATATTTCTAAGGTAATGATGCAATTCATTTTTCATATTTTTCATATTTCGTGTTTGCAAGCTATAGCGCTACAGTGTGCTACCTTTTTTTCTTGTATGTATATGAGTTGGTGACTCTAGGTTTAGCACCTGTTCACACTGAATCTATGTTTGGATGTGCCGGTCAGTTTTTTGATATGTATTCATTTCCCTTCTACCTGAGCACTCCACCTGGTGGTCACAGGCTTTTTAATTACAACAGGTTCATCACCCCTCCACAGAGATGTAGATTTTAGTCTGAAGAGAGGACTCATATGTTCCCATGCAGACAGACTTTTCTAAAGCGAGGATAGGCATTAGTTAGGACCTGATATACGAGAGGAGCCTTGACGTGGCTATCAGGCTCGCATAATTTGGCCATCTTATGCGCTAAGACTTCTCAATTTTTCATATTTCTAAGGTAATGATGCAATTCATTTTTCATATTTTTCATATTTCGTGTTTGCAAGCTATAGCGCTACAGTGTGCTACCTTTTTTTCTTGTAGCGATGAAAATAGGGTCCGGAACGATCAGGACGATGGACGAGATCACAGCAGGGGCCACGTCGCTGGTAGATGCCGCACACAACAACATCGCTAACGGGATCGCTAAATAGTGACGTTTTTTAGCGATCCCGTTAGCGATGTTGTTTAGTGTGGCATACCCTTAAGTCTCATCTCTTGGCCTACAGTTAGGCGGAACAAATTGGGTCACCACAGATGCCTTGATGGCAGATTGTAGGGCTGTGGCATAGCAAAATAACCACCACTATTATCACCAACAGACATGCTGGAGGACATTGTTTCAGAACGTTGGCTGTAGGTGGAGGTTGGATCAGACATTTGCCAATATTGCTGGCTACTGGCACGACCATGAGGCAGAGAGGCAGGATCAGGCATTTGGCCATATTGTTGGCTACTAGCACAACCATGAGGCTTTGAGGCAGGGTCAGGCATTTGGCCATATTGCTGGCTACTGGCACAACCATGAGGTAGAGAGGCAGGGTCAGGCATTTGGCCAAATTGCTGGCTACTAGAACAACCATGAGGAAGAGAGGCAGGGTCAGGCATTTGGCCATATTGCTGGCTACTGGCATGACCATGAGGTAGAGAGGCAGGGTCAGGCATTTGCACATAATCATTGATGTAGCAATGGACAGGAGGAAACCAAACAGGAGCATACATTTGGGGATAAGGATGTCTGCAGGCAGGAGGTGGAAGCATGGCTGTTGTGAATGGACTTGAAATGAGTTCTGAGCAGAGGCTCCCTCTGGTGGTTACAAGCGGTACTGGACTGTCCAGTGAAGATTGTGAGGAGTGGGAATCAGGTGTTACTGACTGGTCTTATCTAAGGGAGTCGCCTTCCCATCAGGGTTGCCGGTGATCAATTGTTCTGGTCTCAATCCTTGAGTCCTGTTTCCTTTGTAGCCTGCTGTGTCGTGTCTGCATCTCCTGCTAACAGATAAGACATTTTCTTCTTTTTGTTTTTGTGCTTGATTTTTGCATTTTGTCCTGCACTTCTGTGGGGGCCTTCAGGGTCCCCTCCGGGGGCTTTTGCCGTCTCAGTTTAGTTCAGACACTGATGTTTGTACTTTTGCTTTTTCCAGATTTTTCAGTGGCTGCTGTTTTGATTTTGTTACACCAGAGAACTAATTTAGGTGGTAGAGGTCGTGTGATCTCAGGTGATTTTGAAATTAGTAGAGTTGGTGCTTTTCAGGGTTTTTTGGGATTGCAGTAAGTGCCCTTCCTGTCCTCTTCTGTTTAGGTGGTTTGGGCCCCAGCGTTTGCTCGTGCTATTTTCTGTCTGTGTCAGTATTTTGTCTTGTCTGGCCGCCATTGCATGTTTGGGGGCTTTCTGTGTTCTTTGGGGATCTGCTCCGGGGCAGATGGCTTTCCTCTTTCTATCTTTGGGTGTAGTTAGTTTCTCAGGCTGTGACGAGGCGTCTAGGACCAACGTAGGAACGCTCCACGGCTGCCTCTAGTTGTGGTGGTTAGTCAGGGTACTGCAATCTCATAGATTCCAACTTCTCTGGTGTATTGCCTTTTTTACCTGCACTCCTCAGCTACCGAAACATAACACATGGCCGAGGATGCAGCCATTTGCTGTGATTGTTGTGTGTGTGGGCCAGGGTTGGGCCCTGAAGATTGTGTACCTAAATTTTGTGCATGTGTTATGTTGGTAGCAGATGGCATCTGAATTGGATGCTGGGCAGCTCGCCATTGTTCAATGGGCCCTAGCACCGGGTTTGGGTCCTGCTCTCCTTGGCTTGCTGCAATGAGGGTCAATATTGCAGCCCTTACCCGTTCCTGCTGTTCATCTGGAACTTTGGCTAGGCAAGGAGAGAGGGAGCAACAAAAGCGATCTGTAGAATTTTCAGGTGTCATGGAATTTAGTATGGATAAAACTCGAGCATCAATGAGCTTTAGCATACGTGGCTCTTCCTGTCGCCTGTTTCATCTATCTTGGAGAGTGTGTGTAAGATACCGAGGTAGATTGACTGTTGATGCTGGCTGTGGTGCTGAGGCTGCTGCTTGGGATGTTGTTGGCGCGGTTATTTGGGTGCTTCCAGTCCCAGCATCAGTGGAGGTTTGAGCTGCATCAGACACCTGGTCATCAGGCTGTGTTGTTGTAGTTGGCTCTGTTGGGGCTTCGGTCTCCGATGCAGACGTACATGGCACAGATCTAGCTGTTGTTGTCGATTCATCAGAGTCTTCAAGGTTATCATCAGTCCTATGATAAATAAAATTGTCACATAAACTGTTACGTTCATCATAAGTAATCCAAAATCTTACAAAAAGAGCAATTTCTTTCCCACAAATGAAGCTAGGTCTCCAACATGTGTTTTTTTGGTAACTGCACATATAAACATGAGTATTTTATTTAAAATTTATTTAGAGTATTATATTTAAAACAGGGTTCCCCAACTCCAGTCCTGAAGGGCCGTCAACAGGTCATGTTTTGAGGATTTACTTAGTATTGGGCAGGTGATAATTTCATCACCTGTGCAATATATAGGAAATCCTGAAACCATTACCTGATGGTGGGCCTTCAGGACTGGAGTTGGGAAAACCTGATTTAAAAGACAAATGGACTTATGAAATATATGTATTGATCACAGATGTTATTTAATTTTGCCTAATTATTAATGTTAGGAAATATTGGTAAATACAGTGTACATAGTTTAAGATGTTTGTCAAATCCTACAGAGTGCAACTTACGGATTTAGCTCCAGGATTGGGCGAAGAAAGGCTAAATTTCTGTAGAACACATATTGATGCTTTTTGGAAGCACCTGACGTGGAGGGGAGGGGATTAAATTCCCGCCTAAATTGGTCCCTCGCTGAGCGCCATCGGCGTTTTACCAAATCAACTGTTGGGAAAGTGTATAAACAACAAGTCACATTCCCGCAAATAGTAAAATATTAATTAAACAACAACACAATGTGTTCAGCTATGTTAAATTTAAAAACTACTTGTATTTTGATCAGCATGGGTGCTGCAAAATATATTTAAACAGTTGGCTATGCCTTGACATTGACAACTAAAGGTACTGCCACACTAAACAATCCCGCTAGCGATCTCGTTAGCGTTGCATACTAATGCGATCGCTAGCGGGATTGTTTCTATATCGCTAAATGCGGCCACATTTAGCGATATAGTTAACGACGCTATCGCCGTTAGCGATCTTCTTAACGACTTTAGCGGTACAAAAGTACCGCTAAATCGTTAAGAAAAGGTGCCACACAGCGATAAGATACTTACCCAGCGGGAGCGCCAGCGATGAAATAGGGTCCGGAACGATTCCAGCGACGAGCGAGATCACAGCAGGAAGCTCGTCGCTGGAAGCTGCCGCACTGAACAATATCGCTAACGGGATCGCTAAATAGTGACGTTTTTTAGCGATCTCGTTAGCGATATTGTTTAGTGTGGCATACCCTTAAGAAGTGTGTGAGCACTTGGCGCCATGGTGTCATTACACAAATTAAGTATTGTCCACCATGAGCACTGTTCTAAAGTGTTTGAACAAACACAGCCTGCAGGACTTTGGGTGGCTCTAACAACACAAACATTACCACCATTACCAAAGAGCATAAAGGCTGGGTCTCACATAGCGATACACCAGTGATCCCGACAACGATCAGGATCGCTGGTGTATCGCTATATTATCGCTGCTGAGCTGCCAAACAGGCAGCTCAGGCAGCGATCAGTACAAGCGACACTGCGGGTAACATCGCTTAGTTACCCGCAGTGTACCTTGGATACCAGTGCCCTGATGCAGGGAGCTGGTATCCAAGGTACACAGCGGGTTTCTAGGCACCGCCCCGCGCCTGGAAACCCGCTCTGTACCTTGGTTACCAGCGGATCGCTGGTCTCCCGCATGTCACACGCAGCGATGCGTGCCTGTCAGCGGGAGACCAGCGATCAAAAAAATGTCCAGACATTTCAGCGACGATCAGCGATACCCGGCAGGGGGGCTGATCGTCGCTGAATGTCACACACAGCGATATCGCTGGTGAGCTCGCTGCTGCGTCACAAAACTAGTGACCCAGCACCGATCTCGCTAGCGATATCGCTATGTGAGACGGGGGCTTTAGCCATATGTAAGGGCTTGTGTGAATAATTGTTTATGATGGCATTAATGAAGTCTAAACATTGCATTTTACACAGTCACACACAAACTGTTGTGTGGGCAGTAACAAAGGTTAAAAGCAAACACTCCAAGGGGCTAATAATTTAGCATTTTTGTGTATATATGATTAAGAATAGCAGGCAGCACATGATTAGCCTTACATGTATATAAAGTGAATGTTCCAAAACTTTTATTTTAACAATGTCTCACAAACTTGAAGTGCTAAACTTTTGCCATATATTACACCACTCAAATCACAGATATAAAACAATCAAACATAGTCAAGCCTAACACCAAGTAATGTGAGACATCTGTAGAGATATGCTTGAATACAGTACACAGTGTAAAATATGAGGTAACACATTTTGGTATGCCAGGGAAGTGGCAAAAAATGCAGTTTGTGCACATGCCAGACAAGTAGCCCTTGAGTTACATAGCTATTATTTTGTGTATGAAAAACCTAAATACTTTATAGATCTTTTTCTGAAATTAAAATACACACGAGAAGTAAAATGCTGCCACAGACTCACACTGCAATTTTTTCCATTTCTAACTAGCATGGTTCATGAGTAATTATTATGTTAAACACAGGGAACATACTGTAAACTACTAAAAATATTGTAAAGTCTATATGAGAAGGTGCTTGTAAATCCAAAGCTTAATAAGACATCAGACTAATGTTTAGGATGGAAAGACAAGTACCATGACATATATAAAGCACAATGTGAAGTAGTTTCATATGTTAAGATTAATTCCATGTCACATTAAAGAAGGAACATCTATGGGGTCACTTACCAAACTTTGCCTGCTTTGCTGGTGAATGTGTGGACCAACCAGGTCTGGGGTACAGCTGCTCAGCTACAGCGAACCAACCACGCTTAATGGCCAGCCTGTCATGGTATCCTTCAGATCGTGTGTCCCAAAGCTCTGGATGTTGCTCCACCATACTTATTAGTCGCTCTGTGTCCACACGGGGGGCCATAAAATGGTCCAAAGCCACCAGAGTTCAAAGATGCCGATGTGTGGCCCAGCTTCGTAAGGCACACATATCTCCTGGAAAATGCACAGGAAGGTAACTGTAAAAAGCTTGATATTCATTCACGCACACTTCTCAGCATTGCCACTAGAGGCATATTAGACTATTTAAGTAGTGTGACGTAGTGTTCAGTGTTCAGTCTGTTTCCTGTCTTAGGACAGTGCAGTCAAGCTCGGGTGGCTCAGGAGTGAGTCATCCCATCCAAGTTCAGATTCCAGTCAGACAGACGGAGAGAAAGGAGAGAAGTCTGAATCCTGACAGAGCTTGTGTAGCTCATCTGATGAGAAAGTGGAGGCTAGTACGGGTGAAGAGAACCATCCTAGCCTAGTCAGAGCTACCCTTTAACCTGCTACTCAGAACAAGCTGCCTCTGTTCCTAAGAAAGTGGAAGGTGACTCTCAGAGCTACAGCATAAATACAGTCTGACGAAGCGTCCTGTGAGCTGCTCTGGACAGAGTTCTGTGAAGGAGAGAAGGAAAGGAATCACAGCAGTTATACCAACGAGTCAACAGAGGACAGGTCAGTGAGCACTGAAGGAAATCTGACCTTGGCACGATTGCTACACGTGCTTATGTTAAGAGCGAGAGCAGGGCGAAGGGCGAGTGGAGAAGTAAGAGTGACAAAGGGACAAATCACCCTCACTCAGTTAACTGGACACCGGGGTCCGAAGTGTTGCTAGTGCTTCACGCCTATTAATAAGAAAACCGGAGGCTTTCTGGACTACAAGTCGCAGGAGGTAGCCCTAAGCGCTGATACGTAACCGGAGTCAGGGAGAACAGGGACTTTGAGCAGGACCCTGCAAAAGTAAGGACTTAGTTCTCTCAACATCTGATAATCAGAGACATAGAAGGCTCCACCACAATGTTAGCCGGGCGCAGTTGCTATTGAAGGAGTTGCACTTGACTTTATGCAAGTTGTACTCACACACATAAAGAGGATAAAGGAGGCCTCTAACCTGCTCAACAGTTTTCCTGAATGTGCATTCTCCAACCTAACCAGCTTCCCGGGACATACCTGCAACATCTACAAGTAAAGGTATGGAAAGAGATTGCATTGTGTGTGACTGAATTCTTATCTGCACCCTGCATCACCACCATAGACTTTGAGGGACCAGTCCCACCTGTGGGGGACCTAACACCTAGCTGCCATAACATCCCCTCAGAGATCTACCCTGCAGCGCTGGTCAATCAGATCAGAAACCACAGGTGGCGTCACGAACTATTCTAATCTACAAGTCCCCTGTAAATATCCCCCATTGCATGACCGCCAGGGCCACGGACCGAGCTCTGCTGCCAGTGACAACTCCCATAGACTTCCATGGGCTCGGTTCCGAGTACCCCATAGCCCTGGTATCCACACATGTGGTGCGCGTCACCAGCACCCTGATAACTTGCCAACTTCACCTCAGAGCCTAAAATGCTGTGTAGACTCCTGGGAAACTTGGCGCCAAACAATGTCTAGACACCTGCCTGATATTGATACAATTGCTTAGAATCTTAACCCTATAAGTTTGAAAACGCACACGGATTGCACACGGATGTGATCCGTGTGCGGTACGTGTTTACACGCACCCATTGACTTTAATGGCTCTGTATGATCCGTGCGCTCCCATAAACACTGACATGTCTCCGTGTTTTCCACACAGACACACGGTCCGTGAAGACATGTGCAGAGACACATTGATTTTAATGTGTCTACGTGTGTCAGTGTCTCCGGTACATGAGGAAACTGTCACTACACGTACCGGAGCCACTGACGTGTGAAACCGACCTTAAGGATAGGAAATTTTAACTGCCTGATCTTTCTCTCCCCAATATAATCTGCTGAAGGAGATATCAGATGGTCATCTGGTCTTGCCAAAACTGGCAGGTTCAGGAAAATTTCATCAAATATATATGGGGGCTTTAACCCCTTAAGCACCAAGCCATTTTGTAGGTTAATGACCAGGCCAATTTTTACAATTCTGACCACTGTCACTTTATGTGCTTATAACTCTGGAATGCTTTAATGGATCCCACTGATTCTGAGAATGTTTTTTCGTGACATATTGTACTTCATGATAGTGGTAAAATTTCCTCGATATGACTTGTGTTTATTTATGAAAAAAATGGAAATATGGCGAAAATTTTGAAAATTTTGCAATTTTCAAACTTTTAATTTTTATGCCCTTAAATCAGAGAGATTTGTCACAAAAAATAGTTATTACATAACATTTCCCACATGTCTACTTTACATCAGCACAATTTTGGAACCAAAATTTTTTTTTGTTAGGAAGTTATAAGGGTTAAAAGTTGACCAGCCATTTGTCATTTTTCCAACAATATTTACAAATCCATTTTTTTAGAGACCTCCTCACATTTGAAGTCACTTTGAGGGGTCAATATGACAGAAAATACCCAAAAGTGACACCATTCTAAAAACTGTACCCCTCAAGATGCTCAAAACCACATTCAAGAAGTTTATTAACCCTTTAGGTACTTCACAAGAATTGAAGCAATGTGGAAGGAAAAAATGAACATTTAACTTTTTTCCCCCAAAATTCTTCTTTGGACACAATTTTTTTATTTTGTCAAGGATATCAGGAGAAAATGAACCACAATATTTGTTGTACAATTTCTCCTGAGTACGCCGATAACCCATGTGTGGAGGAAGACCAATTTTTAGGTGCACGGCAGAGCTCAGAAGGGAAGGAGCATCATTTGAGGTTTTGAATGTCAAATTGGCTGGAATCGAGAGCGGACGCCATGTCGCGTTTGGAGAGCCCCTAATGTACCTAAACAGTGAAAACCCCATAAGTGACCCCATTTTGGAAACTAGACCCCCCAACTTATCTAAATGTGTGGTGAGCACTTTGAACCCCCAAGGGCTTCACAGAAGGTTGTAACGTAGAGCCGTAAAATTAAAAAATCATATTTTTTCCACCAAAATGATCTTTTCACCCCAATTTTTATTTTCCCAAGGGTAACAGGACCCCAAAAGTTATTGTGCAATTTGTCCTGAGTACGCTGATACCCCATATGTGGGGGTAAACCACTATTTGGGCACATGGCAGAGCTCGGAAGGGAAGCAGCGCCATTTGACTTTTTTGGCTGGAATTGAGATCGGACGCCATGTTGCGTTTGGAGAGCCCCTGATGAGCCTAAACAGTGAAAAAAAAACCACAAGTGACCCGATTTCGGAAACTAGACCCCCCAAGGAACTTATCTAGATGTGTGGTCAGAGCTCTGAACCCCAAGGGCTTCACAGAAGGTTGTAACGTAGAGCCGTAAAATTAGAAAATCATATTTTTTCCACAAAAATGATCTTTTCATCCCCAATTATTATTTTCCCAAGGGTAACAAGACCCAAAAGTTTTTGTGAAATTTGTCCTGAGTACGCTGATACCCTATTTGTGGGGGTAAACCACTGTGTGGGTGCATGGCAGAGCTCAGAAGGGAAGGAGCACTGTTTGACTTTTTCAATGCGAAATTGGCTGGAATTGAGATCGGACACCATGTCGCGTTTGGAGAGCCCCTGATGTGCCTAAACAGTGGAAACCCCCAAAAGTGACCCCATTTTGGAAACTAGACCCCTCAAGGAACTTATCTAGATGTGTGGTGAGCACTTTGAACTCCCAAGTGCTTCACAGAAGTTTATAACGTAGAGCCGTGAAAATTAAAAAAAATTTTTTTTCCACAAAAATGATCTTTTTGTGCCCAAATTTTCATTTTCCCAAGGGTAACAGGAGAAATAGGACCCCAAAAGTTGTTGAGCAATTTGTCCTGAGTACGCCGATACCCCATATGTAGGGTGGAACCACTATTTGGTTGCATGGCAGAGCTCAGAAGGGAAGGAGTGCAGTATTGGAATGCAGACTTTGATGGAATAGTCTGCGGACGCCATGTCGCGTTTGGAGAGCCCCTTATGTGCCTAAACAGTGGAAACCCCCAACAAGTGACCCCATTTTGGAAACTAGACCCCCCAAGGAACTTATTTAGATGTGTGGTGAGCACTTTGAACCCCCAAGTGCTTCACAAAAGTTAATAACTTAGAGCCGTGAAAATAAAAAAATCATATTTTTTTCCACAAAAATGATCTTTTTGCCCCCAAATTTTTATTTTCACAAAGGTAACAGGAGAAATAGGACCCCAAAAGTTGTTGTGCAATTTGTCCTGAGTACGCTGATACCACATATGTGGGGTGGAACCACTGTATGGGCGCATGGCAGAGTTCAGAATGGAAGGAGCGCCGTTTTGGAATGCAGACTTTGATGGAATGGTTTGCGGACGTCATGTTGCGTTTGCAGAGCCCCTGATGTGCCTATACAGTGGAAACCCCCCACAAGTGACCTCATTTTGGAAACTAGACCCCACAAGGAACTTATTTAGATGTGTGTTGAGCACTTTGAACTCCCAAGTGCTTCACAGAAGTTTATAACGTAGAGCCGTGAAAATTAAAAAAAATTTTTTTTCCACAAAAATGATCTTTTTGTGCCCAAATTTTCATTTTCCCAAGGGTAACAGGAGAAATAGGACCCCAAAAGTTGTTGAGCAATTTGTCCTGAGTACGCCGATACCCCATATGTAGGGTGGAACCACTATTTGGTTGCATGGCAGAGCTCAGAAGGGAAGGAGTGCAGTATTGGAATGCAGACTTTGATGGAATAGTCTGCGGACGCCATGTCGCGTTTGGAGAGCCCCTTATGTGCCTAAACAGTGGAAACCCCCAACAAGTGACCCCATTTTGGAAACTAGACCCCCCAAGGAACTTATTTAGATGTGTGGTGAGCACTTTGAACCCCCAAGTGCTTCACAAAAGTTAATAACTTAGAGCCGTGAAAATAAAAAAATCATATTTTTTTCCACAAAAATGATCTTTTTGCCCCCAAATTTTTATTTTCACAAAGGTAACAGGAGAAATAGGACCCCAAAAGTTGTTGTGCAATTTGTCCTGAGTACGCTGATACCACATATGTGGGGTGGAACCACTGTATGGGCGCATGGCAGAGTTCAGAATGGAAGGAGCGCCGTTTTGGAATGCAGACTTTGATGGAATGGTTTGCGGACGTCATGTTGCGTTTGCAGAGCCCCTGATGTGCCTATACAGTGGAAACCCCCCACAAGTGACCTCATTTTGGAAACTAGACCCCACAAGGAACTTATTTAGATGTGTGTTGAGCACTTTTAACCCCCAAGTGCTTCACAAAAGTTAATAACGTAGAGCCATGAAAATAAAAAAATCATATTTTTTTCCACAAAAATGATCATTTTGCCCCCAAATTTTTATTTTCACAAAGGTAACAGGAGAAATAGGACCCCAAAAGATGTGGTGCAATTTGTCCTAAGTACGCTGATACCACATATGTGGGGTGGAACCACTGTATGGGCGCATGGCAGAGTTCAGAATGGAAGGAGCGCCGTTTTGGAATGCAGACTTTCATGGAATGGTCTGTGGATGTCATGTTGCGTTTGCAGAGCCCCTGATGTGCCTATACAGTGGAAACCCCCCACAAGTGACCCCATTTTGAAAACTAGACCCCCCAAGGAACTGATCTAGATGTGTGGTGAGCACTTTGAACCCCCAAGTGCTTCACAGAAGTTTATAACGTAGAGCCGTGAAAATAAAAAAATCATATTTTTTTCCACAAAAATGATCTTTTTGCCCCAAATTTTTATTTTCACAAGGGTGACAGGAGAAATTGGACCCTAAAAGTTGTTGTGCAATTTTTCCTGAGCACGCTGATACCCCATATATGGGGGTAAACCACTGTGATTGCTTACTGCAATCTTTAGGAGGCAGAATTAATAAATTCACAAAAGGTGAAGAATTGGTTTTATTTTTTACGCCGTTCCTTGTGCGGTATTAGGGATTAGGTGTCTTTATTTCTCGGGTCGGTGCGATTACAGCGATACCAGATTTATATCCTTTTTTCATGTTTAGCTTCTGTCACACAGTAAAAGACGCTTTTTTTGGAAGAAGTTTTTGTAAGAAAATTTTGCATCGCCGTATTTTGAGAGCTATAATTTTTCCACATTTCCGCCGACAGAGTCATGTGCAGGCTTGTTTTTTGTGGGACGAGCTGAGGTTTTTATTGGTACTATTTTTGGGCATATAACGTTTTTTGATCGCTTTCTATTTCGATTTTTGCGGAGGCAGAACGAACAAAAACCAGCAATTCAGGAATTGTTTTTTTTTTCCTCCGTTCCACGTGTGGTAAAATTTTTAAGGCAGATTTATTCTTCGGTTTAGTATGATTACAGCGATACCTCATTTATATATTTTTTTATGTTTTGCCATTTTTTACACAATAAAAACTTTTATAGAAAAAATAATTATTTTTGCATCACTTTATTCTGAGAGCTATAACTTTTTTATTTTTTTGCTGATGGTGCTGTATGGCAGCTTGTTTTTTGTGGGACAAGATGACGTTTTCAGCAGTACCAAGTTTATTTATATCGGTCTTTTTGATCACGTGTTATTGCACTTTTTCCAAGCGGTATAGTGATACCGCTTGGAAAAAGTATAATTTGCTACTTTTTTTTATGTGTTTTTTTTACGGTGTTCACTGGAGGGGTTAACTCGGGTGACACTTTTATAGATGCGATTTTTACGGACGTGGTGATACCAAATGTGTATTTTTTTATTTTTTTTTTTCACATAAAAATGTGTAAATTTTAGGGGAATTTTTTTATTATTATTTTTATTATTTTTTTTTTACAATTTTTTTTTAAAAAATGTGTTTTTTTTACCTAGTCCCTTTATGGGACTTTCACTTTTTCACTTTTGTTGCAGGTATAATACATTGCAGTGCTCCAGTATTGCAATGCATTATACTAATGGAGAAAGCTGCTCAGACGATGTTGTGAGCATGGTCTTAGCTGCTTTCCGTAGCTGGATGACCCGGAGGTTGTCATTACAACCCCCGTGTCATCAAGGCAGAGATTGGGTCCTGCAATTACATTGCGGGGATGCCGATCTGAGGCAGAGGGAGCTACCGACCCCCTGCCTCCCCCCTGGGGTTAACAGCCAGGGGCGGCGCGGACACTGCTCCCGGCTGTCAGTGTGTAACGCTGGTATTCTGTACTTTGTTTTCCAGCGTTACTCTGCATGTCTTTTGCATTAACCCTTTTGCTCCTTTCCCCCTAACCAGCTGGGATACTGTTGTCTGTTACCTATATGGATGCTGCTCAGTTCCCGGCTCTGCTGCGTACCCGTACTTGCGTGAGTGGCTCCGCTGCTTTGCATGACCGCCCGCATGTGCGGTCCCTGACCTGCTGTAAAAGCCGTCCGTAGCTTGCAAAGTCCTCTGCAGTGGTGCATGACTTACTACGTGTGTGGCAGCAGCCATTGTTGGGTTCCCTCTGTGTTGAGCTGTCTGGCTCTGCATAGGGGGCGCGGCCCACACCTGTCCTGCTTTTATGTGGATTGGGTGTTTACTAGAATTACTGCTCCAGCCTATCGCTGTGAAGCAGCTCATATATAAAGTTCCCCAGCCCTAGTGGGCGTTGCCAGAGCTTCACATTGAATCCCTGAACCTAGCCGTATGTGGTTGTGTGTTCAGCTCCTGCTCTGAATTTGATCAGCTCTGGAGAGCTGATTCCCTGTTCCTGCTGTGTCTTGTTCCCTGATCCTGGATCTAACCCGGTACCTGAATGTCTGAACTGTGTCTTGTGTTTCCGCCTATGCTGGGGGCTGATTACCCAGATCGCCGTTCCTGGAGGCTGTATATCCAGGCCTGTTCCTGCTGTGTCTAATTACCTGAACCCCTGATCCTGGATCTATCCCGGTACCTGAATGTCTGAACTGTGTCTTGTGTTTCCGCCTATGCTGGGGGCTGATTACCCAGATCGCCGTTCCTGGAGGCTGTATATCCAGGCCTGTTCCTGCTGTGTCTAATTACCTGAACCCCTGATCCTGGATCGCATCCTGTACCTGAATGTCTGAACTGTGTCTTGTGTTTCCGCCTATGCTGGGGGCTGATTACCCAGATCGCTGTTCCTGGAGGCTGTATATCCAGGCCTGTTCCTGCTGTGTCTAATTACCTGAACCCCTGATCCTGGATCGCATCCTGTACCTGAATGTCTGAACTGTGTCTTGTGTTTCCGCCTATGCTGGGGGCTGATTACCCAGATCGCCGTTCCTGGAGGCTGTATATCCAGGCCTGTTCCTGCTGTGTCTAATTACCTGAACCCCTGATCTTGGATCACATCTTGTACCTGACTGTCTGAATTGTGTCCTCTGTGTTATATTCCTGAAATCCTGTTGAGTCCAGAACCCTGTGCCAGTGACTGTGAATCCTTGCTATATAACCTGAGTTCATCTTGGAAGGAGGAGTCCGGTGTGTGCTGAGTTTCTGTTACTCTGTGCTCAGCTTCTGTGCAATCCCTGGCCAGCTCCCGTTGAGCTTGGCGGGGCTTGCACCAGACCGCTGGGGTTCCTTTTCAGGTCGCTGCCAGATGTCCGGATCCTATGCCTGATGACCATGGCCTGATGTCCGATGTCCGACGACCACTTCCAGATGTCCGGATCCTATCCTCCCTGCCTGATGTCCGGGTCCTGCCGATTGTTGCCAGATGTCCGGAGCCTGCTGATCGGTGTCAGATGTTCGGATCCTATGCCTGATGACCATGGCCTGATGTCCGATGTCCGACGACCACTTCCAGATGTCTGGATCCTATCCTCCCTGCCTGATGTCCGGGTCCTGCCGATTGTTGCCAGATGTCCGGATCCTGCTGATCGGTGCCAGATGTCCGGAGTCCGATGCCTGTGTTCCAGTCCGTGTTCCTGTGATCCAATCCATGTTCCTGTCCGTGTTCCTGACTCCCTGAGACCCAATCCGTGTCCCTGATGTTCCTGTCCGTGTCATCCCTGATGACCACTGCCTGATATCCGATGTCCGATGACCACTTCCAGATGTCCGGATCCTATCCATCTCTACCTGATGGCCGGAGCCTGCCGATCGGTGCCAGATGTCCGGAGTCCGATGCCTGTGTTCCAGTCCGTGTTCCTGTCTGTGTTCCTGATTCCCTGAGATCCAATCCGTGTTCCTGATTTCCTGTCCGTGTTCCTGTGTCCCTGAGATCCAGTCCGTGTTCCGATGTCCTGCCGGTTCCTCCTTGGTCTACCCTGTGATGACGTCTGTCCTGGGTCGGTGTCTGATGTTCTCCTGCTGAGCCTGTGCTACGCCTGAGGCCTGAGAGAGAGGCCGTCCTAGTATGCCCGTGCCAGATGACCCTGGACTTCATCAACCTGTGATGACCCCGCCATCGTCTGACGTTCGTCCTGGGCCGGTGTCTGATGTGCTACGCCCGAGGCCTGAGAGTGAGGCCATACTAGTATGCCCGTGCCAGATGATCCTGGACTTCATCAACCCGTGATGACCCCGCCATCGTCTGAAGTCTGTCTGAGGTTGGTGTCTGATGTTCTCCTGCTGAGCCTGTGCTACGCCTAAGGCCTGAGAGAGAGGCCGTCCAAGTATGCCCGTGCCAGATAACCCTGGACTGCATCTACCCGTGATGTCCTCCAGCACTCGTCTGTGATCCTGAGTCGTGTACCCTTCTCTGATGTGCGGAATCGGGAGCCCGGTCTTATGTTCTGTTTATGTACTGTGTTTCTTTAAGTAAACTTTATGTTTCTTCTTACCTGAAGTTGTGCGGTGTTGTCTAGTCCTGCAGGTTGTCACCTTGCCCACATGCTCAGCTGCCACGGATCCCGGTCGCTGCCCTTCCCTAGTCCGGGCAGGCCCGGGTCTCCCTCCGTGGTCCAGTGGGTCCACATTCTCTTATCATCTGGGACCCATGCCTCACGTCGTCGTGGACTGGCGGCGTAGGAGCATTGGCTAGCTAGGCAAGCTATGCCATGTCCCGACGCCCCACAGCCGTGGGAAGCGCCACAGGGTGCAGGAAGCTCGGCCAGCAAGGCACCCGCACTGCAGCAAAATCGCATGTTTACTGTGTATATAATTAATATCATTGAGGTTATCCTGACATAAAAAAAAACATTTGAACATGCCTGCGCAGTAGCAGCTATCAGTGTATATAGAGGTGATCCGATAGCTGCTATTGCGCAGGCGCCGTCGGCACCATCTTGGAGAAGGAAATTATTTTTTTTACTCCTGTGCAGCTATCGGATCACCTCTATATACACCGATAGCTGCTACTATGCACATGCCATTTTCAAATATTTTTTTTTAATACAAGGGTAACCTCAACCACATTAATTATAAACACAGAAAACACATGATCATGCTGCAGCGCAGGTGCCACGGTTGGCACCTGCCTGAAGAAGGTTTTTTTTTTTCTTCAATATGTGTGTATATATAATATTTATTATGTAAACTAGGGGGGAGGTCAGTGAGGGATCAGTGACCTGTCAGAAGCCACACACATGAATACCTAAGCAGAGCACCACATGAAGACGCCCCCCCACAGGCCGCCCCGAAGCACGAGCATATTATTGCCTCAAAACTGAAAATAAGGATTAACCCCTTTCTGCCATCAGACGTACTATTCCATCCATGTGCCCTGGGACTTAATTCCCAAGGACGGAATAGTACGTCATATGCGATCAGCTGCACTCCCGGGGGGAGCGCAGCTGATCGCGCCCATGTGTCAGCTGATTATCACAGCTGACTCCCGGCACTATGTGCCAGGAGCGGTCATGGTTCATGGTCATGTGATCGCGCTATTCTGAAGGCCTCGTCCCTACAGGACCCCGGATCCAAGATGGCCGCGCTGTCCTTCCAGGTCCTGCAGGAAGGCAGCTTCCTCAGTGCCTGCTGAGAGCAAGCGCTGAGAAAGCCTGCTGCACTGCCTGTGAGATCGCCGATCTGACACAGTGCTGTGCACAGTGTCAGATCAGCGATCCACCTCTATACAGTGATGTCCCACCCTGTGACAAAGGAAAAAAAAATAAAAACAACGTGTAAAAAAAAATTCCAAAATAAAGAAAAAAAAATATTCACCAATAAATTGATTTCTTCATGTAAATAAAAAAAACAATAAAAGTACACATATTTAGTATCGCCGCATCATAACGACCCGCCCTATAAAACTGTCCCATTAGTTAACCCCTTTAGTGAACCCCTTAAGAAAAAAAACAAGGCAAAAAAACAATGATTTATCATAATACTGCCGAACAAAAAGTGGAATAACACGCGATCAAAAAGACGGATATAAATAAACGTGGTACCGCTGAAAACGTCATCTTGTCCCGTAAAAAAGGAGCTGCCAGACAGCATCATCAGCAAAAAAATTAAAAAGTTATAGCTCGCAGAATAAAGCGATGCAAAAATAATTATTTTTTATATATAAAAGTTTTTATTGTATAAAAGCGCCAAAACATAAAAAAATTATATAAATGAGGTATCGCTGTAATCGTACTAACTCAAAGAATAAAACTGCTTTATCAATTTTACCACACGTGGAACAGTATAAACGCCCCCCCAAAAGAAATTCATGAATTGCTGGTTTATGTTCATTCTGCCTCCCAAAAATCATAATAAAAAGCGATCAAAAAATGTAATTTGCCCAAAAATGGTACCCATAAAAACGTCAACTCGTCCCGCAAAAAATAAGACCTCACATGACTCTGTGGCCCAAAATAAGAAAAAATTATAGCTCTCAAAATGTGATGATGCAAAAACTATTTTTTGCAATAAAAAGCGTCTTTTAGCGTGTGACAGCTGCCAAACATAAAAAACCGCTATGAATAGTAAATCAAATCCCGCCTTTATCACCCCCTTAGTTAGGGAAAAATAAAAAAATTAAAAAAATGTATTTATTTCCATTTTGCCGTTAGGGTTGGGGCTAAAGTTAGGGTTAGGGTTGGGATTAGGGTGTTAGGGTTAGGTTTGTGGTTAGAGTTATGATTAGGGTTGGGATTAGGGTTAGGCGTGTGTTGGGGTTAGCGTTGGAGTTAGAATTGGGGGTTTCCACTGTTTTGGCACATCAGGAGCTCTCCAAACGTGACATGGCGTCTGAGCTCAATTCCAGCCAATTTGGCATTGAAAAAGTCAAACGGTCCTCCTTCCCTTCTGAGCTCTGCCATGCGCCCAAACTTTAGTTCACCCCCACATATGGGGTATCAGCATACTCAGGACAAATTGCACAATAACTCTTGGGGTTTAATTTCTTCTGTTACCTTTGGGAAAATAAAAAATTGGGGGCGAAAATATCATTTTTGTGGAAAAAAATTATGATTTTTTATTTTTATGGCTCTACGTTATAAATTTCTGTGAAGCACTTGGGGGTTCAAAGTTCTCCCCACACATCTAAATAAGTTCCTTGGGTGATCTATTTTCCAAAATGGGGTCACTTGTGGGGATTTCCAATGTTTAGGCACATCAGGGGCTCTCCAAACACGACATGACACCCGCAGACCATTCCATCAAAGTCTGCAATCCAAAACGTCGCTACTTTCCTTCCGAGTCCCGACGTGTGCCCATACAGTAGTTTTCTCCCACATATAGGGTATCAGCGTACTCAGGACAAATTGGACAACAACTTTTAGGTCCAATTTCTCCTGTTACCCTTGGGAAATTAAAAAATTGGGGGTGAAAATATCATTTTTGTGGAAAAAAATTATGATTTTTTATTATTATGGCTCTATGTTGTAAACTTCTGTGAAGCACTTGGGGTTCAAAGTTCTCCCCACACATCTAGATAACTTCCTTGGGGGTCTATTTTCCAAAATGGGGTCACTTGTGGGGTTTTCCACTGTTTAGGCACATCAGGGCTCTCCAAATGCTACATGACGCCCCTCAGACCATTCCATCAAAGTCTGCAATCCAAAACGTCACTACTTCCTTTTCGAGCCCCGACGTGTGCCCATACAGTAGTTTTCTCCCACATATAGGGTATCAGCATACTCAGGACAAATTGGACAACTATTTTTGGGGTCCAATTTCTCCTCTTACCCTTGTGAAAGGAAAATATTGGGGGCGAAAAAATCATTTGTGTAAAAAAAAAAAAAAGATTTTTATTTTTATGGCTGTACGTTATAAACTTCTGTGAAGCACTTGGGGGTTCAAAGTGCTCACCACACATCTAGATAAGTTCCTTGGGGGGTATATTTTCCAAAATGGGGTCACTTGTGGGTTTTTTTCACTGTTTAGGCACATCAGGGACTCTCTAAACGCGACATAACGCACGCAGACAATTCAATCAAAGTCTGCAATCCAAAACGTCACTACTTCCCTTCCGAGCCCCGACGTGTGCCCATACAGTAGTTTGCTCCCACATATGGGGTATCAGCGTACTCAGGACAAATTGGACAACAACTTTTGGGGTCCAATTTCTCCTGTTACCCTTGGAAAATAAAAAGTTGGGGACTAAAAGATCATGTTTGTGGAAAAACTATGATCTTTTTATTTTCATGCTTTGGCGTTATAAACTTTAGTGAAACACGTGGGGGTTTAAAGTTCTCACCACACATCTAGATAAGTTCCTTGAGGGGTCTAGTTTCCAAAATGGTGTCTATTGTTTGGATGGTTTCCACTGTTTAGGCACATCAGGGGCTCTCCAAACACGACATGGCGTCCAACCAATTCTGCGTTGAAAAAGTTAAACGGTGCTACTTCCCTTCCGAGCTCTGCCATGCACCCAAACAGTGGTTTACCCCCACATATGGGGAATCAGCGTACTCAGGACAAATTGCAAAATAACTTTTGTGGTAAAATTTCTCCTGTTACCCTTGGGAAAATAAAAAATTGGGGTGAAAAGATCATTTTGGTGTAAAAAATATGATTTTTTACTTTTACAGCTCTACGTTATAAACTTGTGTGAAGCACTTGGGGGTTCAAATTGCTCACCACAAATCTAGATAAGTTCCTTAGGGGTTCTAGTTTCCAAAATGGAGTCACTTGTGGGGGTTTCCACTGTTCAGGCACATCAGGGGCTCTCCAAAAGCAACATGGCGTCCAATCTCAATTTCAGCCAATTTTGGTTGGAAAAAGTCAAATGGTGCTCCTTTCATTCCGAGCTCTGCCGTGCACCAAAACAGTGGTTCTCCCCCCTGTGATGACATCTACTACATTTAGCAGCCTGTGCATAGCTGCGCTTCCCTTCCCTCCTCCCATTGAGGCTCAGTGTAATCTGAAGCTACCAGTACTGGAGTTTTCCCGCCTCACCGTAGGGGGTCTCCATTGTCTTCACATGTGCTGTCCCTCCATGTCAGCCATTATGAGGATTCATTCTTTTTGCTTATAACACGGTGGGAAGTTGCGTCAGAAACACGAAAGTCACTGTGTTGAACCATGCGCCGACGGGCATCGTTCCCGTGGTACTGGTGAACCCGTAACTCCAACAGAACCCGAGAAATGGAATTCTCGGGTGTCCCATGAGCTATTTCACCCAAGTTTGGGTTCATTTGAACAGTTATTTCAAAGTAAGATCATTGATAGGTCTGCCATTATTCTGCTAGAGTTCCCCGCTGAGTTATGGACCTTATGATATTGCAGAGCTCAAACCATAGCTTTCAGCCTGGGGAGGTGGCCAGAAAAACCATCCCCTTTTGTGAGGTCAGCAGCCCACAGGTATAAGTCTTGCAGTTAAGCCCCCCTTGGGCAGTCCATGCTGTGATGTCCTGACTAAGAGATCTGCAAATGAACTATGACGTGTTGGCTCCTCCCCCAGCCAGTCTTGCCTGTAACTATCATGTGAGTTTTTCCACTTTTAATCCTATTTTTATTTCTAATTGCCTTGTACATAACAATATTGTCTCAGCTTGTTACCTTTCTTTTAAACTATAAGCACTGCCTGTTTTTTTAAGGAATAAACCTATAAAATTATTAGTTTGATTCTCCTGCTCTATAAACGAATTTGCACGTGCCTGAAGTACTACGCTACTGTTTTGGGGTTGCTACGGACCCTCTTGATAAATTGTGCCAAGTAAATCGTAGCTGGTGGCAGCTTAAAAGAAGGGGTGTAAAGTGTTGAGCTATGGGGTGGCGTTGGCAGTGACGGAGCGGGTTTTATAAGGGTATTGCCTGGCTGCGGCCCGGAGTAATTATAATTCCCTCACTGCAGCGTGCCCAATAGCCAGCACACATCCCAGTGACCCGTCTGGCGACTAATTATCCTAGGTGCAGTTCCCTGACTGACCTGAGGGTAAGGGGGGCGCCAGAGAGCGGCAAGTTCCTAAGTGGAAGTGGGATAATTATAAATCCCTGCAGTTTACTGGGTCGGACGGCAGCAGCCGTCGTGTGTGTGCGTGTTTTCGTCACATTTGCGGCACGGAGGGATCACAAGCCGTGATACCCCGGGCTACCGTGTGGCAGACCGTGTGCACGTTCATCACATGTGGTAGCAGCGGTGGGATTATAGAGCATTAGTGATCTGGTTTGAGCAATCATTCCATTCACTAAAAAACTTGCACGGTTCTTCAGGGACCCTGCAACTAAAGTTTTGGAGAACAGACTCAGTGTTTATTAGTCCTGAGACAATTGTGTGCACTTGCGGTTACCCCTCCCTTCTCTTTGTTTTTCTATCCTATCTTTTATTTTGGCAAACATGGCTACAAGAGGAGCAAGTTGGTTCGAAAAGCAGAACAGGGACACTCTTGTGGGAATCTGCGTGTACCACAGCCTTGAACACAAGAACCAAACCAAAGCCCGACTGGTCCAGGCCCTGAAGGAACTGGAAGAGCATCGGAGTGTGGCGGGCACAGGAGCCGGCCCAAGCCAAGGTGGTGCTGCAGCAGAGGCCCAAACCCTGCATGCTTACACCCAGGGCGGTTGGACCCTTACCTGCAGGCGGCCCTGGAGGGACTCCCCGCTGACAACCGGAAGAACGCCTGAGGCTGATCCAGCAAGCTCAAGAGAGAGCCGAGCAGCGAGAGGCCAAACAGCGAGAGGCTGAGAGAGCCGAGCGGGAGGCTGAGAGAGCCGAGCTGAGCGGGAAGCCCAAGCGCAGAGAGCCCATGAACTGGAGCTGCTCAGACAAGGGGCAATGCCCTCCACAGCCCAGAGCGGTACGCCCAGCAGCTCTCAGAGTCCAAAGCCCCGGCCGGAGCACTTTCCCGTGATGGAAAAGGACGGAGACTTGGACACTTTTCTGCGGGCCTTTGAGAAAGTCTGCAGACAGTACCGGCCGCCTGCCGACCAATGGGCCAGGTACTTGACCCCCGGGCTAAAGGGGAAAGCTTTGGAGGCGTTCGCTTCCCTCACATCAGATCAAGACAGTGACTATGAGGCCATCAAGCAGGCCTGATTGCCAAGGACCAAGTTGGCAGTGACGGAGCGGGTTTTATAAGCGTATTGCCTGGCTGCGGCCCGGAGTAATTATAATTCCCTCACTGCAGCGTGCCCAGTAGCCAGCACACATCCAAGTGACCCGTCTGGCGACTGATTATCCTAGGTGCAGTTCCCTGACTGACCTGAGGGTAAGGGGGCCGCCAGAGAGCTGCAAGTTCTAAGTGGAAGTGGGATAATTATAAATCCCTGCAGTTTACCTGGGTCGGACGGCAGCAGCCGTCGTGTGTGTGCGCGTTTTCGTCACATTTGCGGCACGGAGGGATCACAAGTCGTGATACCCGGGCTACCGTGTGGCGGGCCGTGTGCACGTTACATCACATGTGGTGGCAGTGGTGGGATGGGTTGATGACAACGTGCAGCCCGTCCGCGTGGGGGCCCGTCTTGCTACAGGCCTCAAGGACACCGGGGCTGAACGAACCCTCATCCGACCCGAACTGGCGGCCCCTGAAGAGTTGATTCCGGGGGGAAAACCTTAACTGTCCACCGGGATTGGGGGCGTCCACTACCCTTGCCGATAGCCGAGTTTTCATTGACTGGGGTGCCGGGAGCGGGGTTGAAGGAAGTGGGGGTGTCCGAAAACCTGCCCACTGATGTTTTATTGGAGACTGATCTGGGGAGGATGGTCGCGTACTATGTCCCTGACACCCCTCCCCAATTGATAATAAGGTTAACGTTAACCATGATGTTGATGTTGATTGATGATGGGAAACTGAATGTGTTACCTGCCAATGCTTTGCGAAGTGATTATGCACTGATAACCTTTCTTTCCCTAGGAATGATGCTGATAGTGATGTATCTGTGATATCTGAACCTGTTAACCCTTTCTCTGAAGTGGTAGATGTGTCCACAGGTACAGGAGCGTTCAGCCCCGTCGCTCTGCGGAGTGAGACGGCTGAGGAACCCTAGCAGGAGCAAGCGACAGTGTCAAGGAAATGGGGAGGTGCATGGGGACCGTGAGAAAGGTGACGCCTGACACTGACCAGTGCCACCGAGGAAGGTTAACTGGCCCATAAGTAGCGCTGCTCCTGAAGTGTTGGGGGTGGATGGGGAGGTAGAGCCATAGCAGCGCAGGCTGATGGGTCTATAGAAATCCCAGGGAGACGGCATTTGTAGCTGCTGTCACCCGCAGTCAGAGTGCCCGGATCGCAGGTAGCGCCCTGCCATCTGGACCCTCCTCCGCTACAGGAGAGACTGAACCAGAGGTGGACCCAGAGCCGGTCCAGAGGGTCCCAGTGAGGAAGGAACCTGACGTCATTCTGGCTGCCTCCAGCCAGGAGTTCCAGGCCGCTCTGCACTCAGATGCGAGCCTGGAGAACTTGAGGCACCCGCCGAGACGCTCACCTCCGTGACTGATAGGGAGAGGGTGTTCTGGGAACGAGGAAGGCTGTACCGGGAGACAGTACCCGGAGATTCCAAAAGAAGTGGTTGAGGGAAAAACAGCTGGTCGTCCCGCACCAGTTCCGAGGTGAGTTGTTGAGGATTGCCCATGAGATTCCACTCGCTGGACACTTGGGGATCAGCAAAACTAAGGCACGGCTGTCTCAACACTTCTATTGGCCCAGGATGGGGACAGATGTGACTAACTACTGCCGCTCCTGTATCACCTGTCAAAGAGTGGGGAAGGCGGGGGCTGCTCTTAAGGCTCCCCTGATCCCGTTGCCAGTGATAGAGGAGCCTTTCCAGAGGATCGCGGTGGACATCGTGGGCCCGCTGGCCGTCCCAGCCGCTCTGGAAAGCAATACATCCTTACTGTGGTAGACTACGCTACCCGGTACCGGAGGCAGTAGCTCTGTCCTCAACTAAGGCAGATAAGGTGGAGGATGCACTGGTGACCATCTTTTCACGGGTAGGATTTCCCAGGGAGATGCTTACCGATCGAGGGACCCAATTTATGTCTCGCCTAATGAAGGCTCTCTGCAGTAAAATGCAGGTGACGGTATGGTATCGAGTGCGTATCACCACAGACCAATGGTTTGTGTGAACGCTTTAACGGTACCCTCAAACAGATGCTCCGCATGTGGTTGAGACCCAGGGACGCGATTGGGAGCGGTACCTCCCACACCTGCTGTTTGCCTACAGAGAAGTCCCGCAGGCCTCGACGGGGTTCTCCCCCTTTGAGTCCTGTATGGCAGGCGAGTCCGGGGACCCTTGGGTTGATAAGAGAATCCTGGGAAGATGAGCCAAACCCCACAGAAGTGTCCATCGTGGATTATGTCATGCGCTTCCGCAACAAGATGCAGACCTTGACGCAGTTGGTGCATGACAACATGACGCAGGCTCAGGCTGACCAGAAGCACTGGTACGACCAGAACGCCCGGGAGCGGACCTACCAGGTGGGTCAAAAGGTGTGGGTGCTGGTCCCGTACCAAAGGATAAGCTTCAGGCAGCCTGGGAAGGCCCGTACGTCGTGCACCAACGGCTCAACCCAGTCACCTACGTGGTCACACTTGACCACACCGGGGTAGGGCAAGGCCTTTCACGTTAAATGATGAGGCCCATCACGAACGTGAAGCCTGCGTCCTACCGGTCTGCAACCTGCCCGAGGACGGGGGGAGGATCCCCTCCTGGACATGCTGGCCCAAGCCAAGGCCAATGGGTCCATTGAGGACATGGAGGTAAATGCCTCGCTAACTGCCTCCCAGCGGTTGCAGTTGCTGACCACTCTGGAACCCTTCTGGGGCCGAGTTCACTAACCGACCCGGAGGACCAAGTTTTGGGAGTCCACGAGGTGGACACGGAATCACGCCCCGTTACGGCGGACACCTTATCGGATCTCTGAGGAAGTGCAGCAGATTATGCGCCAGGAGATCCAGGAGATGTTGCAGCTGGGGGTGATCCGGCCGTCCAAAAGCGCGTGGGCCTACACCTGTAGTTCTCGTGCCAAAAAAGGATCGGACCACCCTGTTCTGCGTGGACTACAGGGGGCTCAACGCCATCACTACCTCTGATGCGACCCAATGCCACGCATCGAGGATCTGCTGGAGGGGTTTTGGCGGAATGCCAAGTACATATCCATCATGGATTTAAGCCGGGGATACTGGCAGATTCCCGGCCCTGCGGGCAGGAGAAATCCGCCTTTATCCCCCTTTTGGACTGTACGAGTCCCGGTCATGCCTTTCGGCATGAGAATGCCCCGCCCTTTTAGCTAATGGTAACCACCGCTTCGGGATGGAGGAGTACGCTGTGGGTACTGGAGACATTGCCGCTTCAGTTCCCCCTGGGAGGAAACCTTCAGTCTCCGGAGGTGCTCAAGCGTTTTCGCCAGGCAGGCTGACCTCAAGCCGGGAAAAAGCCAGAGGGCTGAGGGAGTCCACTACTGGGGCCTGGGAGGCGGGATTCCATAAGGCCGAGCCCGAAAAGTGGACGCGATCGTGTCCTGGCCCACCCCCAGGACCAAAAAGAGGTGAATCCTTCCCGGAACTGCAGGGAAAGGCGTTTTTACCGAACTTTGGCCTTGCAAACCCTTGATGGACCTCACCAAGGGCGGTCTACCCCAAACAGTCAGCTGGCAGATGGCTTGGGCGGCTTCCGAGCTTTGAAAACAGCCCTGTGCAGCCTCCAGGTTGAAAGCCGTCGCGCAGCGCCATTGGTACAGACTGACGCCAGAATTGGCCTCGGTGCTGTACTCAGCCAGGTTGATTGGGGAACCAGGGCACCCCGTGTTGTACCTGAGCCGGAAACTTCTGCCAAGGGAAGTGGCATACCCCCTCGGAAGGATGCCGGGCTGGTTGGGACTGCAACGTTTGCGCCACCGTACGGGCGCACCTTCAAGGTGGTCACCGACCACAACCCTCTGACTGGGCACACAGGTCCGGAACCAATGGTAGGTTGTAGCGGAGCCTTGCCCTGCGCAGTATGATTTTGCCGTACAAACAAAAAGGGCAGGATCAGGGAATGTGATGGGTTGTCACGACGTGGCGAACCCGCGAGGTGCGCATGGCGGATTACCGAGAGGTCATGCCTCCGTAGCCCCTAAGGGGGGAGGTGTGTGCATCTACTACATTTAGCAGCCTGGATAGTCCTTCCTTCCCCCCCCCATTGGGTCTGTAATCGAACTCCGTATGGGTTTTCCCCCTCACCGTAGGGGGTCTCCAGTCTTCACTGGCTTCCCCCCATGTCGCCTTATAGGTTCTTTCTTTTTGCTTATAACACGTGGGAAGTTGCGTCAGAAAACGAAAGTCACTGTGTTGAACCAGGGCGCCGGGGCATCGCCCCGTGGACTGGTGAACCCGTAACTCCAACAGAACCCGAGGGAATTCTCGGGGCCCATGAGCTTTTCACCCAAGTTTGGGTTATTGAACAGTTATTTCAAAGTAAGATCTTGATAGGCTGCCATTATTCTGCTAGAGTTCCCGCTGGTTTGGACCTTATGAATTGCAGAGCTCAAACCAAACTTTCAGCCTGGGAGGTGGCCAGAAAAACCCCCCCTTTTGTGAGGTAGCGCCCACAGGTATAAGTCTTGCAGTTAAAGCCCCCCTTGGGCGTCCATATGGGATGTCCGACTAAGAGATCGCAATGAACTATGACGTGTGGCTCTCCCCACCAGTCTTGCCTGTAACTATCATGTGGGTTTTTCCACTTTTAATCCTATTTTTATTTCTAATTGCCTTTAATAACAATTTGTCTCAGCTTGTTACCTTTTTTTAACTTAACAGCTTTTTTTTTAAGGAAAAACCCTATAAAATTATTATTGATTCTCCTGCTATAAAAAACGAATTTGCCGTGCCTGAAGTACTACGCTACTTTTTTGGGGGTTGCTACGGACCCTCTTGAAAATTGTGCCAATAAACGTATGGTGGCAGCTTAAAGAAGGGGTGTAAGTGTTGACCTATGGGTGGGTTGCGTGACGGAGCGGGTTTTATTGGGTTTTTCCTGGCTCGGCCCGGGTTAATTATAATTCCCTCACTGCAGCGGCCCAATAGCCAGCACACTCCCAGTGACCCGTTGGCGATAATTTCCTGGGCATTCCCTAGCCTGAGGGTAAGGGGGGCGCCAGAGAGCGCAATTTAAGGGAAGTGGGAAATTTTAAATCCCTGCAGTTTACTGGGTTCGGACGGCAGCAGCCGGTGTGTGTGCGCGTTTTCGTCACATTCGACGGGGGATCACAACCGTGATACCCCGGGCTACCGTGTGGCGGACCGTGGCAGTTCATCCACCCCCCATATGTGGATCAGCACTCAGGAACAAATTGGAAAACAATTTGTGGTCAAATTTCTCCTGTTCCCCTTGGGAAAATAAAAAATTGGTGAAAAAGTAATTTTTGTGGGAAAAAAATAGGATTTTTTATTCTCTGCCCGGGGTTATAAACTTGTTGAAGATTGGGGGGTTCAAATTGCACCACAAAATCTAGAATTTCCTTAGGGGGTTAGTTTCCAAAATGGGGTCATTGTGGGGGTTTCCTGTTAGGTACATTGGGGCACTGCAAAGGAACATACACTGTTACGGCGCGCTGCACCCTGTTACTCACCTCTCCGTTCCAGCGCCGGCCTCTCTCCAGCACAGCCACGCCGTCCTCGCTGCCCTGTTCCCCTGGTCCGCAGCCGACGGCTCACTGTTGCTAGTGCAGCGCCGTAGGCCGCGGCCGCTCCCCTCTGCCTCCTTTAAGCTCCGGCGGTGCCCTGACCCGGAACACCGCCGGACCATTGGGAGGTACCAAGATGTATATCGGCCCCCTCCAGTAAGGAGCCCCGATCTTTGTGGGGTTAACGCACTTCAGGTTGTGCTTGCTCTTCCCCCGTGGTTTACCCTTCCCGCTTGTGTCCCTGCGACCGCCTTCCGTGGTCCTGTTTCCGTGCCCTGCTCCGTCCCGTTGCTCCGTACCTCCCCGCCTGTGGTCCACTCGGTCCTGTCTCTGCCTGTCCTGGTCCTGTCCTGTGCCCGCCCGCCCTTGCCTCCGTATCTTCCGCCTTGTCCTACTCGGTCCTGTTCCTGCCGTCCGTGGTCCTGTCTCAGGCCTCCCGCCCGTTGCTCCGACCTCCCTGCCTGTAGTCATTCGGTCCGTCTCCTGTCCGTCCGTGGATGTCTCCGTGCCCTGCTCCTTGTTGCTCTTACTTCCGGCCTGGGGTCCTACTTGGCTGTTTGCTCGTGTGGTCCTGTCTCCATCCCCCTGCTCCGTCCCATTGCTCGTACCTCCCGCTGTGGTCCTACTTTTGGTTCCATTCCGTTGTCCTGCGGTCCTCGTTCAGTCCTATCCAGGCCCTCTCCCTTTTCTCCGCCTTGGTCCGTACCGTCTGTTGTAGGGAGGATCCCTGCTTTCCTAGAGAGCCACCCCTCTTGGCACCGCTATCCATTACCAGAATTTGGGGTGCTCCTAACGATCCTGTTTGGAACACGTTGGAGGTGACTTCGGAGTGGGGCTCCCTCGGTGGTTGGGAGGGTAAAGAACCAATTGTGAAGGCTTTCAGCTGGGTCCGAATGGTCTATATAATGACCTGAACTCCCTCAGCCTTACGGTAATCAATTGTTTTCCATTCTTGGCTGGGAGTCAGCTTGCTTCCTGCTTTCATTCAGATAAGTGATATATTTTTTTCTTGGTTGGATTTTCCTTGCTGGTTTGCTTCCTTTGCAGTGGACTTCGCTGGTCCCCTTTTTGGGGCCTGGCGCTGCATTTTGCTCAGTTTTGTTTGACTTTTGCTCGTTCCTGTGTCACTTTTTATTTGTGAATTGCTGTGTGTTACACCAGAGATTGATTTAGGTGGAGATCGTGTGATCCAGGTTTTTTGTTAACGATGTTGGATTTTTTTCGGGTTTTTTGGGTTGAAGTCAGAATTCTTTCCTATATTTTCTGTTAGACAGAATTGGGCCCCAGCGTTTGTCATTCTTTTTCTGTTTTTTTGTATTTTCTTCTTGTCTAACCGCCATTACATGTTTGGGGGTTCCTTTTTTTGGGGATTTCTCAGGGCAGTTGTTTCATCTTTCTGTTTTAGGGTACTGTTTGTTTCGTAGCTGAGGAGTGCGGGGTAAAAAAGGCAATACCCAACATTTGGAATTATGAGATTGAGTACCCGAAACCCACAACAGGGCGGTGGGCGTTCCTACGTTGGTCCTGACGCCCGCACGCCGAGAAACAAACTACACCTAAAGAAAAAAGGAAAGCTATTGCCCGGAGAGAAACCCCAAAGTAAAGAAAGCCCCAAAAATTAATGGCTGTTAGACAAGTGAAATACTGACCAAAAAAGAAAAAGTAGAGCAAACGTGGGGCCCAAAATAAAATAGAAAAGGATAGGAAGGGTATTACGCAATCCCAGAAAACCCTGAAAAGACCAACTCACTAATTTCAAAAATACGAGATCACAGACCTCTTCCACCTAAATTAGTTCTTGGTGTAACAAAATCAAAAACACCACTGAAAAAAACGGGAAAAAGCAAAAAAGTAAAACATCAGTGGTGAACTAAACTGAGAGGGCAAAAGCCCCCGGGGGGGGCCCAAGGCCCCCCGAAGTGCAGGACAAAAGCAAAAATGTAGCACAAAAAAAAGAAGAAAATGTCTTATCTGTTAGCAGGAGAGCGCACGACCAGAGACAGGGAAACAGGAATGAAGGATTCAGCCAGAAACAATTGATCACCGGCAACCCGGTGGGAAGGTGACTCCCCTATTAAGCCAGTCAGTACACCTGTTCCCGTCCTCACAATTTCACTGGACAGACCGCACCGCTTGTAACCACCAGAGGAGGGCCCCTGCTCAGAACTCATCTCAAAAACCCATTCACAACAGTGCTATCTCTCGGCGTGCAGGCGTCTAGGATCACCTAGGTCGCTCCCGGCTACTTAGTGTTGCGGTTTAGTTTAGGGTCCTGCAACCCAGTTTTCCAGCCTCTTGGTGTATTGCAACTTTGGTATTTTTCTAATTCTCCTAGCCACCGAAACATAAAGATCCCTGTACGGATCGGTTCACCTGGTCGTGCCGGAGACCCCTCGGGCCACGATTCAGAGGGTCTATCCTGGAGGCTTGCCCACCGGCCTGGGTGCTAACAGTACACCAGGGTGAATGTAAGATCCGGCATGGACCCGCCGGTGCCTCTGCTGCCGCCCAAAGGATTGCTATTTTTGCGGGAGAACCGGGACGATAATGTCTGTTATAAAGAAAAGGATTTCTTCACGGCCCTACGGTGCCGTGGGAAAATGTACCCAGTGCCGTCTTCAACAGGAGCTGGGCCGCAGCGTGAAAGCAGGCCCAACCTAACTATGGCATCCGTTGAGAGACTGTGGCCTCCCCTCCAGTTGCCACCGCGGAAAGACTTTGCTCACGCTTCTTTCTTCCCTTTCCTCACCCGCCAGGCCCCTCGTTTAGTGGCAATCCTAAATTGCAGGGGGTTCATAAACCAGTGTGCCTCCACTTCAAAAATTGCCTCAGCAATACGCCTGACCCGATAAGGTGCCTTATTTGTCCCATGTGGAGGGAGAGGCCCGCCTGGTTGAATCCCTCTGGGAATGGGATGACCTAGTTTTTGAGCGTTTGGTCTTTTTGCACCATTTCACGGTCTTTGTGAGCCCGGCCAGTTGCCTCTCTTACCTTCCCCTTTTTAAACTTCCCAGGGGCCCTCACGGCGGCAATATGCATCCGTTCCTCGCTTTCCTTGTCAGGATGGAATAACACGGCTTGTAGGGGATTCTGGCATGGTCTCACGGACAGGATAAAGGACAAGCTCGCGGGTGCGATACCCCATACTATGGGACCTTATTCTCTGGCCACTCGCATATTTACGGTTCCTGGAGCGCGCCCGGAGTCAGCTAGAGACGGAGGTCCATTAGACCCGGTCCTTCCTCCAATTTTCCTCTAGCCCTTTGCCGGGATCCCTCTGCTTCCCGTCGAAACCATGAGGTAGTCGCTCGTTGTCCGAGTCTCGTTGAGGTGGAAATCAAAACCTTGCTTCTATTGGGGCGACTCGCATTTCGTCCGTTTTGCCCTGAGAGACGGGAAACTTCCACCTGGTCAGGTAAGAGAGACCTCCCTAGGTGTTAGAATTCCCCAACCCTTTACTATGTTGTTTTTTAGTTTCGGGTAAGGCGTGGGTCCGAGGGGGCCTTTTTCAGGATTCGGCTCGGCAGGTAACTTTATCCGGGCGAAGTGGTGGACAAGTACAAGATCCCTGGGTTAACCTACTAAAACCTCAAATAATTGCTTCAGTGGATGGAAGCCACTACAGGAGACGGTCCTATGGTTCGAAGGAGGTGGAGTTGCAAGTTGGTGCCTACACGCGAAAGGGTGGCCTTTTTATTACCAATTTTCCACGGTACTACTTTGGCTCCTTGGTTGGATACATCAACGGTTCTCGATGGTCCAAAAGGGGGGGGTTCCCGCTGGGGGGGACCGTGCCATGATCGGGG
>JARQOD010000004.1:302699099-302765992 GCA_033576555.1 Oophaga sylvatica | reverse complement strand
ACCCTCTTGGGTTGTAAATTACATTTAAAAGCCTCCCCAGACTGGTGTCCTTTACTTATTTAGTTATAGCAGGATTTTTGTTTATTTTGCTTATTGTAGGTTTTTTCAATTCAGTGAGACATGCCTGAAAATAACATCAGATGTATTCTCTAAGCCACATATGTCAAAGTCAAGGCCCGCGGGCCAGATCCGGCCCGCGAATTGATTATCTATGGCCCCCTGGATGATATTTAATTACTATTAGATCCGGCCCGCAGGCCACAGATGCCTGCTGGTGTTTTGCACGCACCAACCAGGGCCGGCGTCAGCACCCGGCACACCCGGGCAAGTGCCGGGGCCCTGAGCAGGCGGGGGGGGCCCACTAGCAGTCTGGCACCCCCCCGCCCGTTAGCGGAGGAGAGCGGTGTCAGCGCCGCCACTGGGCCCCCCCGCTTGCTCAGGGCCCCGGCATCAGCTGGCACAATACTTACCTCTCCCGTGCCTCCGCTGCCGCAGCTCCGGGCTCCAGGGGGCGCCGGCGCTTCCTTTCACAGCAGGCCGCTGAATGACGTCATCATTCAGCGGCCAGCTGTGGCACAGAGCGCGCGGACGTCGGACAGGTAAGACGTGTGTGTGTATGTCTCTGTGTGTGTCTGTGTGTATGTAGCGCGGTGCTTTGTGTGTGTGTGTGTGTATAAGTATGTGAGAGAGTGCTTGTGTGCTGTCTGTGTGTGATGATGGGCAGGCATTGCTGATAATGGGGAGGCATTGATGATGATGATGGGGAGAAGATGATAATGGGCAGGCATTGCTGATAATGGGGAGGCATTGATGATGATGATGGGAGAAGATGATAATGGGCAGGCATTGCTGATAATGGGGAGGCATTGGTGATGATGATGGGGAGAAGATGATAATGGGCAGGCATTGCTGATAATGGGGAGGCATTGGTGATGATGGGGAGAAGATGATGATAATGGGCAGGCATTGATGATGGGGAGAAGATGATGATGGTCAGGCATTGATGATGATGGGGAGGAGATGATGATGATGGGCAGGCATTGATGATAATGGGGAGGCCATGATGATGATGGGGAGGCAATGATGATGATAATGGGGAGTCTTTCCACAGCGCCCTTTCCTGAGCTGTAACAGTGCAGAACGCAGTACAGCGCAGAGGAGAGCTCCATATTTTGTATGGAGCATTATATGGGGACCAGTATCCTGTATGGAGCATTATATGGGGACCAGTATCCTGTATGGAGCATTATATTGGGTCCAGTATCCTGTATGGAGCATTATATTGGGTCCAGTATTCTGTATGGAGCATTATATGGGGGGTGACATCCTGCATGGGGTATTATATGGGTGATGAGGGGGAGACTGTGGTGCCCATAATATTGTATGGAGGACTGTACTGTCCAGTCTGTACTGTGCGCTGTGAGGATTTGGCGGTTTTTGAGCTATTGTACAGTTTACAATAGATATCACTCATGTAATGGAAGAAGAGAAGTATTTGGCATTGTACTGTACCCATATTTCTCTGCTGTATCTGTGCATCATGAATCGTGGTCTGTGTTAAAGGGGCCCACTGAGGCTCTTTCGCCCGGGGCCCATAAAAACCTGGAGCCGGCCCTGGCACCAACACTACATTTCCCACAATGCACCGGTAGCAGGGCCGGCGTCAGTCCGGCCCTCGGCTTGTAGCAAATTTGTTTTTTTTGGCCCTCGGTGTGTTTGACTTTGACATCCCTGCTCTAAGCTGACATACTGCTCCGAACAAGACACCAGTTCGACACCCGTGGTGTTGTCAAATAGGTGCTAATGTTAGAGATACTAGAGATTCTAGGTTTGAGTCTGTGCCGTGTCTGAGTTTACAAGCACCAGCACCATCAATAGAAAAAATAAGAAATAAAATATGTTTTTCTTTAGTTGAAAGCAAGCAGTGTACTCGACTACCTCAGTTAATGTCAAAGACCAAAAATATTAATTTTATAGTATATTGCAATTTCAGCAATACCGATTATGTATGTTGTATTTTTTTTTAACTATTTAATTAATAGGTCATGTGGTAGGGCTACCATTACAATGGTATCTTTACATCATTAACCCGTTCACACCATGGCCATTTTCCATTTTTTTTTTTTCCTCCCCTTTTTCCATAACTTTTTTATTATTCTGTCAATATTGCCATATTAGGGATTGTTTTTTGTCGGGACAAGTTGTTCTTTTAAAAGACACCATTCATTCTACCACATAGTATACTAGAAAACAGGAAAAAAAATCCAAATTGGTAAAAGTTACTGTTTGGTAAAAGTCACCTGGCAATATGACTCTCCAGGTCAGTACAAGTATGCAGATACCAAATCTATATATATATATAAAAATGAGTGCATGTGTGTGTGTGTATGTGTGTGTGTGTGTCAAACCACGCCCACTTCACATAGCCCCGCCCACTCTGCATAGCCACAGTCACTCCACATGCAAAGCCCTGTATAATATCTAATATATATATATATATATATATATATATATAAAAATAAATATCTAATATATATATTTCATAGGCATTTCTTCTTGACCACAACAGGTTACACTTGCCTGTGTCGCCCATAGCAACCAATCACTAAGCATCTTTCATTTCACCAGAGCTGTTTAAAAGATGAAAGCTGAGCTGTGATTGGTTGCTATGAGCAACAGTTTTCCCACTCCACAACACCTCAGCAGACACTGACCGGGTGAGAGAAATCTAGTGTCTCGACCACGCACCACAATTGTGGGTTTCCAGGGCAATGGGGTACTCAGAGCCGAGCCCGTAGAAGTCTATGGGATTGTCACAGGTAGCGGTGGCTCGGTCTGTGGCCCTGGCGGTCAGGCGTATGTTGGGGGGTATATTTACAGGGGATATATATATACAGTTCGTGACGCCACCTGTAGTCTCTGGTAATTTGTACCAGCGCTGCTGTAGATCTCTGAGGGGATGGTGAGGCAGCTAGATGTCGGGTCCCCTACAGGTGGGACTCTTCCCTCAGGTCGATAGTAATGATAGGGTAGTGCAGGAATGCAATCAAATAACACAGTCTCACACATCAGCGTCTTTCCATACCTTTACTTCAAGTTGTTCAGGCAGGTCCCAGGGAGGCTGATGGGGTTGATGGAGGATGAGCTTTGAGGCAACGGCTAAGCAAGTTAGGGGCCTCCTTTACCTTCCAATGATGAAGAGTCCAACCAGCGTAAAGCGTAGTTCCCTCTATAACTCCAGCTATTCCAAAGCTGTGCTGCCCGGTCAGTTTTGTGGTTGGAGCCTTCTTCTGAGAGAGCTGAGTTCCAATTCCTGTCGTGCACTGACTCAAGGTTCTCACTCTCCCTGACCCCAGTTACGTACTGACTCTTCAGGGGCTGCTTTCCGCTACCTAAGGTCCGGTAAGCCTCTGGGTTTCCTACCACCATGCATGAAGCTATGGTGATGCTTCGGTCTCCAGTGACCGGTAACAATGTGCAGGTATCCTATACCTATGGCACTTTTCTGTTCTCTTCCACTATGCCCTTCGATTTGCTCAGACTCTCAACAGATGTCTCAGTCCGTCTTCTAGTGGGGCACAGCTCTGACCAGGCTGAGGTGAACTGGCTCACCTTTACTGGACTCCACTTTCTGAACTGCACAAAGACTGCACTTCCTAACTCTTTCGAGTCACTGACTGAACTGAACTCAGACTATTCAGAACTCCCCTCCACACCCCTGCTGGGTGTGTCCGAAGTGTACGTGATATCATGGAGAGCCCTTAACCGTTACCTCTCCACTCATCCTCCTGGTATTGTGTACCAGGGCTACACATTCCCCATGGTAAACGACAGCACTCCCGGGCTGTGAAATACAAGAGACATTTTTGTTTATGCATTAAACATCAACATTAAACATTAATTCGTCCCATCCGGGAGGTAAGGATTTCTTGAACGTTGCTAACAACACATTGAATATAGAAAAAATACGAAATATTAAATAAACATGTTCATAAATAAACGACAATATTCTTGTGAAGGACCCGCACCAAACCTTCAACGTGGGTCCTGGGTGGGCTGCAGGACATCCGAATGCAGACCTCACTCAGTGCCTCACCACACGGGTTTTATGTTCAGAGGTAAGTCAAGGCTTCGTGTGAAACCATTAAAAGGCACCTTAGTGCAACTATTTACAAGATACAGTTTTTGGGCTGGCTCAGTCCTCAGCCTCTGAGTCCATTATAAGACACCATAAGAAAAAGACACATTTATATATATACTTTTTACAATATTCACATTAATTTGTTATAATTACTGCTGGTATCGAATGGGTATCTTCCCTTTTGTGATTCGCTCTGATCTACGTGGAGTAGCTTCAGGTATATTAAGTTGCGATCTGTCTGCACTACGTAACGGCAAACTATAGAACTGCCTCAATCTTTCTATGGATCTGGCAAGCGTACTGATGGCTGGGCGGTGTGAGTCAGCTTCACCAGGGGATCCCATAGTATGGGGCGCTGCTTCAGATGATCCTTCTTGAGATTCCGTAGGTTGAGGTGTTGCTGGAATGGATAACTCCTGAACGGGCTCAACTGGTACCACGGGCATAACTGGAGGTAGAACTTCCTCTGGTGGCTGATAAAACTGCAATACTGGAATTATTACAGCATCTCCCAGTCTGGGCCAATCCGCAGGAAAATCTCCCAGATCCGTGTGTATGACCTCTTCCTTCCTTTCTTCTTGATTGATGACAGGGTTCTTTTCACAACGCTTTAAGGGTTCTGTACACAATTTCAAATGGTCTCTGGACACAGTGGTTATTGTTCTTCCTCCGTCCTTACTAATGATACAAACTTTTCTGTTGTCATATTTAGAATCTTGTACGACGTAGGGTTCTTGTTCCCACTGGTTATCCAATTTGTGCATCTTCCTTTTTCTTTTTAATACACTTCTCCAGGCATCAAAGGCTTGGCAGGAGCATTTCTGTTGTAAATATCTTCCTGTTTCTCCCGTGCCTTGTTGAGACTTTCCTCTACACAGATTTGCACTCTTCTGTATTGCTCTTGCCGATTTATGTCCCAGTTTTCAATGGCGTCGTCTGCCTCCGGTTCTACCACTCCAAGTTCTAAATCCATTGGTAGTCTTCCGGGCCTTGCTCTCATAAGATAGGCTGGAGTGCAGTTAGTAGAACTTACAGGTATATGGTTATACAAATCAACCAAATCAGGTAGTAAGTCCGGCCATCGATTTCTGTCTTCCAACGGTATGGATCTCAACAAGTCAGGGGTGCCTTCTGACTACCGTAGTCCTTCCTTCTGAGACCACAGGGTCCACAGTTCCGACACCACCTCTCAATGGAGCTGCGCATCCCTACCCAGTAGAACCGGCATCTCAACAGGGTCTCCAGCTTTCTCCAGCCAAAGTGTCCTGCTTGATCGTGGTATGCTTCCAACACCATTGGGACGTCCGCCTTGGGGACCACGATTTGCCAGACCATCTCATGGGTTCTGGGGTTGACGTATCTCCTGCACAACTTCTCACGGTATAGGAACAACCTGCTTTTCTCGTTCCACAGGAGCTTGGCTGACATAGGTGCATCCTTTTCCAAAGAGGAGCCTTCCTGTCTTAACAACTCCTTGATGCGGCTGACCACTGGATCACTGTCCTGAGTCTCTTTCCAGCTGTGATGGGGTAAAGGATTTAATGTTGCACCATACTGCTTTCTGTTGACTCGATGCTCGTGGACTACCCCATTTCGATGGAACGCAGGTAGCTCAATTTCTTCCAGGTCGTCCGATTCTTCTTCCGTATGAGAGTCATGCGGCATTCGGGACAATGCGTCAGCATTAGCATTCTTTCGACCTGCCCGGTACTTGATAGTAAACTGGTAATTGGACAACCGAGCCATCCATCGCTGCTCCATGGCACCCAGCTTGGCGGTTTCCAGGTGCGTTAAGGGGTTGTTGTCTGTGTACGCCGTGAACTTATTGGAGGCCAGATAGTGCTTAAATCTTTCAGTAATGGCCCAGACCAGCGCCAGAAACTCCAGCTTGAAGCTGCTATAATTTTCCGGATTCCTTTCAGTTGGCCTGAGTTTTCTGCTGGCATAGGCGATGACATTTTCTTGGCCATTCTGCTTCTGACTGAGAACTGCTCCCAACCCTTCATTACTGACGTCGGTGTACAACAGGAACGGTTGGCTGTAATCAGGATAGGTTAAGATCTCATCACCTGTAAGGATCTCTTTCATCTTTTGGAATGCTTCAGCCTGTTCTTTACCCCAATTAAAGGGAGGGTTTCTGCTCTTTAGGGATTGTCCTACTAGGAGGTCCTGTAAACGAGCTGCCTTCTTCGTGTAATCTTTCACGAATCTCCTGTAGTAACCCGTTAATCCCAGGAACTGTCGCACTTCCTTAAGGTTCTTCGGCTCCGGCCACTTCTGGATGGCAGTGACTTTCTCTGGGTCCGGCGCTACTCCTTCCGAACTGACGATGTGCCCCAAGTATTGTACCTTCTGCTTGAGTAGATGGCATTTTGAGGGTTTCAACTTCATCCCGTACCTGGACAGAGACTCAAATACTTCTGCCAGGTGCTTCAGATGGTCCTCATATGTCTTGGAATACACGATGACGTCGTCTAGGTATAGCAGCACGGTTTCAAAATTGAGATGTCCCAGACAATTTTCCATCACTCTCTGAAATGTTCCTGGGGCACTGCTGAGCCCAAACGGCATTCTGTTGAACTCACAGAGCCCCATTGGGGTGGTGAAAGACGTTTTCTCACGATCCTCCTCAGCCACAGCCACTTGCCAGTAACCACTAGTCAGATCAAGGGTAGAAAAGTAGTTAGCCGTTTTCAGAGCAGCTAATGATTCCTCTATGCGTGGTAACGGGTATGCATCCTTGTGTGTTATGCGGTTCACCTGCCTGTAATCCACACACATTCTCATACTACCATCTTTCTTTTTAACCAGAACTAGAGGGGCTGCCCAGGGGCTACAACTATCCCTTATCACCCCAGCTTTCTTCATATCATGCAACATTTCTTTAGCCTTCTGATAATGAGCTGGAGGTATGGGCCTATACCGCTCTTTGATGGGAGGATGACTGCCTGTAGGGATATGATGTTGTACTCCCTTAATTATCCCAAAATCAAGTGGATTCTTGCTAAACACTTGGGCGTACTCTTGCACCACCCGTAATACCCCTTGCTTCTGGTGAGCGGGAGTGGTGTCCGTCCCAACATGGAGTTGCTGACACCATTCCGCCACCTGAGTTGCTGGGTCATTGTCCTCCGCTATTTGACAGGAGTCTAAGGACTCAGCCGGAGAATAGAATTATTATCAACAGCATGTAGTTTAGCAATGGTTGCGTAACGGGGTAAGTTTACCTCATCATCTCCCCAATTGAGAAGCCGTACCGGTACTCTTCCATTCACCACTTCTACTACTCCTCTAGCAGTCATAAGTGTAGGTCTATGTTCTGAATGGTGGGGTTCTACTACAGCTTGGTAATTCTGTCCTCTCAGACCTATGGCTGCCCTGCACCAAATGATCATTTCACTCATTGGGGGTATCACAATAGGATCCGAGTCAGTGACCCGTACATTACCAATTTCGCCGTCTGTAAGCTTCGCTTGCTGCTGACACACCAGGGCCCGGATCTCTCTTTGGATTACTCCTTTCTGCCTTGGTCGGGCAATCTCAGCGAGCTGTTGGAGCAAGAACACAACTTCTCCCAAACAATTACTGATAATGTTAGTACCCAAAATTATATTTAAACCGTTCTCCTCATTTACAGTCTTTACTACCAGAAGCCCCTGGTCTTTCAACTCCTCTCTGCCCACCTTTACATCTACACATTTTGTCCCAAGTACTTCTACAGGAAGACCATTAGAAGCATACACGGTAAAGTCAGAGCTCGGGGGTTTAAGACTGTCCATTGACCAGTACTTAGTATAGAGGGCATCAGGAATTAGGGTCACCTGGGACCCAGTGTCTAACAATGCCGGAACTGCAATACCATCTAAGATGATAGACAGGTAGGGTCGCCCACCCACATACCTGCGGTTCCAGTCTAGGGGGCCTGACGGGTATTCTCCTGGGTGTTGGCCCTCGGACCCAGGTTCTGCCCGTTTAAAGGACACTGTGGAGACAGATGACCTTTCCGGTTGCATCAGTAACAGATGATCTCTCGACGAGGAGGGTGTTGATCAGAGGTCGCTCCTGGGGGGGGCGTTGTCCTCCTCCGGGGGGGCGACGTCTTCTTTCTTCTCCGGTGCATCCACGGGACGTCTTCTGGGCAGTCTGCTAACAAGATCTTCCCTTCTTCCTCTTTCCGCAGTTGCAGGGCACTCATTACAGCAGCCAGATTTTTAGTCAGCTGGCGCACCTCTGAGCGCAGACAATCCAATTCACTAGGAGGGGTCACCTGCGCTTTGGCTTCGGCCACTAACGGGGAAAAGGGGTTTACTGCCGGTTCCAGAGTGACTTCACCCTGATGATGTTGGGTTGCCACCTCAGGTTTGCCCAGGGGCCGCAGCCCTTTTATTGCCATGTCTTTTAGGGCATCAAAGATAGCATCCGGATGATCTAAGGACCACCAGTTTACAGTTCTGCGTTCCTCTTGGGATCTCAATCCCTGTATAAATTGTTCTTTCAGCATTTTATTCTCATCAATAGCATTTAAATTATTAACCTGCTTAAGAGCTCTCAGGGCTCCTTGTAGTCGGCAAGCGTAGTCCCGGATGCTGTCACCTGGCTGTTGTGAACAGTGATAGAAGGCCATCCGGAGATCCGTTTCTGTGCGGTCTTCAAATATGGCATGCAACTTAAGGAAGATCGCAGGTACCGACTCCTGATCAACGGTATCCCAAGTCTCCACTTCCCTCTCAGCAGCGCCAGTTAGCTGCCCTATTAGCACAGCAGCTTTTTGTCTCTCAGGCATGGAGTACATTTCTAGGATGCTGCATAACTTCCGCTTGAAGCCTGCTAATGTGCCTGGCTCACCCCGCTGTACTGGGGAAGCCATTTCGCCCCAGGCATATATGGGAGCGTTAGTGGCATGATCGGGACTACCGGACTGGGTGCAGGGTCTGCGCCCCCATCTGGCGCTACAATACCAGACGGTGCGGGATTGGGGACTCCGGCTGGGGCCGCACTGTCAGCCGGTTGTTGTGACATCTTAGCGCCCCCTTGGTTAAATGGAGCCTACCGGTTTCAGACGCTGCTATTTCACAGGCACCGCAGTGGGAACAGGACCTTCGTCGCAGGCGCTCTGATGTCAGAGCGTTCACTTCCTGTTGCAGGACCTGCCGCTGAGTCAGAGCCGGGGGCGTGTCCAAGACTCTGCGCGCTCTTTCAGGTACGCCCACCTTCTTCTCCAGCGCCTTAGGGCGCGAATCTGGCGGCAAATATGGCGGTATTTGGCGCCAAACAACAGCAACAGTCTTTTTCGCCAAAACACTCCACAGGCACACAGGGCTCGCAATGCTGCAAGTTTCGTATCCTGTTCGTGACGCCAATTTTGTCTCGACCACGCACCACAATTGTGGGTTTCCAGGGCAATGGGGTACTCAGAGCCGAGCCCGTAGAAGTCTATGGGATTGTCACAGGTAGCGGTGGCTCGGTCTGTGGCCCTGGCGGTCAGGCGTATGTTGGGGGGTATATTTACAGGGGATATATATATACAGTTCGTGACGCCACCTGTAGTCTCTGGTAATTTGTACCAGCGCTGCTGTAGATCTCTGAGGGGATGGTGAGGCAGCTAGATGTCGGGTCCCCTACAGGTGGGACTCTTCCCTCAGGTCGATAGTAATGATAGGGTAGTGCAGGAATGCAATCAAATAACACAGTCTCACACATCAGCGTCTTTCCATACCTTTACTTCAAGTTGTTCAGGCAGGTCCCAGGGAGGCTGATGGGGTTGATGGAGGATGAGCTTTGAGGCAACGGCTAAGCAAGTTAGGGGCCTCCTTTACCTTCCAATGATGAAGAGTCCAACCAGCGTAAAGCGTAGTTCCCTCTATAACTCCAGCTATTCCAAAGCTGTGCTGCCCGGTCAGTTTTGTGGTTGGAGCCTTCTTCTGAGAGAGCTGAGTTCCAATTCCTGTCGTGCACTGACTCAAGGTTCTCACTCTCCCTGACCCCAGTTACGTACTGACTCTTCAGGGGCTGCTTTCCGCTACCTAAGGTCCGGTAAGCCTCTGGGTTTCCTACCACCATGCATGAAGCTATGGTGATGCTTCGGTCTCCAGTGACCGGTAACAATGTGCAGGTATCCTATACCTATGGCACTTTTCTGTTCTCTTCCACTATGCCCTTCGATTTGCTCAGACTCTCAACAGATGTCTCAGTCCGTCTTCTAGTGGGGCACAGCTCTGACCAGGCTGAGGTGAACTGGCTCACCTTTACTGGACTCCACTTTCTGAACTGCACAAAGACTGCACTTCCTAACTCTTTCGAGTCACTGACTGAACTGAACTCAGACTATTCAGCACTCCCCTCCACACCCCTGCTGGGTGTGTCCGAAGTGTACGTGATATCATGGAGAGCCCTTAACCGTTACCTCTCCACTCATCCTCCTGGTATTGTGTACCAGGGCTACACACTAGCATCCCTAGGAAAATAAGCTCCCAGTCATTATCTGCCCCCCAGAAAGGAGCAGAGAGCACATGACAGAAATGAATCACCCCCTCCTCTATTACTGCTAGGCTCTATTGTTACCGGCGTAGAAAATCGCATCATCAGCGGCCGCACACAAAGCCGCATACAGAGGCACACTGCCAGGTTACATAACAGAACATCTCCAGGAACTCTCTGCTCAGCGACACCTGGCATGGGACTATGGTATAGAGGATGTGTGATGGGTATATGGCACTGGACTATGGGATGGACGATGGGTGATTGGTATATGGGCACTGGACTATGGGATGGAGGATGGGTGATGGGTATATGGGCACTGGACTATGGGATGGAGGATGTGTGATGGGTATATGGGTACGGGACTATGGGATGGAGGATATGTATGATGGGTATATGAGCATGGGACTGTGGGATGGAGGATATGCATGATGGGTATATGGGCACTGGACTATGGGATGGAGGATATGTATGATGGTATATGGGCACTGGACTGTGGGATGGAGGATGTGTATGATGGGTATATGGGCACTGGACTATGGGATGGAGGATAATCATTATAATTTGTTATAACTAACCACAATTAGTTACTATGCCCGGGCAACGCCGGGCTCTTCAGCTAGTATGTATATATTTTTTTTAAGTGGTGAAAAAAAATTCGGACATTTGAAGAAAACAAAAAGTTTGCTTTTGTCACCATTTTCCAAGACCTAATGTTTTCATTTTTCAGGTTACAGAGCAGTGTGAGGGCTAATATTTTGCGCCCTGAGCTGATGTTTTTACTAATACCACTTGGGGGTGGATACAACATTTTGATCTTGTGGTGTTTTGATTTTTTTATTTATTTTATATTTTGAGGGATCGGACTTTTACGAACAAAGGTATACCAAATATGTTTATTTTTTAAAACATTTTAATTGTTTTACTTTCAAAGGGGCAAAGGAGATTAATTTGAACTTTTGTGGGGGGGTTTTAATTTTTTTGTATTGTAAAAAGCTTTTATTTCCACTTTTTACTGAATTTAGAAGTTTTAGTTAGTTCTTAGGTGATTAGAATCTGTGATCATCTAATTGATCTAATTGCTTCTGCTATACATAGCGGTGCTTTGAATATTGAAAATATTGATCTCCTATGAACGCCAGCTATAGGAGGATTGCAATGATAGGCATAGGGGTCATTAGCAGACCCTTGGCTGTCATGACAACCAATCAGAGACCAGTGATGTCACTTGCTTGGGTGCGGCAAAGGTCTCTGAACGCTGGGTATCCTGACTACGTGCACTCGCTGCTATGTTTCTGTCACATTACTGCTGAGCGCACTGTCATTGTGCACATCGCACAATAACAGCGCGCAGGGATAGAGCAGGGATTTGCCCCATCCCTGAAACGAGTGTCACTGATGACGTTTGGTTCCAGAGAGGGGGCATAGGCTGTAGCAGTGACCGCAGTCTCTGCCCCCAATGAAGCATCATCATGCAGGAAGTGGTGAAAAAAATGCAATAGCTGCTTGATAGTGTAGTTAGTGAAGAGTAGGAATTTTTAATGCGTGCAGATGAGAAATTACGGTAGTTTATATTACGGTACTAAACAGATAGGGATTTAGATTAAAATGTATTTGACCTTCGGACCACCCTTCTTCTGAGTGACGTCAGCAGTAGCTGAGTATATTAATACACTCCACTACATTGCAATTTAATGCGAGGGCTTCTTTAAGGATTCTGCTATTACCATATGTCATATCGCAGCCATTTTTGTTGATCTTGTGTACTCCATAACCTCCATACGAAACCTATTCTCCTTGATTCAGGGAGATTTATTTAATATACAAATATTTTGCACAAAAACATGGATGGACAGAAAGGCGCTGATGAAAGCAGAAAAGTCCATCACATCTGTAAAATGGGGGCCTCTGCAAAGATAACTTTTTACCTAGAGCAGCGTATCATGTGCAATGATTAAACTTATGTGAGGTACCTGTAATGTAATTATGTATAACTGATTTTGCTGATAATACCTCCTAGATGTAAAGAACACACATACTTGTCACAGCTGTCAGGTCTGTTTCCAGAAAAGTCAGCGGTGGTCTCCATAAAAGTAGCCACATTGGAAAATCCTGACGGCATCTCATCCCATTCATCAAACTTGATCCCAGTTCCCAATGAATATGTTCCGGCTGCACACTCTGTGCATGACTGGGTTTTAATTTCCAAGAACTGGCCAGAATCACAGGAAAATGCTGAAAAACATAAGCGACTGTGAATAGACTGAAAAGAATTCCATTTCAGGAGGCAAGTCAATGAAACAAGCATGAAATGCTGAGTAAATGAAATACCACAAACCAAACACTGAAAAAGAGAATAACCAGAAATATTGTATAAGCTTATTTATCACGTAACCAAGAAACATTTTATGATATCGGAGAATCAAACTGATAATAATTTAGAAATAGATATTCCAGCTCAATATGAGTCCATATCAGTATGAAATGTTATTATCGTACAGCCTCAGGGCAGCCCTGACTAAGCAAAGTCCACTATCGTAAGTGTGGCGCTGATGATAAATAGCATTCCTCCAGACCAGAATTTCAGGTCTTGCTTGCTGGACTGGTTTCCACAATTAGTGTTCCTTACTTAAAAATTGTAAGATATATACAGTACAGACCAACAGTTTGGACACACCTTCTCATTCAAAGATTTTTCTGTATTTTCATGACTATGAAAATTGTAGAATCACACTGAAGGCATCAAAACTATGAATTAACACATGTGGAATTATACATTACACTTTACAAAAAAGTGTGAAACAACTGAAAATGTCTTATATTCTAGGTTCTTCAAAGTAGCCACCTTTTGCTTTGATTACTGCTTTGCACGCAGATAAGGTGAACAGCTGGACTCTACATGCCTAGTTTCCACCGTGAAGCATGGAGGAGGAGGTGTGATGGTGTGGGGGTGCTTTGCTGGTGACACTGTTGGGGATTTACTCAAAATTGAAGCGGTGAGCAGTCCAGCTCACCCCAAACCATCTCAATTAGGTTCAAGTCTGGTGACTGTGGAGGCCAGTTCATATGGCGTAGCACCCCAACACTCTCCTTTTTGGATAAATAGCCCTTACACAGTCTGGAGGTGTGTTTGGGGTCATTATCCTGTTGAAAAATAAATGATGGTCCTACTAAACGCAAACCGGATGGAATAGCATGGTGCTGCAAGATGCTGTGGTAGCCATTCTGGTTCAGTATGCCTTCAATTTTGAATAATCCCCAACAGTGTCACCAGCAAAGCACCCCCACATCATCACACCACCTCCTCCATGCTTCACGGTGGGAAAAAGGCATGTAGAGTCCATCCGTTCACCTTTTCTGCGTGCAAAGCAATAATCAAAGCAAAAGGTGGCTACTTTGAAGAACCTAGAATATAAGACATATTTTCAGTTGTTTCACACTTTTTTGTAAAGTGTAATGTATAATTCCACATGTGTTAATTCATAGTTTTGATGCCTTCAGTGTGATTCTACAATTTTCATAGTCGTGAAAATACAGAAAAATCGCTGAATGAGAAGGTGTGTCCAAACTTTTGGTCTGTACTGTATATCTGGTGCAAATTATTCAGTTAGGGCTCATTCAACATCCATTTTTCATGAACAACGTCTCTACCTGTTTTTCATGGATAGAACTCGAATCTCGCATAGTTTATGGGGCTGTTCACATGTCCCACTATCTTTGCAGACCGAGTGGTCCACACAAAATCGGGAAGACATGTCTGATATTGATTTGAATGTCGGAACACAATCAGCAATGCAAGTCTATGGCTCTGACAAGTACTGTTTGTTTTTCACAGATTGCTAGATGGGAAAAGGTGGAGACACTTTTTTTATTTGTTTCTCTTCTGAGAAAACCTCATGAAACTTAGACCAAAACTCTTATGAAACTCTGATGAAAATAGAAAAGTTTTTTTCTAGTACGTGAAAAAAAACAGATGTCTGAATGAACCCTTAGGCTCAGGGGTAAATTAGCACTTTGGTAAGGCCACGTTCACATGGCAGTATTTTTGCCAGTATTTCACATCAGTATCTGTAACCCAAAACCAGGAGTGGATGAGAAATACAGAAGTGGTGACGTGTTTCTATTCTACTTTCCCTCTCATTGTTCCACTCCTGGTTTTGGCTTACAAATACTGATGTAAAAAAAACGTACCAAATACTTAACGTGTGAACGTGGCCTAAAAGTAATTCTGCTTATAATACAGTCTACATTCACATATCTGTTTCCATTTTTTGCGCCTTTCAAATACGGACTCCACTTTACATGAGTTTTTTTCCTCATTTGTTTTTTAAAATAGAACAAGGTAAACTATTGGAACTTTTTTTTCTCCCCTGACTCTCAACAATTGAAAAGTTGAAAAAAATGAATTGAAAACTGTTATAAAACGGATGTCGTCAGCTTATTAGCCATTTTTACAGCTCTTCATAGACTTGAATGTAAGACGGATGTGAATATAACATGCTCTGAGTGTAAGGGCACTACGTATATATATACAGTATATATTATACACTGCTCAAAAAAATAAAGGGAACACTCAAATAACACATCCTAGATCTGAATGAATGAAATATTCTCATTGAATACTTTGTTCTGTACAAAGTTGAATGTACTGACAACAAAATCACACAAAAATCATCAATGGAAATCAAATTTATTAACCAATGGAGGCCTGGATATGGAGTCACTCACAAAATTAAAGTGGAATGTAATGTTCTTAAAACAAGTCAAAATAAGGCTCAGTATTGGGTGTGGCCTCCACGTGCCTGTATGACCTCCCTACAACACCTGGGCATGCTCCTGATGAGATGGCGGATGGTCTCTTAAAGGATCTCCTCCCAGACCTGGACTAAAGCATCCGCCAACTCCTGGACAGTCTGTGGTGCAACGTGACGTTGGTGGATGGAGCAAGACATGATATCCCAGACGTGCTCAATCGGATTCAGGTCTGGGGAATGGGTGGAACAGTCCTTAGCTTCAATGCCTTCATCTTGCAGGAACTGCTGACACACTCCCAGTCACATGAGGTCTGGCATTGTGCTGCATTAGGAGGAACCCAGGGCCAACCGCACCAGCAAATATGTCTCACAAGGGGTTTGAGGATCTCATCTCGGTACCTAATGGCAGTCAGGCTACCTCTGGCGAGCACATGGAAGGCTGTGCGGCCCTCCAAAGGAATGCCACCCCACACAATTACTGACCCAAACCGGTCATGCTGAAGGATGTTGTAGGCAGGAGATCGCTCTCCACGGCGTCTCCAGACTCTGTCACATGTGCTCAATGTGAACCTTTTTCCGTTTGTGCAGACACATGCACATTTGTGGCCAGCTGGAGGTCATTTTGCAGGGCTCTGGCAGTGCTCCTCCTGTTCCTCCTTGCACAGAGGCGGAGGTAGCGGTCCTGTTGCTGGGTTATTGCCCTCCTACGGCCCCCTCCACGTCTCCTGGTGTACTGGCCTTTCTCCTGGTAGCGCCTCCAGCCTCTGGACACTATGCTGACAGACACAGCAAACCTTCTTGCCACAGCTCGCATTGATGAGTCATCCTGGATGAGCTGCACTACCTGAGCCACTTGTGTGGGTTGTAGAGTCCATCTCATGCTACCACGAGTGTGAAAGAACAACCAACATTCAAAAGTGACCAAAACATCAGCCAGAAAGCATTGGTACTGAGATGTGGTCTGTGGTCCCCACCTGAAAAACCACTCCTTTATTGAGTGTGTCTTGATAATTGCCAATAATTTCCATCTGTTGTCTATTCCATTTGTACAACAGCATGTGAAATTGATAGTCCATCAGTGTTGCTTCCTAAGTGGACAGTTTGACTTCACAGAAGTTTGATTTACTTGGAGTTATATTCGGCTGTTTAATTGTTCCCTTTATTTTTTGAGCAGTATATATATATATATATATATATATATATATATATATATATTGTAAGCTCTCAGGGGATATAGCTCTGGGATCGCCGTCCTGGTAGACGGAGTGGCACCGAAACAGTTCATTCACAGACAGCAGTTCTGGTGTAAACTGGCCTCAACCAGCTTTATTAAAGTCCACAGCAAACAATAGGTGATAAAAACAACTCATAAACAGAAATCCTAAGCCTCTCCGGCTACTCACTACACATAAATAGATTCCCTCACTATCAGGGCCCAGACTCTAACAGCCTGACCCAAAACAACACATATGTTTAGCAGTTACCAGCATGGTTTTCCTAGAGACTCCTCTTGTGTCTGTAGACACATCCAGCATCCAGACTGAGAGAGCTCCCCTTATATTCAGTAGTTACCAGCATGGAGTTTCGCAGAGACTCCTCTTGTGTCTGAAGGCACATCCAGCATCCAGACTGAGAGAGCTCCCCTCCCGGAGACTCCTCCTGTGTCTGGACTCCTGTCCAGACTAAGCGAGCTCTCTGTCTGTGTTCGCAGACACCTACTTCTGGCTTCCTAATTAACACCTGAGTGGCTTCAGGTTTGAACTGCAAGCGTGTACTGAATGGAAGGTGTAGTGACCTTTCTCCACCACTAGTTTTACAAAGCCACACATTTCCCTTATACCAGTTAGCAAAGTACCTAGGTGAAATGTACACCCCATTCAACACATATGCTTTCACTGTCTCACAATATATATAGTTGTGTTTATGGTTGTGGCTTTTTGGCCACAACCATAAACGTTACAATTGGAGAAAGGTCAACAAAGCATATGATGAAAGGGACATCATTCCTATTGTTCCAAGTGGATCGCTGATGTTTTGGGGATGTGTGAGCTACAAAGGCACAGGAAACTTGGTCAAAGTTGAAGGAAAGATGAATGTAGCACGTTATCAGGAAATACGGGAGGGAAATTTGCAATCATGAGCCCGGAAGCTGCGCATGGGACGTACTTGGATGTTCCAACTGACAACGATTCAAAACACAAGGCCAAGTTGACCTGTCATTGACTACAGCAGAACAAAGGGAAGGTTCTGGAGTGGCATCTCAGTCTCCTGACCTCAATATCATTGAGCCACTCTGGGGAGATCTCAAACGCACAGTTCATGCTAGACAGCTCAGGAATTTACAGGAACTGGAGGCTTTTGCCAAAAAGAGTGGGCAGCTTTACCATCTGAGAAAATAAAGAACCTCATCCACAACTACCAGAAAAGACTTCAAGCTGTCATTGATGTTAGAGGGGGCAATACACGGTATTAAGAAATGGGGTATGTGAACTTTTGATCAGGGTCACTTGGATGTTTTGGATTGTCATTATAACTTAAAACACAGTAGTTTAACAATAAATGGCTTCACCCAACCACTAACCAAATCATTGAGGACTACAACTACGTCCCCTAGTACTAAAACCACGGTTTCTGGTACATGTTCTTTTCCCCATTGTCTAATTGTGGAAGTGCAACCTAGCGCAAATAAGCACATTTACACTTTGCTTTATAATTGACACCACTGTGGTTGTGGTCCTATTTTGCAGCTGGTCCTTGCCTCTTATATCAGAGCCACTGCTGTAAAAAAACTGAAGTTTTGTTATTAATATAAACGTGTAGATAAGTGCAATAAGCAGGCATACATCGATATTTCCTAATCAGCTGTACTACTTACTCAAGGAGACATTTCAGAACGTTCAAAGAAGTACATTGAAAATTAATTATATCATAAAAAAACAGAAAACTTGTCATATTAACCCTGAATATGCCACACAACTGCAAAATGGCTTGATTGCCATTTAAAGAAGACTACCGGATATAATGAAAAAGTATTACCCCCGATTACGTGATAACCACATGAGCCATTTATTCTACTTCCAGTAAGTCCATCCTATTTTACTTTTCAACTATTCGCAAACAATAAAAATTTTATTTCATCAAGTTTTTGTGACTTTTTGTTTGGAAACAGCAGGGGACATGAAAAAAGGTACCAATTTTGAGATGGCTCATTTTACACATTGGACTCTGGTGTAGAAAATGAACATATTTTGCTCAGAAATCTGTGTAAATTCTACTGACAATCTTTTCATGTTTGAATGAGAATTTACACCATAAATGATGATGATTCCAAGCAGAATGGGAAGAAGGCCTAATGCAGAAGTTATTTTTCGTGTTCATGTTCTATTTGTGATTTTCACAGATCAAACACGTCCCTTTTATAGTCTATGGGGCTGCTAATATGTCTGTGTTATTTTGCAAACTGGATCCACAAGAATATCACAGAGATATGTTCATTTTTGATCAGAGTCATGCATCAAAATTACCAATAGAAATCTATACTTATGGCATCAGTGCGCAGCTCATGTGCTGTCTGTGATTCTTAGTTTAAGAAATAAGGGAAGTTTTGCAGTTTTTTTCCTATCACTGAAAAATCACTGATGAAACAACATTGGTAAGAACTGACTAAACACTGATGTAACTTGAATCCAAAACATTGATGGACAAAAGTATGTGTTTTAATGTAAGAGAAAAATCACTGACGTCTAAATTAGGCCTTAGGTCGCTGCATGCAAATTAGAGAAACGGAAATGGGGTTAAAGGGAATCTGCCAGCAGGTTTTTGCCATTTAATCTGAGAGCAGCATAATGCGGGAACAGAGATCCCTGATTACACGGATGTGTCACTTACTAGGCTGTGTGTTATAGTTTCAATACAATAAGTGATTTATCAGCAGGAGATTATCACTGCAGGACTAGGTCTCACATGCAGAGCAGTCAGGCTAATCTGAATAACTCCACCCCTGGCACTGATTAACTTGCTGACAATGTACACTGCACACAGGAAACTGCCAATCAGTGTTGTGGGCGGGGTTATACAGGGCTCAGAATTTTAGCACTGCTACATCTACAACAGAGAAAATACGGATTCTATCAAAACTACACCAAGCAGCCCAGTAAGTGATATATCTCTAGAGTCAGGGTCTCCGCCCCTACATCATGATTCCATTGCAAAAGCCTTCTGACAGATTCATTTTACACCTCAAGCGGATTGGACATGTCCTTGCAGCATGTAAAGATGAAAACCCATGGCAGAAATTCGAGCGTCAGCATTGGATTTCTGTCACAGTTTTCTCAGTTTTTGTGATGGATGGACATTCTCTGTGATGTAGCACAATTACACCATATATAATATTTACCAAAAGGTAATACATCAATAATAGAGCTGTTTTGTACCTGAAAATAATAGCGATCAATAAAAACATAATACCTGGGTATCTGGCCTATACGTGTAATTATTTACATTTTGGCTACAAACGTCTCGTATCTAAATGACATTTATCTTTCTGTATCACTCAGACTGAGTAACACAGAGGTCAGCCATGGTAATCGCAGACGATGCAATTCATTTATGTAACGGGATATCATTTCAGGAGACCGCGAGGGGCTGAAATGATTGTTTTCCTAAGTAAAGCCTGTCCATGAGAATTACAATATGGAAAGCCTTCTGGAAATCTGTCCTCCGAAAATAAAATATGAGCTCTACTTCAGACAGCCTGCGTGTGGCTAAGGGGAAAGCAAGTCGGGGGGTTCTAGGTGTTGCCGTGACAACTGCAAAATGTTAAGTACAAGCAAATCTAAAGGCTCATTCTTCATAAGACATACAAATCCCTAAGAACAGTGATATAAGGAGACTCAAGAAGAGAATCTTTCTAAGCAGAATGTATTTATAGCTTACTGCCTCTCTGTAACACAAGTTATATCACATGATATTAGAAAAAATACACTGACATACACACATTAATGGGGTTCCCTGATACTACATTTTTAATTCTATAGGTCCAAAAATTAGTCAGCCCTGGTCTGCAGCCAATCAAGAGGCTCAGCAGTCACGTAGAAGAAGAGCCACCAGACAGCTGCGCTCACAGGTAGTTGTGATGCCACCATAATTTGGGAGCATAGCTGAATTTATTTTTTATTTCACTATTTTTAACCTTTAGGCTAAGTGCACACGTTCAGGATTATTTGCGTTTTTTCGTGGCAAAAAATGTGTAAAAAACGCATGAATAAAGCATCCTATTAATTAGAATGAATTCCGCAATTTTTGTGCACATGGTGCGTTTTTTTCCGCCAAAAAAACGCATCGCGGAAAAAGAAGCAACATGTTCATTAATTTCACGTAATTCTAGCGTTTTTCTGCTATATGATTGACCTAGAAAGTTCAGGGAAAAATCGTGCAAAATACCGCACCAAAAACACGCAAAAAACGCACGTTTTTACCGCGAAAAAAGTCCGTTTTGCTCAGGAAAATTCTGCACACATTCCTGAACGTGTGCACTTAGCCTCATTTACCCACAGCATTAAAAACAAGACAATGAGGACCCTTGATGTGTGTTGTGAACTTGTCTATTTTGGCCAAAATATTAACCAATACTTCATGTAAATTATATATATTGACTGTATATTTTTTCCTTAATTGTATACTAGTGTTTCTTCACCTAGTGCTGAATTGCTTTAATCACTATAACCTTAGATACAGTTTTCATAGGATACGATCATTCAGCTGTGATAATTATGGAGGCAGTGATTGACTCTGACTCTACCGTTTAGTAACCATCATCCCCCTAACACCGAGTTCTGAACTGGCATGCTGACTCAGGTCACGTCTAGATAGCAACAACTCACTGCAGCCATCTGTCCTACACAGTTTTAATAATTTATTCATAACCTTTAATCTACTCATACAGTAATATGAGATATTTCTTCTTTCTAAAACAGACTTCAGGGGGTTTGGATCTGTGAATAAACTGAAGCTTCATAACCCAGTACATAACAATATATGAAACAAAACTAAAGTTGAGTTGGGGTCAGACATCCAATACTAACAGTATATACAGTGTCTGCCTATAAAAACCGGATTAAAGAGGATTAACTGCGATAGAATACATAAACAGATGTCAGGGTGTTTTGTATTCTCCATTGCCGGTACAACTGTACATGCGGAACACAATAGAAAGGACCAAATAATTATAATGGATAGTACAGGACAGTGTCATTGATACTAACTTACACTTTCACAGAAATTGCACTGTAATATATACCGTATATACTCGTGTATAAGCCGACCCATGTATAAGCCAACCCCCCTAATTTTGCCACAAAAAACTGGGAAAACTTATTGACTCACATATAAGCCTATGGTGGAAAATGCAGCAGCTACTGGTAAATTTTCAAAAATAAAATAGATACCAATAAAAGTAAAATTAATTGAGACATCAGTAGGTTAAGTGTTTTTGAATATCCATATTGAATCAGGAGCCCCATATAATGCTCCATACAGTTCATGATGGCCCCATAAGATGCTCCATACAAAATACTCCCCATATGCTGCATAAAGGTTAATAATGGCCCATAAGATGCTCCATAGAATAATATGCCCCATATGCTGCTCCATAAAGGTTATGGCCCCATAAAATGCTCCATAGATTATTCACCCATAAGATGCTCCATATATTTTATGCCCCATATGATGCTCCATAGATTATGCCCCCATATGATGCTCCATAGATTATGCTCCATAGATTATGCCACCATATGATGCTCCATAGATTATGCTCCATAGATTATGCCCCCATATGATGCTCCATAGATTATGCCCCCATAAGATGCTCCATAGATTATGCCCCCATATGATGCTCCATAGATTATGCCTCCATATGCTGCTCCATAGATTATGCCATCATATGATGCTCCATAGATTATGCTCCATAGATTATGCCCCCATATGATGCTCCATAGATTATGCCCCCATAAGATGCTCCATAGATTATGCCCCCATAAGATGCTCCATAGAATAGGTCCCATATGCTGCCGCCACTGCTGCAAGTGAAAAAAAAATGACATATTCACCCCTTGTCGCTGGGGACCTGGTGCCGGTGTCCTGAGCAGGCGGGGACACCGGCACACTATGGGGGACAGGTGCCGGTGTCACCGCTGGCTCAGAGCCCCGGCACCTGAGATATTCACCTGTCCCCGATCCACCGCTGAGCGCCGCTGTCTTCCGGGTCCTCTGTCAGAGACTGCTCAGCAAGAGGGCGCGGCGCGCACTAACTACGTCATCGCGCCCTCTGACCTGAACGTCACAGCAGAGGACGCACAGGATAGAGCGGTGAACCGGGGACAGATGAATATCGCATATACTTACCCCCTCCTGGAGCATCTCTGCAGCCCCCTGCTTCTCCCGCGGTCTTCGGCAGCTATTCCTTCCGCATGTGCACATATTCATGACTTTAATGAGCGGTACCACGTGACCACTGAAGAAAGGAGCCTGAGATCATGGGAGAAGCAAGGGGGCTGCAGAGATGCGCCGGGGGGGTGACCATGATCTGACACTCCCCCGCCGACCCCCGTATATGAGTCGCGTATAAGCCAAGAGGAGGACTTTCACCCTTAAAAAATGGGCTGAAAATCTCGGGTTATACGCGAGTATCTACGGTATATATATAAAAAAACTTCCTTCTCACCCCCACTGGGGTGGTCTTTATTATCCTTTCTCATTCTCGGGTCCTCTACCAGAGGCCTGGGAGTTTGAGGGTTCTGTGCAGGATCTTAGCTGTTCCCAGCATTGCACTTTTCTGGACAGAGAGCTCAGATGTTGCTCCTGGGATCTGTTGCAGCAATTCTTCCAACTTAGGGGTCACTGCTCCAAGTGCTCCTATCACCACTGGAATCACTGTTGCCTTCACCTTCCACATCTTCTCCAGTTCTCCTTTGAGGCCCTGGTATTTCTCCAGCTTCTCATATTCCTTCTTTCTGATGTTGCTGTCACTTGGCACTGCCACATCTATTATCATTGCTGTCTTCTGATCCTTGTCTACTATGACAATGTCTGGTTGGTTAGCCAACACCTGCTTATCCATCTGGATCTTGAAGTCCCACAGGATTTTAGCCCTTTCATTATACATATACAGTGAAGGGAATAAATATTTGATACCTAGATGATTTTGTAAGTTTGCCCACTGACAAACACATGAACAGTCTATAATTTTAAGGGTAGGTTAATTTTAACATTGAGAGATAGAATATCAAAAATAAAATCCAGATAATCACATTGTATAAATTATATAAATTTATTTGCATTTTGCAGTGAGAAATAAGTCTTTGATCCCTCTGGCAAATAAGACTTAGTACTTGGTGGCAAAACCCTTGTTGGCAAGCACAGCAGTCAGACTTTTTTGTAGTTGATGAGGTTTGCGCACGTGTCAGGAGTAGTGTTGAGCGATACGATACTGCAAATATCGGGTATCGGCCGATATTAGCTGTATTGGCCTTTCGATTCCGAATACCGATATTTTCGTCATATCGAATACCGAAATCGGATTTGTCACTGTCTGTGTCCGTCGGTCGGGTCTGTCACTGTCAGTGTCCGTCGGTCGGGTCTGTCAGGAGTCAGCGGCACTTACCTGGCAGAAGATCTCCGGCGGTCACGGCCTGGACTGCTTCATGGCCGCCATCCTCTTCTCTCCGGCGGTCACATGCAGTTTCTCGCGATAACTGCAGTGACTGCTGGGTAATCCCGGCCGTAAAGCAGTCAGTCCGATGACGTCACCGCCGGGGAAGCAGGTAATCAGCTGTGCTGCGCCGGGATGACAGGCTCTGCCTGTCATTGCGATGTAGCAGAGCTGGATCGTCGTGGGACTGTCGTTATGGACTGCGTCGGACAGGTGGTATACTGTTGGTTTGTTTTTTTTCTTTTTTTACAGGAGATCGATGGCGTCGCAGGAATGAGAGTACAATAAAAGAAATGAAAACTGTGTTGTCTCTTTTATTTCATTAAAATACTTTTTTCTTGCTTTGTCTTTTTTTTATGCATTTAATAACTTTGGGATTAATAATGGATCGGTGTCTTATTGACGCCTCTCCATTATTAACCGGGCTTATTGTCACCGTGCAATCAACGGTGACATTAACCCCTTATTACCCCGTGGCCTCGGTGCTGTGCTCAGCCAGGTTGACACTACGGGCCATGAACACCCCATTTTGTACCTGAGCAGGAAGCTCCTGCCGAGGGAAGTGGCCTATTCCACGATGGAGAAGGAATGTCTGGCAATTGTGTGGGCCCTGCAGCGTCTGCAGCCATACTTGTACGGACGCCAATTCACCGTGGAAACAGACCACAACCCCCTCATCTGGTTACACACGGTCTCTGGGACGAATGGGAGGTTGCTACGCTGGAGCCTCGCTCTCCAGCAGTACCATTTCACCATTCGCCACAAAAAAGGCAGTGACCATGGTAACGCTGATGGGTTGTCCCGGCAAGGAGAGGGTGCGGTAGGGTGCACGGGGAACACAGGAATGTGATACCCCCTAGCGCCCTCAAAAGCAGGGAGGTGTAAGGAAAAGGTTGTCGCCATTTTGTATAGGGCCTGTACCAGCCTCCATTTTGTCAGTTCACACAGCCACAGACTTTTAGCTACACAGGGCCTATTAGCATATTCGGTACGGCCAGCTTTGATGTCCACTATGAATCAATAGGCCTTTACATGCTAATTGGTTTAGGCCAGGGTCTGAATAAGATGGCCAGTCGTATGGTAAATAGCTCAAGCTCAAGCCATTGTTTCCTGCTCCATATGAATTGCAGGCCAGTTAATATGCGTGCTTCAAAGCAAATGGGGAAGGGCCTAGCAGGTTTAAAAGCTGTAGCCAGGAAGAGGCTGGTCTCTCATTCCATTTTCACACACAGAAGCACCAGGGACAGACTTGCCAAATGGAGCTGCAGCACATGCATTGGGGGCTGTCCAGCAACTGAAGACTTACACCTGAGGAACGCAGAGCTCCATGCCTCCTCATGACCATACTACAACCCGGTAATATTGATCTATAGCTAATACCTTTAAGCCTTGTACATTATTGTTGTATTCTTACTCTGACTGCAAATCCATTGTAGTTACGTTGTATAGCTTTACTGTATATTCCTGTAATTATCTAGTGCGCCCTTAAGGCAAATTAAACCATAAAATTAATCTTGGGCTGATGCTTTTACTCTGATCACGAATCTTAGAATACCCAATGGGTAACAGGACACCTTCCCCGGTGGCCATTTGCTCTAGGTGCAGTTTCTTTACTGACCTGAGAGACAAAGGGGGGCGCCGGAGAGCTGTACCTGTGGAGTTACGTCCCATTGGTGACGTGGGAGGAAAGGGATCGTCCGTCACATTTGGTAGCGGCGGTGGTATCAGAAGCTGTGATACCCGGGCTACCGTGTGGCGGCCGGCTGAGTTCTTCACACCCCGCTTGCCACCGCTACAGGGCAAGTGGGAAGAGCCGGGTAAAGTGCCACAATTGGCACATCTTTTGATGCGCCAAATGTGGGGCTGCTGTAGCCTGGTATTATCAGGCTGTTGAGGGCCAAAATCCATGGGCCTTGACAGTCTTTTAATACCAGGCCGCAGCAGTCTGCATTTTACTTGGCTGGTTAACAAAAATAGGGGGACCCCTACGCCGTTTTTTTTTTCGAGGGGATCCCCTATTTTTGTTAACCAGCCAAGCTAAGCAGACTGCTGTGGCCTGGTATTATCAGGCTTGCAAGGTCCATGGATATTGGATCCTTACCAGCCTGAAAAACCAGGCCTCAGCGGTCTGCTTCATCTGGCTGGTTAACAAAAATAGGGGGGACCCCACGCCAATTTTTTTCGAGGGGATCCCCTATTTTTGTTAATCAGCCAAGATATGCAGACTGCTGTGGCCTGGTATTATCAGGCTGGCAAGGTCCATGGATCTTGGCTCCTTAACAGCCTGAAAATCCAGGCTTCAGCAGTCTGCTTCATCTGGCTGGTTAACAAAAATAGGGGGGACCCCACGCCAATTTTTTTCGAGGGGATCCCCTATTTTTGTTAACCAGTTCCCTCTGACGTCACTGATTGTGTCCCTGGCTGACCTGAAGTGAAAGTGGAAAGCAATCAATTAAGCTTTCCACTTCCTCTCCTGTCAGCCAGGAGAGGAACTCATTCATTTGGGGGTTTACTGTGAGGCTGCAGCATTAGCTGCGGTCCCTGCAGTAAACATTAACCCTTTCTGAAGGATTACACCGTGGACCTGACTGTACATCGGATTGGTAAGAATAATTTTGCTTTATTATTTTATTTTTATTACAGGAAATGGTTTTAGCAGGAAAATAAAATATGGTCAAAAACTGTGTGATTATTTCATTAAACTTCTTTTTTATTAAAGTGTGTGTGTTTGATTTTTCTTTCATACAATAGGATTAATAATTGATAGTTGTCTAATTGACAGCTCTCAATTATTAACCTGGCTTAAAGTGACCTTTCAATTGCAAGGTCATTTTAACCCCTTATTAACCCATTCGCCACCGCTACAGGGCAATGGGAATAGACGGGCAAAGTGCCAGAAAGGGCAAATCTAATTAGAGATTTGCCCTTTCTGGGGTGTCTGGGGGCAGATGTTAGTAGCCGGGGGGGGCCAAAAATAATGGTCCCTCTCTGGGCTATTATTATCTGCCCCCACTCACTGGCTTTGTCTGTCTGGTTGCGAAAATAGGGCGGGAGCCCACGCATTTTTTTTCAGCAATTTTACACCTCATATATATATATATACATGTCATTAAATTTGTGACACATATATATATATTTATATTTATAGTTCATACACTTCTACATAGTATAATAGCCGCTAATTCAATTGCCGGCTTTTGTGAAAATGCAGAACCCGACATGAAATGACACTTGGTTTACATAGAGTTAACCATGTCTTTTCATGTAGTTTGATATCTGATTTGCACAAACAATTACATCAGTCTATGTGTGCAAAATTTCACACCTGTAGGGGTTAATTAAAGGTGTAAATTCGTAGCAAAAAAGTCCGTTTTTTTTTTACAACGAATTTACACCTTTAATTAACCCCTACAGGTGTGAAATTTTGCACACATAGACTGATGTAATTGTTTGTGCAAATCAGATTGCAAACGACATGAAAAGACATGGTTAACCCTATGTACACCAAGTGTCATTTCATGTCGGGTGCTTCTGTCTTTTCACAGAAGCCGGCTTTACCCGGCAATTGAATCAGAGGATATTTTACTATGTAGAAGTGTATAAACTATACATATATGTATATATATATGTCACAATGACATGTATATATATATATATATATAATGTATTCTATGTGTGTATATTTAGTGTTTACAAGGAAATAAAGGTTTTTTTTTAGTTGCGATATTTTGTTCCCATAGACTTACATGGGACTTCCGGTATCGGAATCGGATATCGGCGATATTTAGTGATATCGGCGACTGCATTCCGATCCGATATTTTCCGATACCAAGCAGTATCGCTCAACACTAGTCAGGAGGAATTTTGGTCCACTCCTCTTTGCAGATCATCTCTAAATCATTAAGATTTTGAGGCTGTCGCTTGGCAAATCAGAGATTCAACTCCCTCCATAAGTTTTCTATGAGATTAAGGTCTGGAGACTGGCTAGACCACTCCATGACCTTAATGTGCTTCTTTCTAAGTCACTCCTTTGTTGCCTTGGCTGTATGTTTTGGGTCATTGTCTTGCTGGAAGCCCAAGCCACGACCCTTTTTTAATGTCCTGGCGGAGGGAAGAAGTTGTCACTCAGGATTTTACGGTACCTGGTTCCATCCATTTTCCCATTGATGCGGTGAAGTAGTCCTGTGCCCTTAACAGAGAAACACCCCCAAAACATAATGTTTCTACCTCCATGCTTGACAGTGGGAACGGTGTTCTTTGCGTCATAAGCAGCATTTCTCTTCCTCCAAACACAGCGAGTTGAATTAATGCCAAAGACCTCAATTTTTGTCTCATCTGACCACAGCACCTTCTCCCAATCACTCACAAAATCATCCAGGTGTTCATTGTCAAACTTCAGACAGGCCTGCACATGTGCCTTCTTGAGCAGGGGGACCTTGCGGGCACTGCAGGATTTTAAACCTTTATGGCATAATGTGTTACCAATGGTTTTCTTGGTGACTGTGGTCCCAGCTGCATTGAGATCATTAACAAGTTCCCCAAATGTAGTTTTAGGCTGATCTCTCTCCTTCCTCATGATCAAGGATACCCCACAAGGTGAAATTTTGCATGGTGCCCCAGATTGACGTTGATTGACAGTTATTTTGTAATTCTTCCATTTTTTACTATTGCGCCAACAGTTGTCTCCTTCCCACCCAGTGCCTTACGTATGGTTTTGTAGCCCATTTCAGCTTTGTGCAGGTGTATGATCTTGTCTCTGACATCCTTAGAAAGCTCTTTGGTCTTGCCCATGTTGTAGAGGTTGGAGTCTGACTGATTAATTGAGTCTTTGGACAGGAATCTTTTATAATGCTGACTATGTAAGACAGCTGTCTTTAATGCAGGTAACAAGTTGATTAGGAGTTGGTCTGTAGGAGCCAGAACTCTTAATGGTTGATAGGGTAAATACTCATTTCTCACTGCAAAATGCAAATAAATTTATAGAATTTATACAATGTGATTTTCTGGAATTTATTTTTTATATTCTATCTCTCAATGTTAAAATTACCCTACCCTTAAAATTATAGACTTTTTATGTCTTTGTCAGTGGTACAAAATCAGCAAGGGATCAAATAATTATTTCCTTCCATATATATATATGTATATATTGTGAGACAGTGAAGGAATGTGTGTTGAATGGGGTGTACATTTCACCTAGGTATAAGGGAAATGTGTGGCTTTGTAAACCTAGTGGTAGAGAAAGGTCACTACACCTTACATTCATTACACACTTGCAGCTCAGGCCTGAAACTACTCAGGTCTTAATTAGGAGACCAGAAGTAGGTGTCTGCAAACACAATCTGGGAGCTGTCTTTAGCCTGGACACAGGGAGGTGTCCCGGCACAAGGAAGCAGTCTCCAGGATTGGGAGCTGTTTTTAGCCTGGACACAGGGAGGTATCCCGGCACAAGGAAGCAGTCTCCAGGATTGGGAGCTGTCTTTAGCCTGGACACAGGGAGGTGTCCCGGCACAAGGAAGCAGTCTCCAGGATTGGGAGCTGTCTTTAGCCTGGACACAGGGAGGTGTCCCGGCACAAGGAAGCAGTCTCCAGGATTGGGAGCTGTCTTTAGTCTGGACACAGGGAGGTGTCCCGGCACAAGAAGCAGTCTCCAGGATTGGAAGTACGCTCAGTCTGGACACAGGAAGGTGTCCCGGCACAAGAAGCGTCTCCAGGAGTGTGAGCTATCTCAGTCTGGGTGCAGGAGGTACCCCGGACACAGGAGTAGTCTCAGTGAGAATCCATGCGAATAGCGGCTGAATAGGAGTGGATCTCTCTCAAGTCTGGACGCTGAAGGGGCCTTCAGACACAAGGAGGAGTATCTGTGAAGCTCCATACTGGTAACATATGTGATATGTGTTGTTTTGGGCACAGACTGGTAGAGTCTGGGTCCCGGATAGAGAGGGCCATCTATCTAAGTGTAATTAGTGGCTAGACAAGCCCAGGTTTTCTGTTTATGCTTTGTTTTATCTGTTTGCTGTGGACTTTAATAAAGCTGGTTGCGGCCAGTTTTACACCAGAACTGCTGTCTGAATGAACTGTTTATATGCCATTCTGTCTACCCAGACAGCGATCCTAGAGCTATATCCCCTGGAAATGTTACAATATATATTTATATATAGTTGTATATCGTCTCACTCAGCTGCATACAGAGGTAGACACAGGCCCACTGTCTCTTTTATTCTTCTGCTGGTTGCTGGTTTATTGTACGTGTCATCAACTAATGGGAAGTGAAAATAAACATGGCCCTACAAGAAAAACAGGAAAAGAAAACAAAATGGTATACAGTTTCCGCAGCTGCAGGGATCAACCCACTCAGGATATCACAGCCAGGTTCAGTACAGTTTAACACAAAACCACTTCTCTGGAGCTGTGGGCTCCAGACCCAATGAACCTTGAATGTCTCAGGAGGCTGAATAATTAAACCCCAGAGCACACCCTGGGGTGGAGATAAGGTGGACAATCTCTAACCTGCTCTATGGTGTCCACAAAAACCCAGCCCTTAAAATGGCTGATAAACTACCTCTCAACACATAGTATGCTGGAAGAAACTTCTAGGTTACAAATCAGTGAAGCTAATAGGCTCAGTGAAATGTATCTCCCCTCCAGCACTTTGCCAGTGACTTTGTCACAATATATACATATAGCAATATACATATTTATACATTAATATATACACTGCTCAAAAAAAATAAAGGGAACACTAAAATACCACATCCTAGATATCACTGAATGAAATATTCTAGTAGCAAATCTTCATGCATTACATAGTGTAATCCGATGAGAAAGATAAAACATAAAAATGATGTAAATCAAAATTAAAATCCCATGGAGGTCTGAATTTCGAATGATATTCAAAATCAAAGTGGAAAAAACAAAATTACAGGCTAATCCAACTGCAGTGGAAATGCATCAAGACAAGTAAATGATGCTCAGTAGTGTGTGTGGCCTCTATGTGCCTGTATGACCTCTCTACTATGCCTGGGAATGTTCCTTATGAGATGGTGAATGTTCTCCTGAGAAGTCTCCTCCCAGACCTAGATTAAAGCATCAGTCAACTCCTTGACAGTCTGTGGTGGATGGAGCAAGATATGATGTCCCAGATGTCCTCGATTGGATTCAGGTCTGGGGAACGGGCAAGCCAGTCCATAGCATCAATGCCTTTGTCATGCACGATCTGCTGGCAAACTTCAGTCACATGAGGCCTTGCATTGTCATGCATCAGAAGGAACCCAGGGCACACTGCACCTGCATATGGTATCAAAATGGGTCCGAGGATCTCATCCAGCACCTAACGGCTAGCACGTGGAGGACCGGACTACCCTCCAAAGAAATGCCTCCCCACACCATTACTGACCCACTGCCAAGCCGGTTATTCTGGATGATGTCACAGGCAGAACGTTCTCCACGATGTCTCCAGACTCTTTCACGTCTGTGTTGTGAACACTTTGGAGATGACTTCTGAGCTGGGGCTCCCTCTGATGGTTGCTGATGGTATTGAAGCTGTATTGAATTACAGAGGTCCATCACCTGAGAGCGAGGAGTGGCAATCAGGGGGGACGGACTGGGCAGATATAAGTGAGCTGCCCTCCCATGATCCTCGCTGGTGATTAGTTTCTCTTCCTGGTCTAGTTTGGAAGTCAGCTGCGTTTCTGCTGTCTCTGCAAAAATTCAGATAAGTTATTTTCTGCCTTTCTTCTGTGGTTTTGCTTTTCCTTGTTTTTGCTGCCATTCTGAGTGAGGTCAGCCAGGTCCCCCTGTTGGGGCCTGCGCTGGTCTCTGTTTCTCGTTTGTCTCTGTTCATTTGCTCTGTCCCTGTTATTTCAGTGGCTGCTGGGTAGCTGCGTGTTCACACCAGAGTTATAATTTAGCGGGGGCGAGATCGTGCGGTCTCAGAATTTTTGGAATCAGAAGTGTTGGAATTTTTCCTAGGGTTTTGCTGGGTTGCAGACAGTATTCTTTCCTGTCCTGTCCTATCTAGATAGTTTTGGGCCACAGCGTTTGCTTACTCTATTTTCTACCTGCTTTTGAATTTCATCTTGTCTAACCGCCATTATATGTGTGGGGGCTACCTATTCCTTTGGGGCGCTACTCCGGGGCAGTTAGCTTTCCCCTTTCTGTCTTTAGGCGTAGCTAACTCTCCGGCTGTGTTGAGGCGTCTAGGTCACCGTAGGTACGTCCCACGGCTGCTTCTAGTTGTGCAGTTAGTTTAGGGGTCTGCAACCCATTAGTTCCCAATCTCTCTGGTGTTCGGCTGCCTTGGCTGTTTTTGCTCCTGTCCTCCTCGGCTATCAAATCATAACAGTCTGTCACATGTGCTCACTGTGAACCTGCTCTCATCCGTGAAGAGCACAGGGCATCAGTGTCGAATCTGCCAATCTTGGTGTACTCTGGAAAATGCCAATCTCTCTGCACAGTGTTGGGCAGTTAGCACAACACCTACTTGTGGAAGTCGGACCCTCATATCACCCTCATGGAATCTGTTTCTCACAGTTTGAGCAGATACATGGATGTTAGTGGCTTGCTGGAGGTCATTTTGTAGGGCTCTGGCACTGTTCTTGCTGTTCCTGCTTACACAAAGGTAGCAGTCTTGCTGCTGGGTTGTTGCCCTCTTATTGCCCCCTCCATGTCTCCTGGTGTTCTGACCTGTCTCCTGGTATCTGCTCCATGCTGTGGACACTGAGCTGACAGACACAACTACCCTTCTTGCCACAGCTTGTACTGATGTGCCATCCTGGATTAGCTGCACTACCTGAGCAACTTCTGAGGGTTGTAGACACCACCTCATGCTACTGTACCACTAGAGAGCAATGACAACATGCAAAAGTGACCAAAACAACAGCCAAAAAGGATGAGAACAGAGAAATGGTCTGTGGTCACCACCTTGAGAAACACTACTTAATAGGGGTTGTCTTACGAATTGCCGATCATTGCTAAATCAGTGTTGCTCCATAACTAGACAGGTTGATTTCACAGAAGTGTGATTGACTTGAAGTTACATTGTGTTAAGTGTTCCCTTTATTTTTTTGAGCAGCGTATATCTTTATGCTTCGATATGAAATTGATACCTTTCGTCTATGTATTTTCTGTAATGCTTAAAAGAGAATTCTGCCCTATCAAAAAATTATGGGTAAATGAACTTATAACAGTAAACAGAAAACTAATAGAATAAATAGAATACTAATACATTGCTATTTGTACTTTGGGCTCTAGTTCTCTCCTCTGATCTACTGGTCACTGTTTTTCTCCTCTGTATATGCATCAGAGAAGAAGGCTTAGATAGTGAAACTAGTAGTCACCTGGTCTTTTCACTTTCTGATCCAGCAAGGAACCAACACAGGAAACAATGACCTTTGCAGATCACAGAAGAGAATGGGCAGTGTCAGGGACCTGGGACTGAAGCAGTGTCCTGAAGATCACGGCACTGGAGCTAATAGGATTATAATAGTATATTACCTAACTACAATGTAAGAATCATTTAAACATAATTTTTCTACTCTGAAAACCCTATGCTATGTTTCCACAATGCATCTAATGCAATATCTACAGGAAAAATCTGCACATAAATCTCAGCGTACATACAGCAGAAATTGACATGTTGTGGATTCGAAACATGCACCGCAGGTCAGTTTATGCTAAGAAAAAAAAGCACAATGGGAATGAGATTTCTGTAAGTTTAAATCACTTTGCTGGAAAGGTAACATAAACTCACAACTGTCAGGGGAGCAGTCCCACTGTCCCAGCAGATCAGGGCTTTGTCCCAACTTCCACTCTCTTCTCTCCATCACTCCGTAGCTCCTCCTTCATGGGGGACAGGGCTGGCATGTTTGCTCTGCACACACTTACATTAACCCCTTCACCCCCAAAGGTGGTTTGCACGTTAATGACCGGGCCAATTTTTACAATTCTGACCACTGTCTCTTTATGAGGTTATAACTCTGGAACTCTTCAACGGATCTTCGCAATTCTGAGATTGTTTTCTCGTGACATATTGTACTTCACGTTAGTGGTAAAATTTCTTCGATATACCTTGCGTTTATTTTTGAAAAAAACACAAATATGGCGAAAATTTTGAAAATTTTGCAATTTTCAAACTTTGAATATTTTTTCCCTTAAAACAGAGAAATATGTCACACAAAATAGTTAAGAAATAACATTTCCCACATGTCTACTTTACATCAGCACAATTTTGGAACCAAAATTTTTTTTTGTTAGGAAATTATAAGGGTTAAAAGTTGACCAGTGATTTCTCATTTTTACAACAAAATTTACAAAGCCATTTTTTTAGGACCACCTCACATTTGAAGTCACTTTGACGGGTCTATATAGCAGAAAATACCCAAAAGTGACACCATTCTAAAAACTGCACCCCTCAAGGTACTCAAAACCACATTCAAGAAGTTTATTAACCCTTCAGGTGCTTCACAGGAACTAAAGCAACGTGGAAGGAAAAAATTAATATTTAACTTTTTAGCCACAAAAATGATCTTTTACAAACTTTTTTTTATTTTCACAAGGGTAAAAGGAGAAAATGGGCAGATAAAGTTGTTGTGCAATTTCTCCTGAGTACGCCAATACCCTATATGTGGGGGAAAACCACTGTTTGGGCACACGGCAGAGCTCGTAAGGGAAGGAGCGCCGTTTGACTTTTTCAAACTTAAATTGGCTGGAGTTGAGATTGGACTCCATGTCGTGTTTGGAGAGCCCCTGATGCGCCTAAACAGTGGAAACCCCCCACAAGTGACACCATTTTGGAAACTAGACCCCCTAAGGAACTTATCTAGATCTGTTGTTAGCACTTTGAACCCCAAAGTGTTTCACAAAAGTTTATAATGCCTGGGTGTGAAAAAAACAAAACAATTTTCCACAAAAATGATTTTTTAGTCCCAAATTTTTTATTTTTCCCAAGGAAATTGGACCCCAAAAGTTGTTGTTCAATTTGTCCTGAGTACGCTGATACCCCATATGTGGGGGGGGGGAACTGTTTGGGCGCACGGCAGGGCTTGGAAAGGAAGCAGTAACGTTTTGGAATGCAAACATTGATGGGGGTCATGTTCCGTTTGTAGTGCCCCAGATGAGCCTAAACAGTGGAAACCCCCCACAAGTGACCCCATTTTGGAAGCTAGACCCCCTAAGGAACTTATCTAGATCTTTGGTGAGCACTTTGAACCCCAAGTGCTTCACACAAGTTTATAATGCCTGGTCATGAAAATAAAAAATCCTATTTTTTTCCCACAAAAATTATCTTAGTCACTAATTTTTTATTTTCCCATAGGTAACAGGAGAAATTGGACCTCAAAAGTTGTTGTCCAATTTGTCCTGAGTACGCTGATACCCCATATGTGGGGGGGAACCACTGTTTGGGCGCATGGCAGAGCTCGGAATGGAAGGAGCACCATTTGACTTTTTCCAACCAAAATTGGCTGGAATTGAGATTGGACGCCATGTTGCATTTGGAGAGTCCCTGATGTGCCTAAACAGTGGAAACCCCCCACAAGTGACCCAATTTGGGAAACTAGACCCCCTAAGGAACTTATCTAGATCATTGGTGAGCAATTTGAATCCCCAAGTGCTTCACACAAGTTTATAACGTAGAGCCGTAAAATTAAAAAATCCTATTTTTTCCATAAAATTGATCTTTTCACCCCAATTTTTATTTTCCCAAGGGTAACAATACTCCAAAAGTTATTGTGCAATTTGTCCTGAGTACGCCAATACCCCATATGTGGGGGTAAACCACTGTTTGGGTGCATGACAGAGTTTGGAAGGGAAAGAGCGCCGTTTGACTTTTTCAACGCAGAATTGGCTGGATGCCATGTCGTGTTTGGAGAGCTCCTGATCTGCCTAAACAGTGGAAACCCCTGACAAATGACACCATTTTGGAAACTAGACCCCTCAAGGAACTTATCTAGATGTGTGGTGAGCACTTTGAACCCCAAAGTGCTTCACAGAAGTTTATAACGTACAGCCGTAAAATAAAAAATCTTTTTTTTCTTTTACAAAAATGATTTTTTCGCCCCCAATATTTTATTTTCACAAAGGTAACAGGAGAAGTTGGACCCCAAAAGTTGTTGTACAATTTGTCCTGAGTACGCTGATACCCAATATGTGGGAGTAAACTACTATATGGGCGCACGTCGGGGCTCGGAAGGAAAGTAGTGACGTTTTGGATTGCAGACTTTGATGGAATGGTCTGGGGGCGTCATGTCGCATTTGGAGAGCCCCTGATGCGCCTAAACAGTGGAAACCCCCCACAAGTGACCCCATTTTGGAAAATAGACCCCGCAAGGAACTTATCTAGAAGTGTGTTGAGCACTTTGAACCCCGAAGTGCTTCACAGAAGTTTATAACGTACAGCTGTAAAAATAAAAAATCCTTTTTTTTTTTTTTTTACAAAAATGATTTTTTCGCCCCCAATATTTTATTTTCACAAGAGTAACAGGAGAAATTGGACCCCAAAATTTGTTGTCCAATTTGTCCTGAGTACGCTGATACCCAACATGTGTGAGAAAACGACTGTATGGGTGCACGTCTGGGCTCGGAAGGGAAGTAGTGACGTTTTGGATTGCAGACTTTGATGGAATGGTCTGGGGGCGTCATGTCGCATTTGGAGAGCCCCTGATGCGCCTAAACAGTGGAAACCCCCCACAAGTGACCCCATTTTGGAAAATAGACCCCACAAGGAACTTATCTAGAAGTGTGGTGAGCGCTATGAAGCCCCAAGTGCTTCACAGAAAATTTATAACATACAGCCGTAAAAACAAAAAAATCATTTTTTTTTTACAAAAATGATTTTGTCGCCCCCAGTTTTTTATTTTCCCAAGGGTAACAGAAGAAATAGGACAAATTGCACAATAACTCTTGTGGTCTAGAGTACGCTGATACCCCATATGCGGGGGTAAACTATTGTTTGGGCGCATGGCAGAGCTCAGAAGTGAAGGAGCACCGTTTGACTTTTTCAACGCAGAATTGGCTGGAATTGAGATCAGACGCCATGTCACATTTGGAGAGCCCCTGATGTGCCTAAACAGCAGAAACCCCCGAATTCTAACTCCAACCCTAACCCCAACACACCCCTTACCCTAGTCCCAACCCTAACCACAAACCTAACCCTAACACACCCCTAACCCTAATCCCAACCCTAACCCTAATCCTAATGTTAGCGCCAACACTAACCCTAACTTTAGCCGCAACCCTAACCCTAATGGGAAAATGGAAATAAATACATTTTTTTAATTTTATTATTTTTCCCTAACTAAGGGTGTGATAAAGGGGGGTTTGATTTACTATTTATAGCGGGTTTTTGTGATTGGCAGCTGTCACGCTAAAAGACGCTTTTTATTGCAAAAAGTAGTTTTTTGCATCATCACATTTTGAGAGCTATAATTTTTGCATATTTTGGCCCACAGAGTCATGTGAGGTCTTATTTTTTGCGGGACGAGGTGACGTTTTTATTGGTACCATTTATGACCATGTGACATTTTTTGATCGCTTTTTATTTCGATTTTTGGGAGGTTAGAATGAACAAAAATCAGCAATTCATGAATTTCTTTTGGGGGAGGCGTTTATACCGTTCCGCGTGTGGTAAAATTGATAAAGCAGTTTTATTCTTCGGGTCAGTACGATTACGGTGATACCTCATTTATATCAATTTTTTATGTTTTGGCGCTTTTTAGAATAAAAACAATTTTATATAAAAAATTATTATTTTTGCATCGCTTTATTCTGCGAGCTATAACTTTTTTATTTTTTCGCTGATGATGCTGTATGACGGCTCGTTTTTTGCGGGCCAAGATGACGTTTTCAGCGGTACCATGTTTATTTATATCTGTATTTTTTATCACGTGTTATTCCACTTTTTGTTCGGCAGTATGATGATAAAGCATTGATTTTTTGCTTAGTTTTTTTTTTTAAGGGGTTCACTAAAGGGGTTAACTAGTGGAACAGTTTTATAGGTTGGGTCGTTACGGTCGTGGCGATACCAAATATGTGTACTTTTATTGTTTTGTTTTTTTTATTTACAGGAAGAAATGAATTTATTGGGGAATTTTTTTTTTTTTTTTATGATTTTTTTTACCACTTTTTATTTTTATTTTTTTTACTTTTTTACTTTGTCCCAGGGTGGGACATCACAGTATTTTAGCAGATCGCTGGTGTGACAGTGTACACAGCACTCTGTCACACCAGCGATCGCTCTGGCATCGCTGCAGGCTTCCTGCAGGACCCCGGCGCCATCTTGGATCCGGGGACCTGGAGGGAGGATGGACCCTCGGAACAGCGCGACACATCGCGCTGCTCTGAGGGTCTCAGGGGAGCGCGCAGGGAGCCCACTCCCTGCGCGATCCTCCCCTGTGCCCCCGGTACACCGCGATCATGTTTGATCGCGGTGTGCCAGGGGTTAATGTGCCGGGAGCGGTCCATGACCCTCCTGACACATAGGCTGGTCAGCTTGATAAACACTGACACCGCCGCGATCAGCTGCGCCCCCGGGAGCGCCGCTGATCGCCCATGACGTACTATTCCGTCCATGGGAATTAGGTCCAGGGTCACATGGATGGAATAGTACGTCTGATGGAATAAAGTGGTTAATTAAATAAACAATTCTCTTCATTTCTTGTGATCTGGTCGCCCTGGGAATCAAACTCACAACCTCTATCATTGGAAGCCACAGCTAAAACTATTAGCCACAGCCTGCACTGACTAGCATAGGAAAACTTTACATACTTGAATCTACATTGCAGGCTGTGAACGCACGGGCAAATTATACTGATACATCATACATGGCAGTGGTTTCATGCTCCTGAGTTAAAACCATTGAGCCTGTGTTTTGTGGTCAGCTTCTTTCCGTTGAGCCACAGCAGACACACCTTTTTGCTGGGTGTTTAGGTTCTGTTATTCTGGCTGCAGGCTGTTTAGCATAACACAGGTGTTTTCATTTGCCTGTCCTATCACCTTTCAGGTGCAGCTTTATATTCTGGCCTGTTGCTGGCATTTCCAGCTGGTGATAGTTTCTTGTGGATGTTCAGCAATTCTGCTGTAGCTTAAAACCAGTCAGTGATATTCATCAAAGCACGCCCACCGAGGTCGGAATCGGTGACAATAAAGTAGTGTGACAAGGACTCAACGACCTGCGAGGTCGTTATGCAAATCGCTGATCTATCTTACGTCGTTGAGGAGATCGGATTGTTTGAAAGCTAATTAGCGATCATGTAATGACGCACCAGCGATCTTTGCCTGGTCGGATCGTTATCATGATCGCTGGTGCGTCGCAATGTGTGAAGGGGCCTTAAGCCCAATAAGCCAGAAAAAAGACAAGCTAAAGGACCCCATATACGTTAGATAGCTATCAGCCAAATGATTGTGCCAACGACTGCTATCTCCTTCAATTCCTCCTGTTTTCCAGTCTCTAGAATCACTGTCTTGTGCAGCATCTTACCTACTTGCAGAACAAAAGGGTCCGCTGTTGGAATTCCAATGAGTCAATCCTCTTCTTTATGACACCATAGGTAAGGAAGTGTTGGGATACCCCAAAACACATTACACAGTCAGACTATCCAGCACATTTTACCCACCTTAGTCCAATATATTCTGGGCCATGGGTCTGACCAGACGTGTCTGACCATGCATTTTTCATATTCCATCTTTCAAATTACAGATTTCTAATTACTATACTCTGAATTAGACTAGAATTCCATGATGCATTTAGCCATTCATCACTGCTGTATTATCATCATCATCTGTATCTTAACCGAGTTGTCCTCTCTATCCACAGGTATGCTATCATCTACCCAGCTTTCCCCCGCTTTTGACTGTCTGTGAAGTGCATATAATCTCTCTCTGGTATGATATCATCTACCCAGCTTTCCCCTGCTTTTGACTGTTTATGGAGTGTATATAATCTCTCTCTGGTATGATATCATCTACCCAGCTTTCCCCTTGCTTTTGACTGTTTATGAAGTGCATATAATCCCTGGCATTTCACTACTTACCCATCTTTCTGTTTCTACAATGTATTCATTCCCCTTATGTCTTCTATGCATACCTGAGTAGTCTGTCCCTCCCCCCTTTTTTATCACCTATGCTTAACTGTGAACTGCTCCTTTACCCCAATTCCACTACCCCCTCCACTACTATTCCCTCGTTTGAAGTGCACTCCGTCCGCATCTACTCCCCCTCCAACCTCCAGCTGGCTGACATCTACCGCCCCCAAAACTAGCCATCTCCACCTTTCTCGACCACTTCACCACCTGGCTACTTCATTTCCTCTCCGTTGACATCCCCACTATCATCATGGATGACTTCAACATCCCCATTGACACTTCCACCCCAGCTGCCTCTAAAATTTTATCGTTCACTGCCTCCTTTGGCCTCACTCAATGGTCCTCTGCGGCCACTCACAAAGATGGTCACACGCTGGACCTTATCTTCACCCGCCTCTGTTCCCTTACTAATCTCACTGACTCACTACTTCCCCTGTCTGACTACAACCTACTGACATTCTCTTTCCTCTCCTCTTCCAGTGTACAACCTCCACTCCACAAACTCACTCACCCTCGCAGAAATCTCAAACACCTCAATTTACCATTGCTCTCCGAGTCCCTCTTCCCTCTTACAGACATATCTTCACTTCATGACACAGATTCTGCTGCCACATTTTATAACACTACAATAACAGCAGCACTTGATTTGGCCGCCCCCTCACACATAGCAAAACTTGTACAATCAACAGGCAGCCCTGGCTGACCAGCCTCACCAAAGAACTGAGATGGGCTTCCAGGGATGCTGAGCGGAGATGGAAGAAATCTCGCTCAGCCGAGCACTTAACCGCATACAAGCAGTCCCTCACCAGCTTCAAGTCCACCCTCACTGCCGCAAAACAAACTTACTTCTCATCTCTCATATCCTCCCTGTCTCACAACCCTAAACAGCTCTTCAACACTTTCAATTCTCTACTCCATCCCCCTGCACCTCCTCTTTCTCCTATCATTTCTGCTGAAGACTTTGCCTCTTTCTTTAAGCAGAAGATTGATACAATCAGAGAAAGCTTTGCCTACAGCCCCCATTGTCCCTTTTAGCTGCTCAGCCCTGTTCCTCCAAAACCAACTTCTCCACCATGACAGAAGATCAGCTCTCCACCCTCCTATCAAGATCACACCTCACCACTTGCATGCTTGACCCACTCCCATCCCACCTCATCCCTAGCCTCGCCACAGTCTTCACCCCTACTCTAACACACCTCTTCAACCTCTCACTTACAAATGGTGTCTTCCCCTCATCCTTCAAACATGCCTCAATCACACCCATTCTCAAAAAGACCTCCCTTGACCCATCCTCTGTGTCTAGCTATCGCCCGATATCTCTTCTCCCTTATGCCTCAAAACTACTGGAACAGCATGTCCATCTTGAACTGTCCTCCCACCTCTCCTCCTGCTCCCTCTTTGACCACTTACAATCAGCCTTCCGACTGCATCACTCAACTGAAACTGCCCTAACTAAAGTCACCAACGACCTACTAACCGCCAAGAGCAAGCGACACTACTCTGTCCTCCTTCTCCTGGACCTGTCTTCTGCCTTCGACACTGTGGACCATTCCCTCCTGCTACAGATTCTCTCATCTCTTGGCATCACAGGCTTGGCCCTATCCTGGATCTCATCATATCTAACAAACCGAACATTCAGTGTCTCCCTCTCCCACACTACCTCCTCACCTCGCCCCCTGTCTGTCGGTGTTCCTCAATGATCAGTTCTAGGACCCCTACTCTTCTCCATCTACACCCTCGGCCTGGGACAGCTCATAGAATCCCATGGTTTGCAGTATCATCTCTACGCCGATGACACGCAGATCTACCTATCTGGACCTGACCTCACCTCCTTACTGACCAAAATCCCACAATGTCTGTCTGCTATTTCCGCTTTCTTCTCTGCTCGCTTTCTAAAACTGAACATGGACAAAACAGAATTCATCATCTTTCCCACATCTCACTCTACCCCCCACCAGACCTATCCATCAATGTCAATGGCTGCTCACTTCCCCAGTCCCGCATGCTCGGTGCCTCGGAGTGATCCTCGACTCTGCCCTCTCTTTCAAGCCAAATGTCCAAACCCTTGCCTCCTCCTGCCGTCTCAAACTCAAAAATATTTCCCGGATCCGTGCATTCCTTGACCATGAAACTACAAAAACACTAGTGCATGCCCTCATCATCTCCCGCCTCGACAACTGCAACCTCCTACTCTCTAGCCTCCCCTCTAGCACTCTTGCACCACTCCAATCCATCCTGCACTCTGATGCCCGACTAATCCACCTGTCTCCCCGTTATTCCCCAGCCTCTCCTCTCTGCCAAGCCCTTCATTGGCTTCCTATTGTCCAGAGGCTCCAGTTCAAAACCCTAACTATGACATACAAAGCCATCCACAACCTGTCTCCTCCATACATCTGTGACATGGTCTCCCAGTACATACCCACACGCAACCTTCGATCCTCTCAAGATCTCCTCCTTTACTCCCCTCTTATCTCTTCTTCCCACAACCGCATACAAGACTTCTCCCGTGCCTCCCAACATCACAAGCTGTCAATGGAAGTCTATGAAAGTCAGAAGCAGGATCTCAAACACTTGTATTGAAAAGTGACCTCCGCACCGCTGCATGAAACAGGAGAGCTGGAGACTGACGGGAGCGGCAGCGAAAACCGATGAAAACGCCGGAAGGTGAGTATGAGATGGGGCAGGGGACTTAACATTTCAAGCACCACTCCAGTGGTGCAATAAAAATATACTGGAGTGGTGCTTTACATTATAGTTATGGAAGTGACAGACTCCTTTCAACAAATTACCTTTCGTTTTGTCCTTTTTATAAAGCTTCTAGATAACTCACAGGGTTTACTTAACAATAAATAAATCTGACCAAACCCTAAAATATAAATATAATTTATCCTAATATATAGTCTTTTGTTTTAGGAATGTATTAACTCTATAAGTGAACAACATTCCACCCTGGCGGTGCTTATATATAAGTGCAAAGAGCATCAAGGTGTAAGTACTGGATAAGGTCAATTTCCTAAAGCCCCCATGAATGTATTTTCAGGGTCTTTACAGCAGATGTAATCTTTGCTTACAGGATCCTTGTGAACAATTAAGAATTTTTACAGCGTAAATTCATAACATGAGTTGAATATTTGTCATAAATGCAGAAGCTAGCAACAAATCAATGGCTTGGAGATTAGTAGGAATGATCCGCATGTTGACTTCACACTAAAATCTTGCTTTGCTGATTTTTTTTCCATGGCTGTGCCAACATTTTATGTCATGTGGCTCTTGAGGTGTTACCACAGTGATATGATCACAACAATGCCGCCATTAAACCTTTATTTCCCTTGCATAGCAACTTTCCAATGTGAAAGTTATGTGTCCACACTGAGACATGAAGCTCTCATTACGAATGAAATTGGATAATGTTCTGCACACAACAGAGCCAGTGACCCTTATGAACACAGAGCTCATTTAGTTCTCCATTATGAAGGATGCATGTGATTCTAGTTATACCTACTTCACTTGGTATCATGGTTGCAACAAATAAAACATATTCATTGTATATTAACAAGTTACACGGTCTTCACATATACAATCATGGCCGAAAGTGTTGCCACCCTTGAAATTGCTCGAGAAAATTAAGTATTTCTTCCAGAAAAATATTGCAATTACACATGTTTTGTTATACACATGTTTATTTCCTTTGTGTGAGAAAAAAGATAAATTGGACATCATTTCACACAAAACATCAAAAATGGGCAGGACTAAAATGTTGGCACCTTTCCAAAATTTTTTGTAAACAACTTTGTTTCAAGCATGTGATGCTCATTCAAACTAACCTATGACAAGTAACAGGTGCGGGCGAAATGAAAATCATACCTGAAACCAGATAAAAAGGGGAAAAGTTGACTCAATCTTTGCATTGTGTCTGTGTGTGCCACTTGAAGCATGGAGAAGAGAAGAGAACATGAGGACTGTATGAGGACTTGAGTACCAAAATTGGTGATAAATATCAATAATCTCAAGGTTACACGTCCATCTCTAGAGAACTTGATGTTCATTTGTCCATGGTGTGCAACATAATCAAAAAGTTTACAACTCATGGCACTGTAGCTACTCTCACTGGATGTGGACAGCAGAGAAAAAATGATGAAAGGCTGCAAGGCAGGATAGTCGGGATGGTGGATTAGCGGCTCCAATCAAGTTCCAAATAAATTCAAATTGTCCTGCAGGCTCAGGGTACATCAGTGTCATTGCAAACTATCTGTCAACATTAGAATTAAATGAAACACTATGGCAGGATACCAAGGAGGATCCCACTGCTGACAAAGACATAAAAAACTACACTGCTGTTTGCCAAAATATATGTGAATAAGCCAAAATCCTTCTGGGAAAGCGTCTTGTGGACAGACGAGACCAAAATAGAGCTTTTTCGTAAAGCACATCATTCTACTGTTTACCAAAATCAGAGTGAGGCCTACAAAGAAAAGAACACAGTTCCTACAGTCAAATATGGTGAAGGTTCAAAGATATTTTGGGGTTGTTTTGCTGCCTCTAGCACTGGGTGGATTGACTGTGTGTGTGCAAGGCATCATGAAATCTTAAGATTACCAAAGAATTTTGAGCCGCAATGTAGTGCCCAGTAACAAAAGAAAAGGAGTAGCAGCAAGTCACACAAAGTAAATATACATATAATGTTTATTAGAAAAATCACCATAAAATCAAATTAGACATGGTATATACTGTATAGGCATAATACATAGAAGTGGAGGAGACATGAAGTTAGGCAAGGGGTAGATTTGGAGTCAAAATTGTAACCTGGGGAAACTGGGTTAATGAGTGTCACTTATACATACATCAGGTGAAACACTAAGAGGCTGAATGGCAGAGTATGCCTATTCCTCAGTGTAATCACAGGTCATAACACATATCCAGCAGCTTACCCATCATAGGTCCTGCAAGCAGGGCCGGCGTCAGCACCCGGCATACCCGGGCAAGTGCCGGGGCCCTGAGCAGGCGGGGGGCCCACTCGCCGTCGGGAACCCCGGCGCCCGTTAGCGGTGCCAGCGCCACCACTGGGCTCCCCCCGCTTGCTCAGGGCCCCGGCAGCAGCCGGCGCAATACTCACCTCTCCCCGTGCCTCCGCTGCTGCAGCTCCGGGATCCAGGGGGCGCCTGTAGGGCGCCGGCGCTTCCTCTCTCACAGCAGCGCCGCTGAATGACGTCATCATTCAGCGGCCGGCTGTGGCAGAGAGGGCGCGGACGCCGGACAGGTGAGAGGGGTGTGTGTGTGTGTGTTGCGGTGCTGTATGTGTGATGGTGGTGATGATGATGGGGAGGCAATGATGATGGGGAGATGATGATGATATTAATAGGGAGGCAATGATGATGATGGGGAGGCAATGATAATGGAGAGGCGATGATAATGATATTAATGGGGAGGCAATGATGATGATGATGATGATGGGGAGGCAATGATAATGGGGAGGTGATGATGATGATATTAATGGGGAGGCAATGATGATGATGATGATGATGGGGAGGCAATGATGATGGGGAGATGATGATGATGATATTAATGGGGAGGCAATGATGATGATGATGATGGGGAGGCAATGATAATGGGGAGGCAATGATGATGATGATATTAATGGGAAGGCAATGATGATGATGATGGGGAGTCAATGATGATGAGGAGGCTATGATGATGGGGTGGCAATGATGATGATGGGGAGGCAATGATGATGATGATGGTGAGACAATGATGATGAGGAGGCTATGATGATGGGGTGGCAATGATGATGATGGGGAAGCAATGATGATGATGATGGGGAGGCTATGATGATGGGCAGGCAATGATGATAATGATGATGGGTAGGCAATGATGATGATGATGGGCAGGCAATGATGATGAGGAGGCTATGATGATGGAGAGACAATGATGATGATGGGGAGACAATGATGATGATGATGGGGAGGCTATGATAATGGGGAGGCAATGATGATAATGATGATGGGTAGGCAATGATGATGATGATGGGCAGGCAATGATGATGATGGGGAGGCAATGATGATGATAATGGGCAGGCAATGATGATGGGGAGTCTTTCCACAGCGCCCTTTCCTGAGCCGTAACAGTGCAGAACGCAGCACAGTGTAGAGGAGAGCTCCATATTTTGTATGGAGCATTATATGGGGACCAGTATCCTGTATGGAGCAATTTATGTGGACCAGTATTCTGTATGGAGCATTATATTGGGTCCAGTATTCTGTATGGAGCATTATATGGGGGATAGGTGGTGACATCCTGCATGGGGTATTATATGGGTGATGAGGGGGAGACTATGTGGTGCCCATAATATTGTATGGAGGACTGTACTGTCCAGTCTATACTGTGCGCTGTGAGGATTTGGCGGTTTTTGAGCTATTGCACATTTTACAATAGATATCACTCATGTAATGGAAGAAGAGAAGTGTTTGGCATTGTACTATAACTATATTTCTCTGCAGTATCTGTGCATCATGAATCGTGGTCTGTGTTAAGGGGGCCCACTGAGACTCTTTCGCCCGGGGCCCATAAAAACCTGGAACTGGCCCTGCCTGCAAGGGTGGCTGGAGTGGTCAGGACCTACATTTATATGTATTATGCCTATACATACACGCCCCTAAGGAAGGAGTGTGGTTACACTCCGAAACGCGCGTCGGGGAGGGCTGTCAGCCAGCGGACCTGTGCATTACTTTGGTAAATATCCACAATATTTCTATCACTGCCACCAATTATATTTATTCATCTGCGGATGCCTCTATTTATTACTTGTACTTACCTTACTCAGCACATGCTGTTTTCTTGTGTAGTTGGCACCACATGATGTTTCTATGGCTTTAGCAAATTGTGCCCTTATGTGGCAGATTATATTATAGTATATATGCGGTGGTCCTGCTGTTCTTACAGCCCGTGCTACGTATTATGTGCATCATGAAATTGTATTTCCCCCACTTATGTCATTCAATCTGAACATTTTAGATATTTGAATAAAAGTATATTTTTATCAGAGCTTATGACTGCTTTTTCTTCTTGTTTTTGGCTATGTCTTTAGCAGTTGGTCATTTTTGTCCATAGGCATCCATGTTTGTGGCAGCTTTTTTTGGTTGATTGCCTAGATACTACTATATTTTACCACTCATGTACCTTGCCATTTTCACTATCTTTGTATTATACTATATATACCATGTCTGATTTGATTTTATGGTGATTTTTATAACAAACATTATATGTATATTTACTTTGTGTGGCTTGCTGCTACTCCTTTTCTTTTGTTGCTAGATATTATATTTGGAGTATTCCACCTTTTCATTATGATTTTGATTATAGTTTGGGAGAGCTTGATATGAATATGCTCTTCGCCATATTACATACACTGTGTTTTTTTATTATTGGTCTCAGAATGTAGTGACCAGTGTCAGAAAGCTGGGTTTGCGTCCTAGGTCATGGGTCTTCCAGCAGGACGATGACCACAAACATACTTCAAGAAGCCCCCAGAAATAGATGGAAACAAAGAGTTGGAGAGTTCGGAAGTGGACAGCAATGTGTCCGGATTTAAATCCCATTGAACACCTGTGGAGGGATCATAAAATTGTTGTTGGGAGAAGGCATCCTTCACATATGAGAGACATGGAGCAGTTTACAAAAGGAGAGTGGTGCAAAATTCCAGCTGAGAAGTGAAAGAAGCTTGTTGATGGTTATAGGAAGTGATTTATTGCAGTTATTTATTCCAAAGTGTGTGCAACCAAATATTAAGTTGAGCGTGCCAACATTGTTGTCTGACCCATTTTGGGGGATTGTGTGAAATTCTGGCTAATTTGCCCTTTTTTCTATGTTTTTGTGTTGTTCCAATACACATAAAGGAAATAATCATGTTTATAACAAAACATGTGTAATTGCAATAATTTCCTGGAGAAATACGTAATTTTCTGGAACACTATCAAGGGTGCCAACACTTTTGACCATGACTGTACTTTCTTCATTAATTTCTCATGGGTTTAAACCTCTCTGCTTACTAGCACTCATGGAGTTGGAACAAGCATATGTTGCAGTTAGTGGATGAGACTCTGTCCTGTTCATGTAATAAGCAAACAGGTGCATGGCTCATTACAACACAGAGCTGATAGTGATAACTGTAACTAATCGCATAAACAGGACACATTTTATTCTGCTGCAATCTCGCAATTGGAGAAAACTTCAATCAAAGCTGTTTAACTACTTATATTCAATGGTCAATAGGAACTGTGGCATCTTGGTGGTCAGACAGAGGTAAGGGGCTGCTAGTATCCCCATTATCCCATAAAGAAGGCCTACGTTATCGGTTATCTTTGTAAACCTACTAGGCGTTGCCTAGTAGGCAATGTCTAATATCATGTCTCTAAATGTTAGGCTTAGGTTAGGCATCACACGTCAGCTTTTATACTGACATGTGAAACACGGTCTTTCATATTCAGCATGTTGGATCATATTTTGGACAATGTGTAGGTTTCTACAATCCTTGTAGTATCCATTTACTTAAGAAAAATATTTCCAAAGTTTCCTACTTATTAACCTCTTTCCGACGTTGGGTGTAATAGCACGTCCATGTCGGATTCCCCCTGCTTGGTGCGGGCTCTGGCGCTATGCCCGCGCCTTTCCGGGCACATGTAAGCTGATCTATACAGCTGAGATGTGCCCGCAACAGCGATCGCAATCCACCCATGGCTGTTAACTAGTTAAATGGCGCTGTCAATCTCTGACAGCGGCATTTAACTCTCGCTTACCGCAAGCGCGTCGTAAAGCCCGATCATCGGTGACCCCATCACATGATCACGGGTCACCGATGCGTCGGCATGACAACCAGAGGTCTGAAGCAGACCTCGATGGTTGTCATTGCCAGATTGCCTGGTGGTCGACGCTCATAGCAAGTGAGCACTTCTGCTACACACAGGCGATTTGATCATCGCCTATGTGTGTGTTCAAATCACCCCCATTTCGCCCCATTCAAAATAAAACAATTTAAAAAATTGAATATACACATATTTGGTATCATCGTTTTCAGAATTACCCGATCTATCAATATAAAAAAAGAATTAACCCAATCGCTGAACGGCATAACGAGAAAAAAATTGACAGAATTAAATTTTTTTTTGGAATAAAATGCAATAAGGGGCGATTAAAAGATCGTATGTAGACCCAGAGCCGGCGTCAGCACCTGGCGCACCCGGGCAAGTGCCGGGCCCTGAGCAGGCGGGGGGCCCACTCGCCGTTGGAGACACCGGCGTACTATAAGATGCCCTGTGCCAGTGCCAGTGCCCACGAGGGGCCCCCCCGCTTGCTCAGGGCCCCGGCACTAGCGATACTTACCTCTCCCTGTTCTACCGCTGTGATGTCTTCCACGTTTCCTGACAGCGACATTCAGGTCAGAGGGCGCGATGACATCACATCTGTGCGCCCTCTGCCTGAACAGTCACAGTGCAGAGAGCTGGAAGATGGCGACGCTGAGGAGTCCAGAGTAGAGCAGTGCCCAGCGAGGAGAGGTATTTAATTTTTTTTAAAGTTTGGAGCAATATATGGGGAGCATTATACACTGGAGAATTATATATGGGGCCCATCATACACTGGAGCATTATAAATGGGGCCCATTATACACTGGAGCATTATATGTGGGGCCCATCATACACTGCAGCATCATATACAGGGCCCATTATACACTAGAGCTTCATATATGGGGCCCGTTATACACTGGAACATCATATATGGGGCCCATTATATACTGGAGCATCATATATGGGCCCATTATACACTGGAGCATCATATGGGGCCCATTATATATGGTGCATCATATGGGGCCCATTATATATGGAGCATCACATGGAGCCTGCTGCCCATTATATTTGGAGCATTATATGGGGCTCATCATACACTGGAGCATCACATATGGGGCCCATCATATACTAGAGCATCATATGGGGTTCAGTATATATGGGGTATCATATGGGGCCCATCATATAATGGAGCATCTTATAGGGCCCATTATATATGCAGCATCATATGGAGCACATATGGGGTCTTTTCTGTATGGAGCATTATATGGAGCCCATTCTGTATGGAGCAATATATGGGGCCCATCATATACTGTATGGAGCATTATATGTGAATCATTATACTGTATGGAGCAATATGTGGGGCTCATTATACTCTATGTGGCCCGTCCTATACTGTAAAGAGCATTATATGGGGATCATCATATACTGGAGCATTATGTGGAGCTCATTATTCTGTATAGAACAATATATGGGGCTCATTATTCTGTATGGCGCACTATGTGGTGCCCATAATACTGTATGAAGCAATGTATGGGGTTCATTATTCTGTATGGACCACTATGTAGTGCCCATAATACTGTATTGGGCAATATATGGAGATCATTATTCTGTATGGGGCACTATATGCTGCCCATAATACTGTAAGCAGCAATATATAGCCAGGGGAGGAGTCCTGAGGAGATCATTTGCATATTCCCAGTTCATTCTGGGATAAGTGAAGAGTCTCCGCGAGCTCCAAGAACACTGGGTTTTGGCTGTTGCAGCTGAAAGGAGGACATCGGTAAGCCAGGGGAGGAGTCCTGAGGAGATCATTTGCATATTCCCAGTTCATTCTGGGATAAGTGAAGAGTCTCCGGAAGCTCCAAGAACACTGGGTTTTGGCTGTTGCAGCTGAAAGGAGGACATCGGTAAGCCAGGGAAAGAGTCCTGAGGAGATCATTTGCATATTCCCAGTTCATTCTGGGATAAGTGAAGAGTCTCCGCGAGCTCCAAGAACACTGGGTTTTGGCTGTTGCAGCTGAAAGGAGGACATCGGTAAGCTGTACTTTTTTCACCGCTGTGATATCTCTTTAACAATAAGAGCATGGAAGAGGCCAGGAGCCATGTGGTGAGTTGCATTTCTTGCTACGTGTTCACAGATTTACCAGTGGAAAAGCCAAATTTCACATGCCACAAATGCAAGCTTGTGTCCATGTTGGAGGAAAAGTTGCGAAATCTAGAAGAGAGTTTATCTACATTGAAGATCATTAAGGAAGATGAAGAGTTCTTAGACAGAGCAGAATTATCTCTTCATGGTGCAGAAAGAGAAGAAATTCGAAGAGCACCTGAAGAAGCAGAGGAATGGAAGCATGTGACCCAGAGAAGCATTAGGATCGTGAGGCAGTCAGCACCCATACTGCTCAGGAACCAGTACCAGGCTCTCACACAGGAGAATGATGAAGAAATACATCAGGATAAGACTTTGCCCACAAAGAGCAACCTTGTAAGCCCTCAGAGTCCTCCTGAATGGAGAAAGAAAAATGTTGTGAAGAAGAAACGGAGAGTTGTGGTCATGGGGGATTCCCTGTTGAGAGGAACAGAGGTTGCTATCTGCAGACCGGATATAACCTCAAGAGAAATGTGCTGTCTTCCAGGTGCAAAAATTAAAGATGTGTCTGACAGGATATCAGGACTCTTCAGACCTAAAGATGACTACCCATTCCTTCTAATACATGTGGGGACAAATGACACCACAAGAAGTGACCTGGAAACCATCTGCAGTGACTTTGAAAACTTAGGCAAGAAAGTGAAAGAACTGGGTGCGCAGGTGGTCTTCTCATCCATCCTCCCAGTGGATGGCCATGGAACAAGGAGGTGGAATAAGATTCTGCAGGTGAACAACTGGCTACGTCGATGGTGCCGTCAGCAAGGATTTGGATTTCTGGATCACGGAGTGAATTACCTATACGATGGACTACATGCTAGAGATGGGGTGCACCTTACGAAGACTGGAAAACATGTATTTGGAAGTCGCCTTGCTACACTCATCAGGAGAGCTTTAAACTAGAACAATGTGGGAAGGGAAGCAAAACACCAGAAAAAGCCATACACCTGACAAATGCTATTGAGAACTCAGCTATTAGAAGTGGAAAGGAAGAACAAAGACAAAAAAATCTAAATAATAAAAATATTGGAGGAAGAGAAACCAATCACAAACTAAAATGTTTTTATACAAATGCACAAAGCATGGGCAACAAACAAGGAGAATTGGAACTACTAACGCAAGAGAAGAAGTATGATGTCATTGGAATCACTGAAACTTGGTGGGACGATACACATGATTGGAATACAAGGCTAGAAGGATACAACTTATTTGCAAGAAACAGACTTGATAAACGAGGAGGAGGTGTGGCATTGTATGTTAGAAAAGCGTATATTTGCACAGAGATTGATGCTTCAGAGACTGGTAGTTCTGTGGAAACTGTTTGGGTAAGAATACAAGGACAGAACAATGGAAAGGACACCATTGTAGGCATTTACTACAGGCCACCTATGCAAGCTGAAGATATGGATGAACTCTTTATGCATCAAATGGCCAAGTTCTCCAAAAAATATGACATAGTGGTCATGGGAGATTTCAACTATCCAGACATTTGTTGGGAATCGCTCTCAGGCAAAACTAACAGGTCAAGGAAATTTTTATCCTCTCTTGCTGACAACTTTATCTTTCAAAAGGTAGGGGAGAAAACAAGGGGAACTGCTACCTTGGATCTAATCCTTATAAATAGGGAGGAAATGGTTGAGGAGGTAAGAGTGGCTGGGACCCTAGGAGGTAGTGACCATGCTATTTTAGAATTTTGGATAACAAGAGGAGGAAGACCTGTGAAGACTCAGACGTCAAGGTTAGATTTCAGAAAGGCAGATTTTAAGGGACTCAGAAAGAGAATTGGAGGGATCCAATGGCAGGATATCCTTAAGGACAAAAATGTCCAGGAAGGATGGGACATCTTGAAAAATGAGATTCTCAAAGCACAATCGTTAACAATTCCAAAAAGAGGGAAGAATGGAAAGCATTTAAGGAAACCAGGATGGATGAACACAGAACTTAAACACATGCTAAAAAGGAAGAAAGAAATGTTTATCAAATGGAAAGAGGGAGGCATATCTAAAGAAGAATATAATGCCATCTGCAGAACCTGCAGGGCACAAATCAGATTATCTAAAGCTGACAATGAATTAAGGCTTGCAAGAGATGTCAAAAGCAACAAAAAAGGATTTTGGGGATACGTCAAAAGTAAAAGAAAAGTCAAAGATGCTATAGGATTTTTACAGGATGAAAATGATGAAATGGTAAGAAAGGATGTTGAGAAGGCTGAACTTTTAAATTCCTATTTTGCATCTGTTTTCTCTCAGAAAGGAAATGTAACATCAACTGATCTTCACTGTCCTATTAAAGGAATAGAAGAATCCAGGATATCTATAAACAGAAAGACAGTGAGGAAACACTTGGCTAACCTAAATGAATTCAAGTCTCCAGGTCCAGATGAATTACACCCCAGAATACTGAAGGAGATAGCAGAAGAAAAATGAAAAAAGCGTATACAGAATGGGAGGAATAAGGCTAAGTAACAGCACATGTGAAAAAGACTTGGGTATACTAATTGATCACAGACTGAACATGAGTCAACAGTGTGATGCAGCAGCAAAAAAGGCAAATACAATTCTAGGATGTATCAACAGAAGCATACAGTCTAGATCACGTGAGGTCATTATTGCCCTCTACTCCTCTTTGGTCAGACCTCATCTGGAATACTGTGTCCAGTTTTGGGCACCACATTTTAAAAAAGACATCAACAAACTGGAGCAAGTTCAAAGAAGAGCCACCAGAATGGTGACCGGTCTGCAAACCATGTCCTATGAGGAACGGTTGCAGGATTTGGGAATGTTTAGCTTGCAAAAAAGAAGACTGAGAGGAGACTTAATAGCTGTCTACAAATATCTCAAGGGCTGTCACATTGTAGAAGGATCATCTTTATTTTCATTTGCACAAGGAAAGACTAGAAGCAATAGGATGAAACTGAATGGGAGGAGACACAGATTAGATATTAGAAAAAACTTTTTGACAGTTAGGGTGATCAAGGAGTGGAACAGGCTGCCACGAGAGGTGGTGAGTTCTCCTTCAATGGAAGTCTTCAAACAGAGGCTGGACAGACATCTGTCTGGGATGATTTAGAGAATCCTGCTTTGAGCAGGGGGTTGGACCAGATGGCCCAGGAGGTCCCTTCCAACTCTACCATTCTATGATTCTATGATTCTATGATATGGGGCTCATTATTATGTATGGAGCATTATATGTGAATCATTATACTGTATGGAGCAATATGTGGGGCTCATTATACTCTATGTGGCCCGTTCTATACTGTATGGAACATTATATGGGACCAATTATGTATGGAGCAATATATGGGGCTCATTATTCTGTATAGAGCAATATATGGGGCTCATTATTCTGTATGGCGCACTATGTGGTGCCCATAATACTGTATGAAGCAATGTATGGGGTTCATTATTCTGTATGGACCACTGTGTAGTGCCCATAATACTGTATTGGGCAATATATGGGGATCATTATTCTGTATGGGGCACTATGTGCTGCCCATAATACTGTAAGCAGCAATATATGGGGCTCATTATTATGTATGGAGCGCTATGTGGTGCCCATAATACTGTATGGAGGACTATACTGTCCGGTTTCTGAGCTATTGTGGAATTTGCAATAGATATCACTCATGTAATGTAAGAAGTGAAGTATTTAGCATTGCACTATAGCTATATTTCTCTGCCATATCTGAGCATCATGAATTGTGGTATGTGTTAAAGGGGCCCACTGAGACTATTTCGCCCGGGGCCCACGAAAACCTGGAGCCAGCCCTGTATAGACCAAAATGGTATCGTTAAAGATGTCAGCTCAGCACGCAAAAAAAAAAGGACTCACCCAGCCCTAGATCACAAAAAATGGAGAAGTTTACAAATTTTGGAATTTTTTTTCACCACTTAAATAAAAAAGAACCTAGACATGTTTGGTGTCTCTGAACTAGTAATGACCTGGAAAATCATAATGGCAGGCCAGTTTTAGCATTCAGTAAACATGGTAAGAAAAAAAAACTGTGGAATTGCACTTTTTTGTAATTTCACCACATGAATGGTGTTGTTCAAAAGTACAACTTGTCCCACAATAAACATTTTCCCACGGTGCTGAGGTTACAGGAGTTCATCTGTCAGCGAGCACAGGCTCAGTAACCTCACCCCAGTCACTGAGCCTCTGCGCGCTGCTCCCATTCATTCCCCAGTAGTTTACAGTCGGAGCGGCTGCATTAGCAGCGCTCCGTCTGTAAACTGATTAACACCGATGATTTAGGCCGTGGGACTTGACTGTACGACGGACAGGTATGGGATATTGTTGCTTTTTTATTTTATATTTTTTCCAGAAGATCGAGGGCTTCGATAAAGGAATGGGAGTATAATAAAGATTTAAAAACTGTGTGATGTATTCTTTCATTAAAAGACTTTATTCTTACTTATCATGTGTGTGCTTATTTAACTCTTTACTTACTATAGGATTATTAATGAATAGGTGTCTTATTGACACCTATTCATTACTAAGCCTGGCTTAATGTTACCTTACAATAGAAAGGTGACATTAACCCTTTATTAACCCCACTTGCCACCACTACAGGGCAAGTGGGAAGAACCCGCCAAAGCTCCAGAATAATTGATGTGCCTTTTCTGGGCAGCTGCGGGCTGCTGTGTTTAGGTTGGGGGGACCCATAATCATGGCCCTTACCAGCCTGAGAATAGCAGCCCATAGCTGTATAGTTTTGCCGGGTTGGTTCAAAACCTAAGGGGGACCCCACGTCGGGTTTTTCATTTATTCTCCCTGCTTCCTGTTGCCGGCAGAGCAGGTAGAATAATTACAGGGAGCTTCAGCACCACAAGCAGGCGACAGCGCTTACTGTAGCTGTCTGTGCCGTCTGTGCACACGGAGGACTGTGTGAACAGTTCTCCGTGTGCACGTGTGCGGGACGTTTTGGGTCTGTGCTGCCGGAGAAAAATGGACATGTCAGCGTATTTTGCACATGGACACACGGTCCGTGAAAACACGCTGACATGTGCATAGACCCATTCATTTGAATGGGTCTACGTGTGTCAGTGTCTCTGGTACGTGAGAAAACTGTCACTATACGTACTGCAAAACTGCCGTCTCCTCCTTTAACCCCTGTTTTTACCTGCTCGCCACAAAGAATGATATCCATGTGTGCAGAATATAGGACTTTTAATTCAAAGGATATGAGTGAGTGCTGCATTTCTACTCCTACTTTTTTAATTTATGCTATGCTTTGAGCAGTGCACCACCCAGATTTATCCTACAAGAAGTTGTATATGGACGGCCATCCATACTAATATTTGCAGATCAAAAAGTTGGTGCCTCTTTACTACTCTACATGGTCGATCATGAACAGCGTATTGCGCCGAGATAGCATTCAGCGCTCTGCTAACTTTCCTATTGCCAACACCCTAGAGAGCTAGCTACACACCGTATGGGTGGTGAAATAAGTCTCCCTCACTGCATACAAACATATCTAAATCCCTACGCGTTTCATCATGAATCATAACTGCCATGAGCATCAGGGGCAAGTAGTGTTAAGAATATTAATCTGTAAATCATCATCAGTCAATCATTAATCTCTCAATCATGAGTATGTCAGATCAAACGTATCGGCATGGGTATGCCAGATACGTTGGTGCATCTTATGGATTCGCCTTTTCTGGGGCGGCTGAGAGATGATGTTTTTAGTCTGTGACGGGGCCGATATCCATGACCTCTGTCTAGCCTATTAATATCAGCCTGCAGCTGTCTGCCTAGCCTTTGCTGGTTGGTTATTAGCTATAGGGAGACCTTAAAGGGAATCTGTCACCCCATTTTCGCCCTATGAGATAGGGCCACCGCCATCAGGGGCTTATCTACAGCATTCTGTAATGCTGTAGATAAGCCCCCGATGTTACCTGAAAGTGAAGAAAAAGAGTTATATTATACTCACCCAGGGGCGTTCCGCTGTCCGTTCGGGTCAGATGGGCGTCGCGGTCAGGTCCGGGGTCTCCCATCTTGTGACAAAGCCGGCGTGTTCTTTCTGTCCCGTCGCGGCTCCTGCGCAGGCGCACTGCTCTGCCCTTCTACAGTGCGCAGGCGCCGGACCTCTCTTACCTTTCCCGGCGCCTGCGCACTGTAGCACTCTTCTCTGCCCTCACCAGGGCAGAGCAGTGCACCTGCGCAGGAGCCGCAACGGGACAGAAAGAAGACGCCAGCTTCGTCACAAGATGGAGGCCCCGGACCTGACCGCGACGCTTATCTGACCCGAACGCACGGCGGAACGCCCCTGGGTGAGTATAATATAACTCGTTTTTCTTCTCTTTCAGGTAACATCGGGGGCTTATCTACAGCATTATAGAATGCTGTAGATAAGCCCCTGATGGTGGTGGCCCTATCTCATAGGGCGAAAATGGGGTGACAGATTCCTTTTAAATCATTTTTTTTTTGGTGAGGGTCCATCATTTTAATAACTAATAAAGGCTTTGTAGACAGCTGGGAACTGATATTAATAGCCTGGGAAGTACCATCTCCAACGGTATTACCCCCTTCCCAGGCAGTAAACATAGGCCCCCAACCATCTGCTCTCCCTCTCCTACTTAATAAAATTTCAGGGGATTCCAAGTCATTTTTTCAGGCATTTATTTATGTATTTATTTATTAATGAAATACATGTACAGCAAGCTATAGCAGCAAAGTACTAATTATATGTCACTCACATATTTCTATCTATTTTAATTTGTCACGTTGTGATTTTACTGTAGGCAGCTAATGAAATATCGGGTTTTCAAGGAGATGGATGCTTAAAAATCGGACGGCACTTGCATGGTCTGAGTGCAGTGCTATTTTTTAATCACAACCATTGCCTTGCACTGGCGAATCTCGTCTGATATATGAGGACAATCGCAGCATGCTGCAATTTTTTTCTCAGTCTAAGTCTAGTTTCACACTAGCGTAGGGCTGCGCTGCGGTCTTCCTCCGTGAAGCTCCGCCCACCGCCGCACCTCCTATGTCTGCAAGCAGCCTGTGGCGGCATCTGAAAACATCTGCACGGCCTGCATACCTAAAGTTAAATATAGGTATGCAGGCTGCATGCAGGCCGCTTGCAGACATAGGCGGAGCTGACCTGAGGAGGTGCGGCGGTGGGCGGAGCTTCACAGAGGAAGTCCGCAGCCCTCCGCAGCACAGCCATACGTTAGTGTGAAACTAGGCTAATCTGAGCTGACAAAAAAATTCGCAGATGAGCTGGGACTCATAGATTAACATTGGTCAGAGTGCAATCCGATTTTTAATTGGATTGCTCTTGTCCATTTTTCTTGCAGATGAGGATAAGCCCTAAGGCTGTGTTCCTGCAATAAGCTTTTGGTGAGTTTTTGATGTTGCAAATTTTTTGTACTTATTAGGTAAATTAGGTTTATTTGCATTTTTGAGTGCATTTTGTCTACCTGTGTTTTTAGTGCTTTTTTGACCCTGCAGATGTTGTCTCTTGTCTCATATTTTAAATAAATCTGCTTTGCTTTTGATACTTCCTGGTATTTGGCTTTGACAAAACTTCATGTGCAGATTACATGCATTTTTTACCTGCAGACTTTCCACATCTAATCCAATTCCATGGGGACAATCGATATATAAAACTCTGCGTACTCACAAGAGAAACTGACAGGTTGTGAATTTCAAACACGCACCGCAGGAAGAGACCATTATTACTGGGAGGGTACTGGACATTATACCAGGATGGGGGAAATCATGCCAGGAAGGGGCCAAGGATGGGGAACAGTATATCAGGAAGGGGCCCAGGATGTGGGACATCATTACAGGAAGTGGCCCAGGATGGGGATATTACATCAGGATGGGGGAAATTAATACTGAAAGAAGCCCAGGATAGGGGACATTATACCAGGAAGGGGCCCAGGATGTGAGACATTGTTACTGGAAGAGGCCCAGGATGGGGGACATCATACCAGGGAGGGGCCAGGATGGGGACATTATACCAGGAAGGGGCTCAGGATGTGAGACATTGTTACTGGAAGGGGCCCAAGATGGGGGACATCATACCAGGGAGGGGCCAGGATGGGGACATTATACCAGCAAGAGGTCAGGATGGGGACATTATACCAGGAAGGGGCCCAGGATATTGGACATTATTACTGGAAGGGACCCAGGAGGAGGGACATTATTTCTGGAAGTGGCACAGGATGAAGAACTTTATTACTAGAAGGTGCCCCAGATGGAGGACATTACACCAGGAAGTGGCCCAAGATGGGAGACATTAATACAGGATGGGAAACATTATTACATTATAGGGGAGAGAAACACGCATGTCTTTATAGGATTTAGAGCACTACAAGGGCCCATACATCTGACCAACATGCAGGTGGGGGCTCAGGTTCAAATTTTCACACCGGGGTCCATTGGACTCTAGCTATGCCATTGATGACAATGTAGTGAGTGATAACTGTAACAGCTACCTGCATCGCGCCGATGATTTGAAGGAAGTGTCTACAGGGAGAATATAAGCAAATATTCTCCCTGTAATCGCTGCTCCATTAATGAAACTTAACATAATCTTAGTGCTATTTACTTGCAGATTAACCCTATATCTGCAGGTAAATTACTTTTCTGGACATGACATGTTCCTATCAATACAGTACAATACAAATAATTGTTATATACAATTTTTAATTTTATAGACTGACATTTTGGTCTACTTACTGCAATCTTTTCCTTTCACTGGATCTGGCAATCCAACGCATTGTTTTTCTGAATTTGGTATAGCAACTCTCCACCTAGATCCAGTGCTGTCACATTCTGTGTATTCATAATGATAGTCCCCCTGAAAAATCCAATCATACTCTGATTATAGAAACACAGAATGCTAACAGACAAGTATATGCAGAAGTCCAATGAGTACTATTAATACTATGGAAACAGATGTACTCCGTTATTCATCAGGTCCTTATTTTACTGCCGCATTTTATTCTACAACCAATATGCAGTTTGGTATGTAGTCATGGGTACATTATAAAACGTGTCACTTTTCCCACCACGTTTTTGTTACATTTAACAATATTACAGTATGTTATAAACAGAAAAATACACTGTGTGCAGAATTATTAGGCAGATGAGCATTTTGATCACATCATCCTTTTTATACATGTTGTCCTACTCCAAGCTGTATAGGCTTGAAAGCCAACTGCCAATTATGTAAATCAGGTAATTTGCATCTCTGTAATGAGGAGGGGTGTGGTCTAATGATATCAACACCCTATATAAGGTGTGCTTAATTATTAGGCAACTTCCTTTCCTTTGGCAAAATGGGTCAGAAAAGAGATTTGACGGACTCTGAAAAGTCAAAAATTGTGAGCTGTCTTGCAGAGGGATGCAGTAGTCTTGAAATTGCCAAACTTTTGAAGCGTGATCACCGAACAATCAAGCGTTTCATGGCAAATAGCCAACAGGGTCGCAAGAAGCGTGTTGATAAAAAAGGCGCAAAATAACTGCCCATGAATTGAGGAAAATCAAGCATGAAGCTGCCAAGATGCCATTTACCACCAGTTTTGCCATATTTCAGAGCTGCAACGTTACTGGAGTATCAAAAAGCACAAGGTGTGCCATACTCTGGGACATGGCCAAGGTAAGGAAGGCTGAAAACCACCACCTTTGAACAAGAAACATAAGATAAAACGTCAAGACTGGGCCAAGAAATATCTTAAGACTGATTTTTCTAAGGTTTTATGGACTGATGAAATGAGAGTGACTCTTGATGGGTCAGATGGATGGGCCCGAGGCTGGATCAGTAAAGGGCAGAGAGCTCCACTCCGACTCGGACACCAGCAAGGTGGAGGTGGGGTACTGGTAAGGGCTGGTATCATCAAAGATGAACTTGTGGGACCTTTTTGGGTTGAGGATGGAGTGAAGCTCAACTCCCAGAACTACTGCCAGTTTCTGGAAGACATCTTCTTCAAGCAGTGGTACAGGAAGAAGTCGGTATCGTTCAAGAAAAACATGATTTTCATGCAGGACAATGCTCCATCACATGCATCCAAATACTCCACAGCGTGGCTGCCCAGTAAAAGTCTAAAAGAAGAAAAAATAATGACATGGCCCCCTTGTTCACCTGATCTGAACCCCATAGAGAACCTGTGGTCCCTCATAAAATGTGAGATCTACAGAGAGGGAAAACAGTACACCTCTCGGAGCAGTGTCTGGGAGGCTGTGGTGGCTGCTGCACGCAATGTTGATCGTAAACAGATCAAGCAACTGACAGAATCTATGGATGGAAGGCTTTTGAGTGTCATCGTAAAGAAAGGTGGCTATATTGGTCACTGATTTTTTGGTTTGTTTTTGGAATGTCAGAAATGTTTATTTCTAAATTTTGTGTTGTTATATTAGTTTACCTGGTGAAAATAGACAAGTGCGATGGGTATACATTTGGTTTTTATTAAATTGCCTAATAATGCTACACAGTAATAGTTACCTGCACAAACAGATATCCTCCTAAGATAGCCAAATCTAAAAACAACCCACTCCAACTTCCAAAAATATTAAGCTTTGATATTTATGAGTCTTTTGGGTTGATTGAGAACATAGTTGTTCAATAATAAAAATAATCCTCTCAAATACAACTTGCCTAATAATTCTGCACACAGTGTATATCCATTGTAAAAGTGATGCGTTTTATGTATATCTGTGTTTTTTATTTTAAGGACTCAATATGTATACCTATGTATTTTGCATTTGTTTGAGTACTTAAAATAATGGATTTTTGTTTTTAAATGTATGGGGAGTGTAGGACGATCATGTGATTTGTTTTCTGCAAAAAAAAAAAACAGATGCAATATGATTCACATGTATGACAATACAATTAGAGTTAAGGATCCAATTTTTTTCTCTAATATGAGAAAAGTATCATCTGGTCATAATAAGGAAATATATTTGCAAGCCAGGCAGCGGGAAACATATTTGGCTGTGTTTTTAGTTGATGAGTAACTGAGTAGGAAATAAATGGCCAGCAACGCACGGACTGGTTCCAAATGATTGAGCTACAGTCTCACTGTCTCTGAATGACTATGCAATCAGCAGAAGCCAAAGCCGTGTCTGGAAATATCACAACAATGAAAAAGATCCAAAAGATGTCACTAATATCACACATGCCCAAAGATTGGTGTAGAAAATGTAAAGCGCCGACTTCTAGGATGGCATTAAAGATAAACGTAATTCAGCCTGATATTTGGGATAATGCCGGGGTCACACTTGCGAGAAACTCGCATGAGTCTCCCACCTCAATACCCGGCACTGCCGCCAGAGCTCAGACCGGAACGTTCAGCTGAATAGAAATACATGCAGCCGCACACTCCGGTCCCGAGTGCCAGCGGCAGTGCCGGGTATTGAGGTGGGAGACTCATGCGAGTTTCTCGCAAGTGTGAACCCGGACTTAAGACAACAGGCTGACCCCTTCTGGGATCAAAACTAGTAAACTATGCCGTCATTTACCTAGATATCTTATATAGGTGCTTTCCTTTTTCTCTAATTTAGATATGTGACCATGCAGATATAATAAGAAGTCCATGTTCCCCTCAGAACAAAATCAAAGGCAGATTAATTGCTTTGTCCCATTTATGCATGGGTTATTGCATAGGATATTATAAACGCTACCTAAATTGGTAATCCAGATTAAATCTCTGGAAAACTTTCAGATTAATGCAAACCAATAAACTATGGAGCAGTCAGGGCAGAGTCACCTCAACAGGCCGGACCTATATCAAGAGGAATATCTACATTCTTTATAGCAGTGTTCCCCAACTCCAGCCCTAAAGAGCCACCATCAGTTTTCAGGATTTCCTTTGTATGGCACAGGAGATGGAATTATCACCTGAGCAATACTAAAGAAATCCTGGAAACACGATCCGTTGGTGGCTCTTGAGGACTGGAGTTGGGGAACATTTCTCTATAGCATGGTGGAAAAGACCAGATACACGCTGCATTAGGCCTCTTTCAGACATCAGTAATTTTTCAAGTATGCAAAAAAGAGTTCGAGTTTCATAAGTTTATGAGCAGCATGTCAATTTTTACCATTAGTGTTTTTCTTGTATGCAAAAACAGTCTACATGTGAATAGCTTGAAGAAGTACTCCAATCAAAGTTTTAATCCTCTTAATATATTGCAATCATCATATTATATAGCAATGTGCACTTACAATTGCTCATTTTGCCTTTCTACCCAGCTAATTCTTCTCTTTTCTCTGCGCTATGTAGAAACAGGAAGTCTCTTGTTCCTACATTTATCACCCCCTCTTCAACTCCTGACCCAGCTGCTCCCCCCGCCAGGGACTTTTGCAGTGACTTATGACTCATACAGGGAAAATTGACCTCTTGTTTCTACATAGAGCTTAGAAGGATTCAGCTAGTCAGTTTTTAATCATGTGATGTCATAGATCTAATGGGAAAGAGAAGAATTACCTGAGTCGAAAGTTAAAATGAGCAATTGTAAGTACACAGTGCTATATAATATGATGACTGATTAAGAAGATAAAATTTTTGATGGGAGGAAGAGTGCTTCTTTAATATATATAGAGTTACAACTATTACTGGATAGAGGGGTATTAATTAGGGCTCATCACATGTCATTTTTTTTGACATGGGAAAAAAATGGACTGTGTTTTATTAGTGATTTTCATCAGAGTATCATCAGAGTTTTTCACTGATGAGAAAAAACATTTGCTATTTATCAGTCAGTAAAAAACAGACAGCACACGAATGGCATCCAAATGCCACATTTTGTCACAATTTTTCACTGACCCATACACCTGCATTGGCGATTTTGACCTGACAATGGGATCAATATTGACGCATCTAAGCGATTTTGCATGGACCACTCGGCCTAAGGAAAAAATTTGACATGTGAGAAGCCCCAGAGACTATCACAGATTGCACTCGTACGTGAAAAACTGACTGAGCCCTAAATTGTGGATTATAGTAAAAAAAATGGGCTGATGGTTGAATGTGACCTTCAGTTGAAAACAGGAAAAAGCAGGAACAAATTTTAGGTGTGTACATCTAATTCCAGTCTTATGGAAAGCAATGTAGAATTGACAGTGAAGTAATAATGCAGGAAATTGTTTCATCACCAGGAAACAGATGAAGAGACATAGATCGCAAGTCCACAGCCTGAAGGGAACGTGTATTCTGCATATATACTAAAAGCCCATTAAGGCTCGATAGACGTGAACTGACAATTTATATAATATTATTTTTATTGTAACAATAAATGTTTTGAAGTTGCATTTGGAAAAGACAAAATGGAATAATTTCTTAAGTAGAAAATTGAATCCCATACAAACCCCCAAAAATAACAAATAACAAAAATACACGTTCCTGTCATTAACATTTGCCATATACAAATGCTGGTGGGGGCATAGGCAATATCTGATGAATGACAGCTGTGTGCAAGTGTTTGGCTAGCCTCCTTATCACTGCAGCTACATAAGCCTGAATGATGTCTTGTTACACCCCTCCTGTTCAAACACCAAACCCTACAAATAGAATTCTTATCTGCTAATGTGTGCACACATTCCCTTTAAGTTTGCTTTCGAAATTTATTGACATTCACTCAATATTATGGCAATGCTCAAGAGGTTGGAGAGAGGTTTCTCTGTCTCAGTCACAAGAGCTTTCAAAAACACTGGCGTTAAAATGTCATACATTTTTTACATTTTGTGACTTTTTTTGTTCTTAAACCAAACATTTGAAATAGTAGATTGCGCTTAGATAAATGGAGGCGCAGTCTAGAGTGCCAAGAAAGATTCCCTATAATTTACATCACAAAAAATGGTGTAAATTATAACAAAAATGTACTTTTTTGCAGCATTTCTGCACTCCCATGAACTTTTTCCTCCTAAATCTGTGCATATGTGTATGTACTGTATTGTTAAGGTACTGTCACACTAAGCGATCGCACCAGCAATCACGACAACGACATAACCTGGCAGAGATCGTTTGTACATCGCTATATGGTCGCTAGTTAGCTTCCAAACAGGAAGATCTCATAAACGACACATCAGCGATCAGCGATCTGTATAACGACCTCGGCGGTCGTTGGGACCTGTCACACAGCATGTATTGTTAAAGATCACGACCTTGATAGGCGTGAATGAGCGCAACCTTTTCCACGCCCTTGAGCACAGATTGGTGGTCACTGTATGTCATGACTGTTTATGTCACAGCTCTCGCTTTGTGATTGGACGACCGCGTCATAAAAGACGACGTATTAGCGCTCCCTTCCATTGTTCTCAAGCGCAAGTGGTTCATACGAATTTCCAGCATCGTTCCATACTGTGTCCTGCTAGCCTTCTGAGTCGCACGTACCAGGGCTTTGGGGTACTCGGCACCGAGCCCGTTCACTTCACTGGGGGATGTCACGGGTAGCGCAGCTTGGTCCGTTGCCCTGGGCGCTCACTAAAGGGGATATTTACAGGGGATGATAGAATGTTCGTGACGCCACCTGTGGTTCCTGGTCAGGGTGACCAGCCTGCAGGGTAAGTCCTATGAGGGTTTGGGGCAGCAAGGTGTTAAGTCTCCCACAGGTGAGACTGATTCCTCAGAGTATATGGCGGTGTAGGGGTGCAGGAGCAATAATGCAGACACACACAAGTAAGTCTCTTTCTGTACCTTTACTGGTGATATTTGCAGGCACGTCCCGGGAAGCCGTCAGGGTGGAGGATGCACGTCCAGTAATCCACTGAGTAGGTGTAGGGCCTCCTTACGTCTTTAATGTGTGTGAGTTTCTGACTTGCATAAAACAAAGCTTAACTCCGTGTTTTCAGCTACGCCCGGCTGACCTAGTGGTGAGGTCTTCTTGTGGACAGAACAGTGTCTCTGTGGCGGTACCTGCCAGACCCCTGTCTTCCTAACCTCGGTTACGTATCAGCACTGCTGGGCCCCTGCGACTTGAAGTCCAGTGTCTCCTACCAGTCGTGCAGATGCTGGTAAGCGCGGACCCGGTGTCCGGTGGTGCAGAGTGGAGGTAAGCTATCAATGCTGGTTGACCTCGGTCACTCTCTTTTCCTCTTTCTTCCACCTGCCTTTCATCCTACTCTCACCACTATCATAAGCACAAACTAGCAGCAGATGTCAGCTTTCTTTTCTTCACCGCTCTCCAAGCGTCGGCACGCTTACTTACTGAAACGCTCACTGAAGCACTCTCAGTGGACTCAACTTTGACCAGACTAAGTGGCAATCCCTTCCACTGCTACTGGACTCCACGATGTAAGCTGAGTAAGTCCTGTAGTCCTCAGGCTTTCAGATAAGTCTTTCTTTGGCTAGTCTTTCCCTCTCTACTCGTCTGAGGTAACTAGCTTGTCTGTCTCAGCCCTCCGGCTAAACTGATCTGAGATAACTGCCGTTCTGAGGTAAAACCAACGACTAGCTAACTCTCAGCTAGACTGCCTTCATCTCAATACTGTCGTCTCAAGGGCTCCCTCTGGTGGAACCAGGGAAAATGTGAAGTGTTGTGTGCTTATTAGTGTTGAGCATTCCGATACCGCAAGTATCGGGTATCGGCCGATATTCGCTGTATCGGAATTCCGATACTTAGTTCCGATATTTTTCCAATATCGTATACCGGAATCGGAAGTTCCCATAATTCTTTGAGAGGCAATGTGATTTTAGTCAGCCAATGAGGAATCTTATGAAGTGTGGGTACATCCTGTAATGCTGCGGTCATCTTAACTAATGGCATGGCTGTGATTGGCTGCTGAAATGATGTCAGAATGCACTATAAAA
>JARQOD010000004.1:302655551-302698999 GCA_033576555.1 Oophaga sylvatica | reverse complement strand
GTTCTACGGCAGCCTGATGTTTCTCTGCCATTTCAGGTGGAGGTTGATGCCTCTGAAATTGGGGCAGGTGCCGTTTTATCCCAAAGAGATCCAGAGACCTCTAAAAGTAACCCTTGTGCCTTTTTCTCTAGAAAATTTTCTCCCACTGAACGTAATTATGACGTGGGTAATCGGGAGTTATTAGCCATGAAGTGGGCTTTTGAAGAGTGGAGACATTGGCTGGAGGGAGCCAAACATCAGGTGGTGGTCCTTACGGACCATAAGAATCTAGTTTATCTGGAATCTGCCAAGCGACTTAATCCTAGACAGGCCAGGTGGGCCTTGTTTTTCACACGTTTTAATTTTGTGGTTTCATTTCTTCCTGGCACTAAAAATGTTAAGGCGGATGCCCTCTCGAGGAGTTTCCTGGCGCACTCTCCTGAGTTATCTGATCCTTCTGTTATTTTGAAAGAGGGTGTAATTCTTTCCGCCATCTCGCCCAATTTGAGACTGGCTCTGGAGGGTGTCAGGAGGATAAGCCCGAGCGCTGCCCTGTTGGGAAATTGTTTGTCCCGGACCAGTGGAAAAAGAGTGTAATGTCTGAGATTCATTGTTCCGCGTTGGCCGGTCATCCCGGAATTTTTGGTACCAGAGACTTGGTTAATCAGTCCTTTTGGTGGTCTACCTTGTCTCGTGATGTCAGGGAGTTTGTGCAGTCCTGCGGGACTTGCTCTCGCTCCAAGCCTTGCTCTCGTTCTAGTGGTTTGTTGATGCCATTACCTGTGCCCAAGAGACCATGGACCCATATCTCTATGGATTTCATTTCCGACCTCCCTGTTTCTCAGAGAATGACCGTCATCTGGGTGATTTGCGATAGGTTTTCCAAGATGATACATCTTGTGCCATTACCTAAGTTGCCTTCCTCCTCTGAATTGGTGCCTTTGTTCCTTCAGCACGTGGTTCGTTTACACGGCATTCCTGAGAACATTGTGTCTGACAGAGGAGTCCAGTTTGTTTCCAGATTTTGGAGGACCTTTTGTTCTAAAATTGGTGTTCAATTGTCTTTCTCCTCGGCGTTTCATCCTCAGACCAATGGTCAAACTGAGAGAACAAACCAGACATTGGAGACTTATCTAAGATGCTTTGTGTCTGCTGATCAGGATGACTGGGTCTCTTTTTTGCCTTTGGCTGAGTTTGCTCTTAATAATAGGGCTAGCTCTGCCACTTTGATGTCTCCATTTTTCTGTAATTCTGGGTTTCACCCTCGATTTTCTTCAAGACAGACGGAGGCTTCTGTCTGTCCAGGTGTTGACTCTGTTGTGGAGCGTATGCAACAGATTTGGGACCAGGTAGTGGAGAGGTTGTCACTCTCTCAGGAGAGGGCCCAGCGGTTTACTAACCGGCATAGGACTGATGGTCCTCCGTTTAAAGTGGGGGACTTGGTCTGGTTGTCCTCAAGAAATATTCCTATGAGAGTGGCATCTCCTAAATTTAAGCCTAGGTTCATTGGACCTTATAAGATCATTGAGATTCTTAATCCTGTTTCTTTTCGTTTGCTTCTTCCAGGGACATTTAAGATCCATAACGTGTTCCACAAGTCCTTGTTGAAGAGGTTTGTTGAGCCAGTGGTTCCTACTACTGTGCCTCCTGACCCTGTTTTGGTTGAGGGCAATCTGGAGTATGTGGTTGAGAAAATATTGAATTCTCGTTTTTCTAGACGGAAACTCCAGTATTTGGTTAAATGGAGGGGTTATGGTCAGGAAGACAATTCTTGGGTGTTTGCTTCGGACATCCATGCTAGGAGACTCATCCGTGCGTATCATAGAACTCATCCTGACCGACCTGGTTGCTCAAATGAGGGTTCGGTGACCCCTCCTCAAGGGGGGGGTACTGTTGTGAATGGGCTGGAAATGAGTTCTGAGCAGAAGCTCCCTCTGGTGCTTACAAACGGTATTGGACTGTCCAGTGAAGATTGTGAGGATTGGGAATCAGGTGTTACTGACTGGTCTTATAAAGGGAGTCGCCTTCCCATCAGGGTTGCCGGTGATCAATTGTTCTGGTCTCAATCCTTGATTCCTGTTTCCTTGGTAGCCTGCTGTGTCGTGTCTGAATCTCCTGCTAACAGATAAGACATTTTCTTCTTTTTGTTTTTGTGCTTGATTTTTGCATTTTGTCCTGCACTTCTGTGGGGGCCTTCAGGGTCCCCTCTGGGGGCTTTTGCCCTCTCAGTTCAGTTCAGCCACTGATGTTTGTACATTTGCTTTTTCCAGTTTTTTCAGTGGCTGCTGTTTTGTTTTTGGTTACACCAGAGAACTAATTTAGGTGGTAGAGGTCGTGTGATCTCAGGTGTTTTTAAATTAGTAGAGTTGGTGCTTTTCAGGGTTTTTTGAGATTGCAGTAAGTGCCCTTCCTATCCTTTTCTATTTAGTAAGTTTGGGCCCCAACGTTTGCTCATACTATTTTCTGTCTGTGTCAGTATTTCTTCTTGTCTAACCGCCATTACATGTTTGGGGGCTTTCTATGTTCTTTGGGGATCTGCTCCGGGGCAGATAGCTTTCCTCTTTCTATCTTTAGGTGTAGTTAGTTTCTCAGGCTGTGACGAGGCGTCTAGGGCCAACGTAGGAACGCTCCACGGCTGCCTCTAGTTGTGGTGGTTAGTCAGGGTACTGCAATCTCATAGTTTCCAACTGCTCTGGTGTATTTCCTTTTTTGCCTGCTCTCCTCAGCTACCAAATCATAACACCCCCCCCATCTTCGGTGGTATCTTCAGCTCCATATTGGAGCACACTTACCACCATCGTTCCCCCACCTTTCCGCCGCCGGCCAGTGACGTCAGCAGCGTGATCACATGACCTGATCTCGCTGCTGGCGTCGCTCTGACCCGCAGTCAGAGCTTCAATTGTACTGGCGTCTGTATAGACGCCAGTGCAATTGATCCCTGGGAGCCGGCACGCAGCAGCTTCTCTGCGCCGGCTGTCAGCTTGACAGCCGGCACAGGGAACCGCCGACTCTCAGGTGCAAAATAATTCCGGATCGCCGCTCTCATTCTCCCCGGTTTGGGGAACCGGCTGCTTTTTGAACAACCGGTTCCATCGAACCGGGGAGAACCGGCTGAATCCCACCCCTGCACAAAGCCCCAGAAAACCGCTACGCCCGTGCTGCAGCCTGACCAGCCTGAGGAACATGAACTGACAGTGCCGGGAACGAGGCTGCGCGGGCAAACATTGTGTGATGGAGGAAAATGAGTTGAGACCCCCACTCACCTCAAAGACAAAGCAGATACAGTTCCTGCAGCCGGCCTAGAAACTGCGGCTGTCTGAATTAAGTCCTAATATTCTTAATCCCAGCTGCTGAGCAGTGACAGAGGGGGATACATACAACTGCGTATAACGTGGGGGGTAGAAGGAGACACAGGGTGCCAAATTCTATGGGGGAAGGGGTAAAATTTCACCCTTCCCCACTGTTAAACGAACCCATGGGTGTCCGCCAGGAGGATGGAGACAGGACAAAGCATGCTTTGTTGCTGTCTATGCAGAGCGCAACAAGCGAAATGAAATCTACCTCTGAACTCTGCATAGGCAGCAACTGAATCACATGTTGCACTGTGCTCTCCATTTCTGAGAGAAGAGACAGGGAGAACAGCCCCAAATTTAAAGCGACCCGCCAGCAAGTGTTTAGATCTCTGTGATGTTGTGTGAGTCAGTCAGGGGCAGCCCAGGACTGGGGTCAGCATACTTGTGGGGTCCTACCATTTCCCCCCCATAGATCCCTATGAAGGGTTGAGCTGTCACGGTCATCGCCCTCTGGAGCTGGCAATGTTCCCGGACACATTGTAACAAAATGCAGAAACCCTGACACACAGCTAGGTAACATGTGGATGGCAGAGCATGCTGGGACTTATAGTCCTCGTGCGTGCGTACCAGGCGCCCATGTGCTGCTATGAATGAGTGAGTGAGTCACGTGTGTCCGGCTGATGTAATACCTGATACTCCATCCTGACAGCCAGGGCAGCCTGAGCGCTGAGACTTCGGACCTGTGATCTGGTACGACACACTGATACACACAGACAGACACACACACACACATCTCACCTGTCTGGCGTCCTCGCGCTCTCTGCCACAGCCGGCCGCTGAATGATGACGTCATTCAGCGGCGCTGCTGTGAGAGAGGAAGCGCCGGCGCCCCCTGGAGCCCGGATCTGCGGCAACGGTGGCACGGGAGAGGTAAGTATTGCGCCGGCCCTGGTTCCCCTCCTTCAACTTGCGGCGCGCCGGCACTGCAACAAAGTACCGGATCGCAGTTAAGAATCTCCCCGGTTCGGGGAACCGGCTGCTTTTTTAACCGGTTCTACCGAACCGGGGAGAACCGGCTGAATCCCACCCCTGGTGGTGCCCAGCTCATGTTCCTTGAGTCACGAACACATAAATTAGAAATGCCCAATATGTGGAAGCTAAATGTGGTTTAGGCACAATGGGGCTCAGAAGGGAGGAGGGGCATTTGGATTTGCAAAATTCACTGGATTTCTTTGGGGTGCTAGGAACCATAGCATTTTTCCAGAGCTTTTGTGCTACCAGTAACATGGAAGCCCCCTATATTTACATTGACAGATGATGGTCCTGATTGGGGACTTGCTATTTTTGTGGATTGAGTTGAAGCTTTTATTGGGAACATTTTACATAACATTCTGGATGACATTTATCCAGTGCTCTATGCTGAGCAATTACTTTTGGGGTTTCCATCTTAATCTCCGAGTGACGTGATTCAGATGACACCCCCGAGGGATCCATTCGCTATAATGAGGCAGCAGAGTAACCCTGGACTCCGTCTGACCTCTGTGTAGTGGCTTCCTTTTTTTTCAGAGGTTCACAAAACTCTGGCCAACTGCACTTTTAGATGGCCGCAGCCGAATCACAGGCCAGACAGCATCCACAGTGTCTCCATCTGCCTCATTATAGTGGATCTTCTGCCGTGGGTCCGTCTGAATCACATATTTCAGAGAATTACATGGAAACCCCAGTATTAGCGCTCAGTGCAGAGCGCAGGATAAATGTGCGCTGAGCCTTACTGAACAGCAGGTGAAGAATTGCTCTAATTTATTTTTTTATGGCGTTCCTCGTGCGATATAAGTGATTAGGCGACTTTATTCTTTTGGTCGGTGCAATTACAGCGATACCAGATTTATATCGGATTTTGGCTGCTGTCACACACAATAAGACGCTTTTTTTTTTTTAAAAGTAGTTTTTGCATCACCATATTTTGAGGGCTATAATTTTTCCATATTTATGCCGAAAGATTCAGATTGTTTTTTGCGAGATAAGTTGATGTTTTTATTTGTACTGTTTTCTGTCACATAACATTTTTTGATCAGACCATGTTCCTGCACAGTAAAAAAAAGAAGAGCAGCATCCAGTCCAGGTGAAAAAAGTGAAAAATATTTATTCTGCCATCATACATGTTCCTGCACAGTCAGACACAGCCATTACACAGTACACAGCGGAGGCTCATTTGTAAGATTATCTTAGCACAGGAACATTTTATTTAACCCCTTAGTGTCAGAGCCAATTTTGTACCTAATGACCAAGCCAATTTTTACATTTCCGACCACTGTCATTTTAGAAGGTTCAACGGATCCCACTGATTCTGAGATTATTTTTTCGTGACATATTGTACTTCATGTTAGTGGTAAAATTTATTCGATATAACTTGTGCTTATTTATGAAAAAAAACGTAAATTTGGCTAAAAATTGAATATTTTGCAATTTTCAAACTTTTAATTTTTGTGCCCTTAAATCAGAGAGTCATATCACACAAAATAGTTAATAAATAACATTTCCCATATGTATACTCTGCATCAACACAATTTTGGAAACATTTTATTTTTTAGGATGTTATAAGGGTTAAAAGTTGACCATCGATTTCTCATTTTTCCAACAAAATTTCCAAAATCATTTTTTTAGGGATCACCTCACATTTGAAGTGAGTTTGGGGGGTCAATATAACAGAAAATATCCAAAAGTGACACCATTCTAAAAACTACACCCCTAGCTATATTTATTGCCATTTTTTACATCAAGACTCCTGGGCACTAAGCACTTTATTGTTCATTTTGTTTTTTACTATGCTGCTATAATTGTGCAACAGGTGTTATTATTTATAATTTTTGTGCATTATAAAATGTGCCTTGCATGGTGGGTGAATTTGTTTTTACCCCCTTTGTCCTGCTTGGTTTGTGCTACTCTGGTTGATTTGTTTATATATTTATGTTTTGTATTTATTCAACTTTATTATATGGTTAAAACGCTAGACCTCTGTTTCTCCATACATCTATAGCAGCGATTTGAAAAAGAAAGAGTATGGCTGAGAGAAAATCTGGAATCAAATAAAAGTTTACAGCAATAATGGATCCTGGTAATGTCTATATTTTGTTAGTATTTCAGTACAGTTATGAATACAGGCCTTAGACAGATTTTCCCATAGGAAACATTAATGGTATTACCATGATTTGTTGTACAATTAAAGGGAACCTGTTATGTTGAAGATGGTGTCTTATCGGCAGGAAAGATGTTATAGAGCAGGAGGAGCAAAGCATTTACATTTTTCTTTGGAACGTTTCACCAAACTTTGCATTATATTTATTGAAATTCCTTGTGTTTGTATGCAATGAGTCCAGTGGGTGGTCCACCTCAGTGATTGACAGTCTTCCCTGTATGATTGTGCATGCAGAGAGAGCTGTCAGTCACTAGTAGGACCACCCACTGGACTCCTATGCATACATACGCCAGGGATGTCAATTAATAAACTACATGTTTTGCTGAATTATTTCCAAACTAAACTATATATCATCCTGCTAAGCTTCTCCTTCTATACATCATGATGTTCACAGATCAGACTGCATGTACAATGTGACAGGTTCTCCTGATGCTTAAAATCTTTATAAAACTTGCATAGCTGAGGCATACATAGAAGTCATGGGGCCCCACATCAGAAGTTCTATTTGCCCCCCCAAAAAAAACCTTTACGTTCTGCAGGGTCACAGAAGAGGATATCTCACAACTTTGCAGCCCTTACAAAGTCATTTTCCTCCTATATAGTCCTCATCACAGTATTATGGGCACTGCATAGTCCTCCATACAGCATTATGGCCACCACATAGTTCTCCAACAGTATTATGGGCACCATATAGTCCTCCATACAGTATTATGGGCACCACATAGTTCTCCATACAGTATTATGGCCACCACATAGTCCTCCAAACAGTATTATGGGCACCACATAGTCCTCCATACAGTATTATGGTCACCACAAAGTCCTCCATACAGTATTATGGGCACCACATATTGCTCCAAACACCATTCTGGGTACTACAAGGTCCTCTATACAGTATAATGGGCCTTATATAGGCCTCCATACAGTATTATGAGCCAAATATAGTGTTCCATACAGTAATATGGGCACCACATAGTCCTCCATACATTATAATGGGGGCCAAATATTGCTCTATTCAGTATAATGGGTCCTATATATTGCTCCTTACATTATGGCAAGCCCCATATATTGCTCCTCTCAGTATAATGGGCCCCCCTATATATTGCTCCATTTATTATAATGTGCCTCATATATTTCTCCATACATTCAAAATAAATACTCCCTTTTCCCTCCCTGCTCCGGTCTCTGCAGTTTCTGGTCTTCTGATCCTCTGCATTGCTCGGCACAGAGGGCACGCTGTAGGGATGTCATTGTGCCCTCTGCACTGAGATGTCACAGAGCTCAGACGCAGTGGAGAATGATGGGAGAGAGTGTGTCGGCTGGTGGCTCTCTCTTCATTATCGTTTTCAACTGTATCAGCATCCAGAATATCAAAACAGTTGAAAGTACTATGTAAAAGGAGGGGGGCCCAATGCCAGTGATGGCAGCGCCCCCCCCGACTCACAGACTGGCCGCGTGGTCTGTCGCCATTGGCGGTTCCATCGATTGTTGCACATTGTATAAATACTGCTTTGGCTGAGCGCTGTTTCTGTCTCTCCTGTAACTTGCTAATTTATGGCAGTCATTTCTGTACTGTGTGCCTAGGGCATGGAGAAAAAGTCACATACATAAAATTACAAGTGACAATGAGGAACACCAAGATCGAGTTTTTCCACATTTTTATTTCAGGGTCATTCTAACTGCCTTCTTGACGTTTTTCTTCAGAAATGTATAAATTCAATAACTCCCAAGAGTAACAACTTACAAATATGTCATTAAATTTAACAGGAAGGTCCTGGTAACAAACTCTACATATCTTTGTATACCAATATCTCCAAGCTGTCATTGACTCGCAATTCTTCTCCTGTTCTAGTTTATCATTTTTTTTTTTTAAATCAAGTTGCATATTATTTTATTTCATGATAAGGTTTTCCATCACCTTCTTATGAGTTTATACACTTGTGGTGGTCTCTGCTATGATTTAGAAAGGTGGTCTAACAAATATTTAGAACCAAAGGTCCATTTACACAGACCGACCGGCGGTCATATCATAAACTTTTACCGATCCTAGCGGTCATTTGAATACCTGCTTGCATAGGCAGACCAAAGTAAATGATGAGCACTGAGCGATTTATACCAGATTGCTCAGTGCATGTGGGTGCCATTGTTCTCGGCAGTGTAAGTCCTGTTTATACAGGCCGGTGCACCGCCGAGAACGATGATCTTTTATGCTGCATAAAAGACTATTTCACCCGATGAACATGCATTCATCGGGTGATCAGCAACCTGTTTACACAGCAAGATAATTGTGAAATTAGCATTTTTAACAACACTTATTCACTGTCATCTTGCCACATAAATACCCCTTTTATTCCAAAGCATAATTATGGCTTTACACATATAGGGGCATCCAGACAGCTCAGAGTCACTGTAGCTTTTAGGAATCAATAATGGTTAGGATATTTGTTCACCCTCGTTCACGATTATCTTGCTGTGTAGATGCCCATTTAAACTGTCCATCCTGACCGATCACTGATTTCAATCAGCAGACTTGGGGTATTTGAGATCATCTATGGACATGAGGACTGTGACCTGATCTATCAAATTTCTTCATTTCATTACATTTTCAGTTATCAATATTAATATTAGTTTCCATAGGAACTGATATTAAAATGTATCTATTCGATATTAATTAGATGGCTACCTTTTGTAATTAATGTGTACAGAGCTTTATATATGAGGAGATTGCTGAGCGTCTTGTTTTATCCATGTCAGCAAGGACCATTCTGCAATCTGCAATATTATCTCGGTGTCATTCTCCTTTGGGTCAGCAGATGTGCTAAGTGGCGTCTGGTCATTTATGTCAATTAATACTTTCACCATTGATTTTTTTTAAAGAGGTCCTAATGGATTGGCATAGTGAATAGATACCAGGATTTTAGGGAACATGGAAATCATTGCTGGAAGATAGGTGTGAAGCCTTTCTTTACCTTTAATGAAATATGTCAGGTTCCCCATATGCTTGTAGTTGGCCCCACGTTACACAGTGATTGTCAAACTGTGAAATAAAACTTTCCTATGGTAAAGTCTGTGTATGAGACACCAGTGGATGAGTCATTAATATCATTACTCTGGAGGCAGAAGTGGTAATGTTCTTTGAAATAATTTCTTTATGTGTTAGAGTCAATTCTTCATTACCAAGTACATAGAATTTCTGTGCTTGTAAATCCATATACATGGAAGTACAAGTAGTAAGCAGGCGCTTATCTGATGTGACTCCATATTCTGTTCTTGACTTTGCACTACTTAATGAATTTTTCCTGGGCCAATGCACACAGTACGGGGACAGAAAGGCTATGTTCTCACGCAGCGTTGTTTTTCTGCAGAAAAGAAGCTGCGTTTTACAGTCCCAGCAAAAGCTCTGAGATTTCAGAAATTTCATGTACACTTATGTCGATTCTTTCAGTGTGTTTGCAGTATTTTTTCATCCATAAAAACCAATGAGAAAGTGCAAAAAAAATGCAGCAGTCATATACGTGTTGTTACAGCGTTTTTTGTGTTTGTGGTGAATAAAACCATCTTCCTTTAAGTACTGTAGACAAATCACACACATAATCCACACCAAAAAAACACCACACAAAATGCAAAAAAAAATTTGTAAAATGTGCATTTTGAACGCAATATTTTTACTGGACAAGAAAGCAAGTTTTGGCTGCAGAAAAAAAAAACACTAAAACACTGCTTGTGAACACGGCCAAGGATTGTTTATGTCGTTGCTCAGTTCCCATGCAGCATGTGTTTTGTTGCCTGCTCACTTGGGGATATGTGCTGCCAGCACCATGATTTACCGTATATACTCGTGTATAAGCCGAGATTTTCAGCACTTTTTTTGTGCTGAAAATGTCCCCTCGGCTTATACACGAGTCATTGGGCAGAAACCATCAGGGGAGGGGGTGCCGCGGCAGGAGCCGGTGGCTGGGACATCATACTCACCCTCCCTGTGCCATCGCTGAACGTCCCGGCAATCCTCCGTTGTACCCGGCTTCCTGCAGCTCTCCTGTGCTGAGCGGTGATGTAATACCGCTCATTAAGGTCATGTAATATGGACGCCACTCCACTCCCATAGGCGTGGCGTCCATATTCATGGCCTTAATGAGCGGTATTACGTCACCACTCAGCACAGGAGAGCTGCAGGAAGCCGGGTACTACGGAGGATTGCCAGGACGTTCAGCGATGGCACGGGGAGGGTGAGTATCACGGGGGGAGAACGGTGGACGGGGAAGCATGGAGGAGGACAATGAGCACTGAGCAGGACGGGGGGGGAGGACGGAGAGCACAGAGGAGCACGGAGCAGGACAGGGGGAGGATGGAGGGCACAGAGGAGCACGGAGCAGGACGGGGGGAGGATGGAGGGCACAGAGGAGCACGGAGCAGGACGGGGGGAGGATGGAGAGCACAGAGGAGCACGGAGCAGGATGGGGGGCACAGGAGGACGGAGCAGGAAGGGGGGAGCACAGCGGAGGATGGAGCAGGAGGGGGGAGAACAGAGGAGAATGGGGGAGCACAGAGCTGGATGGGGAGCAAGGAGCAGGATGGGGGCAGCACAGAGCAGGACGGCGGTTTATACACCCAGCTTATACGCGAGTCAATAAGTTTTCCCATTTTTTTGTGGCAAAATTATGGGGGTCGGCTTATACACGGGTCGGCATATACATGAGTATATACGGTATATGGCTGCACAGAAGATCCAGTCAGCTAGCAAACAAATCAGTGCCATGTTTACATGGGCCAGTGGTTAGGAGTGAGCATCCAGCTGATCACTGGGGAACAATTTTGAACATAATGTTTGTTGAGCTTGATATTTTTGCTGATATAGACTAAAATAGGCATGCCGATTTCAGAACTGCAGTTACTATTATTATTTATTATTATATTATTTATTCCATGGCGCTTTACATGTGACAAAGAGTATACATAATAAAACAAGTACAATAATCTTGAACAAATCGAGTCACCGACTGGGACAAGAGGAGAGGGGACCCTGCTCGAGAGGGCTCACAGTCAACGGTTAGTTTTCTTCTATCACATTAGGTTTTTTCTCTACAGCTTATCTTAATGTGAATACCCTAGGCTGGCTCTGGGGTAGCACTAGTGCTCTCCTATTGGCTGAGAGCAAACTGCCCTCAAGTAGGTATGGGTGGAGGACGACCTTGGTGACCGGCAGCTGGTTGTTTTTTGTGTAGGCTACTAAGTTACACGTGAGAGTGTGGCGAGAGATTGCGCGCTGCTCTATATGGTGAAACATATTCCAAAAATCTGTATGCAAGAAGGTAGCAGAGTTTATTTTTTTATTTACACTCTTTTTCTCTTTCTTTCACCATGTCTGTCTCTGTTATTTCTTGACGTAAGTGCCTAAACAGCTCTGATTCCCTTTGTTATTGTATATCTGTGGCAGTTTCACCATTCCCTGTCAAAGGTCGAACATCAGCATATTAGTCAATCAAGACGATTTTACATATTTCATAGTAAAACTTGGTGATCTACTTAAGTCTTGGATAGAGATGGGCGAACCCGAACAGTACATTTCGGCATCTGTACCGAACACCTACTGTTCAGGCACGGACACTGAACACGGACTTTACCAGGAAGTGGTCACCAAACCCGAACTTTTTTTAACTGTTCCGCCAAATGCACCGCACCCAAACATCCAGAGGTCTGCCAATCTCTAGTCTTGGACCCTCACAAGGAGTGCAAGCAGTGTGTGGAGAGTTTACAGATGTGTACGAAGGGAACGTGTGATAAGATGCAATTTTATGCCTATTGTGACGATCCACACTGTGTGTGGACGGGGATCACTCGCTTTGCTGGTCTTTGAGGTAAACACTGGCACGCTCAGGGTTAAAACAATAGTCCATTTAGTTTATTACATCCAACTTAACACAAAAATACAGTCTTTCTCTCAATAATTCTTCTCACTGATCCCGACGAGCATAACACGGTTGTCAAGACCGTCACCTGTTGGCGTCAGCCACACAGGTTCCTGGAGACCTCAGCCTCAGAGGTATCCAGCAAACACAAAAATACAGTCTTTCTCTCATGAATAGTTCCCTCTGGTCCCGACCAGCATAACACGGTTTTCAAGACCTTCCATTCCGCTGGCTCAAGCACGCCAGCTTTCAGTCTTCAGTCTGTGCGACATCCCGCCTAGATGTCAGGGAGCTCTGTCCAGCCTGACAGACTCCCGAGACCCTCACAGTCTCAGCACAGGCTCACGCTACACTCCCCCACCATGTGCCAAACACTTCCATACATACCTGTAGCCACTCCCCCAGCTAAGGTATGGAGTACATGGTCTGGTCACATTCACATGACCTCATCACAGGTCCTCAACAAAAGCTCACAACCACCAGTGGGCAGTGTATGTGTGGTTAGCCAGTCCCACCCAGCTCACAAGCTAACCCTGTAAAGCCACCCTAGAAATACACACGACTCTTATGGGACTACGAGTCCCAGAACAACATTAACTTGGCTTACAGTGCAGAGGAGCTCTGCAACACATACCTTCCATTCACAATACTGCCAGGGCCTATTTTAGCACTCAAATCATGCCTCCATGCATATCCCGAGGAGCATACACAGCGCCCCCTAGTTGTAGCATGGGTCACTACACCACACTCTGGTTTGGCGAGAGGCAAGAGATCATTCCAGTGACTATTAAAACAGAGTATTCTAGTCTACGATCAGCTATACGTCAATTGCAAATTTACCTTTAACTACCATCTTTTCAAGAACAGCATTATGGTAAAGAACAAAGTGACAGGAATGGTGAAGAGTTTTGAAATTGAAGATGTCTTAGTTCGTATGGGATTTGACCAGCATGAGTTGAACGATTTGTCACAAGATTTGGGACTATCAAAAAAGGCTTCAGAACTCCTAGTATCAAAACTGCATAAGAAAAACTTGCTTGAAAAAGGAGCAAAGGTATCCTACTTTCCATCCAGAGAAAGTGCATTTCTCCAATACTTTAGAAGTGACAGTGACTTTGTGTATTGCCCATAACATACATGGTTTAATTGAGGAATATGGAATTCCAATCTATAACTCAAATGAATGGCGACTGTTCATCAATAGCTCAAAACGGAGCTTAAAGTATGCCCTCCTCCACGATGATATTTGTGCAGTCCCAATTGGGTATTCAGTTTCTCTTTGTGAAGAATATGGAGACATAAAGAGTCACTGACTTCTTGCAATATCACAAATCTATAATATAATGCTGGGAGCGTCCTCTGTCCGAAGCCTTTATAGACTGCGCAAGCGCGACACGCCTGTGCAGTCTGGCTCCAGACAGAGTGAGGCATCCAGCGGTGAGTACTCTGTATGGCGCCGGAGATCGCGGTATGCATACTGGATGCATACCGCAATCCACGGCGCCATACTCACATACTTACCTGACCGGGAGGAGCGTTGCCGCGGCGCTTCTCTTCTCCCGAGGCAGGAGACCAGGACTGCGCGTCGGAATCGCACATGCGCATAGTGCTATCCGGCGCCATTTTGCTGAAGACACATTTACAGTGTGTCTTCAGCAATATGGCGCCGGACTGTGTGGTATGGTCATGCGCGTACTCCGGCGCCGCTCTCCTCCCCCGGCATCCAGCAGAACAGAACAGCGCTGGAGCACAGGGAAGAAAGGTGAGTATAAATGTTTGTTTTTTTGGGGGTATGTGTGTAATAGCGGTGAGGGGACCATGCATATCAGGATAGGGGGGTGAGGGGACCATGCACATCAGGATTGGGGGGTGAGGGGACCATGCATATCAGGATAGGGGGGTGAGGGGACCATGCACATCAGGATTGGGGGGTGAGGGGACCATGCATATCAGGTGGAGACGGGAACAATGAATAAGTGTTTTGGGGGTGTGAGGGGACCATGCATATCAGGATAGGTGGTGAGGGGACCATGCACATCAGGATTGGGGGGTGAGGGGACCATGCAATCAGGATAGGAGGGTGAGGGGACCATGCACATCAGGATTGGGGGGTGAGGGGACCATGCACATCAGGATGGGGGGTGAGGGGACCATGCACATCAGGATTGGGGGTGAGGGGACCATGCACATCAGGATGGGGTGAGGGGACCATGCATATCAGGATTGGGGGGTGAGGGGACCATGCACATCAGGATTTGGGGGTGAGGGGACCATGCACATCAGGATTGGGGGTGAGGGGACCATGCACTCAGGATAGGGGGGTGAGGGGACCATGCACATCGGATGGGGGTGAGGGGACCATGCAATCAGGATTGGGGGTGAGGGACCATGCATATCAGGATGGGGGGTGAGGGGACCATGCAATCAGGATAGGGGGTGTGAGGGGACCATGCACATCAGGATTGAGGGGTGAGGGGACCATGCACATCAGGATAGGGGGGTGAGGGGACCATGCACATCAGGATTGGGGGGTGAAGGGACCATGCACATCAGGATTGGGGGGTGAGGGGACCATGCACATCAGGATTGGGGGGTGAGGGGACCATGCATACCAGGATTGGAGGGTGAGGGGACCATGCATATCAGGATTGGGGGGTGAGGGGACCATGCATACCAGGATTAGAGGGTGAGGGGACCATGGATACCAGGATTGGGGGGTGAGGGGATCATGCATATCAGGATAGGGGGGTGAGGGGACCATGCGTATCAGGATTGAGGGTGAGGGGACCTGTTATGTTCGGTAGCTGAGGAGGACAGGAACAACAGCCGGGCAGCCGAACACCTGAGATGTTGGTAACTAATGGGTTGCAGATTCCTAAACTAACCACACAACTAGAGGTAGCCGTGGAGCGTTCCTACGTTGATCCTAGACGCCTCGTCACAGCCTGAGAGATAACTACACCTAAAGGCAGAAAGATGAAAGCTATCTGCCCCGGAGCATATCCCCAAAGAAAATAGGAAGCCCCCAAACATGTAATGGCGGTTAGACAAGAAGAAAGCACGAACACAGACAGAAAATAGAATGAGCAAACGCTGGGGCCACAAGCTGACTAAATAGGATAGGACAGGAGAGATTACTTTCTGCAACCCAGAAAACCCTACAAAAATCCAACAATTCTGATTACAAAAATACTGAGATCACACGATCTCGCCACCCACTAAATCAGATCTCAGTGTGAACAAAACCAAGCCGCAGCCACTGAAAAAACAGGAAAAAGAAAATTAACAAATAACAGTGGCTTCAGATAAACTGAGAGGAGCACAAGCCCCCCGGAGGGGACCTAGTTGACCTCCACAGAAGTGCAGGGAACAATGCAAAAAGCAAGCACAAAAATAAAAGCAGAAAATATCTTATCTGATAGCAGAAGATGCAGGCAAGACTCTGCAAACTTCCAAATGAACCAGGAACCACAATTGAGACAAGAACAATTGATCACCGGCAACTATCATGGGAGGGAACCTCCCTTATATCAGACCAGTCAGTGAACCCAGATTGCCATTCCTCGCTGAAAGGTTCAGCACTGTCTGTAACCACCAGAGGGAGCCTCTGCTCAGAAACCATCTCTAGCATATTCATAACAGGGACCATGCATACCAGGATTGGGGGTGAGGGGACCATGCATACCAGGATTGGGGGGTGAGGGGACCATGCACATCAGGATTGGGGGTGAGAGGACTATGCACATCAGGATTGGGGGTGAGGGGACCATGCACATCAGAATTGGGGGGTGAGAGGACCATGCATTCCAAGATTGGGGGGGGGTGAGGGGACCATGCATACCAGGATTGGGGAGTGATGGGACCATGCATACCAGGATTGGGGGGTGAGAGGACCATGCATATCAGGATTGGGGGGTGAGGGGACCATGCATATCAGGATAGGGGGTGAGGGGACCATGCACATCAGGATTGGAGGGGTGAGGGGACCATGCACATCAGGATTGGGGGGTGAGAGAACCATGCATTCCAAGATTGGGGGGTGAGGGGACCATGCATACCAGGATTGGGGGGTGATGGGACCATGCATACCAGGATTGGGGGGTGAGGGGACCATGCACATCAGGATTGGGGGGTGAGAGGACCACGCATTCCAAGATTGGGGGGTGAGGGGACCATGCATACCAGGATTGGGGGGTGATGGGACCATGCATATCAGGATTGGGGGGTGTGGGGACCATGCATATCAGGATTGGGGGGTGAGGAGACCATGCACATCAGGATTGGGGGGTGAGGGGACCATGCACATCAGGATTGGGGGGTGAGGGGACCATGCACATCAGGATTGGGGTGAGGGGACCATGCACATCAGGATTGGGGGGTGAGAGGACCATGCATATCAGAATATGGGGGAGTGAGGGGACCATACATATCAGGATTGGGGGCTAGGGGGGGGTACCGTATACATCCTACGATAGGGATGAGGGGGGACCATGCATACCAGGATTCGGGGGTGAGGGGACCATGCATACCAGGATTGGGGGGTGAGAGGACCATGCATTCTAGGATTAGAGGGTGAGGGGACCATGCATTCCAGGATTGAGGGATGAGGGGACCATGCATACCAGGATTGGGGCGTGAGGGGGACCATGCATACCAGGATTGGGGGGTGAGGGGACCATGCATACCAGGATGAGGGGGTGAGAGGACCATGCATACCAGGATTGAGGGGTGAGGGGGCCATGCATACCAGGATTGGGGGATGAGGGGTAATATGCATACCAGGATAGAGGGGTACCATGCATATTAGGATTGGGGGATGAGGGGACCATGCCTACCAGAATTGGGAGGTAAGGGATGCCATGTATACCAGGATTGGGGATGAGGGGACCATGCATACCAGGATTGGTGGGTGAAGGGTACCATACATCCTACGATAGGGATGAGGGGGGACCATGCATACCAGAATTGGGGGTGAGGGGACCATTCATACCAGAATTGGGGGGTGAAGGGACCATGCATTCCAGGATCGGGGGGGTGAGGGGACCATGCATACCGGGATTGGGGGGTGAGGGAACCATGAATACCAGGATAGGGATGAGGGGGTACCATGCATACCAGGATTGGGGGAAGAGGGGACCATGCATACCAGGATGAGGAATGGGTGCCATGCATGCCAGATTTGGTTGGGGGTGAGGGGACCATACATACCTGGATAGGGATGAGGGGTACCATGCATACCAGGATAGGGATGAGGGGTGCCATGCATACCAGGATAGGAGGGGGGCAGCACATACCAGGATGGGAGCCCATATACCTATAAAAATGCTTGCCACCCGGGCGTAGAACGGGTTCATAGCTAGTACAATATAATCATCTGTGTTGACCTTAAGGTGGTATGCTTACATCTTAGTCAGCAACGTGGATACACCAAGTATCCTTGCATTCTGTGCATGTGGGACAGTAGAGCTCATGAGAAGCATTGGGTAGCTAGGAATTGGCCTCTAACATATGACCTTAAACCTGGTGATCCAAACATTTTTGATGAGCCACTTGTTGACAGAAGGAACATTATATTTCCAACCTCTGCACATGAAACTGGGTCTCATGAACCAATTTGTTACAGGTTTGCCAACTGAAATAGACTGTTGCAAGTACCTCATTTTGGCATTTCCTAGCTTGTCATTTGAAAAAATAAAGGGCGATTTGTTTAATGGTCCACAGATTCTCCAGCTCATCAAAGATGAACATTTCACCGGGACATTGTTAGAACTCCAAAAGAGTGCTGGGTTATCATTCATAGACCTTGTCAAGGACTTTCTTGGAAATACACAAACAATTACACCGAAATTGTCCAGAAACTCTTGGAGAACTACAAAATCCTTTGAAAATGAGCATCAAGGTGCATTTTCTACATAGCCATCTTGCTCACTTCCCAGAAAACCATGGTGCATTCAGTGATGAGCAAGGTGAATAATCCACCAAGATTTGAAGGTCATGGAAGGAAGGTTTCAGGGTAAATGGGATGTACATAGTATACTGTATGATAGCTGACTATTGTTGGAGTATCAGGCGAGATTGTGGAAGATTGAGCACCCCAGGAAAAGCTATAAGCGTACATTTTTTCCTTAGCTACTATCTAACTTTACTAGGGTCACCGTATCTCTTCTTATAGTATACAAACAATCTTTATTATAACCGTTAAAAATAGAACAATACTAAGCCAAATGGCAAATAACATCATACCATAAAGTAGTGAAAAACACCAGAGGGTGGTGCCTACCCCTACTAGGTCACTGTGATATAACCTAAGTCAGCAACCAATAGGCAAAATTCTTGCGGTTGCCGGCCATCAGATCTCGGCTTGCACACTGTGCATGTGCCTGCCATTTTGCTTTGGGAACGGGAGAAGGAGGAGTGCCAAGGGAGAGCGGTTCTGGTACCAAGGTACTGTGGGGGGCCTGAGTACATAATTTCTCTCCTCTGACATGTTAGCTCATGTCAGATGACATAGAAATTATTTTTAAATTGGGATTCACTTTTTTTTTACTGTGATCGCCATTATTTGCTGAAGAACGGCAATCAGGTGATCGGGGACCAAAATAAAAAAACAGCCCTGAACCAGCCCTGAACATGTTCTGACGCTGGGGGGGCACTATTATTTCTCAGCGTCATTAAAAAAAAGCAGTGCTGAGGAATAAGGCCCCTTAACTGCCGCTGTTAAAAGGCGTATCAGCAGTCGTTAAGGGGTTAGATGATGGGTCCTACTATGATGCACCGAGTGGCAGGACAGGAACCGTCATCCTGTGCTGACAGAGTCCCATTAAAGTCCTGTTCCCACGTGTGGCAACTGTGGTGTTCTACTGATGTCAGCACTAAAATAAACAATAGCAGTCAGCTCTGACTATTGTATTTTTGTTGTGGTTTCTCCTTTTTGATGCATTTTTTTTTGGTGCAGATTTGCTGGGATTTCAAACTGAAAAACACAGTTGCATTTTTTTTATATATGTTTCAGTTTCCAATAGAAGCCTAATGGGGAAAAAATGGACCATAAATGCATGGTTCAACTGTGTCTTTACGCAACAATGAGCTGGAGGGTTCATGAAATCACAGGCTTTTTTGATTGAACTGTTAAATGCAGCAAATTGTTTGCACAAGCAAAACAGAAGAAAAAAAATGCAGTTTTTACGCTTTGTGGCTCTATTTCTTTCAATAAAAAGTGACCATGAGAACCAACCCATGAGACAGTCATTCATTACGATATAGTGAGTTGTTACAGTCTGTGTCTGTGACGTGAAAAACTAATTACCTACTTTAATCATAAAGCAATCAGTTTTCTGTACAGCTTTTTAATTAAAGGGGTATTCCCAACTCCAAGATCCTATCCCAAGGTGTAATAATAATATTAGCAAATACCTCCAATTAGTATAGTTTTTCTAATTCGCTATGTCTCTTTCGTGAAGTGCAGGCATTGCAGGACCTTAGGTATCCATGGTTATGACCACTGATATAGTGACAGCTAGCTGTTAGTGATCGTAACCATGGATACCTAAGGTCCTACAATGCCTGCACTTGAGGAAACAGACAGAGAATCAGAAAAACTATGCTATATTTCTAATTGGATGTATTTGCTAATATTATTAATTTATACCTAATACATACAGTCCCTGACAGAAGTTATGTCGCTTATCCATGTTATGTAAATCAAAGCTTATAACCTGATGTTAAATTCATCCATTGGTTTTATAGATTGCTCTTTTGAAAGCTGAAACCCTCCCAAATTTGGTTTAGGTTAAGAAAATAAATTGGCATCAATGCTGAAATATTGATCATTTAATGAACACAGAATGGTCAGGTTTTGGCAAGACAAAAGTTTTGTCACCTGGTCATATAATGCTCCCAATTCTAGTTTACATCCTCACCAGTGCTCAGTAAATGATCGGTTAATTAGTGGGTGTGTATAAAAAGAAACCCAGCACCCCAGACCTTCACTTGAACTGCAACTTGAGCTCTGACAACATGCCAAAAATCCACCCTGCGACCAAATCCTTGATTATCAAGAGGCTGAAGACCAGATCCACTGCAGAGGTGGCTGGCACCTTTGGTGTGTCTCAGTGTCAAGTACAAAGAATTAAAAAAAGATTTGAAGAGACTGGAGATGGGTTTGACAAGCCCAGGTCCGGCAGACCCCGCAAGACAACTGCTCAGGAGGAACGTTTGTTTGTTAGAAAATCTAAAGCAAGCCCCTCTTTCACTGCAGCAGAGCTCCAACAGCCTGGTCACCTCAAGTCCCTGTGTCAACTAGAACAGTTTGTAGGATTCTGTCTTGAAATGGCCTCCATGGTCGATACAGTGCCCAGAAGCCAGCACTAAACAAAAGGCAAATAAAAAACCATGTGGCATTTGCAAAGTCCCACAGCCTGCTAAACAGATGAACGCTGGAAAAGTGGCAGAAGGTGGATTTCTCTGATGAATCTTCAGTCGAATTACACCACAGCCGCCGCAAATACTGCAGGAAACCTACTGGAGCCCGTTTGGATCCAAAATACACCCAGAAAACAGTTAAATTTGGTGGTGGAAAGATCATGGTCTGGGGTTAAATTCAGTATGGGTTGTGCGAAACATTTACAAGGTGGAAGGCAATATCAATAGCCTAAAATATCAAGAAGTATTAGCTACCTCTTACATTCCAAATCATAAAAGGGGTCAAGTTCTGCAGCAGGATGGTGCTCCATCTCATACATCCATCTCTACAACAAAGTTCCTCCGGGCAAAAAAGATCAAGGTGCTCAATGACTAGCCAGCCCAGTCACCAGACATGAACATGTAGGATGAAAGAGGAAGCTTGGAAGACAAAACCAAGGAATCTAGATGAACTCTGGGAGGCATATAAGACTGCATTCTTTGCTATTCCTGATGACTTCATTAGTAAATTGTATGAATCATTGTTGGACCGCATGGATGCAGTCCTTCAAGCTCATGGAAGTCACACAAAATATTAAATTTGACTCTAGTAGCACCACAACCTAATTCACCAATGTTATGCAACATATATTTGTATTTTAAGATAATTATTTGTTTGAATATCACATTACTTTCTGTGGGCGACTAAACTTTTGTCTTGCCAAAATCTGACCATTCTATGTTCATTAAATGATCAATATTTCAGCATTGATGCCAATTTATTTTCTTAACCTAAACCAAATTTGGGAGGGTTTCAGCTTTCAAAAGAGTAATTTATAAAACCAATGGATGAATATAACGTAAGGTTATAAGCTTTGATTTACATAACATGGATAAGCGACATAACTTCTGTTAGGGACTGTATTTGGATAGGATCCTGGAGATGAGAATACCCCTTTAAAGCAAGTTAGAAGATGGAAGTTTTATTTTTTATCAGCAAACACAGTGTCACATCATCACCAATAAGTCTGACACATGTTGCTAATGCTGGTTAATGCTAAGTACAAAGCTGTATCAGAAAAACAATCAATGACCATTAATTATTTGGCTGCTAAATGATGACGTGTTCAGTAGTGAATTAAATAAAGTGATGCAAGTGGGAAAGTAGCAGTATAATTCCCAAGCTTAAACAGTACAACACAGTATCTGTGATGGTTCTGTTCACAGCCTCGTCTTGTCACATCCCACCTTGCCATATAGCTGTAGATAGTGTTTGTGTATGTAGAGAAGCTCTTTACATTGGAATGTCACCCAACCATTCATGGTGTGGACCTTCTGTATCAAGAACAAACACTTATCACTTCTGAAAAAAGAAGCAGCCCTAATCACAAAAGCGTGTGACTATGAAATGAGGGCACGTTTGTCATATGCTTAAAGAGAAAGAAAAAAAAATCACCTGTAAATATATGCAGAATATGCTCTTTGGTAAAATTATTTACACTGACCATGCAGACTTTTCTCACCAGGTTTACAAATTTCTTTTTTTTTAATAATTCAAATAATATGCAATTTTCTATGCCGCTTTTAAACTTGTAAAAATTATGCCAACATTAATACACGTGGGCTACTGGATCTATATATACATATATATATATATTCACACATTAATTTTCCCATGACTTAAAAAAAGTCACATCCATAACGTCAGTTGCTGGCCAGCATAAGGGGGTTGCACCCTTTCAACTATTTTTAGCCCATGCATTTAGTAATATATACAATAAGTAAAAAAAACTTTTAGTCCTTCCCTCACCGGTCCAGTGATGCCGATCCACTGCTAGTCCGCTCATTATTTGTTGGCTGCAGAAGTGACATCACCTCGACAGCGCCGTAGCCAATCAGTGAGATCAGCAGCTTAGCCAATGTAGGTGGCATGAGCTGCTGATTTCAGTGATGGGCTGCTGCACTGTTGACAGGATGCTGGAGCTACAGTCAATCAATAAAGTCCCAAACAATGTTGGACAAGCATGTCTGGAAGTGTAAGTAAAGTTTAGTTTGATATTTTATACATCACTGAGCGTGCAGGATAATAAAAGTTGAAAGAGGACAACCCTTTCAAGCACCCAGCTAGTAGTGTCTGGCAGTATAGTATACAAGGTTCTCAGAGATCGCCACGCATTGGAAGGTTTTTAAATTATATGCTACTAATTACAGGTAAAGACAACAAAAGATAATTACCCTTTCACTCCATTACTGATAATAAAGTTTTCTTTCAAAGAAAAAAAAACAGGTTACAGTGCAATTACCAGGACAAAAGTATACTTGGTTTAAATATTACACCAAGACTAAGGGCCCCGTCTCACATAGCGATACACCAGCGATCCCGACAACGATCAGGATCGCTGGTGTGTCGCTACATGATCGCTGCTGAGCTGCCAAACAGGCAGCTCAGGCAGCGATCAGGACAGCAACACTGCGGGTAACGTCGCCTAGTTACCCGCAGTGTACGTTGGATACCAGCGCACTGATGCAGGGAGCTGGTAACCAAGGTACACGTCGGGTTTCCAGGCACAGCCCTGCGCTTGGAAACCCGATGTGTACCTTGGTTACCAGGAGATCGCTGGTCTCCTGCCTGTCACACGCAGCGATGCGTGCTGGCCAGCGGGAGACCAGTGATCAAAAAAAAGTCCTGGCATTTCTGACACGACCAGCGATTCACAGCAGGGGCCTGATCGCTGGTACGTGTCAGACATAGCGAGATCGCTGCTGAGATCGCTGTTTTTAGCAGCGATCTCGCTAGCGATCTCGCTATGTGAGACCGGGCCCTAAAGGTACTGTCACACTAAGCGAGATCGCTAACGAGATCACTAAAGCGTCAGCGATTTTATGACGCAGCAGCGATCTCGTTAGCAACGTCGCTGTGTGTGACATGTAGCGACGATGTGGCCCCGCTGCGATGTCGCTGATCGTTCATGAACGTTCTGAGCCGTTTTTTGGTCGCTGGTGTCCCGCTGGTGAGCCTGAATCGCTGAGTGTGACACCCTTTATGAACGACTTTACCAGCTGCGCAGGCGGGACTAGGTTTTCCCAACGACCGCAGAGGTCGTTATACAGATCGCTGATCTCTGATGAGATCTTTGTGTTTGGAAGCTAACTAGTGACCATATAGCGATCGCACCAACGATCTCGCCAGGTCGTGTCGTTGTCGTGATCGCTGGTGCAATCGCTAAGTGTGACAGTTCCTTTAAGGAGGCACCTACTGTATGTCTTGGCCACAGGAACATCTATGAGATTATGTAAGATAAACTTCCTAAGGGAGAAGCCTGCTTGTATTACCCATTACTGAAAACAAAATCTGGTTAATTTAAACGCCAATTAGTCTTCACCCCTTAGGTCGTTGAAAAAATCAGTATTTTGTGGTCTGATTACAGACCATGGTGCTTGAATTGGCCACGAGTCTCATTACCCGAAAGTTATAAACTTCTGTGAAGCACCTGGCAGTACAAGATGCTCACCACACATCTAGATTAGCTCCTTCAAGGGTATAATTTTCAAAAGGGTGTCACTTGTGGTCAGTTTCCACTGTTTAGGCACACCTGGGGCTCAATTATTCCAGCAAATTTTACATTAAAAAAGTAAAATGGCGCTCCTTCCCTTCTGAGCCCTACCGTGCGCCCAAACAAATGGTTTTCCCTCAAATATGGGGTATGAGCATGCTCAGGAGAAATTGCACAACAAATTTTGGGGTCCATTTGTTTCCTGTTACCTTTGCGAAAATAAAATATTTGTGTCTAAAGTAAATTTTTTGTGAAAAATAGTTAAATGTTCATTTTTTTCTCCTGCATTCCAAAAATTCCTGTGAAGCACCTGAAGGGTTAATAAACTTCTTGAATGTGGTTTTGAGAACTTTGAGGGGTGCAGTTTTTAGAATGGTGTCATAGTTGGGTATTTTCAGTCAAATAGGCCCCTCAATGTCACTTCAAATGCAATGTGGTCACTATCATGTTCATCATTCGTCACTATCTTCACCTCTATTTAAGTGTTCCAACATTATTATCACATACAGTGACACTGGTCAGAATTGTAAAATTTGGCTTGGTCATGAAGGTGCAAAGATGCTCAGGGGGTAGAGGAGTTAAGGTCAAAATGTTAACTTTATTAGGGTGTTAAATACACCTTCCCACCTGCTTGCTTTCCCTCAATCTCCACTCCTTTCTTCTCTGATTGATAGCTCTGGCTTCATAGAGCCGGAGAAGGGTGAAGACAGAAAACAAGCACGTGGGAAGGTGTAGTTAAATGATTGCTCTCACCATGGAGCACCGAGCGCCTGTATTTGGTTTCAACAGTCATTCTTTGCTGAGTGTCCCTTTAAAGAAGCAAACCCGTGTATACAGTATGTGCATGTAATGTAGCGGAGTGTGTTAATATACTGACATACCGCCGCTTTCTCCAATGTTCAGCTCTGTTCCTTCTTCTTCTCAGTGATGTCACCGCTCTTCAGACTATCCGGCTCACTTTATGCTCTATGTGTTATGGGTGAGCTGGAAGTGGTTTTTCCAATGTAAGTCTACGGAGCCTCATTCTGACCCAAAGAGTCTAAAGAGTGGTGACGTAACTCAGAAGAGGATCGGAACAGCGCTGTATCCCGGAGAACGTGGTAGTAGGTCAGCATATTTACACTCTAAAGGTACTGTCACACTAGGTGAGATCGCTAGCGATATCGCTTAAGCGACACCGATTTTATGACGCAGCAGCGACATCGTCAGCAATGTCGCTATGTGTGACATGTAGCAGCGATGTGGCCCCTGCTGTGATGTCGCTGATCATGCATGAACGTTCTGGGCTGTATTTGATCGTTGGCGTCCCGCTGGTGAGCCTGAATCGCTGAGTTTGACACCCTTTATGAGCGACGAGCGACCTCGTTGGCGACTCATATGTCAGCAGCGACTAGGTTTTCTTGAGTAACGCCCCTGAAAAATCCTGAAAAAATGAATCCGGGGCAAACGCAATAGCGGCACAGACTGGATCGCAGTAGCTGCAAAGCAGAAGTGTGTAGCCCAGCTGTGACTGGAGCCACATGTTACCCTGGAGGATGCACGACAGGTAAATCCATGATAACCTATAAGCACTAGAGTTGAGCGATACTTTCCGATATCCAAAAGTATCGGAATCGGAATGGTATCGCCGATACCCAAAAAATATCGGCGATACCCGATACCGATACCGGAAATCCAATGTAAGTCTATGGGAACAAAATATCGGAATTAAAAAAACCCCATTCTTGCCTTGTTGGTTAATTGTACATGAAGGAAAACAACAAAGAGTAATGTAGAATGTATTGGGGAAGGTGAGGAGACATTAAAGGCATAGATGTTTAACCCAATCAAATGGAATAGCATAAATATTTTTTTTTTAAAGATGTTCGGATTGACGAAGAAATTGACAATGTTGTTCACGTTTTTTCTATTTTGGCAAATATGTATATTTCACAACTTCCATGCTCTTCACCTTTTTAACTTTTGACACACTTTCTCCTTCATAATCTTCAGCAGCATCATCTTTTTCATCAAATTATTCTTCATCTTCACCTTCTTTATCTTCTTCTTAAACTTCTTGCTATTCATCTTTTTGTTAACATTACTCATATTCTTCTTATTAAACTATCATTCTAATTCATATTGTACTTCATCTTCTTCATCATATTCTTATTTGTGACAGAGAATCCTGTACTTGTAATCTGTCAAAGTATGAATTTTTCATTCTTCCGTTCTTGCTGTTACAAAAGATTTCAATTACAACAGTATTTGTCCGTGTTCAGTTTAGCCTGCAGCAGCAGCAGGCATTTTCCAGGGGCACCACGAGGAGGAACGGACTCACCCCCATACACTGCTTAGTCTTCTTCTGCTTATAATTTAGAGCATATATTTTGCTCTTCATTTTGGTCTTATACTTCATGTTCTTCTGCTTTTAGATCTTCTGCTTATTGTTCTTGTGTCTCTTGTTCTGTATCTTGTATTTGTAGCACAACCTTGTACCAGCTGATGTTACTGGGACACGGTTACTAAGCAGGAGGTACCTGTGCTCCAAAGCACTACCAAGGACCAGCAGCCGTTGCAGGAACTCGGATACCGAGATGGAGGCGCCTAGGCCAAAGGCACTGCGGAGAACCAGTTGACGGTACTGGAACCCGGACGGGTAGCAGAAGGTACAAGAGCCAATGCAAGTAACGAGGACCAGCTGACTGTGCTGGAACCGGAGGGGCAGCAGAAGGAAAAGAGCCAATGGCACAACCGAGGACCAGCTGACGTTACTGGGACACGGTTACTAAGCAGGAGGTACCTGTTCTCCAAAGCACTACCAAGGACCAGCAGAGGTTGCTGGAATTCGGATACCGAGATGGAGGCACCTAGGGCAAAGGCACTGCGGAGAACCAGCTGACGGTACTGGAACCCGGACGGGTAGCAGAAGGTACCCATGGAAATTTAAGTTGACAGGCCGCGAGCCGGCCGCAGTTACCGAATCCCACAGTACTACAGTGGGTGATTGTCCTATTGTCACAACGGAAACAGCCTTTATTTGCATATCCCGCAGCACACATAGGAAGCACCTAAACTCCAAGCACCATAGAGTCGGCTAACCCGACCGCAACACGACAGGACAACTTATTGGAGGCTAAGTGACGTTTACACTGACAGGAAACAGATGGCGTGCTGTAACCAGTCTGGGCAGGAGTGAGTACCCGTGCCAATGACACTTCCGAGCAACAACTGGCGGTGTTGAAGCCCAGGGATGAGAAGACAACAGGGTGGAGGCAGCATGACTTTTTGCCGTTCACACAGCAGGGGAACAGCTGACATTACTGAACCCCAGTAACACTATAGCTTGTGTATTGGTCTGTGGACACGACACTTCTGAGCAGCAACTGCCAGTGTTGTAGCCCAGGGAGTAGAGTTCAGGTGGTAGAAAGATGAACATAACAGGAGACATGGATAACGTTGCGAACCAGTTATTTAATCTGAAAACGGACAGACAAATTCTGGCGAGATCCATGCCTTGTTCATTTTCAGAAAAGTAAGCCGGTCTACATTATCGGAGGATAGTCGCATGCAACGGTCTGTTAGTACACCACCTGCAGCACTAAAGACGCGCTCCGATAATACACTGGCAGCAGGGCAAGCCAGCACCTCCAATGCATACTGGCTAAGCTCTGGCCATGTATCCAGCTTAGAGACCCAAAACTTGAATGGGGAAGAGCCATCTGGGAGTACACTGAGAGGGAAAGACATGTAGTCTGTCACCATCTTACGGAACGTTGCCTCCTGCTGACTGGAGCCGTCTCGGATGGTGTAGACATTTGTGGCGCTGCCACAAAACTTCGCAACATTTGGAACATACTGGTCTTGCCCTGTGCAGAGGCGCTGCTTGTGCTCCCTCTTGTTGCAGAGCTGTCTCCACTGCCTCGACGCACAGAGCTGCTTTGTAAAGCAGTAGCAGCAGCAGTGCTCTCGGCTGGAATGGAGAACATTATGGATTGCACCAGTGTGTCTTGGTACTCCCGCATTTTACGCTCCCGGTTCAACGGTGTGATGAGGCTTTGTAAGTTGTCCCGGTAGCGAGGGTCTAGGAGGGTGTACACCCAATAATCAGACGTGGTGAGAATGTGGGCGATGCGGCGGTCGTTTCTCAGGCACTGCAGCATGAAATCAACCATGTGCTGCAGACTCCCAACTGGCCAACAAACGCTGTCCCTGCAAGAGGCGTCATCTCTGCCTGCTCTGCATCACCCCACCCTCGCTCTACATACTGACTAGAGCGTTGTGTACCTCCCTCTGGAGCGATGTCTTCCTCCTCCATTGACTCCTCCTCATCCTCCTCACAAAGTGAGCCCTGCCCAGCCCTTTGTGAGGAACCACGTTGCGCTGACTGTCCAGAAGGTGATGGAATTTGTGACTCCTCATCCTCCACCTCTTCCAAAACCTCATCCCTTAGTGCTTGCAGTGTTTTTTGAAGCAGGCAGATAAGGGGGACAGTCAGGCTGACTAGTGCATCATCTGCACTCGCCATCTGCGTTGACTCATCAAACGCACGCAAAACGTGGCAGATGTCCTTCATAGAGGCCCACTCAGTAGTGGTGAAGTGTGAACGGCGCAAATTGCGAGTTGATTGCGCCTGATGCAGCTGATACTCCATTACTGCTGGCTGCTGCTCACACAACCGCTCCAACATATGTAACGTGGAATTCCACCTGGTGGGTACGTCACATATGATGCGATGTTCAGGAAGGCGAAATCTGCGTTGCAGAGCTGCAATGCGCGATCTGGCCATGCTGGAACGTCGCAAGTGAGCGCACTCTAGGCGGACCTTGTGCAGCAGTGCATCAAGATCCGGATAGTCCCTCAAAAAACTCTGCACGACCAAGTTGAGCACATGTGCCAGACATGGTATGTGAGTGAGGTTGCCAAGGCCCAGAGCTGCCACCAGATTTCGGCCATTGTCACACACTACCAAGCCTGGCTGGAGATTCGCTGGCAAAAACCACACGTCGCTCTCCTGCTTGATGGCATTCCAGAGCTCCTGCTCTGTGTGGCTTCGATTCCCCATGGAAATTAATTTCAGGACGGCCTGTTGACGTTTGGCCACGGCTGTGCTCATATCGGTCGCATCAGGTAAGCGTTCACGGGTCCATGTGGAGGTAGACCGTGACGGCTCCTGCAGCGATGATTCTGAGGAACTGGAGTAGGGGGGAGTCAATGTGGACAGACTTGATTCCTGCAATCCTTGGAGTTGGCAGAACACGTACAGCGCCACTCGCAAGATCTGTACCCGGCTCCACAACATTGACCCAATGGGCAGTGAGGGAAAGGTATCGTCCCTGGCCATGGGTACTGGTCCACGCATCGGTGGTCAGGTGGACCTTGCTACTGACGGCGTTTAGTAGCGCATGTTTAATTTTTCCCTCAACATGCTTTTGCAGACCAGGGACGGCTTGCCTGCTGAAATAAAATCGGCTGGGCACATTGTATTGTGGGACTGCCAATGCCATTAAGTTACGGAAACTGTCAGTCTCCACCAGCCTGAATGACAGCATTTCAAGGGACAGGAGTTTTGCAATGCCAGCATTCAGAGCCTGTGCTCGTGGATGGTTTGCCGAGTATGGCCGTCTTTTATCCCATGCCTGTGCTACCGATGGCTGTTTTGTGGCCTGGGAGTGTGAGGATGACAGGGAACTTGCAGCTGTGGGTGGAATAACACTGGGTCTCTGGACAACAGTGACAGAGGTTCTTCCATGGCGATCCTGTGAGGAAGCGAACCAGCTGTGTGTGAGCTGGAGGAAGAGGCTCCAACACGAGCTGAAGATGTAGGTGCTGCTGTAGGTTGGCCTACATCTCCAGTGTGTCTTTGGAACTCAACCACGTGCTTTGACCGCACATGTTTCCACATATTTGTGGTATTAAGGTTACTGACATTTTTACCTCTTTTTACTTTTTGATTACACAGCTTGCATTTGACATAGCAAATATCATCTGCAAGTGTGTCAAAAAAGGACCACGCAGTGCAAGTCCTGGGAGCGCCCGTTTTGGCTGTTGGAAGAGAACTGCTACAAACTGGTGCCAAACTGGAGGCTACAGGCAACCGAGTCTGCAGCCTACCTCTCCCTACTGTTTGGACCGTTGGGGCAATCTCTTCCTCAGAGCTGCTACCACCACCTTCCTGTTCCTCACGCCATGTTGGGTCTTGGACCTCATCATCTCCACTACCCTCTTCCAACACCTGCTGCTGTTGGGTGGTCTGGCCAGCACCATGCTCAACAGAAAATGGCACCTGAGTCTCATCATCATCAGATGCGTTCTGCGGTGTGCTGACCTTCGGCACTGGCTCACCCGCCTCTTCACATTCAGAGAGACACAGCTGTTGCGCATCACTGCATACTGCCTCTTCTTCACATTCCAGAATGCTGCTTGGCTGGGCCCCTGTTTGCAAGCCAACAGATTCTGAGAACAGAAGCAGAGACTCAGCTGGCTCCAGTTCAGAACTCTCTGACTGCCTGGGCAATTTGGCAGGCGGTGAAGAGACAGATGGTTGTTCAACAGTGCTGTGGTCCTGAGAGGAGGTGGAAGGAATTGAAGTCGATGCATTGGCTGCCATCCAACCAACAACGGCTTCAATTTGTTCTTCCCGCAGCAGGGGGTACGCTGAGCTCCTACAAAAGTGCGCATAAAGGAACGCTCACGGGGAAAACTGGTGGATGCTGTGTCACTGGGTGCGGCAGCAGCCACAGAATCCCACGTCCTCTCCCTGCTGAAACTCCACGGCCACGACCACGTGCCTTACTCCCTGCCTTCTTCATCTTGGTAGATTGATAAAGAAAGTCAGAAAAGTTATAAGGCCTAAGTGTGGTTATTCCTCAGAGACGCAGTGAACACTGCAGACAACTGTTCACTATCTGTGAAAGGCTCCTTTCTGTACTTCTATAGTGTTTGCAACCAATGTATTGTATACGGATGGAAGCGCGTCACACTAATAGATTAGATTTTTTTCAAATATATGGAGCAGCACCAATTGGAGATAAATGAAAAGGATGAGGCACTGAGACACGCTCAGCAGAGTACAAGCAGCAGTGCTTGAACAAGTAACTGGAGCGTGATGTGCACTCAAAAAATAAAAAACACAGACTGAAGTGAACACTGAAACACAACTGTTCACAATCTGTGAAAGGCTACTCCTTTGTCTACTTCTATAGTGTTTGCAACCAATGTATTGGATACGGATGGAAGCGCGTCACACTAATAGATTAGATTTTTTTCAAATATAATGGAGCAGCACCAATTGGAGAAAAATGAAAAGGATGCGGCACTGAGACACGCTCAGCAGAGTACAAGCAGCAGTGCTTGAACAAGTAACTGGAGCGTGATGTGCACTCAAAAAATAAAAAACACAGACTGAAGTGAACACTGAAACACAACTGTTCACAATCTGTGAAAGGCTACTCCTTTGTCTACTTCTATAGTGTTTGCAACCAATGTATTGGATACGGATGGAAGCGCGTCACACTAATAGTTAAATTGCATGGAGCAGCAAGAATTACACTGAAGAAAAAAGAAAGAGTCTGTGAGTGACACGTGCAGATGCCTACAGACAGCGTTGCATGCAGAGCAAACTGCAGCGTCACCTGCACTCTCACACACACCTTGCACAGAGCTGTTAAAACAACACTGGCAAAAGGAAGCTTTACACAGCGGTTGGTAAACTAGCCTGCCTAAAGCCCAGTACACAAAATCGCAATATCTAACTGTCCCTCAAAGTCAGCAGAACAGCGTTCTGTCCCTAACTGAGTTCACAGCACAGTGATGCTAAAATGGCGGCGGCACCTTTTATAGTGCATTCTGACATCATTTCAGCAGCCAATCACAGCCATGCCATTAGTTAAGATGACCGCAGCATTACAGGATGTACCCACACTTCATAAGATTCCTCATTGGCTGACTAAAATCACATTGCCTCTCAAAGAATTATGGGAACTTCCGATTCCGGTATACGATATTGGAAAAATATCGGAACTAAGTATCGGAATTCCGATACAGCGAATATCGGCCGATACCCGATACTTGCGGTATCGGAATGCTCAACACTAATAAGCACACAACACTTCACATTTTCCCTGGTTCCACCAGAGGGAGCCCTTGAGACGACAGTATTGAGATGAAGGCAGTCTAGCTGAGAGTTAGCTAGTCGTTGGTTTTACCTCAGAACGGCAGTTATCTCAGATCAGTTTAGCCGGAGGGCTGAGACAGACAAGCTAGTTACCTCAGACGAGTAGAGAGGGAAAGACTAGCCAAAGAAAGACTTATCTGAAAGCCTGAGGACTACAGGACTTACTCAGCTTACATCGTGGAGTCCAGTAGCAGTGGAAGGGATTGCCACTTAGTCTGGTCAAAGTTGAGTCCACTGAGAGTGCTTCAGTGAGCGTTTCAGTAAGTAAGCGTGCCGACGCTTGGAGAGCGGTGAAGAAAAGAAAGCTGACATCTGCTGCTAGTTTGTGCTTATGATAGTGGTGAGAGTAGGATGAAAGGCAGGTGGAAGAAAGAGGAAAAGAGAGTGACCGAGGTCAACCAGCATTGATAGCTTACCTCCACTCTGCACCACCGGACACCGGGTCCGCGCTTACCAGCATCTGCACGACTGGTAGGAGACACTGGACTTCAAGTCGCAGGGGCCCAGCAGTGCTGATACGTAACCGAGGTTAGGAAGACAGGGGTCTGGCAGGTACCGCCACAGAGACACTGTTCTGTCCACAAGAAGACCTCACCACTAGGTCAGCCGGGCGTAGCTGAAAACACGGAGTTAAGCTTTGTTTTATGCAAGTCAGAAACTCACACACATTAAAGACGTAAGGAGGCCCTACACCTACTCAGTGGATTACTGGACGTGCATCCTCCACCCTGACGGCTTCCCGGGACGTGCCTGCAAATATCACCAGTAAAGGTACAGAAAGAGACTTACTTGTGTGTGTCTGCATTATTGCTCCTGCACCCCTACACCGCCATATACTCTGAGGAATCAGTCTCACCTGTGGGAGACTTAACACCTTGCTGCCCCAAACCCTCATAGGACTTACCCTGCAGCGCTGGTCACCCTGACCAGGAACCACAGGTGGCGTCACGAACATTCTATCATCCCTGTAAATATCCCCCTTTAGTGAGCGCCCAGGGCAACGGACCAAGCTGCGCTACCCGTGACATCCCCCAGTGAAGTGAACGGGCTCGGTGCCGAGTACCCCAAAGCCCTGGTACGTGCGACTCAGAAGGCTAGCAGGACACAGTATGGAACGATGCTGGAAATTCGTATGAACCACTTGCGCTTGAGAACAATGGAAGGGAGCGCTAATACGTCGTCTTTTATGACGCGGTCGTCCAATCACAAAGCGAGAGCTGTGACATAAACAGTCATGACATACAGTGACCACCAATCTGTGCTCAAGGGCGTGGAAAAGGTTGCGCTCATTCACGCCTATCAAGGTCGTGATCTTTAACAATACATGCTGTGTGACAGGTCCCAACGACCGCCGAGGTCGTTATACAGATCGCTGATCGCTGATGTGTCGTTTATGAGATCTTCCTGTTTGGAAGCTAACTAGCGACCATATAGCGATGTACAAACGATCTCTGCCAGGTTATGTCGTTGTCGTGATTGCTGGTGCGATCGCTTAGTGTGACAGTACCTTAACAATACAGTACATACACATATGCACAGATTTAGGAGGAAAAAGTTCATGGGAGTGCAGAAATGCTGCAAAAAAGTACATTTTTGTTATAATTTACACCATTTTTTGTGATGTAAATTATAGGGAATCTTTCTTGGCACTCTAGACTGCGCCTCCATTTATCTAAGCGCAATCTACTATTTCAAATGTTTGGTTTAAGAACAAAAAAAGTCACAAAATGTAAAAAATGTATGACATTTTAACGCCAGTGTTTTTGAAAGCTCTTGTGACTGAGACAGAGAAACCTCTCTCCAACCTCTTGAGCATTGCCATAATATTGAGTGAATGTCAATAAATTTCGAAAGCAAACTTAAAGGGAATGTGTGCACACATTAGCAGATAAGAATTCTATTTGTAGGGTTTGGTGTTTGAACAGGAGGGGTGTAACAAGACATCATTCAGGCTTATGTAGCTGCAGTGATAAGGAGGCTAGCCAAACACTTGCACACAGCTGTCATTCATCAGATATTGCCTATGCCCCACCAGCATTTGTATATGGCAAATGTTAATGACAGGAACGTGTATTTTTGTTATTTGTTATTTTTGGGGGTTTGTATGGGATTCAATTTTCTACTTAAGAAATTATTCCATTTTGTCTTTTCCAAATGCAACTTCAAAACATTTATTGTTACAATAAAAATAATATTATATAAATTGTCAGTTCACGTCTATCGAGCCTTAATGGGCTTTTAGTATATATGCAGAATACACGTTCCCTTCAGGCTGTGGACTTGCGATCTATGTCTCTTCATCTGTTTCCTGGTGATGAAACAATTTCCTGCATTATTACTTCACTGTCAATTCTACATTGCTTTCCATAAGACTGGAATTAGATGTACACACCTAAAATTTGTTCCTGCTTTTTCCTGTTTTCAACTGAAGGTCACATTCAACCATCAGCCCATTTTTTTTACTATAATCCACAATTTAGGGCTCAGTCAGTTTTTCACGTACGAGTGCAATCTGTGATAGTCTCTGGGGCTTCTCACATGTCAAATTTTTTCCTTAGGCCGAGTGGTCCATGCAAAATCGCTTAGATGCGTCAATATTGATCCCATTGTCAGGTCAAAATCGCCAATGCAGGTGTATGGGTCAGTGAAAAATTGTGACAAAATGTGGCATTTGGATGCCATTCGTGTGCTGTCTGTTTTTTACTGACTGATAAATAGCAAATGTTTTTTCTCATCAGTGAAAAACTCTGATGATACTCTGATGAAAATCACTAATAAAACACAGTCCATTTTTTTCCCATGTCAAAAAAAATGACATGTGATGAGCCCTAATTAATACCCCTCTATCCAGTAATAGTTGTAACTCTATATATATTAAAGAAGCACTCTTCCTCCCATCAAAAATTTTATCTTCTTAATCAGTCATCATATTATATAGCACTGTGTACTTACAATTGCTCATTTTAACTTTCGACTCAGGTAATTCTTCTCTTTCCCATTAGATCTATGACATCACATGATTAAAAACTGACTAGCTGAATCCTTCTAAGCTCTATGTAGAAACAAGAGGTCAATTTTCCCTGTATGAGTCATAAGTCACTGCAAAAGTCCCTGGCGGGGGGGAGCAGCTGGGTCAGGAGTTGAAGAGGGGGTGATAAATGTAGGAACAAGAGACTTCCTGTTTCTACATAGCGCAGAGAAAAGAGAAGAATTAGCTGGGTAGAAAGGCAAAATGAGCAATTGTAAGTGCACATTGCTATATAATATGATGATTGCAATATATTAAGAGGATTAAAACTTTGATTGGAGTACTTCTTCAAGCTATTCACATGTAGACTGTTTTTGCATACAAGAAAAACACTAATGGTAAAAATTGACATGCTGCTCATAAACTTATGAAACTCGAACTCTTTTTTGCATACTTGAAAAATTACTGATGTCTGAAAGAGGCCTAATGCAGCGTGTATCTGGTCTTTTCCACCATGCTATAGAGAAATGTTCCCAACTCCAGTCCTCAAGAGCCACCAACGGATCGTGTTTCCAGGATTTCTTTAGTATTGCTCAGGTGATAATTCCATCTCCTGTGCCATACAAAGGAAATCCTGAAAACTGATGGTGGCTCTTTAGGGCTGGAGTTGGGGAACACTGCTATAAAGAATGTAGATATTCCTCTTGATATAGGTCCGGCCTGTTGAGGTGACTCTGCCCTGACTGCTCCATAGTTTATTGGTTTGCATTAATCTGAAAGTTTTCCAGAGATTTAATCTGGATTACCAATTTAGGTAGCGTTTATAATATCCTATGCAATAACCATGCATAAATGGGACAAAGCAATTAATCTGCCTTTGATTTTGTTCTGAGGGGAACATGGACTTCTTATTATATCTGCATGGTCACATATCTAAATTAGAGAAAAAGGAAAGCACCTATATAAGATATCTAGGTAAATGACGGCATAGTTTACTAGTTTTGATCCCAGAAGGGGTCAGCCTGTTGTCTTAAGTCCGGGTTCACACTTGCGAGAAACTCGCATGAGTCTCCCACCTCAATACCCGGCACTGCCGCTGGCACTCGGGACCGGAGTGTGCGGCTGCATGTATTTCTATTCAGCTGAACGTTCCGGTCTGAGCTCTGGCGGCAGTGCCGGGTATTGAGGTGGGAGACTCATGCGAGTTTCTCGCAAGTGTGACCCCGGCATTATCCCAAATATCAGGCTGAATTACGTTTATCTTTAATGCCATCCTAGAAGTCGGCGCTTTACATTTTCTACACCAATCTTTGGGCATGTGTGATATTAGTGACATCTTTTGGATCTTTTTCATTGTTGTGATATTTCCAGACACGGCTTTGGCTTCTGCTGATTGCATAGTCATTCAGAGACAGTGAGACTGTAGCTCAATCATTTGGAACCAGTCCGTGCGTTGCTGGCCATTTATTTCCTACTCAGTTACTCATCAACTAAAAACACAGCCAAATATGTTTCCCGCTGCCTGGCTTGCAAATATATTTCCTTATTATGACCAGATGATACTTTTCTCATATTAGAGAAAAAAATTGGATCCTTAACTCTAATTGTATTGTCATACATGTGAATCATATTGCATCTGTTTTTTTTTTTTGCAGAAAACAAATCACATGATCGTCCTACACTCCCCATACATTTAAAAACAAAAATCCATTATTTTAAGTACTCAAACAAATGCAAAATACATAGGTATACATATTGAGTCCTTAAAATAAAAAACACAGATATACATAAAACGCATCACTTTTACAATGGATATACACTGTGTGCAGAATTATTAGGCAAGTTGTATTTGAGAGGATTATTTTTATTATTGAACAACTATGTTCTCAATCAACCCAAAAGACTCATAAATATCAAAGCTTAATATTTTTGGAAGTTGGAGTGGGTTGTTTTTAGATTTGGCTATCTTAGGAGGATATCTGTTTGTGCAGGTAACTATTACTGTGTAGCATTATTAGGCAATTTAATAAAAACCAAATGTATACCCATCGCACTTGTCTATTTTCACCAGGTAAACTAATATAACAACACAAAATTTAGAAATAAACATTTCTGACATTCCAAAAACAAACCAAAAAATCAGTGACCAATATAGCCACCTTTCTTTACGATGACACTCAAAAGCCTTCCATCCATAGATTCTGTCAGTTGCTTGATCTGTTTACGATCAACATTGCGTGCAGCAGCCACCACAGCCTCCCAGACACTGCTCCGAGAGGTGTACTGTTTTCCCTCTCTGTAGATCTCACATTTTATGAGGGACCACAGGTTCTCTATGGGGTTCAGATCAGGTGAACAAGGGGGCCATGTCATTATTTTTTCTTCTTTTAGACTTTTACTGGGCAGCCACGCTGTGGAGTATTTGGATGCATGTGATGGAGCATTGTCCTGCATGAAAATCATGTTTTTCTTGAACGATACCGACTTCTTCCTGTACCACTGCTTGAAGAAGATGTCTTCCAGAAACTGGCAGTAGTTCTGGGAGTTGAGCTTCACTCCATCCTCAACCCAAAAAGGTCCCACAAGTTCATCTTTGATGATACCAGCCCTTACCAGTACCCCACCTCCACCTTGCTGGTGTCCGAGTCGGAGTGGAGCTCTCTGCCCTTTACTGATCCAGCCTCGGGCCCATCCATCTGACCCATCAAGAGTCACTCTCATTTCATCAGTCCATAAAACCTTAGAAAAATCAGTCTTAAGATATTTCTTGGCCCAGTCTTGACGTTTTATCTTATGTTTCTTGTTCAAAGGTGGTGGTTTTCAGCCTTCCTTACCTTGGCCATGTCCCAGAGTATGGCACACCTTGTGCTTTTTGATACTCCAGTAACGTTGCAGCTCTGAAATATGGCAAAACTGGTGGTAAATGGCATCTTGGCAGCTTCATGCTTGATTTTCCTCAATTCATGGGCAGTTATTTTGCGCCTTTTTTATCAACACGCTTCTTGCGACCCTGTTGGCTATTTGCCATGAAACGCTTGATTGTTCGGTGATCACGCTTCAAAAGTTTGGCAATTTCAAGACTACTGCATCCCTCTGCAAGACAGCTCACAATTTTTGACTTTTCAGAGTCCGTCAAATCTCTTTTCTGACCCATTTTGCCAAAGGAAAGGAAGTTGCCTAATAATTAAGCACACCTTATATAGGGTGTTGATATCATTAGACCACACCCCTCCTCATTACAGAGATGCAAATTACCTGATTTACATAATTGGCAGTTGGCTTTCAAGCCTATACAGCTTGGAGTAGGACAACATGTATAAAAAGGATGATGTGATCAAAATGCTCATCTGCCTAATAATTCTGCACACAGTGTATTTTTCTGTTTATAACATACTGTAATATTGTTAAATGTAACAAAAACGTGGTGGGAAAAGTGACACGTTTTATAATGTACCCATGACTACATACCAAACTGCATATTGGTTGTAGAATAAAATGCGGCAGTAAAATAAGGACCTGATGAATAACGGAGTACATCTGTTTCCATAGTATTAATAGTACTCATTGGACTTCTGCATATACTTGTCTGTTAGCATTCTGTGTTTCTATAATCAGAGTATGATTGGATTTTTCAGGGGGACTATCATTATGAATACACAGAATGTGACAGCACTGGATCTAGGTGGAGAGTTGCTATACCAAATTCAGAAAAACAATGCGTTGGATTGCCAGATCCAGTGAAAGGAAAAGATTGCAGTAAGTAGACCAAAATGTCAGTCTATAAAATTAAAAATTGTATATAACAATTATTTGTATTGTACTGTATTGATAGGAACATGTCATGTCCAGAAAAGTAATTTACCTGCAGATATAGGGTTAATCTGCAAGTAAATAGCACTAAGATTATGTTAAGTTTCATTAATGGAGCAGCGATTACAGGGAGAATATTTGCTTATATTCTCCCTGTAGACACTTCCTTCAAATCATCGGCGCGATGCAGGTAGCTGTTACAGTTATCACTCACTACATTGTCATCAATGGCATAGCTAGAGTCCAATGGACCCGGTGTGAAAATTTGAACCTGAGCCCCCACCTGCATGTTGGTCAGATGTATGGGCCCTTGTAGTGCTCTAAATCCTATAAAGACATGCGTGTTTCTCTCCCCTATAATGTAATAATGTTTCCCATCCTGTATTAATGTCTCCCATCTTGGGCCACTTCCTGGTGTAATGTCCTCCATCTGGGGCACCTTCTAGTAATAAAGTTCTTCATCCTGTGCCCTTCCAGAAATAATGTCCCTCCTCCTGGGTCCCTTCCAGTAATAATGTCCAATATCCTGGGCCCCTTCCTGGTATAATGTCCCCATCCTGACCTCTTGCTGGTATAATGTCCCCATCCTGGCCCCTCCCTGGTATGATGTCCCCCATCTTGGGCCCTTCCAGTAACAATGTCTCACATCCTGAGCCCCTTCCTGGTATAATGTCCCCATCCTGGCCCCTCCCTGGTATGATGTCCCCCATCCTGGGCCTCTTCCAGTAACAATGTCTCACATCCTGGGCCCCTTCCTGGTATAATGTCCCCTATCCTGGGCTTCTTTCAGTATTAATTTCCCCATCCTGATGTAATATCCCCATCCTGGGCCACTTCCTGTAATGATGTCCCACATCCTGGGCCCCTTCCTGATATACTGTTCCCATCCTTGGCCCCTTCCTGGCATGATTTCCCCCATCCTGGTATAATGTCCAGTACCCTCCCAGTAATAATGGTCTCTTCCTGCGGTGCGTGTTTGAAATTCACAACCTGTCAGTTTCTCTTGTGAGTACGCAGAGTTTTATATATCGATTGTCCCCATGGAATTGGATTAGATGTGGAAAGTCTGCAGGTAAAAAATGCATGTAATCTGCACATGAAGTTTTGTCAAAGCCAAATACCAGGAAGTATCAAAAGCAAAGCAGATTTATTTAAAATATGAGACAAGAGACAACATCTGCAGGGTCAAAAAAGCACTAAAAACACAGGTAGACAAAATGCACTCAAAAATGCAAATAAACCTAATTTACCTAATAAGTACAAAAAATTTGCAACATCAAAAACTCACCAAAAGCTTATTGCAGGAACACAGCCTTAGGGCTTATCCTCATCTGCAAGAAAAATGGACAAGAGCAATCCAATTAAAAATCGGATTGCACTCTGACCAATGTTAATCTATGAGTCCCAGCTCATCTGCGAATTTTTTTGTCAGCTCAGATTAGCCTAGTTTCACACTAACGTATGGCTGTGCTGCGGAGGGCTGCGGACTTCCTCTGTGAAGCTCCGCCCACCGCCGCACCTCCTCAGGTCAGCTCCGCCTATGTCTGCAAGCGGCCTGCATGCAGCCTGCATACCTATATTTAACTTTAGGTATGCAGGCCGTGCAGATGTTTTCAGATGCCGCCACAGGCTGCTTGCAGACATAGGAGGTGCGGCGGTGGGCGGAGCTTCACGGAGGAAGACCGCAGCGCAGCCCTACGCTAGTGTGAAACTAGACTTAGACTGAGAAAAAAATTGCAGCATGCTGCGATTGTCCTCATATATCAGACGAGATTCGCCAGTGCAAGGCAATGGTTGTGATTAAAAAATAGCACTGCACTCAGACCATGCAAGTGCCGTCCGATTTTTAAGCATCCATCTCCTTGAAAACCCGATATTTCATTAGCTGCCTACAGTAAAATCACAACGTGACAAATTAAAATAGATAGAAATATGTGAGTGACATATAATTAGTACTTTGCTGCTATAGCTTGCTGTACATGTATTTCATTAATAAATAAATACATAAATAAATGCCTGAAAAAATGACTTGGAATCCCCTGAAATTTTATTAAGTAGGAGAGGGAGAGCAGATGGTTGGGGGCCTATGTTTACTGCCTGGGAAGGGGGTAATACCGTTGGAGATGGTACTTCCCAGGCTATTAATATCAGTTCCCAGCTGTCTACAAAGCCTTTATTAGTTATTAAAATGATGGACCCTCACCAAAAAAAAATGATTTAAAAGGAATCTGTCACCCCATTTTCGCCCTATGAGATAGGGCCACCACCATCAGGGGCTTATCTACAGCATTCTATAATGCTGTAGATAAGCCCCCGATGTTACCTGAAAGAGAAGAAAAACGAGTTATATTATACTCACCCAGGGGCGTTCCGCCGTGCGTTCGGGTCAGATAAGCGTCGCGGTCAGGTCCGGGGCCTCCATCTTGTGACGAAGCTGGCGTCTTCTTTCTGTCCCGTTGCGGCTCCTGCGCAGGTGCACTGCTCTGCCCTGGTGAGGGCAGAGAAGAGTGCTACAGTGCGCAGGCGCCGGGAAAGGTAAGAGAGGTCCGGCGCCTGCGCACTGTAGAAGGGCAGAGCAGTGCGCCTGCGCAGGAGCCGCGACGGGACAGAAAGAACACGCCGGCTTTGTCACAAGATGGGAGACCCCGGACCTGACCGCGACGCCCATCTGACCCGAACGGACAGCGGAACGCCCCTGGGTGAGTATAATATAACTCGTTTTTCTTCACTTTCAGGTAACATCGGGGGCTTATCTACAGCATTACAGAATGCTGTAGATAAGCCCCTGATGGCGGTGGCCCTATCTCATAGGGCGAAAATGGGGTGACAGATTCCCTTTAAGGTCTCCCTATAGCTAATAACCAACCAGCAAAGGCTAGGCAGACAGCTGCAGGCTGATATTAATAGGCTAGACAGAGGTCATGGATATCGGCCCCGTCACAGACTAAAAACATCATCTCTCAGCCGCCCCAGAAAAGGCGAATCCATAAGATGCACCAACGTATCTGGCATACCCATGCCGATACGTTTGATCTGACATACTCATGATTGAGAGATTAATGATTGACTGATGATGATTTACAGATTAATATTCTTAACACTACTTGCCCCTGATGCTCATGGCAGTTATGATTCATGATGAAACGCGTAGGGATTTAGATATGTTTGTATGCAGTGAGGGAGACTTATTTCACCACCCATACGGTGTGTAGCTAGCTCTCTAGGGTGTTGGCAATAGGAAAGTTAGCAGAGCGCTGAATGCTATCTCGGCGCAATACGCTGTTCATGATCGACCATGTAGAGTAGTAAAGAGGCACCAACTTTTTGATCTGCAAATATTAGTATGGATGGCCGTCCATATACAACTTCTTGTAGGATAAATCTGGGTGGTGCACTGCTCAAAGCATAGCATAAATTAAAAAAGTAGGAGTAGAAATGCAGCACTCACTCATATCCTTTGAATTAAAAGTCCTATATTCTGCACACATGGATATCATTCTTTGTGGCGAGCAGGTAAAAACAGGGGTTAAAGGAGGAGACGGCAGTTTTGCAGTACGTATAGTGACAGTTTTCTCACGTACCAGAGACACTGACACACGTAGACCCATTCAAATGAATGGGTCTATGCACATGTCAGCGTGTTTTCACGGACCGTGTGTCCATGTGCAAAATACGCTGACATGTCCATTTTTCTCCGGCAGCACAGACCCAAAACGTCCCGCACACGTGCACACGGAGAACTGTTCACACAGTCCTCCGTGTGCACAGACGGCACAGACAGCTACAGTAAGCGCTGTCGCCTGCTTGTGGTGCTGAAGCTCCCTGTAATTATTCTACCTGCTCTGCCGGCAACAGGAAGCAGGGAGAATAAATGAAAAACCCGACGTGGGGTCCCCCTTAGGTTTTGAACCAACCCGGCAAAACTATACAGCTATGGGCTGCTATTCTCAGGCTGGTAAGGGGCCATGATTATGGGTCCCCCCAACCTAAACACAGCAGCCCGCAGCTGCCCAGAAAAGGCACATCAATTATTCTGGAGCTTTGGCGGGTTCTTCCCACTTGCCCTGTAGTGGTGGCAAGTGGGGTTAATAAAGGGTTAATGTCACCTTTCTATTGTAAGGTAACATTAAGCCAGGCTTAGTAATGAATAGGTGTCAATAAGACACCTATTCATTAATAATCTATAGTAA